>OW679195.1:166277688-166538058 GCA_940337035.1 Agriotes lineatus
GACTATAAAATAAAAATTGCGAAGGGGATATGGTTCGTGGCCTACCCTACACGCTATATAGATTGACCATATTATGAAGTGATCACAAATAACAGATATAAAAATAAAACAATATTAAAACTCTAGCCTCTGCAGATCACCACGTAATAACTGAAAACAATACAAATATTTTTCTCCAAACCGTGAACAAAGTGAGGTCATGTACCTCTCTTCTAATACATATTGGACTTCTTTATTCCCTCACAGCCTGTTATATTTTTATTATTTTGTTCTAATATAAACACACTTGTTTTCCTGCAAACAGTTTAGCTAACTACTAAACGTTAGTAATTATTATTTAATCTTGAATTGAAACTCAAATTTAGATTTAGATTTAGATCGGGAGAAAAACTTTGTATGCACAGTCACATAATTAAAATAGTAGTTTACTCCTTTGATGCGTACAACAAACATTTTTTAGGATACATAAGCATTAAACGAAAAAGGCATGTAATACACCACGAATAAAACACGGACGCCTATCGAAAAGAATTTCTAGCAAAAATGAAGGAAATCAAAATAGTGAGATAAAGATTACAAAATACAACTCTCAAGACGGGACCGGGGAGATGTATTATAGCTAAACTGCAAAAAAGATGGACAGAGGGCAGAAATTTAATCCTGGAAGTGCATATGTTGACGATGAAATAAGTAGTCAGAAACGCGGAGCGATATCCAAGTTTTGTAAACAATAATACATAAACTATTTAAAAAAAAAGATTTTCTTCGTATGGTTTTCAATAAAAAATTAGCAGGAGGTTTTATTAGCTGACGGCAAAAATATATTGATGCTCTTTTATTTTCAGGCTTGATTTATATTCTTTATTACACAAAATACTTTTTTCTACTCCTGTAACTAAAATGGAATTTAACATACTAACATACACGTCGCTAAGTGACCTTTTAATCAGGCCTTCATAACCTGTGACTAAAGAGCCTCTTAGTCACGGGCTGTAGTTAGCAACGATGTTTTAGTCATGGGGTGAAGTTAGATTCAAACAGTATTTGCTTTATTAGCCTCAGCCAAAACTAAAATCAAGTTAGTTTTCAACAGTCAACTTTGACATTTGTCAAGTATAATTTATCCTATAAATGTCAAAATGAAATAACATGATGTTATATTGTCTACATTTGTGGCCGTAGAAAAAGTATAGTATGTAACACATTATATAAACTCGTCTAGAAACTCGTTTATTAAGCACTCACTGCGCTACGCTACGCTCGTGCCTAAAAAAACTCGTGACTAAAATGACGTTTATAAAACTTGTTATATAATATACTATAAAGATGAAAATAGGCAAATAATTTAATAGTTTAGCTCTGAAATATGTACGTGTTTTGTATTTGTTGAAAATTCCAAGCCCAGGATTGCCAGCCAAACTCTTATTTCAAATTTTGTTTGAAATATATTTTTTTTCAACCACACGAATAAGACGCCATATTGTCGAATAATTTTGTATAAAAAGTAAGTAATTTCCAGATGATGACCAATTACCTTGGCAACTGTATCCTTTTCGATTCATATTTTTACTAGTACAAAAATGTACGCAAAATAGGGTTTTACATGGTAAATTTTAAATAAAAACCAAACGCTTCGTCAATATTCGGCAATCGTCGTCGGTGTTGTTTATTTTCCCCGTATTGTGATTGTTTATTTGCGCCATGAATGTTCTACAATGTTGCCTACAATGTTTGATTACAAATAATAAGTCATATTACCGAATTTATGAGTAGTTGAAGAAAAAATAGTATGTTTCATTCCCACAAAAACAAATGCGTTTTTGGGACGAGTAAGACCCGCTGCGCGTCGTCCGGTAATCTGTCTTACTTGTCCCAAAATCATGCATTTTGTGTATAATGAAATAAATAATTATTTTTATTTATCCGCCGTTTTCTGCCTATAAGGTTGTTTTTAAACACTCTTATTCTACTTTTTCATCTTCTATCCGAATCAGAAGTCAAAATTTAAACATTCAGAAAAAACGCACAGGCAGACATACACACACATCAGACAACCTTCATAAAATTTCTAAAACATCATACCAATGAGAATATGTATAAGCGAAAAGTAAAAAAAATTAACTTTCACTCGGCAGATAGTTCGAACCTCAAACCTGTCAGTCATCCTACCATTACCATACTGAAGCTTTTGCTATTATGAAAGGGCGTGCCAATGTTGCCAGAGCTTAGTGATCCAACATCGGCAACTATTGATGTCGCCCAAAATCGCGCACTTTTTAAAATAGTAGTGGAAGACATTACAACTCTGGTAGAAGACATAAGAAAACAGATTAAATTTTAAAAATTAAACAAATAATATTTTATTTTAATATGGAAACTGATTACAATTGTTAAAGTAGAAATCGGTATTACGACATTACCACAGTCTGTTACATCATGAATTCAACTTTACGACACTAATCGGTTTGTTAAACGATACAAACAACCTAAATCGAAAAAAAATAATAGAAGAATCGGTTGTCCCAACTACGGTACGATGTACTGTAACAAAGTTTGCCGACTAAACTTCTCTGGGAATGAGGATTTAGTAGGATATTAATAATTAGGGCAACGACCTGTTAATCTGAATAAAGATGTTAATTACCTTAGACGCCACCACTTTTAAATCGCCAAATGCAGGAAAAGCCCACTAAAAGTGGAAATGTAAACCCCCTTTAAAGGTGTATGCAGTGCTCAGTGCCAGTCAGCGGTCAGCTTCGGTAAACCTACCTTTATTAAATTTCTTGCAGCCCGCTAATCCCCCTTACAAATGAATCACATTACAAAATACAAATCCACTTGCAACGTCCTATACGTATATGTAATAAAAAAAGCACAACTAATTTAAAATAAAGTGTATTAAGTGAAAATATGCATGTAAATAATTGACAAACATTGAATAAAACGGAAAGGCTTAGTATTCTTATTTACGCAACTATTAAACTGACTACAGACGGTGAAACTTGACTATAAATAGTAAAAACTGACTTCATGACGATAGCAACTACTTAAATTCTTAATTTTAATTGACATCAACTACGTTTCTTAACAAAGGGGGCACTCTGTCAACTGAGTGACCACTTCACTGTACATTTAACGCTTTAAAATTAGCAAGACATACCTTCGTTTAGAGGTTTGAGAGCCACTGCCTGATGTTTAACGTTGCCGACTGACGCTGACGGCCCACACTGCGACTTGTCAAAAATGTTTGATTAAATGCGGGGACGACGCTTTCAATGACAAGAGTTGCCATCTGCCAAGAGTTGAACGCTCTTATATTCCTAGAGGGTGAATGGACGACGTAAATACAACTTCCGATATTTGATAAACGAAACTTTATTTAAAAAAGCTGGCACAATTCTTCTTCTTATGGTGCCAATCCGTTCCGGACGTTGGCGATCATTACGGCAATTCGTACTTTGTCCACCGTAGCTCTGAAGAGTACGACCGTTGTTGTATTAAACCGCGTTCTCAAGTTCTTCAGCCACGATATTCTTCTCCCAGGGCCTCTCTTTCCTTCCACCTCACCCTGAAAAATCAGTTGAAGGAGCTCATATCGCTGTCCATTTCTCATAATGTGCCCTAGGTATTTCAGCTTACGCGTTTTTATCTTTAGTAGCAGTTCTTTTTCTTTACCCGTTCTTTCAAGAACAGTTTGATTAGTGGTATGGTCTGTCCAGGGGATTTTTAAAATAAGTCGGTATAGCCACATTTCAAATGCTTCCAGTTTCTTACAAGAAGCCTCGGTTAAGGTCCAAGACTACTCCATATAGCAATACCGAAAGTAACATCTCAATAGTCTGATTTTGGTTGGTAAAGATAAATCGTGACATCTGAATACTTTTGACATCTTCAGAAATGCGGCTCTGGATTTTTCTATTCTGTTTTTTATTTCTAATGAGTGGTCCCAATTTTCATTAATTGTTGTTCCCAAATATATGTACTTTTGTACTCTTTCTATTGGTTCTTTATTCATTATAAGATGGCCAGGATGATTATTACTTTTGAAGATTACCATATATTTTGTTTTCTTTAAATTAAGTGAAAGTCCGTTTGCCTGATTCTACTATTCTATTCATTAGTTCTTGTAGATTCTCTAGGCTATCTGCAAACACTACTGTGTCGTCCACATATCTTAGGTTATTTAGATACTCGCCATTGATCTTGATTCCAATGTCGTAGTCCTCTAACGCCTCTTGAAAAATTCTTTCTGAGTGTACATTAAAAAGCATCGGTGATAACACACACCCTTGTCGGACACCTCGTTTGATCTCAATATCTTCGGAGTTCTCTTCTTGGATGCGTATGGAAGCTGTTTGGTTCCAGTACAAGTTGCTTATAATTCTTAGATCTCTATCTTCCAAACCAATTTCTTTTAGTATCTTGATAAGTTTATTATGCCGTACATTATCAAAAGCTTTTTGATAATCGATAAAGCAAGCATGAATATCCCAATCAACGTCCCTACATCTTTGAAAAAGTACTTGGATACTAAATAGGGCTTGCGTTGTTCCCATCGCATTCCTGAAGCCGAACTGTGTGCGACTGATTTGTTCTTCACACACCTTGAGAATTCTCTGATGTATTATTTTCAGGAAGAATTTTAGAAGGTGACTCATTAAACTGATAGTTCGGAAATCACTACAGAACTTGGCGTTTATTTTTTTATGTAGCAGGATAAATGTAGACTTCAGCCATACTTTTGGTATTTCCTAGTTAGAATATATCTTGTTAAATATTTCTGTTAACCACTGGCACAATTGAGAATAATTTGACGCCCATTAATCACCTTCTAGGGGTAAATTTAAGTTCAAATTTATGCACTAATATTAACTTCTGTATATATTCTTCCCTACAAAGCAATTCAATTTTTATAGTGGTCTCCTAGAGTTGTGGTTAATCGCTTAGATTACATCTAATTCATGTTATGATATTTGTTACATTCTTATTGATTGCCTTCCAAAAGTTTGTAACTTTAATTTGCCCTTCAGGCCCCAAATATTATTTGCAACTGCATCTATCTTAACTATTGTTACCCTTAGCCCTTAAAAATGTCTGATGATGACAATTTGTCGAAACTAGTCACGCACACATTATAACTTTTTAACCTTTTTATATCAAATAAATTTGTGGGAGACTTCAAGTTCTTCATTTACATTTATTAACAATTGAGAATCCTGAATTGAAATCCTACCGTGTAATTGAAGCTCCCAAAATTCCCCGGTAAAAATTCTTTGGTCGCTATTACTTACTAACGTCCCTCGTATGACTTAAACCTTGACAAACTAGCATCAATTTTGATGAAAATGGCAGAAATTGCCACGCAGGTGACAAGGAAAATGTAACACAAATACGAACTGCCGGTAAAACACACAGGCAAGATGCTTTACAAGCTCAATCACAAAGGAAGTCTCAATTAGGCTGGCTCCTGATGAATTTAAGAAACCTCCAGGGGTTGCTATTTCACACACCCAAAACAGCTACATTTTCCCTTCGCCAGTTATACAGTATTACACCATGTGAAGCAAGTCACGTAGACATTCGTCTGAGCGGCGCCACGAAAAGTTGTTATAAGCAATGACGCAACTGGCCGATGCAATGGTGATGACCACTTATTTTCCAAACGTGATGTAGAACAGCCTTTTTGAAGCAGTAGCGAAACACCACACGCCACTCACGAAAAACGAAAAGATAGAATAGAAATGGTAATACAGCTTACATTTTAAAAATTTTGCAAATAAAATTTATTTTAATATAGAAACTGATTATAATTGTTACAGCAGAAAACGGTATTACGACATTAACACAGTCTGCTACAGCATAAATTTAACTTTACGACGCTAAACGGTTTGTTAAACCATAAAAACGACATAAATCGGAAAAAAAAATACTGTAACAAAGTTTGCCGACTAAACTTCAGTTGGAGGGAGGGTTCATTACGATATTATTAATTAGGGCAACGACCTGTTAATCTGAATAAAGATATTAATTGCCTTAGACGCCACGACTTTTAAATCTGCAAATGCAGGAAAAGCCCACTAAAAGTGGAAATGTAAACCCTCTTTAAAGGTGTATGCAGTGGTTGGTGTCAGTCAGCGTACAGCTTTGGTAAACCTATCTTTATTAAATTCATCGCAGCCAGCGAATCCCCCTTACGAATGAATCACATTACAAAATACAAATCCGCTTGCAGCGTCCTATATATGTATAATAAAAAACAACCACAAATAATTTAAAATTAAATGTATTACGTGAAAATATGCATGTAAATAATTGATAACCATTGAATAAAACGAAAAGGGTTAGTATTCCTAGTTACGCAACTATTAAACTGACTACAGAGGGTGAAACTGGACTATAAAAAGTAAAAACTGACTTCATGATGATAGCAACTTCTTAAATTCTTAATTTTAATTGACATGAACTACGTTTCTTAACAAAGGAGGCACTCTGTCAACTGCGTGACCACTTCACTGTACATGTAACGCCTTAATATTAGCAAGACATACCTTCGTTTAGGGGTTTGAAAACCACTGCCTAATGTACAACGTTGCCGACGCTGCCGACCCACACTGCAACTTGCCAAAAATGTTCGATAAAATGCGGGAACGAAGCTTTCAATGGCAAGGGTTGCCATCTGCCAAGAGTTGGATGCTATTATATTCCCATAGGGTGAATGAACGACGTAAATACAACTTCCGATATTTGACAAACAAAACTTCATTTAGAAAAGCTGGTGCAATTGAGAATCTTAAATTAAAATCCGCTACCGCGTAATTGAAACTCCCAAAACTCCCCAGTAAAAATTCTTTGCCCGCTATTACTTTACTAACGTTCCTCGTATGACTTAAACCTCGACATTTCGATGAAAAAGGCAGAAATTGCCACATAGCTGACATGGAAAATGTAATACAAATGCGAACTGCCGGTAAAACACACAGACAAGCTGCTTCACAAGCTCAATCACAATGCAAGTCTCAATTAGGCTCCTCGCGAATTTAAGAAACGGCCAGGAGCCGCCATTTCACACACCCAAAATAACGGAACCTCAAGGGTGACTTAATTAATACATTCATCCGCTACATTTTGCCTTTGTCAATTTTACAGTATTGCAAGTTATATATATAGAAACTGCTTAGTTATAATAGATACGCTTTATCTGCTTCCTGTAAGATTACTATTCAATTTGATTGTTAAACGGGGATAAATAAGTCAATTTTAAATATTACAGATTTTTTAGCAGATAAATAAAGAATCATTTTGTCAAAATTTTAGACGTTTCGCCAGTTTTGTTAGCATCATCAGTAAAAAATTGCAATTGAAGGTTTATAAAACAGATTAAAATTATCATTATTTTACATTGCTGAAATATAAAGAAAATTTTTAGGTTAGCGAAGATGCAACTATATTTCGAAATTAGCGTACTTACTTGAGTTATTTTAAAAGTAGAATTATTATCACATGTTTAATTTCAGAAATTCATTAATAAAACAACACTTTAGGAACAAGTAGTTCCATAATTAAATATTAAATTGGTATTTAGTTGAAAGTTTTAACATACTGCAAGATGGAAGGTTAAATGGGCATGCTAACAAAACTGGCGAAACGTCTAAAATTTTAAACATGTTAATTATTAAACAATTTTGACAAAATGATTCTTTATTTATCTGCTAAAAAATCTGTAATATTTAAAATTGACTTATTTATCCCCGTTTAACAATCAAATTTATAAAAAGTCAATAAATTAAACTTATACTATTATCAATGCTTATATGCAACTTTGCGAGTCTGCATTCTCGCCTTTTCATGATATGTTATTTATTCTTAAGCCGAATGTACTAGTTAATAGATCGTTCTACTTAAGCTCCGCTTTTCTGTGTATGAAAGAAAACAATAAAGTTTTTTTCGATTTGGGCGTTACCAAACTTATCACTGGCGCAGTCGTTCGTATGTTCAGAAAGGGCACTAAACAAATTTTCGAACATTAAAATTTGTAGTGTGCACTTCGAACTTTCTGGACATTCAAGCTACCGAAACCAACAATCCCTGGGAGATCCTGAACACTTGGTGGAAGACAAACATCGCGGAAGCCAAACGGAAGGAAACCCGCCCCGCCTGGAAGCAGTCGATTCCCTCATCACGGACAAACATCGCCAACGGTGAGCATCGCTGGTTCCTGCAACTTGCAGTCTATCGCAGACACCTGGCTATCGGAGCCCCCTGACTATCGGAGTCACCTAGAAGATGCAGTTCTACGCATCGTAAGTAATTTTTAAAAGTTTGCAAGTGAAAGTGCAACGATTTGCTTTTTAATAAATAATTTAAACCCTACTAATATTATTAGCTTTAAGCGATTAATTATAAGATTGGGTAAGTGCAAAACGAGATGAGGTACTGGCGTACACGTTAGGTGTGCTTAATAATTCAGCCAACCGACTTTGCATTTATGCGTAGGTACCCTGAATTAGGTTAATTTTAAGGCCCTACTAACGTAATAAATTCCCATTTAAAACAAAGTGCAACGCTCTACTGAATTACTGTACATTCAAAATCAGAATACGTATGAATAGCTCAGATTCTGACTCTTCAGAATTCGAAAGCGAAGAAATAGAACAAATAATAAACCCTATTAGACGTATTGAAATTAATTTGCGACCATCAATTTTAAACATGTCGTTAGAAAATCAAAGTGGCGTACAACAAGCCCCACAACATCCAATTTTAGTGAATTATCCTCCAGGATTTCACATGTCAATACTAAACGAAATCCCACGATATGACGGCAATCCTATTGAACTCAGTGAGTACATCCGAGCCGTAGAGGACATTTTTGGACAATTTTATCAGACAAACGACGCTAACGCTTACATCAATAAACTTCTTTTATCTGCTGCCCGAAACAGACTAAAAGGATCAGCTTTAGAAGTAGTCACCGTACAGACAATTCTATCATGGAACGACCTAAAAACCATTTTAATCGAAAATTTCGGAGACAAGACTTAGGCAAAATTTTAAAGAACACCCTGTTGATTTTTACAACAGATGTCGCTCTTTATTAGCAATTTTAAATTCCAAGATATCCCTTTCAACTGATGCACAGGATATTAAAGATTATCGCATAACCAACGCGAAAGCTTTAGCATTAAAATCATTTACTGGTGGACTTATGGATCCGCTTGGACCTTTCATAAGATCACGAGCCCCCCGTACACTAGAAAATGCCTTAACTATTGTTAAAGAAGAGTTGGATGTTAGATATTTCCAAAATTCGCAAATAAACCTCAAATTTTATTACAACAACCAACAAAAACCATTCAGAAACCTCACTTTTCGACCCAGAACTCTCAACCTTCGCACTCGCGTGCCCAGCAAAATTATTTTCCACGATTTCAACCTGTTACAGGTGTAGTAACGCAATTAAACCCTAATCAATCTCCAACTCAATCTTCTGGCTACCAAAGACCAACTTCATCGAATCGTAACGTATTCGCACCAAAGAAAAATTTTCAACCCACACACAAACCTGAACCCATGGAAACCTCAACGATCCAGAAGCGCCCAGCATCACAGCAAATAGGAAACTTTAAAAGCCAAAGACCATTTAACCAATTTCACCCTCCTTTCAATAGAACTTTTCAGAACCAAAGCAATTTCCAACAGAAAAACAATTCCCCACATTTTCCATCTTAGCAATTGCATAACATGAATGCTGAATTTCAACAAGATCCTCACGAATTACTTAGCCACCCAGACGAATTTGAAAATTTCCAAATACAAAACGACAACAACTTTGAAACAGATTTTCCCCATTATCAGAGTCCCGATGAAGAAAATTATGACAACGAAGACCCTGACGAACTTATAAATTTTCGTTAAAGGCCTCGGTAGAAAACTTCTCTATAAACCCTAAATCAAACCTACCATTTATAATAATTCCACAAACCAACGAAAAACTCTTAATTGACACTGGATCATCAAAAACAATAATATCCCCAGAATTTGTTTTTAAAAATTTCCCCGATTCTGTTTATCAACACAACTTTGAAATTACAACCTCTCATGGCACCTCTAAACATAATCTAGTCGCCGACATTCCTTTACCTACACTTTTTCGAAAACCTGGCAACCATCAAGTTTACCTTTATAATTTTCACGACGAATATGTAGGCCTCATAGGATCAGACCTATTGGCCACCCTTCCAGCTAACATTGATTACAAATGGATGCATATACAAACCGAAAATACTACCGTACCATTCTTTTATAACCCATCCATAACAAAACAACAAAGACAAAAACGAAATGAATGTAACTTCTTAAAATTTAAAAATCCTGAAAATATTCTGTACCAAAAAACAATTTTACCCCGTACCGAAGCGACTATTAGATTACCAGCCATTGGACAAAATGGAAATAAATTATGTCCAAAAATAAAAATTTCTGACACTCTAACCATACCCCCCGCTATAGTACACTTACACAACAATTGGTTTACAACAACCATATTAAATGTGTCCGAAAAAGAACAAGCCATATACATAGACACCCCTTTATATTTAGAAGAATTTCAAATTCAAGACACTGAAACGATATCAGTTAATAACCACAATTTTTCCATTAGTAACGAAAAAACCGCGACCTCAAAAAATCAAATTTTGGAACAAAATTTAAAAACAAACTTACGTTTAGATCATTTAAACGAAGAGGAACAAACACTCCTGAAAAACCTTTGTTTCGAATACAAAGACATTTTCTATACTCCAGAACTACCTTTGACCTGTACTAATTTGACTCAACATCATATTCGAACGAAAACTAACAACCCCATTTTCACTAAAGCTTATAGATACCCACATTGTTATAGAGCCGAAGTTAAAACACAGATAAACAAAATGTTAAAAGAAGATATCATAGAACCGTCAGAATCACCTTACAATTTCCCCATTTGGGTGGTACCCAAGAAAAAGGATGCCTCCGGCAAACAAAAATTCCGTATAGTAATTGATTATAGGAAATTAAATGCCGAAACCATTGAAGATAAACACCCTCTTCCAAACATAGAAACTGTACTCGATACTTTAGGACGAGCACAATACTTCTCGACCCTAGACCTCGCAAGCGGTTTTCACCAAATTAAAATCAAATCAGAAGACCGAGAGAAAACGGCCTTTTCAACCGAAGAAGGCCATTACCAATTCAAAAGAATGCCTTCAAATGTAAAAAATTCCCAAGTTACCTTTCAAAGAACCATTAATACTGCCCTACTAGGACTAACACCCCAGCAATGTCTTGTATACCTGGTCGATGTTATAATATTTTCGACTTCCCTACAAGAACATGTAAATAGATTAAAAAACGTATTTCAAAGATGCCGTAACACAAACCTAAAAATTCAACTCGACAAGTCAGAATTTTTGCATAAATCAATAAATTACTTAGGTCATGTTATTACCCCCGACGGAATTAAACCAAATCCCGACAAAATTCATGCCATCACGAAATTTCCTCTCCCCAAAACTCGCACAGAAATTAAATCATTTCTTGGACTTTTCGGTTATTATAGAAAATTTGTAAAAGACTTTGCTAAACTAACAAAATTTTTAACAATCTGCTTGAAGAAAGATCACAAAATTGTTCATTCACAAGATTTCATTGATTCCTTCAACCACTTGAAAACGTTATTAATCAACGAACCAATTCTAGCCTATCCAGATTTCGAAAAACCTTTCGAATTAACAACGGACGCCTCTAAGGTTGCTCTTGGAGCCGTTCTTTCCCAAAACTCTAAACCGATATGTTTCGCTTCAAGAACATTGAACGAGACCGAACAAAAATACAGCACGATTGAACGTGAATTACTGGCTATTGTTTGGGCTACCAAAAATTTTCGACCCTATTTATTTGGCACAAAATTTGTATTATACACCGACCACAGACCTCTCATATGGATCAAGAACCTAAAGGAACCCAACTCAAAATTAACTAGGTGGTCACTTAAATTAGAAGAGTATAATTTCGATATTCGATACCTACCAGGTAAATGTAACAAAGTCGCAGACGCCCTTTCCAGAATTCAAATTTATCCAATGTCCTTGACCAACTCAAGTAATAAACCGAGACTTGATACCCCTGAACCAACATATGACAACATAAGTATTTTACCCGAACGAGCAGATTCCCCTAACCTAGAAGACTTTATGACAGTCCCGACGTTCACATTGCCCCCCGAAATTTCTCAACCTTCAAAAACACCTGAACAAAATGTTGACAATAATTCCCTACCAAACACAGTACACACACAAGCTAGCTCTTCACCTGTCATAGATATTTCCGAAAAACCACTTCAACACTTTAAAAATCAGATTGAATTCATCTCAGCTAACATGCCCAGAGAAATCAAAATCACAACTTTTGATAATCTCAAACACATTTCAGTATTTATTAATAAATCAAACATAAGAGATAAATTTAACCAGCTATTGATTGAACATTGCCAACCAAAAACTAATTATTATTGTTATTTTTCATCAGACCAATTATATGATGCATTTTTTCGATACATTAATGACATAACTAATGAAAATACACCAAAATTTCACAGATGTATGACACAAGTAATATACATCACTAACCCTGACGATCGATTAGCACAAATACAATTATACCATGAAGGAAAAACCAATCACCGCGGAATTAAGGAGACACTCGAACACCTACAAAGGAAATATTATTGGTCATCCATACAAAAAGATATTAAAAACTACATAGACAATTGTGTTACCTGTAAAATCCAAAAATATAACCGACATCCTATTGATCAACCCCTACATTTGACCCCCACAAACAACCGTCCTTTTTATTCCATACATATGGACATATTTCAAATTAACAATAAGAAATTTCTTACTCTCATAGATCCATTTTCAAAATTTGCACAAGCTTACCACCTTCAATCTAGTAACCTTGTAGATATTGTGGACGGACTATTTAATTTTATTACGACATATCCTATGCCTCAATTAATTATAGCCGACAATGAATTTAATAAACAACCTCTAAAAGATTTCTTAAATTTTCACAAAATTCAATTCCACGCTACTACCCTACGTCATCACAACTCAAACTCACCCGTCGAAAGACTCCACTCCACTCTAATCGAACAATATCGATTATTTGAAGATAAAGTTCCTGAACATCAAAAAATGCAATATGTCATTTTGGCCTACAACAGTACAATTCACTCTAACCTAAGAATGACCCCTAACGAAATAGTTTTTGGACACACAGAAAACAGAAACCCATTTGACTTAGAATTTGACCGAACCTTTCTAACCGACTATGTCAATGACCATAAAAATAAGATGAAAAAGATATACCAAAATCCAGCAGGTATCCAACTACAATCAAAATCTAATCGAAATTCGCGGATCAATGTCAAAAAGAAAGACCAAAAGTTTACAATAGGAGACCTAGTCTACGTGAAAGCAAATAACAGAAGCAAAAACAAACCCCGTTTTATTGGCCCTTACAAAATCCAACAAGTTTTAGAACATGACATATATATTTTAATTTATGAGAAAAACCAATCCACTTTAAAAAGACACGCTAACGAGTTACAACCTTTCGCAGGACAATCTACACCCTTATCGCATTCACCTGGTCCGTCAAATCCCACGTAACCATCGAAACCCTGACAGACAATCCAGGCCTTTATCCCCTAGTGAAAGGCACAGCAATCTTAAAAGACAGTGAGTGGACATTAGTGAAAACTCTTGACTATTCCCCTCTTTTACAAAATTATATCCATCTAAAATCCAACATAGAAGAGACCATTACGACCCTTCAAGGACGTAATTATCGCATATACTATCCAACAGGAAAGTATAATACCCCCGACAATCAATTATTAATCCTTGATCAGTACCTGAAGAAATCAGATTTATTGATCAGACAACTCTTTCCCGAAATACAAATCACCTGTTCCAAACGCGAACTCCTAGACGGTATCGGAACAGTGATTAAATTCTTCACAGGAAACCTTGACGCAAAAGACGGAAGAAGATATGACGAATTATTCTCTTTAGCATAGAATTTCGGCTTAGACCGCGTAGTATTTGTATATGAACACCCAGCATTTTCTGGCTTAATGTGCCTTGCACCTTGTAAAGTCGAGCAAAAACCCGCGCGATCGCCATGCTCTCTGGTGGCTCGTGTTGTTTGAGTATCTTGAGAACGAGGATACTTAGGCAGATTTGGCCGTTTTGCTGTTTGTGCATCCATATTCACTAACGTTTCGCAAGACCTTGCAGCTTGCATCATCAGAGTGAAAGTCGCACCAGTGCCTAAGTATCCTCGTTCTCAAGATACTCAAACAACACGAGCCACCAGAGAGCATGGCGATCGCGCGGGTTTTTGCTCGACTTTACAAGGTGCAAGGCACATTAAGCCAGAAAATGCTGGGTGTTCATATACAAATACTACGCGGTCTAAGCCGAAATTCTATGCTAAAGAGAATAATTCGAGTAACCGCGAAAGCCTCAAACAGTACATAAGATATGACGAGACTATCGAAAAATTAACCAAGACCACAGATTTACAGAAAACCATCTTAGAGGAACAGACAGAAATTCTCAATAATTCTATCGCTACATTTAATGATAATATTCAAAAATTATCCGAAAACCAGAAAACAATTGCGCAAAACTTACAAAGTTTTATTTTGGAAATCGAAACTAACAACGGTAAAATCCTAAATACTTTGTCGACTTTTACTACCCTCGTTGAAACTATAGAAGCCCTCCAACTTTTCATAAATGTTTTTATGGAACTTGAGACATCATTAACATTCGCACAAAATCAACAAATCCATCTCTCTTTAATCGATGACAACAATCTTCTAACTTCGTTACTTGAAATCCCGAAGTACCTTAATAAAATACAAAGCAAAACCTTACAATTACCTTACCCTGTTGAACCGTCAACCCTACACTTGTATGAGAGTTTAATCAAAATCAAAGCTTATCAGACTAAAAGCAGTTTCACATTCATCTACGAGATACCACTCGTGCAAAAATCGATAAATTACCAATTTATTAATTTGATACCTATTCCTGCTTATTACAGAGATCAACTCTTTCACATGACATTACCCACTTTTAACTCAATACTGTTTTCAAAAGAATATAGTATCCCTATGGAACCTCAATATTGTTCAATAATATCTAACAACCAATATTTCTGTCAAAAGGAAAATCATTATTTCATACCCAACAGTAAATTGTGTGAAACGCAACTTCTTAGCTTTAATCCAAATCAAACTTCTAAACCGTTTGCGTTTCCCTTATCTCACTCTAAATTGATTAAACTTACAAAAAATACTTGGATCTTTAGTTCACCTAGCGAAGTTATTTGTGAAATTCAATGCGATAATTTTCAATACCATAAAACTCTCGTTAACACCCAGTTAATTCAAATAACACCAGATTGTTCGGCAATCATAAATTACAACGATGTTTTATTCACTTTCGAATCATCCTCAAGAACTTCAGTAAATCAATTAACAACAACCATTGGTAGACTAAAAACCAATACGATCAATAACAGCATAAACATAAACAGTTCATTAGACTTATCCTATGTGGACGTAAACTCATTAAAACATGAACAATTAAAATTGAGTTATCACAAGGAAAGACTACAACAAAGTGATTCTTCACCTATATATAATTATTATAGCATAAGTTCCATTATTATTATAATCCTATTTGTATTAATCATTATTTGTCTTTTTATATATGCCTATTTTAAACGCCATATCTTAATCAATAAAATAATCGCTAATTTACAAAATATAAATACTCCTACTCAGACTGTAGAACAACCATTAAATTTATTACAATGTAAAGTATGAACAGCATATAATTAATCATTGAAAATCAATTTTCCAAACAGGCTTTTCAAACTGGCAAAGGAGGAGTTATATATATAGAAACTGCTTAGTTATAATAGATACGCTTTATCTGCTTCCTGTAAGATTACTATTATCAATGCTTATATGCAACTTTGCGAGTCTGCATTCTCGCCTTTTCATATGTTATTTAGTCTTAAGCCGAATGTACTAGTTAATAGATCGTTCTACTTAAGCTCCGCTTTTCTGTGTATGAAAGAAAACAATAAAGTTTTTTTTCGATTTGGGCGTTACCAAACTTATCACTTGCACCATGTGAAGCAAGTCAAGTAGACATTCGTCTGAGCGGTACCACGAAAAGTTGTTATAAGCAATGACCCAACTGGCCGATGCAATGGTAATGACCGCTTATTTTCCAAACGTGATGTGGAGCAGCCTCTTTTAATCGGTAGGGAAACACCAAACGCCACTCACGAAAAGAAAAGATAGAATAGAAATGGTAAAACATAACTTACGTCTACAGAAATCTACAATTTTGCGACAGGAAAGCAAAAGATTCCGTTAGTTATCTGAATTTACATAAAACTTTACCAAAGATACAAAAATGGTTGAAATGTTTGCGGAAAAACATTTAAATCTGAATGCAGTGAAAAAACCTTCAAATTTACATAATACGTAATACATTCGGACCTTCGAAGTCAGTCGCAAATAAAGTAACAGTATAATCTAGCTCCTGCTCCAAATTTCTGTTTACTAAAAGAATTTGCAATTTTATTATTATTGTAGATGTTACTAGTAATTTCTAGAGCATTACTGCTGACGATGCAAAATTTCGCTTCCGGCATTCTTTATCAAACTTTTTCTTATATTTATAGTACTTTCCCATGCTTCTCTTAAAAACCTTGCAAGGACACTTCATTATTTTCAAGGGTAATACCACAAGAGGTGAAAAATTTTTGAGATTTTTTTTCGTTCACATGCAAATTATTGTGTTTAAATTTCACGAAACCAAAACTGCTTTAAAAATTCGAGGAGCTTTTTGAGAGAAATTTGCAATAATTTGCATGTTAACGAAAGAAATTCTTTTAAAAAGTTTACCTTGAGTGGTATTTGGAAAGATTATTCAACAATATGGCCGTTAATAATGTTGATCTTAGTTATGTCTCGTTAATGTTAATTTTGAAATATTATCTTTTAGTACTTTTAAGATCAGTATGTCTGTGCACTAAAACTGAAATAAACTACTGTGCTAGATCATTGAAGTATTATTTAGTCCAGGTAAAAACTCAGTTACAAAGCAACAACTCCATTTGTCATACTTCAATATTTCAGTTTTTTAATGCTGTTCTCATGTGTAGGTATCTATGATATTATTACGCATTGTAAAATTTACGACTTTTTTCAAATTTGGAAGTCTTGTAACTCATGCTAAAAATGTAGTTACGTAAACTTTACTTTGTCAAACTTTTAGAATATCTACCTTTTTTTATTTTATAACCTAATAAATCATAATTCCGTAACCTAAAAAGCAAATCAAAAGATGTTTTGTACACATATCTAGTTTTCTACGTAGATTCTAATTTTATAAACAAAAATACATTATCCTATTTAACCAAAGTTACCCCTCCACCTCTCAAAATAGAGAGAGTGGAGGTAAATGTCAAAAATATGTTTTACATGTCATCTCCCTATTACCTCACCAAAATTTCATCAAAATATTTTATACCATTTTCGAGATATCACCTTGTAACACTTTAAATAAAACGAAAAAATCTGGTGTGGTACACGCACACAACTTCCTTTTACAGTGATCTTATTTAAAATTTTTTAGCATTTGTCGAAAATTTTCAAAAATTACAAATTCTACAAAAACGGTACAAAATAGAGTGTTAGTTGAAAGGACAAATTTTCTCTAGAATTTTAAGCTGAATTCAAAAATGTAATAATATACCGGGTGTTTTATTTAAAATAGGAGTTAATAAAAAAATAGAAAAAACCAAAGAAACCCATTTTAGAAGTATTCAACTGGAAAATCACCTATCTCACATCAATACACAGTAAAAATGTAATAAAAATGTGAAGTTGGAAAAATATAGTTGGAGCCGTTTTCGCAAAAATCGAAAAAACACAAAAGTAAACACCTACTTCCGGTTATGAGATTTCCTTCAAAAGCTTGTTGTTGCACCTACCTAGTACACAAAACTTATATATGAAGTTTCAACGTCATAGCTCTTTTCGTTTTTTTTTTATATTCTGTTCACAGACACACAGACACACACACAGCTACACAGACAGACCAATGAAAAAATATATATTTTTTGGGTTCAGGGCACTCTAAAACGTGAAGATCTGTTGAAAACTTAATTTCGAATTTTTGGGGTGAATCCAATACTTCCTTTATTGTAAAAGGAAGTGAAAACTCAACTACCGGGTGGCCATAAATATCGGAGATCCCGGTAGCCATGGAATTAGCTACTTATAAATGTTGGTTAGCATTATATTTCAATTGCAATAAGTATTGTTACTTATGTAATGTAATAAAATGCAATAAGAGGAGGGGAATGTGCCCCGGATTTTGTAGTTTAGCCTACGACTCGATTATAAAAATCTCCTGTTCTAACTTCGTTACTTATTGCAATCTGTAATAATTTTTGACAGATAGGAATTTTATTTGTGATGACATTAATGACATTTAGTTTAGTTGGATTCATCACTTTAATAAAGCGGTGTTGATTCCAAAGGTAATGTGATATCAGATATTTATGGCCACCCGGTAGTATACTTGCAACATTTCAATTGTCGTACAGAAATAATTAAAAATCCCAATTTGAATCGTTTACCCTGCTAAAAATCAATAGAATCCAGAACAATTTACATGGGATAACGCCTACTTGGACTTGCTTTGAATAGTCCCATTCATCGATTCAAAAATACCTGCTCGGTTTCAATAAGTCGTGCCAATGTGAAGCGGAATATAAAGCAGCTGTCGGTCAGCGTCATTTCCCAAGCAACAGATTTCTCGTGTATAGAATTCTGAAAGAATATAGATACCTGGGTAACCGATTTATTTGAGCATGTAATATGTAAAGCGGCTGGTTCACCCTTTACTTTTACCGTTTCTGCGTGGGCGAAGGCGAACATCGCCTACCGAATACATTTTGGAAACAACTAAGGGTTATTCATGTACTTGTTTTAGCACAACTACTCCATCCAAGGAAATATTTTATATTACAACGAAATTAGTATAGTACATTACCATGCAATCAATCATTTCTATTTAAAAATTTGTGATTGCAACGTATCTTCAGCAAGAGATCTTTCTTTCAAACCTTTTGAAAGAAAATTGTGCCTTACTGTTGCTAGAAATTTCTCAGCATACGTGAATTTTCTCTTTTAATCTCTTGTACGTTGAGATGAGAAAACGAAACTACCAGCGACAGCATGAATTTTATAAAAGGCATTTCGACAAATCGCCATACTGTTTACTTCCGCTGAAATAACACTGAAGCCCTGGAAACGTTTACCCAGGATGGCAAGCAGAACATTAGTAACCAAAACTGGGTTTTAACAACTGGCTCATCTGAATGAATCAATCGACGTTTTTACAGTGCGTAAAGCATAAAAATGAGCCATTAAATTGCCACTGCGGACTGACAATATCAGAGGAGCTGCGGCTTTTGGGCTAATAAATAGTTTTTAACATAATTTTTCCCTGCTGAAACAGTAGGAATTGGGAGCACAGCAGTCTATTACGAGGAACGAGCACTAAAAATAAAATGTGAATGAAAATCGCCTGAATGCACCTTTTAGAATATCATGTAAATTCATTTATCGGGTGTGCTTTTAGTTGAAATATATCCCTGCAGTGTGGGATGTCCATGAATGTGGCTTGAAGCCTTCGACTATACAAAAGTTTAAAACATCCGGCAGTGCTGTTGACAAACCTATTCCAGAACAAAATTGTAAATAAGTTTTGGTTTACGGCTTTCAAAACTTGAGCAAATTCCTTTAAAGGCAGTTGGATTAGTTCCGCTTTAAATGCTAACCACATAAATTACTTTGCGGTGAACGAAAAAGTGGGGTTTCATTTTGCCGAACGATCTATAAATTTCCAACTTTACTCCCGCTTTATTGTACCGTTTGTTAAACTTAAGGGTTGTACAATATCCCACGTTTATAAAGTGTAGCAACAATGCGTAATTATCCAATTCGCTGAAGCTAGAACGCCACAGTATGGACCATTATTGAGCTAGTCCATTCGTTCTTTCAGGCATTAACTGTAACAAGCATAATTACCTCCAATTACGATTCGCCCTTAGTGCACGTGAATTATTCCCGATACTTCCAACGGCTCTAGTTAAATTTTTAAATTTCGAATCCCATCAACGTCGCGGCAAAATTAAACAGCAAAGCTCAAAACTTCAAGCCATTTCGCGCCAATTACGGATGGAAAATGTCCCCTGATCAGCGGCAAAGTTTTTAGTTCGAAATTCAATCCCGAATTTAAATTAGCAATTAACGTCCGTTTAAAATCTGGTTTCGTGATTCTTTTTTAATATAAATTGGGAGTTGGGGATAAAAAGTCGTTCGCTCATCGCATTTCGATTCCATTCATTTTAATTCGTCCAACAAATGAATACTTGAGTCAGAATTCCCTCCATGACATTAGCTTGCCTCAGCTGAAAAGACATCCTGAGCCGCATCGCCACAAAACACGCAATTTCCTCATTTCGGCTTCATTTTCAGAATCCGGATAGTTAAGTCGTTAAACCAACGCACTCTTGTGATTCACTTCTGTAACTTAATAGCGTTTTTCCAATTCTTATGGACTTCTCCGGGATTCTTTTTATCGTAGTGTAGAAAGTCAGTTTGATTAACTTTAAAAACGCTGAACACTGTTACAGAACAGAGAAACTAAAGCGGCAACAGTTAATTAAACCAGTTAAACAACCACCACGCGCCAGTAAAAGCTAAAATTTCTAAAAAGCCCAAAGAAGCTGGCGGTGATTAATCTTCCTTTTCTTTTGACTGACAAACTAAATTTATGTATGACAGCGCCTGCATTGTATTCACGTCATAAATATGAATGAGTATGTATAAGGCCTTTTTATAAACATATACCTGCTCTATCAGCGTCGTTTTCCAAAGTCAGCAAATTTACAGACAAATTGCCGTGCCTTGCGTAAACACCTTACAACGGATTTAATTCAGCAAGCTAACAACCCACGACGAGCAACCAAGAGTAATCCAGCCGAAGAATTGATTCAATTCATTCAGAGTGAAGCCTTGGCGGAAATAAATAATTGTAGCTCACTTGATGCTTCCTGCAATCGCAACCTTTTAACTTTCCTGACTTGTATTCCAGGTACTGTTGAAGAGGATGGTTGACATTGGAAAAAGCTGCTACAGTATAGCAAAAGGTTAAAAATACTTGAATAATGAAACAGCCACTCACACTCAAAAGTTTTCTTGTTAAAAATAAATGCAAAATCAATAAATCGATGTCAGGCGGCAAGCCTGTTATTTTTTCAGATGTAACATAGCAAATTATTATTTTAGCAGGTCATAAAATGGTCTTATAACTATTTCAAATGGCTATTTTAAGAATTTGTGTGATCTCAGTGTTACCCATTCATAAATGTCATTTTAATCATTTTATATTATTTTACTCCCTAGTAATTTGTGAAACTGTTTAATTTAATACTGGTACTCTCGTCTTCTCACGTCTTGAGGTAATTTCGTCCACCTTCATAATAGCACAACTGTTAAATATTTTAAGTTAGCTATTCCTTCAAACTCTTCCTTATAATGAGAGAGTTTTGATGCTGACTCGAAATAATCCTATAATATGCTTAAATCCACTTCAACGTCGGAAGTTAATTAAGGGAGAAAAATTAGAAATACAATAAAACTCATACCGGGAGATCAAAAATGATTGACTTGGCCGCTTTCATAAAATATGCCTTTAGTAAAAATGAGCCGCCTTGCACCGATTGGGTCTGAACTATAGTAGCTAACTTCAAGTCAAATCACACAACTGATTTCAATTGATTTATTCATTTATACAACTAGCTTTAAATATATCACAATTGATGCTCGAAATGTGCACCACCATTGCCTATACACGAATTTACTCTTTTCATGCTTTCAAAATACTCCATATAGCTGTTCTTCGGTTATTCTTTCCACAGCATTTTCTATCGCTTCTTTTAATTCGTCCAATGTGTGCAATCGATTCTGGGTGCCTTCCCTCGAACAACGCTTCCTGTATTTTGAAAGCGATCAACAACTCTGTGGATGTAACTACATAAAACTTCATGATTCACTTCTGGTTCGGGAAATCTTTCCCAGAATTCGTCAACACACGGTATTATTGGTGAATCATTTCGGAGCTACGATTGTAAAAGCAACTTATTCTCAAGTGAAAATAGCATGATTACAATTGATCGTTCTATCCTAAAATAGAAACATTTAGTAAAACCTTTCAATAATTAATAAAATGGAAGAAGTGACTTACTTTTGTCACAAACTTGGATGCTAATGTTAGTTTTGAAAAAGCTGTTGTTAAAAATATCAAAAAATATTGAAATGAACGGAAAATTTAAATTTACAAAATACAAACAAGCTGAAACTGACAGCCACACAACAATACCTAATCAGCTGACAGCTATTAAACAGCTAACCTTACTGCATGAACTTGACGTAGATATTGATAACCTGCACGGAAGAAAGTTTTTTCGTTCAGTCTTTCTTGATCTCCCGGTACATATGTACTGCTATTGCAAACAACATCGATAAACTGCTATGCACAATATGAAGTAATGTCTCATGAAATAGAAACAAGTTCGCTGTTAAGTCCATTTAATTTAAATAACATGGAAAATATTGCAGGAAGTCTGCTTCTTAGATCGCTTTTCTTATTAGGTTATTAGCGTGCTCTTTCACCATTAGAAATTAAATTAAATATTTAAAAAGAGGGGGATGAAGTCACAAGAAGATATAAAATGAAAACAAAATCAGAACAATAAATGCAATCGTACCCAGACAGCGAAGAAAGGTCATGCCATTAGAAAAGGCAGCAGAAAATAAGTTATGCGAGTTTTTAAGCACCTACGTTAGAAGAAAATTTACAGGAAGAAACACCAAAGTCTTGGAGACAAGTATAGAGTGTGTCCACAGATTGATGCAACACGAGGTATAATTTGAATTCGAATTTCAGATTTCGCGAGGAAGCCCTGCTTAGATTGAAACTAATTTCACGAATATTTTACAGTTTTTCAAATGAAGGAGACCTTGCCCGTAGAGGCGGTAGATAATATTATACCTTGTTATTAGGAGTAAAAATGATACTTTGTGTGGCAAGACCGGACGCGTTTGACTGGCCACAATTTTACAGACTGAACAACTGTTCTTAATGATATTTTACTTAAATATCTAAATACAAACCCCTCTACAAAGGGAACGACAATTACCTACACATTTCCAGGGGGTACGTAAAGCATGCAGCGTTTGTTAGTTTAGCGTACTTAGTGAGGGGCGAGGGAGCACCCTAAAATACATTTCAGATTTACGAGGAACGGGAATTTCGCTAGTAATCTATAGAGGTACTATTAGAGTACCTATATAAGATAAGAGTAAGGCAAACGATTTTATTTGGGAATAAAAAAAAAATGAAGTTTGTCGTAAATGCCATAGTTAACTACGTTACTTTGTTATTGTGTAGTTGCGCATTTATTAATTATAGTTCTACTTTTATGAAATACATTAATACAACATAACCAAAATTTATACAATTTAAGTAATATACCTACATTAATCTATTAGGCATTTTATATTGTTTATTCAAATTTAAACTACAGTTACGACTTTTGTTGGAACACTTACATTAATTATAATATTCCACTTAATACGTTAAACAGATGAAATGATAAAAACATGAAATATAAATGAGTAATTAACGAAACTGTATGTGTTATGTACAGTCGTGTGCAAATAAATCTGGGACAGTGTCTTTTTCACATGCAGATTCAGTTAAGAGTTTGAAGAATATTTCCATGGATTTCCTCTTATCAGAGAGAGTTACGGGTTTCAGTACCTGTTAAAGTTTAATGTAACTCTTTCTGATAGCAGGAAATCCATGGAGATATTCTTCAATTCTTAACTGAATCTGCATGTGAAAAAAACCCTGTCCCAGATTTATTTGCACACGACTGTACGTATTAGAAAATAATAAAGAATAGATACAAACATGTGGAGCATCTGCTAAAAAATATATGTTTTGTGCTTCTTTGAATGGATTGTGAATGAAATTGACTATTTTGCAATATTTCCGGCAATAATAATTCCTAAATTTCTCCACATGCCTTGATTGCAAGCGCCCATGTCTTATGTTACCGAAACAATATTTAAAGCTATGTTTGTAGCATGTTCCACGATTGAGCTGTTAGTGCTTTCTGACGTAAAGTAGTAAGCCACCATATGCTTCCATCTAGTTGTGATACCACCTACAAATAATAAAACAGTGAGTATTAAACCTGAGATTGTTCAAATTTTTATTAACCTAACACGCAAACTAAAGCTTTAGAAGCTAAACGGTGGAAATGGAAGTCCTGTTTTCCTAAAATTATTATACCCACTTTGTCCACACGAAAATCTTAGCCTTAATGACCTTTCTAAGATTTCATTGGAGCATTTGTTATATTTATTTTTGGTAGTTGTTATAGATATTAACGATACAAGTTTGATTATGAGCTCTTAACGACAAGAGTTTGATTGCCAAAAACGAGGGGGTGAGCCGAGTTTTGCGGCAATCAAACGAGTCTCGTTAAGTGCCATAAGCAAACGTGTATTGTTCAATATTTTATCTTCATCAATAACTTCTGGTTCGATGTATTTCTTTATACAAAAAGAGTGCGGTAATATCTATCAATTACAGCACTAAGTGCGGTAATATCCATTACCGCACTCAGTGCGGTAATGAAGCTCTTAACGATACTAAAATTAATTTGATTAAGAGTCTATAACAACACTGATGAAGATAAAATGTTTAAATTTGATCATTGGTAAAAGTCTTCTTTAATTTTTGTTTAAAACAATTATTCTTTTTTTTGTCTCGCAAAGAAGTCGGCTTAATTTTCTGTTATTTCGTCGCAACATGATTGTTGGTATAGCTGTTTTTTTTTCATATTTTTATTCCATTTTTGCTAACCTCCCACTTATCATTGCCGAAATGATTTTTACAAATTCTTAGTCTTTTGTAACTACAATTTTCCTTGCTGACCTTGTTTAGCCAAATTCTGTTCCTCAAACCATCCTTTGGAACACTATCTAAGTAGACACCATTTTCAGAACGGTCGTTGCAACTGTGGACAGAGCAACCAGTCGTGTTAAAACGAAATTATTGAAAATAGGTCAAGGGAAAAAGAAAATTGAAAAATTAAATGATTAACAAAATTATGTGCGAAAAAACCTCAAATTTCGGCACTTATTTTACAAATTGATTACGAACTGTTTTTGCTAACTTTGACAAGTTTAATGTCAGTTGAATGTCACCAATTACAAACAATCAAAAATATGTCGACTACTTCTAAATCGCATGTAGATCTATTGTAAATGCATAGGGATCCAACAAATCAAATACTGTTCCTGCATTTGCCGTACTCTTATCTACTTATTATATAGGTACTCTAGGTACTATTAGAGTACCTGTATATAGGTTACTAAGAGTTGGGCAAACAACGGGATACATTTTGATTGGTTTGGATCACTTTTTGCAAGGCATGAGTGATAAAAGTGCCGTTTTTACATATTTTGTAACTTGTTACGACCTATAGTTTCACACATTCAAATCTAAATCTAACTAAATTGGCCGTATATTCCAAATAGTTGGTTCTAGAGATCCTAAGAATGATCAATACTCTGACAAATCTCTCATCAAAGGCAAGTTAGCAAGGTTGGTTACCATAACCTCTTTGTTGGACAAATGTCAAATATCTAATTTGGATAAAAAATGTATGTCAGATCAGGTTCTTTGCCCAACTCTTAGTAAACTATATACAGGATCTCTAGGTACTATTTTCAAAAGGCGCTACCAATTGGTTTATTGCAGCAACTCGCAATCCTAAATAGGAAGGTTCGGTTATGACCTTAGCTATTGTGAATTACATTAAACGTTTAAAACCACCCTTAATAGTTGAAGGGTCTCAGCTAAACTATAGTTAATAATAAATTAATAACTCAACGTGATTGCGACGTAATCCAAGCGATATTTATTTACATCGATGCAAGTGCGTAAACAATAAAATAATCCATAATTGTGTATTTACAATGGCAGCTTTTACCAATATTATTGATGAATGTAAAAGTGTAATTCAGTTATAAAATTTACCCATTACGTGACCACGCTATTATTGCATCTGGTATCTACCAGTTTACATATTGATTAATTAACAGATTAATACACATTAAAAATACCCATAAATTTGGGGCGTATTATTGCTCATAATGCATCAATACTAGGAACTTTGAATTACGATCATGAATAAATATATGCAAATTACAAATTCATTAGCTTATCTGATCTCTCCAGCATTGACGAAGTCGCACGCAAGTTCGAAACGAAAAACACGGGAAATAAAAGGCCAGCAGCAAAGGCAAACAATAAAATCCTCAACAAAGGCCCTGCAATAATCGTATTAATAAACAATCGTGTAGTTCGTTGATGTACCTACTTCAGTTAATTATTAGCTTAGTATTCTATAGTCTCAAAATATGACCATTGCTACGATACAAGCTTGACACAAACGATATCTCTTCACATCGCTAATCTCTCGAGGAGTTGTATCTATAATATGACTACAGTGGTAAGTGGATTTACCAAATCGAATAAGCAACTTACGTCAAAACAACGCTGGTCTCATATGAAATTCGTCACACCGTAGACGTTTCCTTAAATTCCAACAATATAACTATGCCAATCGGGGAATAAGTCTACGAGCTAAGCTTTCATCGAATTTAAAAATCTCGCAGCCAAAGCAGCAGAAGACGAACTTCAACAACAATCCCAATGAAGTAATGTGAACGTTCCCAGTATAAAGCGCGGAAATGATCCAATGTTAAACAGGGCAAACCAATTCAAACCTTAACAACGAACGTCTAAGAAAAACCAAGGCAATACAAAAATCACGCATCCATGTAATAAGACAAACCAGTAATGTGAACTGTCAATTCAAAACGCTATGACCTGTCCACAGCCACTACCAATGCACTTGTTCAACCCAAAAAACCGATTCCAAAAGTTCACTAATAAAATTAACCTCTCAAATGTCAAACGAAAATTCACTTGACAGATATTACAAAATAAATCGACCTACATTTCAGTAGCTGTTCGGCTATAACAAGACACACTGTATGTATACAATGTGTTTACTTTTCACCTTCCCATCGCTGTATTTTTCTTTTTTTTCCATAAAACTAAGCTTACTACGATTTTTCAATGTTTCGCATTTATTTTTAATCCCAGTAGGTTACTGGTTTGCAGCAAAGTTATTTAACAACTATAATATAAAATAATAAAATAATCACTTTAAAGGGTAGTGCAGATCAGAAGGTAAATAAGGAAAATGTAAGGAGATGAAGGTTTATTATTATTGATTTATAAAAGACTCTTACTCTTTATAAAAGTTGGTGCACCATTTAAAACCAGTTTTAGGAATATAATACTTTTCAACTATTTTACAGTTTGGCGAAAAATGGAATTAATTTAAATATTAACGTTTAATTGTCTTCGGTTTTTAATTGAAAATTATTGTCACGTCAACGGAACTGACTATTTTTCTCACTACGTTTTGTTAAACTCTAAACTTTACTATTCTCAAATACAATTGTGTATCTGTGGAGAGCTGGTATAGTATTCCATCCAAAAATTGAAAAGATATTTAAAATCAAGTACATCATGGAAAGAGTAAGTCATGTGTAAGTTGGTTTCATACAATCAATACATAAGTTTCTAATGTCAAGCAGCTTTCAAGTAATGACAGTTCATATGTAAATTATACATGTAACTGTTTTGGTAAGGCATTGTAATATTTTGCATGGTTTAAGTAAGTACTAGTTGTTAACCTCAGTTTTTAAAATCGTATACTAGCATAGAAAATTTTGAAAAACGTAAATGTTTTCCAAAATTCCAAATGCGTATGTCAAATTAGAAGGTTGATATCGAAGTGTCACTAAATGGCCATCAAACGGTAATTTTATTAATTTAATTACGAAGTGTATTACTGTTCTCAATGCTGGGTTGATTTCCATAGTATTCCAATTTCTGGTTGGAATACTATACAACATTTGCAAGCATTTTAGTATTAAACACAGATTACTTGTTGCATTTAAAGATTTGTGATGTTCGTATTGAACTAAAAATCGGCAGGCCATGGAATTAAACAATAATCGTATTTAATAGCAAAATGTAAACGTTTAATGAGAAAATAATTCGTTTCATTGAAGTAACACGATTTTCAATCATAAAAACTTTTCTTTTAATGGTGGGTGACTTCAACGGAAAAATAGAAAGAAAGGAAAATTATATTACAGTTGAACGTTTTGGAGAAGACACTACAAATACGAATGGAGAAAGACTGATCGAGTTATGTGAGAGTTAAGCAACTTAAAAATTCTGAATGGTTGTACAGATACTCGTACAAAGACATACACAAAGTGCACATGGATACAAGAAACTAGAAGACTCAAATCACTAATAGATTACATAATAGTGCTAAATAATACAACAACCAAATTAAAAGATGGAAGAGTAAAGAGACGAGGAGAATGTGGGATAGACGACAGACAGCACAAATGACATTTTCAGGGAATGGGAGGAACAGCACAATTAATAAGCCATATGCTCTCTCTCTCACCAACCCTTTTGAAAATATATCTAGAGAAATCATTAAAACTGGAAAAGAAGATGTGAAGGTATGGGAGCACCGGTGAGAAATAAACATCTATACACATTAAGCTTCGTGGACGATTAGGTGGTCACACCCCAAGGTGTAGAAGATCTAAACTTTGTAATACGAAAACTACAGGAGGCATATACAAAGACAGGGCTAGAAATTAAATTTAATGAGACTGAATACAACTACGAAGGAAGTAGTAGAGGACCTAGACTAATAGAAGTCAAAACATTAAAGGAACAAGTAGATTTAAGAATTTAAGATTTATCGTAACAAAAAATGAACAAGGGAAGAATAAATCAAAGTAGAATGAGTCAAACAAGAACATGCATAAAACAGTTAAATTCACCACTCTGGGACCGATACATCACTAAAACCACAAACAAAGAATATATAACTCCATGATTCCAAGTATGATGACCTATGGGATAATAAACAAAAAGTAAAGGGAAGGTAAAAACAATGAAAATGCGGTACTGGAGAAGTTGTTGTGGTGCTACGTAGATAATAGAATAACTAACGAAGATATTAGAAAAGAACTGATATCGAAATAGATGCAATGCACTACAAGAAAACAGACTGATATGGTATGATCATGTTCTAAGAACTGGAAGAAGTAGATGCATTGGAAAGATCACCGAGTGGAGCCAGGTTTGATAGCTAACACACTGTATACAGCGTGTCCAAGATAAGGAGGACCAGTATATGGATATACTTAATTGTAAGAAATACAAATTTGCTTAAATGGGAAAGAAGTTGAGCAATTGCAAGACTAACAAAATGACGCCTAGAAGTCCTTGATATAATTTTTTAAATTATATCAAAGAACCGAATTTTTGGTTTTCCTATTTCATTTTTTCTGGCGTTAATATTAAAGTTAGAGCGAAACTGGTTAAACTTCTTTATAGCAACTTTTAGTGAACTTAATGATTACGTTATAAATTTTTTATCCGACATTTTGTCTTTGAGAAACCATCATAAACTTCATTTTTACTTCCCTCGTATGAAAGACGGAGGAAGTATTGTAATCACGAAAAAATTACCTTTCGAAATTTTTTCAGATCATCACATTTCAAGGTCTCTAGATGACGAAAAAGAGGTTTTCTCAATTCCGTCTGTCTGTCTGTCTGTCTGTCTGCGTGTTGGCAGTATAGCTCAAAAAGTATTTGTCGGAGGAAGACGATATTTTGTATACATATTATATATATACCTGGAATGAAACCGGTACAATTTCATACAAATATATAATACAGGGTGAGCACCTTAAAAAAAATTATATTTGCGTTAAGTGGGAAATAGATTAAAGTAGTAATTTGCACATAGCTCAGGCCTTACACTTGACGAAAATAGAACTCAACAAATAAAAGACAAGATCACAAAAAATTCAAAAAGTTTCCACAATAACACCCTTCGCTTAAATACACCCGCGCGTCGCACACATCAGCGAGCCTGCATAGCGCAGTTAAATATATCTGACTATCGACGATTGTATCCGCAGATGATGTTAATCGAATCCCTCCCCGGTTTTTAAATTTGATAATTGCTTTAATTTGCATAAGCAAGTGTTACGATATTTTTACCTCTAATTTCCTTTGATTTTCGGTCAGCGAGCCGCATAAATGCGTAAATTCCAAACCTTGAAATAGACTGAAAACGCATATTTGGGCGAGGCATCGACGTATGTCGCAAAAACTATTGCACTTAGATATATACATCCTGCGTATGATATGTTTAAAAATGAATAAAGAAATGTTTAGTGAAAGAATTATCTGCATTGGTTTATTGATGTAAAAAATATAATTAATTTTCTTAAGACATGCCGGTCGTGAAGGTTAAGCCAGCTGAAACCCAACGATACCAACAGTTCTCCGTAGAGTAGTATGGAATTGGTCGGTAGCATTTGTTCGCAGTCGCAAGCGCTGCGGTTCAAATCCCTCCGGTAATGGATTCTTTTTTATTAGAAAATTCATTTAATTTATTAGAAACGTGATGAAATTTTTACTGCTAACTTAATTTCATTTTCAAAATTACGTATTTAGTGTCACAATGTCGACGAGGGAAGCCTGGGTAAAGCCTTTTACAGATTTTTTAAATACGGTGTTGATTTTCTGATCCATCTACTTCTTCCAGTTCTTAGAACATGGAATATAGTGCTTTCTATTTTATTCGGGTTTTGCTTGTAATCCCTATGCCTTGAATGATTTACTTACATTTTCAAGATCTTGGTTTAATAGCTTTTTGTCATTATGAAATGTACGTTTTTGAATAGTAATGGCAATAGCATCACCATATATACATTTTTGTGCTATGGTTTCAGGAATATCTCTGCTGTACATACATTAAATGGCAAAGATGCTAGTATCCTGTGGGAGATCATTTTGGAGAGACGAAAATTTACTTTGGCTTCCATATCAGATGTACTTGGAATATGCGATCACACAGCAGTTGCTTAAATAAGTGTAGGAGTTTGCTGCATGGTATCCGCTAATATATTCTCAAACGAAGCCTTTTTCTCCATACTGTATCATAAGCAGTTGTTAAAGTTATAAAGATCACTGCCAGTGTAATTGGTTTGAAAACCATTTTCTCTATATGCTCTGATCGCCATGACTTGACCCTCGCAGCGTTTAATAGGTCTAAAGCCTGCTGGTTGAATAATTTCCAATAATTTGGGACAGGTACTGAGCAATGACATAAGGCAATGACTTTTGGTAGTTTAGGGTTTCCCCTTCTTGATCTAGGTGGCATCTCTTGATAGTGGGAGTAATTGTCCAATGGTTTTAAAAAGCACCGTTTCGAATTGTTCAATTTGCACTCATTCCCAGTGATTCAGAGATTCAAATTTACTAGACACTCTGACCGTTCCGTGCGGTTTAGCATTAACCAGTGGGCACGTGCAGAATTTTACCACGGATGAGAACAGCTTCATCCCCTTTAGAGAGGAGTAATAACAAAAGAAATCACAGCTAGCAAAAAAGGTGCGCCTATGAGTAGTGAGGTAAAACTATAGATAGTATACACAATAATCAAAGAAAATAGCACATCATATATAATACAGAGTGAGTATTAAAGAGTGAGGAAAGAGCGGAAATTTTGAAATAATACTAGCAATTTTTTGCTTTTATGTTTCCCGCAGGTGTATCACCCCAACTTTCTGTTTACATGTCATTGGTGGCACTGTAGGTCTATGTCAAATTCGAGGTTAGCAGGTTAGGTTTTGTGTCAGTTTGTGTCAAAACTGACGCAAAAACTAACCTGCTAACCTTGAATTTGAAAATTACTATAATTTGAAAATTACTAGGATTTAATTCAAATTTTCCCACTCTTTCCTCACTCTTTAATACTCACTCTGTAAAAAATGTATAACGAACTCTAAAAGAAAATGCGTCATTGCAAATATAATTAATTCATGGAAAATAATCGTCATTTTACCTTTCGGTATCAGGGATTATTTGTATTTCTTGAGAAGTGTAACGGAGGTAATAGGTTTCATTCAACTTGCATTACATTTCTACGCATTGAAACCCATTTAACAATTATAAATATATAAGGCTAACATAAATAATTAATTAATAGTTAAAATAATATCCCCCAAGGGTTCCTTTCCACTGCTTTGTGTTAATATTATACATCTACTCGTGTGTTTACTACACGTGTTTAAAAAAAAAAGAAACGTCATGTAAAATACTCAAAATATCTGTAATAAATACACAAAACAGTAAAAAGTTCCTTAAATATCTCATAGACCGTTGTAAATCTGAACCAACATTTTTATACTGTAATTTCTGTATTGTAACATTAGAAACTTTAAATATTATAAAGTTTCGTATTCACTGCTCTCCAAAAATACAATGTATGGAAATATATAATAGAGAGATGAGGTCTGGGAGCTGATGTAACAATATCCATTTAAAAGGCACATGCATCGTTATGCTTCATTTTAGTAAGAGGAAATAGTTTGAAAGCCTCCTCTAAACTTCAGCATGAAACAAAGATGAACTTTTGAACTGATTTATTAAACTAATATTGTTGTAAATTTGTTCATTTAGACTTTCTCTGTTATTACAACAATATACTGTGTATGTGGTAGAAAAATATTGCGATTGAAGACCAGACTCTGAACTACGTTTTTCTAATCATCTATTTTAAAATACGATATAAATCTAAGCAATGGAATAGTTCTTAGGCGAACTAATTGAACATTATATTAAGAAATTGACTAACACGAACACATATTTATAAACCATATTCACAAATGACTGATTTATTTGCCCTCGCGAATCTATATTTTTCTATTTATTTTTTGCAGGTAAGTGGTATCTCACTTTTACTCCATACCCTGTAACTGGAAGCTTATGGAGTTCCGCTTCATACATAATGAATCATCCTGTCCTACAATTGGATGCTAGTTCTATGAACATTCTAAAAGGTGAGTAGTTATCCTGATAGGCACAGCAATAAGATGGTTGCAATATATTCAAACGTCAGGTTGACTAATGCTTAATCTACAAATTCCCGTTTAAAAAATAACAGTTAAGAACTGATCGCATCATATCGTTGTGTGAACATTTCAGACTCTACAAAGAAGCATCTGATGATACCTGCAAATCGATATTTATACACCCAGCAAATGCCTTTCAAGAATCTTCATTTTAACAACGCCTAGATGAACGGAATGCAATTTTCTTACACAATTTTCTCAGGAACTTTACTTCCCTGGAAATTCGTGTTTTTTTTTATTGGAAGGTGTTGCAATTAGTTTTCAAGGGTTCTTTTAGATCCAAACGGATATTTAAGTGGAATTACGCACACTTCGTGTTATTACCGAATGATTAATTTAAATGATCCAAGTTTCAAAACTATAAAGACCGGTCTATTAAGTAAGATATGCACAATTCCTGCGATGTAGGTGTCTTTGAAGTCTTCTTTCTGTATGTGTAATGCTCGCATTTAATAGAGCTTAGCACTCTTGACGCAAACCCAATTAGTAGTCGGCACGATACACTCCAACTGCTGCTATCCCAGATAGAGCTGCTTCATCCCATTACCCATGAAAGCACTTGCCGCTCTTTTCAGTTTACCTGCACATCAACTAATTGCTAAGAATGTTTAATGATATTTCGTCTAAATATGTTAATACTCTAGAAACTCGCCATCCAGTTTAGAACTTATTCCCCAGACTGCTAAACAACATATAATTAATAGTAGTTCCACACACATAGCTCTGTGATTAGTAGCTCGGGGAGAAGGAATACATCCATTTCATAGTATAATATTATAAAGTAACGTAAATGTCAAAGAGAAAACTCATTATTGCTTGTTCGTCAAGATTCATACTGAAAATGTAAAACATGAACCTATATTATCTGTTAGTAAACAATTCCATAATCTAAATTTGTATTGAGTGGTCTGTCTATAATCTTAAGTATACAAAAAACTAGTGAGATGGCGCAGAGGTAGAGTCTCTGAGTCAGAAAATGTAGGTTCGATTCCCAAGGACTCTGTAGTACAAAAATTCAAAGCCAAGCACACCAGGATTCTCTAAATCCTGCGTTGACAATCGTGGGATCTTAATGCCAAAACCTTCATAAAAGGAGAGGCCGGTGCTTTTGCAGTGAGAATATAACAGTAAGACTCATTATGAACGAAATCATATCTGACCATCGTAATATAATTCAATGTCTTTTAAACAACTGATTTGTTGCGTAGCCTTAATTAGGTAAAGCACTTTTATAAAAAATATGTCCATGTTATTTTTTTATAACTATGTAACTCTCCTTTCTTCATCCCATATTTCCAAAAAATCGTTCTAGTGTGTTCCTCTCATTGAATTATCACCTACAAAATTCTGGTTTTAACTTATCTAAATACTGCATCTGTATTCTGAAAGTACGATTTTCTAAACATGGGAAGAAATAGTAATATAATGAAGTTAGGTGACACGATCTAAAAGACAAATGATCCTTATTAGTGAATCTGTCGTAATACTCTTCTACCGACTCTCATCTTTCAGAGAACAGGCTACTTTTAGCAAGATGGGAAAAGACTACAAATTTATGTGTTGATAAAAGTAGTCTTCGTGTAGTTCGTTATGGTGCAAATCTTTAATAAAAGGCTGCAAAATAAAAAACAGTGAAGATGGCATGGGTGTGTTACAAAAGCTTCAATATATTCATCATCACTAAAAGGACGCCAATTAATCTTTATACAGAAAATGTGCTCAGATAGAAACGAGAACCCATAAACTCAAAGCTTAACCTAAATCACAAAACTCTTAAATGCAATATAGATAATAACCACTTCATATTCATAATTAGAGGTATAATAGTCGATATCAAATGAACAAAATACTGTTCGCTTTAACCTAATTAATATTTTCACTAAGCGGGATGCATCCCAAAAATTCCCCAGCTTAAACCGGCCAGCAGAATCGCAAACAGACAAAACTGGAAAATATATGATTACAAATGTACATAAGCAAAGGCGACGTTCGAGGAAGCCTGAAGGACTTTAATGGAAGACGCCGGCGCTCGGTACAGCACTATAATTACGACACAGCTATAAGGAGTCAAAACAGCGCATGCACTTATACAGGACACTTATACCGGATACGTGATTAAAACAGCTAGAAAAAACCTAATAAAACAAAAGTGGCCAAGTACACTTGCTCCAGAGATCTCTATTGGACTGATAAAGACAGGCATATTTGCACTGGCAGATATCGGAACCAAATGGGTGGAAATTTGCCAGTAGCCAGCAAAGAAACCACGACAGGACCTGCCGCGACAATACCGACAACATCAGGATGACGGCGCCGACACGTCAAATAATATGCCAACTCTAGCTCAAAATACATTAAAGATTCGTTAGAAATAGTGTGGATTATAGTTTGATAAATTATATATTCTAGAAGATATATTCAAGCGTCGTCAGTGAAAAGGATTTTATTAAGAATATCGTTCACACATTAAACCTGCATAAAGCATTGACAGCACTTTATTTTTTAAATTAAAATCTGATTGTTACTCTTCTTGGCGCACTTACAATTTATAAGGGAAATATGTTCAGATTATTTTAATGACTGATTCTGATTCCCTTCATAGTGTTTTCTGTGACACATTTTTTTAACTCTTATAATTCTATAAAGAGGAGTATAGCACATGTTATCTGTTACTTCTACGTTTGAAATACCTGACTAAACTCCAACCGACATACTCTAACAAAATAATTTCATTATGTATCTTCACGTCATTAGTTATTTCAAAAATAACATTGAAAAACAGATATGTTTTTGCTCCGAAGTAACAATTTATTATTATTGTCTCTTAACGTTTTCTGCGATGTCAAGCATTTGAGTATTTCGGCCTTTATAAGAAAAGCTTTTGTTTTTCACAGCAAGATACAATGAGAACTACGGGGGGGGGGGGTGGGGGGCACTAATTCATAGTAGAATATAACACGACCAATCAATATATATCCACATAATGTTACAAACGTATATTTGCCTACCTCACTCTCGTATCTAATGGAACTTCCCAGTCATCGCACCGCACAAATATTAGCATATAAAATGTCAATTTACTTAGCACATGAACGGAAATTGGTAAAATAATATTTCCGCTAACTTCTAAAAAATTTCAGTGCTTCATGAACCTGAAGGAGACGTTCATCTTCGAAGATTAACCTCAGGAACAAGCAACAAAATTTTATCAAATGTAAGGAAGCACCGGCACCATCGGTTTCTGTAATAGCAAGTTAAAGCAATAAAACTACACTTTAGAGCACTCTCTTCAAAATTTATGCTCAAAGGTAGTAGTAAAGAATGCGTTCCGCGCAACAGAGAAAGATAATTAAATTTACATGTAATTAAATCCCGCTTACTCCAGCTGATCCCTAACGATTGTGTTCATACACTAGCAATTGTTTGTCTTTTTGCTTACTCCATTTCTACCTGCAAGGGCGGTTTTCGGGTTTCGGCTAATGGGTAGCCCGTAAATTTTGCGAATATTAAATAATTAATGTTTGCTAATGCAGCATACAGTTTCGAAGCAGCAGATGTATTATTGTGAGAGATGACGCCAACACATTAACTAGAAGTAATTGTAAAGTTTAACACTGAATAAACGAATATATTGCACAATATATTGTTATGGTCTTTAGTATAAGGGTGTAATATCAAATTAATAAGGTTAAAAGAATATATTATTACAAATTACAAAAATGAATTTAGGTATGAAAAGGATATCAAAATTATTAAAATGTATTTGGTAAAGAAAGGAAATTAAATTTAAAATTCAATTGAATAAAGCTACATAAGAAACAGTAGGATTCTAACATAATTTAATTATTATCTGAGATGAAGTGGGGAATTAATGGCAAATACTTATTCGAGAAATACCATTCAACATAGTGGGCGTTAGATAAATAAAATAAAGTTTTTTATAGTGTGTTATATGCTAAACTAAATCACTAAGCAGATTTCTGGAAGGGGATGCTGAATTGAGTTTATTGTAAAATTACATTGCATCATATGAATTGGATAACAAGGAATGGTTTTTACTGGAAGTGGTTTACATCGAGATTGTGAGCAGAGTGAGTGTTTATCATTGAAGTGACATCTTATAACTTGCATCTAGTCGAGGTTCATGATACTAGGTCGTCGGAGGCTTAATGATTTTGGTAGGACGACGTGGATGGTGTTTGCTGCTGACATTACTACTGGAGAAAGTTGGTAGGTGCCTTGTCGTGTTTTTGTTCAGGAAGTCTTGGTGCATCCAGGTGTTTTTTTGGCGGAGTTCGGACTGGGATTTGTTTGGACGTTGGGAGATCTTTGTGAGATTGCTGGTGCGTTTTGCTTAGTAAAGCAGAGTATCGAGTCCATGAACGGGTGGCAGAATGCAGGTATTTAAATAAAAAAACTGAAAGAAAATGATAGAAAGAGTGAAGTGGGGTAATTTTAAAGAGGAAAGTACTTATTATTTGATATTTGTTGAATGATAAGTAAATGTAACGAGAAAGTATTTGTAATTGATTTTGCACTTGCATAATTCAAAGTGACAGGTGACAGATGTTTTAGTTGTCATCAAACAAGAGAATCAAATTTCAGGAATAGAAGCAGTCTAGATTATGAACGAATCCTACCTGTGTTTCAGTAAGAGTAAAATGTTCCTACCGGAGTTAGCGATTTAATAAAATTGATAATCCATAATTATAAAAGGGAAAATAAGTTACTAAAAATCAATTTTAAAAGAGAATTGATTGAAAATAAACTAAAGTATAGTAAAAGCCAGATGTAATAGCTAAAATATAGTGATTATTGTTATAACATAAAACCATTTAAATACATAAACATCATTATTACATAGTCAATTATAACTTAAAATAGGTACCACTATGTGGAGCTATAACAATATTTTGTAAATGTAAGTTAAATTTACAACTACTGAAGACGAGGAATACAAGAAAATATAGCAGCTAAGTGTTATAAATAAAAAATTCTTAATTGAAATTGTACTACAAATTGTATTCACTCATTTTGTATAAATTTTAACGGTGCCAGATTTGATAGTTTAATCATGATCACAGTGAGAATATATCGCATGAGATACAATGATTAAAGTAACACTTAACCAACTTTCACCTACCACCAAAACTTGCCAAACAGATGTCCATCCATCCATGGCATTACAGCCCTCTGTTGGCCTTAGCCTCCTCTTGTTTTAGCCTCTCGTAGCCTTTGGTTCCATCCTTGTCTATCCCTTCCTGCTGTTGTCCAGTTCGCTACTCGCAATAGCTCTCTTGCGTCTTTTCTTACATTGTCTGCCCATCTTGCTCTTGGTCTGTCCCGTTTTCTATTACCTTCCAGAGTACCCCTGAATATTTTGCTGGAATCCTTTCTTCGCCCATGCGCTCCACATGCCCGGCCCACTTCAATCGCATTATTTGGATATACTTTTCTATATCGACATCCTTATATAGTTCCTTTAATTCGTGATTATATTTTATTCTCCATATGCCTTGTTCTTGCTTAGGTCCAAAAATTCTTCTCAGCACCTTGCGCTCGAATTTTGTCAGTAGGTCTTCACTTTTAGCAGTCATTGTCCACGTTTGGCATCCGTAGGTCGCAATCGGTCTTATGATACTTTTGTAGTGGAACCATAAATCGCAATAACTCGTTGTCAACAGTTAGCGTAAGAATTCCAAAGAAAGGAAGCTCGACTATAAAATAAACAGTGCCTGTCCGAAATGAATATTTGTGAAATGCAAGCAGTTAGCTTAAGTACCATTAGAAAACTTTCTAGCAAACGGATGCACGCAGTTAAAAAGGTGATTTGTGCGCGGAATTCAATGGAGAGAAATTATTCAACGTCCCTCGAACTAAAAGGGTTTCTTAAAATACACTTTCCTAAATCAGAAGCGAAAGTGAAGTCACAATACAAAACTGCATCTGTAAAAATCTAGTGAATTTCAAGTGTGTCATACTCATAAAACCCAACCGTTGCGTCCCAAGTGAAAGTGAACGCATCCTCCGTTTTGTGAATACAATACCATTGTTGTCACTAGAATAGAAAATCCTTTTTGTATATTGTGTAAATTGTGTAACATGGGTATATAAACCAGAGCGATGGGGTTGAACAGGATCATTGCGTACTAGGTCTTAGCCCAACAACCACTCTGGTCGTCTGGCACATGTCGGGTCAGATTCCCACATGTTTAATATTAATCTCATACATACTGAAGCATTCATTTTGGGATGTTTCAGGAGCTAAGTGTCAGATCCACAAACGTTCACATGTATGCTGATTAAAAAGACCTATTCGATCCACACTTGTAATAGCATAGTAGCAAATCCGTAACCAGTTAATTTATGTCTGTAATCCGTTGCGTAAATAAAGAATATTAAAAGTGGTGGAGTTATTCGTGTGTGTAATTTCTAACAAACACCGTAACCAACCCACTTTACTTTTATATACTATTAGTTTGGAACTAACTCGTACTAGCTGTGCCTTCATCACGTTTTGTACTGCAAAATAAGCTTTATTTGCCGCTGTTAACCTTTGTTGTATAGTCCGCACTAAGTCGTTTTGGTCATTTAGTGTTGCACCCAGATAATTAAACTCTCTTGTTACTTCTATGTTCAAATCATCAATGGTTAAATTTTGTCCCAGTCGTGTTTGTGACATGATTGCCATGTATTTAGTTTTATTTTCGTTAATCTTTAAGCCAGTTGTTTCTGCTTCTTCTCTTAATTTTACCATTGTTTCTTTAACAGCTAGTACATTCCTGCCTACTATGTTGAGGTCATCTGCATATGCAATAATTTGGCACGATTTATTTATAATTGTACTATTGGTGTTATATCCTATGCTTCTTATGACCTTTTCGAGGACAATATTGAATAATAATGGAGATAGGCCGTCACCTTGCCGCAGGCCGGTATTAGTCGGGAATTTGTCCGATAACTGATTTTGTATTTTAACTTGATTGGTAGATTCTGACATGGTTAATTGTATTAGGTTCACTACTTTCAAGAGTATGCCTATTAATGCTATCATATGCTTGTTGAAAGTCTATAAACAGTTGATGTATGGGTAGTTGGAATTCTTCTACTTCTGCAAGGTTCGGTTCGGGTATGGGTGATTGTACCATGTCGTCGTCATTTCGTACTCTTTCATCTCTAGCCTCTTGATCTTTATTTAATAGCTCTGAGAAATATTCTTTCCATCTAGCTAAGATTCTGTTTCTTTCTGTTTAATATTTCGCAGTTATTGTCCTTACATAGATTTAGCTGATGGTGGAATTCGTTTTTTGTATTCTTTGCTGTTCTGAAAAACTTTCTTGTTTCATTGTGCTCTTTTATCTCATCCAGTTGTCGGAGTTGATCATTTATTTGTTTTCTTTTTTCTCTTCTACACGCCCTTTTTGCTTCTTTTCTTAGGGTCTTATATTGATGTTCTTTCTCTCTGGTCGGTCTTTGCAGTAATACTTCTCTTGCTTTATTTTTCTGGTCAATTGCTTTCTTGCATATTTCATTCGACCAGCCATTGCGAAGCCTTTTATTTTCCATTCCGATTGTTTCCTCCGATGCTTCTGTTATCACCTTTTTAAACTCTTTCCATTGATCTTCTACTTCTTCCAGATTTTGCCTGGCTTCGTCTGGTGCCAAACAGATGTATCAAACATGTTTTCGCAAAATACAATTTATTAAAAATTAAAAACGACAAGTCTGAAAGCGAAAAACCTTCATCTCTAGCATTATGAAAAAGGCTAAAAGAAGTTGAAACGGTAATCGTTTTCGCATTTCATAATTTTTACATGCTATAAATTGTGTTTGGTTTTTCCTTTAAAACTGCGTTAATTAATATTCAGGAATATAAGGTCCAGTATTTTATTTATAACTCGAGTTATGGTACTAATGATTGTACAGTCTGTTGCCAATATGAAAATAAAGCAGGAAACATTAAAAGATACAACAAAATATGTAATCTAACAGAAGAATCGATTACGAAAGCACATAAACGCAAAAAAAATCAAAACGTTCAGTTGTACTTCTCAAAATATTTTAAATTAATCTTCCCCGGAAACATGTGTCCAGTTTTCAACAATTGTTTAGTATTTTAGCCAGCTGGGTCGCCAGATATTTTTCAACTCTCTGGGCTTACATAAGATTCGTAATATTTGAAGTAAAAAACGGTGTCTGAGATGCTGAATCAAATAGTAAGTTGTGGTACTCAAATTTTAAACATTTTTGAAAGACTGTGATGTAAGCTGTGCCATTAATTACACGAGGAACACATCTTTGTCTCGATAATCAAGGTAGCGACCGTGATTTCATTAATCGAACATATAATGTTAAAATGCTAGTGATGGTCATCATAGTGCTTATTCTGACAATTGTACTTGTTCAAATGTTAATTTTCGTTGAAGATTTGGATAAGCTTTGGACATATTATTATAGGACACTCAGTAAGACAGAATCAGAACGTTTCGACGGATATATACTAGATGCTATTACTATACCAGCAAAAATAAAGAGCATGCGGTTACAGATATAAAAGACAGCGAATCAGTATTTGTACATAAAGATCCTATTAATTACAGAAGAATTAATGGGAACAAAGAATGAAATACGCTGTTCCTTACAAAGTATTATTAGAGATGCTTCAACTCTGACGGCATGAAGGAAGAAGATTAAAAATGCTCAAGTGAACACTAATAATTAGTAAATAACAGGTACAATTACTCAATCATGAGAGAGATGCAGGTATCAGTGAGAAAGTGATGGCAGTGGAGTTGAGGTACTCCAGCTCTAGATATTTTTTTGTATCATATGGCTTGTGGTAGGAAGCCTGTAGGAGTGTTTAGGTTGCGTGAGCGCCTCCGACGTAATGACAATCTGAGCCGACGGCTTAACGTGCTCCCCGAGGCACGGCTGGCTGCAATTTTACTACCACTATAGGTCGAACATACTAGCTAATATACTACATATATACAACTAGAGAAATTTTAAGATCGACCTTCGCCGTGATGTAAAGAAATGCAATGCAAAACATTGCTTTACTTTCATACATAGTTTTAGGAGTATCGTAGTCAAAATCCTCTTACTTAATTATATGTTTTTTTTCGATTATCTTTTCTACATGTTAACTTCTTCTCCTCGGATATTATTTCTTAAACTTATAAATATATATTTCCCCCTGCCTTCTGTTACTACATTATCATTTTTTATTATATTATTTGAATATATCTAATAGTTGCACATCTTTTATTTCCTCTATTAATCCTAATCATTTAATTACTTTAATGTAGGCTCTGTTCGGTTAGCATTTAGTGTAGATCAGGTAAATCATCTAACATTGATAAACCATTAGCAGCAGGTGATTTAGTTCATTGTAGTTTTGTCCTCCCAATTTATTTGATAACCTCTTCCAATACCAACCCGAAGGGCTTGGACTTTTACTTGAGTTTGTAGTATATCCACCTATTTTTAATTAAATATATATGCAAGTTATCGATTATAAAGTATGGTGAAGATACATAAATAACGCAAGTTTCAATAAATTAAAATATTTGTTAAGTTGTACTTTTTGCATGCTTTATTGGAATATTTACTGTTTCTACGTTGTATGATTGTTTATATAAAAATCTGGTGTGATACACGCACACAACTTCCTTTTACAGTGATCTCATAATTAGCCAAAAATTTGATTTTTTAATTTTTAACATTTGTCAAAAATTTTCAAAAATTACAAACTCTACAAAAACGGTACAAAATAGAGCGTTAGTTGAAAAGATAAATTTTCTCTAGAATTTCAAGCTGAATTCAAAAATGTAATAATATACCGGGTGTTCTGTTTAAAATAGGACTAAAAAAAAAATTGAAAAAACCCAAAATAAATCTATTTTAAAAGTATTCGACTAAAAAATCACCTATCTTACATCAATACACATTAAAAATTTTATAAAAATGTAAAGTTTGAAAAAAATCGTTAGAGCCGTTTTTGAAAAAATCGAAAAAAAACAGAAAAATCACAAGAGTAAACACCTACTTCCGGTTATGCGATTTTCTTCAAAAGCTTCCTGTCTTATCTACATAGTACATAAAACTTATATATGAAGTTTCAACGCCATACCTCTTTTCATTTTGAGATATTCTGTTCACAGATAGGCACACAGACAGACAGACAGACAGACCAATGAACAAAAACATGTTTTTGGGTTCAGGGGACTCGAAAATGTGAAGATCCGTTGAAAACTCAATTTCGAATTTTTGGGGTGAATCCAATACTTCCTTTATCGTAAAAGGAAATAAAAACCCACTATGAAGCCACGTTGTTGAAACTGACTAGAAATTCGCTTTTTGAATAACAATATAGTAAACCAAGAACTTCCATATTGAAACACTATTATATTGCGCTGAATAGAAGTTCGCCCTAGAATCTCTAACAAATAAGAACGTGCCTTAACGATAATTACCACAGATGGATTGGTAAGTTGAGAACAAAAAGACGACCGCCAAATACTCCCGACTTGCCACGACTTGTTAGATTGTTACTTCCACAGTAGAAGTATACAGTAATCGAACTGATAACCCTGAAGTAATAAAAACATAAAAGGTATGTCATAACCATAAAAATGTTCAACTTGAAACAGTTGAGACATGAGAATCCTACAAAAATAGATTGTTGTTTTCAAATTTGAATTAACTAGAGTAGCAATGAAACTTCAATTTCCCTATGCTAACTTTAAACAATTTTGTAAGTAAAATTTTCAGCTCAGGTGGCAGTTTGTCGCAGGGTTTTAAAAAACCCGGGTTTGTTTAGAAAAACCCAACCCACTGCGCCCATGGCGGGTTTTTTCGGGCTCTTTCGACTTTTTCCCGTCTTCCCGGGATAATGGCTCTTCGGATAAAAGACGAAGCATTTTTTCCATCATCATTGATGACGAATGTTGTCATCAATCAGTTTTCATCCCCTTAATGGTGGAAACTTGTTGCAAAAAGAACCGAAAAAATGTCAACCTTGCCACATGGTTTTTGCGAGTTTTTCTTAGGTCTATCTTCGGCGCCGGCATCTTCAGCTTCCATTGAACGATACTTTTCTACATTCGGACTTGTTTGGAGTAAACTTTGAAATCGCCTGGGCGTGGAAAAAAGCCACAAAACTAGTGCAAGTGTACAGACATTTGTGCTCAACTGATGCACACCCTATTGACTGGTAATAATTAATTGTTCTTGCTCTAATATTCTGTTTTTTACAATCATTCATTATATTTCTAATGTTCTATTATTCTTAAAGGTAATTAATTGTGTTTTACTAATTTGTAATAAAATTCTAAAAGGTGAGGTTTTTTGTTCAAATTGTTTAACCCAAGTTGTGAGTTTACTAGTCCCTTGGAGTGAATCCAGGACCGAAAAACTCAGTGGGTTTTTCGAGCGGGTTTTTTCACTGTGGCGAACCCTGGTTTGTCGTGTAGGTAATTTCATACGAAGGCTTTTAAAATCGAATAATTTTAATCGTATGTATGAAATTTTAAGATCAATTGTTTTTAACTAATGCTTGCATCGATCATCTCTTTCATTCTAAAACGCCTATTGTGTCCTCAAGCAGGTTCAAAACATAAATAAATGACATAGTTAATATATTCAACTACTTAAAAACAGAGGTTTGCATTAGATACCCAATCACTATATTGAGAGGACGTTGATAATGCGCGAACGGCGCAAATAAAAATAAGCAGTTCTCAGAACCCTAGTTTCAACGGTATATTCGGCTCACGACGTAAGTTTCTGAAGCAAGTTGGAAGCAGAGGTGGTCAACTTGTGCTAACGATGTCAAACTAGGGTCAATATAAAGTTATCCCAAGAAATCTCCTAGGTTTTCCTACTACTATCTTTCGCCGGCTGCTTGCAAACTGCAAATATGTTGTTTTTCTGCAATAAGAACAAACTAGCTAGCTTTCAGTGCTTCTTCATTGTCCAAGTTGCTGCATACTAATTTTGGACTTCGGTTTCTAGCTACTAGGGTGATTTCGTCTCACACTGCACGTACAGTGGTAGATCATTCATTTAAGCGTTAAAAAGAAGTGGGCCAATTATAGAGCCCTGAGCGTGATGTATAAAATGCTGTTGAATACATTGAAGAAATCACAAACGAAAATCCCGTATCGTTTCCTATACTCTACAATTGTTATGGTGTTATTGAGAAGAAACTGCACAACCTCTATTGCTCTTAATCCAGAGCGGAGAGCAAATTACTGGTTAGGAAGGATGATTTTTATTAAATAACTCCAGTATTCCGTTGTATATTACAATTTTAAATATCTTTGATTATATAGGTAGAATCGAGGTGGGTATGAAGGTTCAAGGGTCCTGACTTAAACTTTTTTTTAAAATACTCGAGTAAATTTTCGGGGGAAAAAATCAAATTAAACACCCATTATTGGTGACGCTATTGTTATTATTATTTGTGTTCCTGTTTTGGAGTCAATGTGATATCGGTCTTTTGTTCTCTTTGATTTTAACTGGTATCTGTGATTATCTATACAGTAATTGTTTGAATTTTTTTATAAACACCAAGATTATTTTACATGCTGTCCATGTGGACATTAAATAGAAGGCATATTTTTATATTTACACTGACTTTTCACCGTGGAAAATAAAATTGCATCTTGAAGCGTTGTGAAAGGTTCAATAGCTTTTCACGTTTCAGCCTCTTTAAATGTCGGAGCATCAAGACTTCGACTAAAAGAAATTGGAATGGTATTTTCCATACGTAGGCCGAGATGAATGCCGAGGTATTTGATCACTTCTCTTTGTGGTAGAGAATTTCCATTTACTTGCACAGGAGGACACAAACATTTTCTAGCTTTTAATGTGAGCTAAATAGATTTTTTAACTGAATGCGCCATTTTGTTCAGGTGAAGCTACACGTAGGTATCTAGAGGCTATACTTGGGTCGTGGCAAGAATCCATTATGACGGTATGATTCACAGATGTTGCAAAGACTTTTGGTGGTTGGTAGATCGGAGTTGTTGAACCAACACGTTTCTTGAGGAACCCTAGATTTGATGGGTAACAATATATATATGGGTAGCAACGGTTAAGTTTATCAAATGTCTAAGTCATATCTAGATATGGTGCCGAGCAGTACCGCTTGGTTTTCAGGTCACGTTTTCTTTTGGAGTCAAAAGTACGTACCTGTTCAACAGTGAAATGCTGTCGACAAAAACCAAACTGATCCTTTTGTATTAATTCTCCTTTTTTATATAAGTCGTAGCTTTAAGGTGACGTTGAATATCATTGTAATCATCCTAATCCCTTCAGGTGGGAGTTCTTTTAGGATCTTTGCAGTAATTACTTCGAAGCTGGAGCTTTAAGTTTAATCAAGTTTGAGTAAACCCTCAGGTTTTTCTTTTAGAATTTCTTGACTGGTAGATTTATTTGGAATGGAGTTTCGAAAGATTCCTGGATACCAATTTCCTAAGGAAAAGGTGTAAAGACATGTGTAAGATACTGCCTGAATATTAACGATTTATTATTGCCACCTTTGGTCAATTTCCATTTTCTCTATTAATAAGACGGATTAGCATCTAAGGTCGGTTGATCTTCTTTGTTGTCCTTCATAAGGAATAATCAGTTGCTTTGGTAGTTGATAAGCTGATCACATATTTATCTTTGGATTTCTTGATTCTTGACTTCATCTATCATTTCTTTATTTATTTAACGATTTTATTGTACCTACCTGTTTATATCAGTAGGTGGACGAGCGGTTAACCATTAACTTCGAAGTATTCTTTCTCCCGATTTTTCTCTTCTATGAGTGCTGGACAGTATCTTTCAATTCTCAAACGTTTTTGTTTCTGGAGGTGACCCCAATGCAGCTTCCGGTATTAACGTTTTTAAGTTCTGTGCTGCTTCATTTAGCGCATATTCACTCTTCAGTTGGACATTTTGAGAACGTTTCGACTTAATCGGTTGAATTATTTTCAATTTGTTTGTTTGTTATACAGTGTTTTTGGTTTGTATTTTTGCTTTGCTTGAACATTAGTAGTAATTAATACAGAATTGTGGTTAGAGAGGGGTCTAAGCACGATTAGATAGTTTTGTAAGACTCCTTCAACTGCTTCTCAGTGATTCGCTTAAAAAACACAATAAACCCTTTAATGACAGCTGGTAGTATGCTAGTTACTCAGAAGTCTTTGAAGGAAGAAGAAAATTTCAATATTTTATACATTTTGAGCAATAACTATATTTTTCCTTTTCTCAGACTCAATTATTAACTGTTTCCAGAATGGAAACAGTGTGGTTAGCCTATTTGTCTCATAGCTTACCTATAATGTCTTGGAAGTTATGAAAGATAACATAATAGTGGTATATATTTTAACAATAAAAAACAAAAATATTAGTACATACTACAAGAATAAATCAGGAAATAGAAAACAAGATACAGTTAGCGAAAACAAATTGTTACTAAAAAACTTTGAAAAAATCGAAAGGCTAACAGCTATGCACAACGATTTAAATATACGCAGAAAGATCAAAAGGATGAAAGGTAGAATGACAAAAAAGGGCAATAGAAACATCACAAATGAGTAGACATAAAGGGAAACAACAAACGTGGAACAACTATATAAAATAACTATTCATGACAATAAGGGTAATGAATGCCCTAGAATACTCTCACAAGAAGGACTCCAAATTCTAACATGGGAAGTTGAACATAGTATCAGAATAACTGAAGGTGACAAAGCTCTAGGTGATAATTAGATTACAATTGAATGGATGAGAAAGCAACAATTCTGTTAACAAGATTGTACCATATATTAAACGGGAATCGCGGCAAAATAATGCAATCTACATTTACTACCTTAACCAAGAAATCCAGGTCGAAAATACAAATATTTTAGAAGAATCACACATTATGAGTGTTTCTTAGAATAATATTTCACAGGATTCGAGAACAATGCGAAGAATATCTGGGTAACTGCCAGTTTGGATTTTGGAAAGGGCTAGATGCCAGAAAAGCCATATTAAGTTTAGTTGTTATGCCAGGAAGGTGCTTACACATGAGAAAAGATCTGAACATTTGTTTGGTGACTACAAAAATGCCTTCAACTGGCCCAAACTGAATCGAATAGGCTTCGACGGAAAATATATAAGAATTATTTGTATTGGCAAGAAACAGTGGCAGTTCAAGTACATACAGAATGAAAAAACAAAATGTCTAGATATAAGTAAAAAGGAGAGAGCGTCAAAGTTGCGTGCTGTCTCCGTTAGTATCAATACTTACTTGGAAAGAAACATTAGACGGCAATTTAAAAGAATGTAATAATAACTACCAAAAATAAATGATATATTGCTCTTTCCTTATCTTATTTATTTGCAATAAATTAGGGCTTAGCTCCGGTAAACGTGAAATAATTCTTAACTTAGGGGGTCGGTTTACAAAATTAAGTAGAAAACTTTGTTTGACAAATAATTTGTTGTATGACAATTACTTTCTGATATGAGAGTAAATGTGCTGTTCCCAACTGACAGTTAAATAAACTCTAAATTTAGTGCAGTAAACAAGATGATCCGTCAGTGCAACAATAGCGTAAATTTGAATTTTAAACACCAAAATGGCAAGAACGCATCAGGTAAATAGGATTAATTCTGTGACGTAGCAACGGCTAACCTCGTTTTGTTTCTAGTATGAGGCAAACCCACGCGTGATTCGCTTGTGTTCAACTTCCGGCAAAACCTGCAACTGCCGCCTCAATTCGCTCTTTTTAGGGACTCCAGCTAAATTACTCCAAGCTCAATAAACCTGGGACTTCTGAAACACGTTGAACTTCTCGGGAAAGGTCTATTCTGGGCGAACCCCAGTTTCTACGAGGCTGACGTTTCTAGTTTTTATGGAATCCTACCTTTTTTGAAGAGGTGCTAGCTGTAGGTCTCTTCTCCATGTAGCACAAAAAAGATCTGCCTTCCGATGTCTGAAACTGGCTCAAAATCGTCTCCGAAGTAGACTGGCACTCAACGCCGCACCAGGTGAAAACTTGCTGGTTTAAGTGCACTATCTTGGAAGCTGCTGCACTTTTGAAAAATACATCCACAGATGCCCAGCAACTTGGTGAATAACTTGAACATGAAACTGGCTTCACAAAAAACTTTGTATTCACAATTTAATACAGTAAAATGTGAAGCTCAATTTGCCCCCAACATGAAAAATTTAAGCTTGTTTGATTTCTTATGACAATTGACTGTCTCGTAAATAAGCAACTAGATGTACAATTGTTTAAAAGAAATTAGGTTTGATTACATGTTTGAATTTATGGACTATAGTTTTGATGTCATGCCTTTGCATTTTTACTAAATTGTCCTTTTGTTGGGATAAATGTCGCCACACTTTGCTCTGCTTTTAATTTTCACTTTGGTTTATAATGCACTGATACACTTGAGTTCTCTTAGCATCTCACTAATTGTCTTTCGATTGGTTGCCTTACATTTTCCCATTGCTCTATTGCAATTATTGCTTACTGTTTTTCGCTTACCTTTCGGTTAACTTGCCGTTTGCTGGCTTATAAACTTTTAACACATAACGTTCATACAATTTCTGTACTTAACAAATCATACTGTATAATTTTATTTACATTATGTTTGACGTTACTAAACTCAAATCCGTCAGTTACAAATTAAATTGCATTGGCCCTTCCAATCATTTATCATATCTGAAACTCTGAACGTAACACTTCTGAAACCTGCCTTATCTCATACTAACCTTTATCGCTCAAATTATTAGTTACTGCTGCTTACATAAGTACACTTTTTAATGTAAAATAGTGATTATCTTGCAATAAATAAAATATTCAATTCTGTCCCCTTGTTGACCTTATTCATTCTGTTACTTAGGCAATCAGAATTGCTGTGGACAGTAAACCACTACAATACAAAGTAAGAAAAAGGTCCTTAACACAAATACCGCAGAGGCAAGCTCCGTGGTGTCTTTTGGATCACTTGACTAGCATTTATCTATACGAATAAATCACACAGAAATGTTAGAGACTATAAATACCGCGGACAAAACATAAACTATAAGATGGAAATAGAAAATATAAATAGCTCGAGGTAATTTTATAAAAATTAAAAATGTGTTATGTAACTTATAGCTATTACTAACAGTAAGACTGCGAGTAATGCGTTGTTGACCAAATGTCAACGGTATCTTATGGATGTGAAACTTAGACGATGAAAAAATATGATCAAACAGGCATAAAAGTTTTCGCAATGGGGAGTTATAGAGGGATGTTAAGAATTCCGTGGTTGCAAGAGTAACGAACGAAGAAGTTATAAATAGAATAAGATCAAAAGTACAACTAGTCACAATAGTAAAAAAATGAAAAAGGGAAATACTTTGTTTTCATTGCTCTGTAGGTGGTACATTCTGTACCCCTCATTATTTGGGGTCTGCCACCAGCATTTTTGCCCTCTATGCTCTCTTCAATTCTAGTAGTTAAAAATCTCCCTCTTTGTATTACGTGTTCTATTAATGTATACTCCTTTGTTTCAGAATATGCTTTCACAGTTGCTTGTCTTCTGCTACTCCTCTTAGCTCCACGTCAGTTACTCTAACACTGTAGCTTATCTTTATTGCTCTTATAAAGCACCACTGTTCGAAAACTTCTGTTGTTTGCTACTCCAATCGCTCATGTTCGGAGCCATATAATAACACACTCTAGACATTCATCTACCTTATTATGTTTGATATCGATATTCTATTGGTAACCAACAGGTTCTTATTTTGATAGAAATCCCTCTTTACTAAAGCAATTCTTGTTTTGATTTCTCGCTCACATTTTCCATCTTTTGTTGTTATACTGCTCAAGTAAGGGAACTCTCGAACTTGATGTAGCTACGTCCCGTTTAATTCTATGTATGTTGCCTAGATCATGCTTTCCACATACCCGGGTGGTGTAGCTTAAACAACCGTCCACGTTCGATCAGTAGAGTTAAGTTCCACGGTTGCATCTCTCGGTGCCTTGTGATACGGCTGTCACGGAAATAGTTGGTCCCAGCGCTCATAACAACATCATGATAGTCGTTAGTGGGGTTGGAAGTCCCCATAAATGCACAGCGACGCCTATAATTGGCCTAACGGCTGTTGGCTGAGTGCGGAATAAATAAATAAATACCATTAGTTTGATTTTGTTTTTATTCAATTCAACTTGTAGTTGGTATTTAAAAGATTCTCGATCTGTACTAATTGTAATTTTGTCTTCATTTTCAGCTATTCAAGGTATGTCGTCGGCAAAACGTTTAATATTTATTCTCACTCCAAGTACTTTTATTACTCCGTTATCACTCTCTAATAGATCATTTGTAGCTTGTTGTGTATAAAGGTTGAAAATTATTGGGGAAAGAACACGCCCTTGTCTTTCCTTTACTTCTCTTTTGTCCTCACTTGAATTATTTTTGCGGTTTGTTCAACATGTTTTTTTATTATCATTTTGTCTTTGTGTCTAAGTCCTACCAATTGTAGTGCTATAAACATAATTTTACAGTTTACATAATCAAAATCATTTTATCGATGTCAATAGAAGCTATACAATATGTTGTTTTGTTTTGTCTTTTCTTGTTCTTTTCCATTAGTAGCCCTAATGCAAAGATTGTATCTCTTGTATCCATATTTTTTCGAAAAGCAAACCAGTCATCAGTAAAATTATCCTCGATGTGTTGGTTTGTTCTTCTATAAATGATTTTTGTTAGAATATTTGAAGCATGTGTTGTCAAACTTTATTTTTCAGTAGTTCACGATTTTTTGGTATTGGCATTTTTTGTGGTTGTAAAGTCCTAGGTTTTTTCATATCGTATGTATCCTTTATTCATCTATACATCATCCTGTGTTTTATGTCCTCATTCATAGATATTATGAGTTCCGAATGAATGTTTTCCTCGTGTTAGATGTTAATCCTTCCATTGCTCTATTAAATTCATCTTGTAGGATATACACGTCACCTTCCTCTTCATTGACCGAATTATCTTCTTCATCTAATTTGTTTGTATTTTGTTCGTTATATAATCCTTTTATATACCCTTTCCACCAATCAGCAATTTTTTTCTTCAACCTACATTTTTCCATTTCTGTTTTTGTTTTCGTTTTCTTCCTGGAAAAAAATATTTAATGGTTTAAATGATTGATCTATACGATTCGTTCTAACGTACTCCTCAATTTTCTCTCATTTTTCTTTGATATTTTGCCGCTATTCTGACTTGTCTGTAATTTTGTTTGCTTTAACAACATCTATTCTGATGCTCTTCGATTAAGTTAATAACTGGTTATGTGATCCAGGGTTTACGAGCTAATATGCTGCTTTAATAATTCCAGTTTTCATGTTGTTCCCCTTCTTTTCTATAGTTTCTATCTCACCGTTCACTTCAAGTTCTAGGTTTATCATCTCTTCAAATTTTGTCTTTTTTCTCTTCTGTTTTCAGCATATGTAGATACGACTTCTGTCTTTCGATCTCCCTAAGCTACTTGCAAGTTTGTGTGTTTTATGAAAAACAGATTGTGGTCTGTAGCAGCGTCAGCACTGGGGTAACTTCTGTATTTTTTTGACTTGGTTTCTAAAACGTTGGTTGACTAACATGAAGTCTATCTGATATCTTTTTGTATCTCATTGTATCCCCGATACCTTTAGAACGCTGTATTCATTACTACTAAGTTGTGCCGTTCACAAACTCAACTAACCTGGATCCCCGTTCGGCATTTAAATCTCCCATAATGATACGGTTTTCGTTTCATTTTACTCGTTCATACTGCTGATGGTCACATATCCTCTACTTTTGGTGGTCATATACTTGTTCAATTGTACTCTCTTGGTTTAGTACATAACTTTACCATAACTGCTCTTTCGTTATATTTCTAGTATTCCGTTACTCTTTTCCCACAATTTCTATTTAGTACAATGCTGGCACCGACATTGCCACCATTACCTTCTGTGTGCACTACCCTATATCCTTCACTCCAGATATCGCCTGGTTGTGGTCATCTCATTTTACTTTAGGTTTCCTGTTTTATTTTCTTTGTGTTTAAGTGGCGACGTTTATTAGACCCTTCTGGAAATTCTAATGGGCGCAATTTTAGCTTCGGAATTTCTAACTATTGAAATTTTGTTAGGCTGTTTTTTGGGAAAGGTTTCCTATATGGTATGTCTAGGACTAATGCTGCTTGTACAAGCGATGACATTTTTTCCACCACTTTTCTTGTGTAAGGTTATACCGTTTTTTCCCCGGTCATCAGTGTCTCGTTTGTGAAAATAGGGTATACCACGCAAAGGTGAGACTGGTCTATTTACATTTAATGTCAAACCAATATTACTATATTTCTGCTAACAATTTTGGTTCAGATGCTCATCGGAAGTCATTCGGGTTGTACTGTTGTTGGACAGCCTCTAGGGCCACTTTCACTCCGCCCGGAGCCCTGCGATATGCTTAACTTCTACCTTGTAAAATCTCGACCTCCTGCTAGGCGGTTTGCTGTGATTTCTTCTGCTGTTGCCACAGGACCTCACCGTGGAACATGAAAGTTTCTTTGTACAGGTAGGTCGTGACCATAACTAATTCTTGCGGTAAATTATCCAGGATGCCTTTTTCACGCAGAAATATGCATGTCTGCCGCGGCCTTTATGGGGGTTCTGTAACAAACAAGCCACGAACACGACCTTGAGAGCGGCTTCAAAGCAATATTTGTAAGTGTGGTGTAGGTCACACATTCTTAAAAGGTGTTCTCGGTTGATCTCGGGACTCAAGCTTCTTACGCTTCTGGACGGCTTCTTCGGGCAGGTCTAGATCTCAAATTTGCGACTTCGGCTATGCCCGGAGGGCCTAGAACCTGAAGGCTCTTCAAATTAGAGCTGGTTAGACGGAGATTGCTCGATCGAAGGGCCTTTACCAGCCTGGGTGCCTTCGTTTTATACCTTTCTAGTCCTCGTTATCTGGACTATTTTATAGAGGAATTTGACTGCGCAAAACTCTGCCCTAAGCGTCATCGCGCATCGCTGTATTGGTTTGTTTACCTTCAATCGGCGCCCACAAGATATTGAAGTACTAATTGTGTCATCTTATATACGTAGAAATACTAGCTCGGGCTGGCGCTAACGGCCCAATACGCTTGAACAAAATATAATATGGTGATTGTTAAGACAGCACGGAAGAAAGGAAGAGATATAGTTTTGGAAATTTGAGTGGATACGCACAAGCTGGTACGTTTACAAAAATAAAAATTTGGTTGATATTTCATAATCATTAAATTCAATGGCTTCTCTGGTTAATAATGCCACAAATGTGGATAAAGGTTAACGGGCGATAATTTTTTAACCCTTTGTTGGTAATTTATACCAGAAATACTTAGTAAAAAATTGAAAGGGTCGTACTGCATTAGCACAAGAACAAAGTCTGCGAAAGGGAATGCAGTCTGCACCGACCGAACTGCAGCCGTGAAAGCTGTTCTTTCGATTTCCATCATGTATTGTTTGCAGAAGGTTTGAATCTCCGTTCAGCACAGTCTTGTTCACGGCTTATGATTAAAGTGCGACATTAAGAAGGATTTGCAGAAATACAGTGTTAGGCAGAGGATTGTTTTTATCGGGGATGTCGCGGTTGCGCAGCTAACCACTACTCTGTAATTAGAGGTGCATTGCATTTTTAAAGAAATCGATGGCGGTAACGAGCCGTGGCTGGGGCTCCATAGGTCACGCTTCGCGTTTTCCTGCTGCGCCCTCCCTCGAATGTCACCCCAGCGCTGTTGATACTCGCCTCTTCACCTTTTATTTGTTTTAGCCGAGTTTGTCTAAGTTAAATGGTATCCCCTGCAGACTTTATTTAATTTATTTGCCGTTCACGCAACGCTGATGAGACGCGTTTAGTGAACTCTATTAAAAGATAACGGCACGAACGTGATGAAAAGGGCATCGCATGGTTTGCCTTTCATTAGGAAAATTTATTCCCGGCTTGTCGCTGGAAGAATTGATTCCAGATTCCAGAATCGACAACAGCACAGTTACATATCTCGCAGGCTCGGCGGTTTTATTGCCCTCCCGAAGCTCGTTCGCCTTGCATAATTTTGCCCCGAGCATTTTGTCTTAACTCCACACCGGGGTAATGATTTCCGTTCAAAGCGTCCCTACATCGGGCGCACGCATATTTCTAGCAAGGGCATGTGCGTGAAGCACATCCTGATAAGTTCCGCCCCATAATTTTGCATTTTCTCTTGGCCATTTTTCAAACCAGACAAGATCGTAACCCTTTTGTCAGAATAAAAATTCCCCGCAAACCGCGACTTATTTGCAATGCAAACTACACGACGAAAAACAGTGCCTCACGTCCGTCTTCCCAACTTCCGCCCGCATCCAGCGACTCGACGATCTCTTTCGTTTTTGTTGTTCTCTGCAATAAGTGATCACGTGAGACGCCATCCACTTTAGGTCCTTCGAGATGGCCAGCGAAATGCGTCTAATGAATTCCTTTTTTCCTTCTCATCGCGCCGCTCGTAATTTCCGAAGAGGCTGCTTTCGATTGCCCACCTATGTAATCACTTCTCGTTTCTTTCTTTAATTAATTAAGTAATTGCTCAATTTGTTTCAATATCACTTACGTCTCTGGGCGCTGCTGCCGAGGTAGTTTCATCTGCATCGGAAGTGCATTGAATCTTTTATTCATGGAATTGCTTTGCTTCGAATAATTACGGCATATACACTAAGGAGCACTTAAACTCTTATCTAACAGTTATGGGTTTTGTTTCCAACTTTTTTATTTAACGAGCGGAGTTTTAAAGTTCTTCTTATTAAATTTAAACTTTACGCTCGTGTAAAATTAAGTATAAATATTACGTGGAAGTACATCGCGGGCAAGTTACTGAACTGTGCGTAATTATGCATGTAAATTCGCTTTTTCCTACGTTTACCTAAGAGTTCCTAACTCAGTTTATTATTTTACTCGCTATGTGGAGTTTTAAAGCACAATTCCAACTTCTAGTTGCCCTAAAGGTGTTTATACATAATGTAGCATGCATTTGTATGTTTTTTATTATCTGCAAACGACGTTTTCGTAGTTTTATGGGGGTCGACTTTTAATGAGAACAACAGAAGGCAACGTAAGTTTACGGCTCCCAAGAAAAACTTTAGCAACGTACTTGCGTCTGTCTGTCGTTTCGGTTTATCCAATTCAAGCATCGTCTTTAAGTGGATGAAGCTACTAGTGTTTTTAGATATTCTCCCGGCCGGCCGTTCAGGATGAAACTAAATATGTAAGATGTACTTTTGCAAAAGTCAGAAGAGTAAAATACGTGCAAATTTACTTTTCGTGATGATATTAAATTATTGCGCTACGTTACATAATCTGAATGCCTTAAATGTGTTTTAAATATATTTATTTCATACTGATGTCAAAAATTACATTTTTCGAAAACTGTCGTCAAATGTTGACATTTTCGTTAAATTCTCAGTAAGCAAAGTGATTCTTTTTTGTCACTTAACAGCGAAATACTTTTATGTTCTAGAACGTAAAACTCTTTTGCGTTCTAGAACATAAAAGAACTGTCAAAAATTTATAATTTTTTAGGAACTTATTTGTGATTTTATTAATTAAGTAACCCACATTAGTTTTATATTAACTAATTTAAAATTTCAATAGATACCTACTAATAACTATTATAAACTATTATAAACATAACTAATTTATGTTGTACTACATGTAAATTGAAGGTGCCGATATTGCAGTGAGTTAAATTTATACATCACTTTGACGTTTGTTAAACAATTCAGCAGGCCGTGGTTCAAAAATTAATTGTTTATGAAATATAAAATTGTCAATTAACGTTGACAGTTACCTTATTTCATTTTTTTATTCTCATACTACTTAGTTTTATTGCAGTTTTCGAAAAATCATCTCGAATGGGTATTTTGCCTCGCTAAAGCTCGGCAAAATAACTTCCATTCTCGAACGCAAAAGTAGCATTTCGCATTCTAGATACAAAAATAGCCATTTTCGGATTATGTATGGTACAAAAAATGGAACATTAAAATCCTAATACTTTAAAGTAAAATTTTAAAGTTCAAGTACTTTAAAACTTATTTATTGTACAAAAAATGGAACATTAAAGTCCTAGTACTTTAAAGTAAAATTTTAAAGTTCAAGTACTTTAAAATTATACGTCAGTTGTTGACATGAAATTTGAAATGATTTACAACTTTTTATTTAAAATTCATTAAACTTGCAGTATGAAATAAACCGTTGTATTCACCACCAACGCACCAACGAAAAGTGTTTTTAAAGGTCCTCGCAAGTAATTCCGTCCTCGGCTAACGCCTCGGACGTAAACAACTTTCTCGTCTTTAAAATGTCACTTTTCGTTCTAGATAAATAAACTACTATTTTTGAATACATTTATTTTACTTCAATATTTAAGCGGCCTTAAATGTCTAAAATTAACTTTAGTTATGTTTTTTAATTGTTTTAAAACACTTGTGCCTTATTCTTTCTTTGTATGTGACAGATTATTTTTTTCGTAGCAATCTCAACCAATAAGAAGGCTGGATTTAGTTAAGTTATCTTGTATAATTTCGATTATACAAATTGATTATACTATAGTAGCTTCACTAAGCGATGCAATACATAACTTTTGTCAACTTGATGTTGTTTTCATGGAGATTACTTTCGGCTAGGTTAATACAAACAAATCGAGCTGCCAATAAAATATTTATTTGTTCCTAATATTAAAATGTACTCACAAAATAATCAAATCGAATACAATGCGTACTTCGAACAGGTTATACGTCTCAAACTTACTGCACAATAACAAATCGTGTCAGTAACACTCTGAGTCTACCACTACCTATGAGAATAGTTAGGTGCTACGTGTACTCAGTTTTGCTGTACGGCGTGGAGGCCTGGACACTCACGGAAGCTACTACCAAGAGAATTGAAGCATTTGAAATGTGGGTGTTCCGACGAATTCTGAAAATCAGCTGGAGAGAACATGTGACTAATAACGAAGTCTTAAAAAGAATGGGAGTGGAGAGAGAGCTGATGAGGACCATTAAAGTAAGGAAACTTACATATCTAGGGCACATCATGCGTAATGAAAATATGCCTTACTCCAACTAATCATTCAAGGTAAAATAAACAGCAAAAGAGGACCGGGTAGAAGAAGAATATCCTGGGTGAAGAACCTACGCCAGTGGTATGGTAAAACATCCAATGAACTCTTCCGAGCGGCTGCTAACAAAGTCTCGATCGCTATGATGTTAGCCAACGTTCGCGGAGCAAATAAGGCACACAGAAGAAGAAGTCAGTTTGACAGAATAATCTTCCCGCTGACGCGGTCGGACTATTTAACCTGTCAAACTGACACTCTTTTATTATTGTGCAACAAGGTATCGACATATAACCCGATAATATCGAAGTACTTATAGTATTACTTCTGATTATATTTTGTTGCCTGTTTCAACACCGAGATAAGATGCCGAAAAACGGAATTCTAAAAGCAGCCCTGCAATAATACATAGCATATTTTTATCAGGGCACAAATTGCTTTCAGCCTCTTAAAATGGTCGCCATTAATTTCGCAAGCAAAAGTACGATGTGAATAGAATAGTTTGAAAATTATTAAGAATGACTGATGAATTACAACATAACTGGCAGAAGGCTCAATGTGAAAAGGTTTCTAAAATTAATTTCAATGTTTATACCCAAAACAAATACAACGATTTAAAGTTTCATACCCAGTCCAAAGGATTAAAATATCACAAACCATTTGAAACATACAGCAATGAGCTTTAGTCTTAAATGAATCTTATATAACAACGAGTAGTCGAAATTAGACAAATTTCATATGCGTACCACATGGCAGAGTAAAACAATGTAACAGTGCGTGTAGTTTCGAAGTGCGAACATTTGGAATTGTTCGACATGCTTTGTTCTTTAATCCCTCCTTGTCACAGCACGCTGACAAAGCCACCTGCATGTGATACAACACATATTCCAAATGCTGGTGGAATCAATAGGAGAGAAGTAGCATATTTCCAAGACAGTGGTATTCGTCGGCACAGTTTACGACAGGCTCGAGTGGAGGTGCGATTATTCAGGGTCATTGAAAATCATCACAGCAAGGTCAGAGCTGATTATAAGCATAGCCGGACTTCCCTGAAATCACAGTAATTATGTTGAAAGCCAGAAATTATAAAGCGTACTCATATTTATCTGGATAACCATATCTGGGTTGGAGTTTATTGCCCTGCCATCGGTGAACAGCAGGTGCAAAGGTCAGCAGGTGATTTGTTCAGCTGCCTTCCATAGATTTCGAGAAAGAATGGACCGATGTCACAATTTGGATCACCTATACGCATATGTAATTTAGCATAATTAAGGAATGTAAGCTTAGAATTAATTGATATCTGAATTTCGCTCACCTTTGTGATATTTTCCCGCGTTTCGAAAACGTTTCACGCTATTGTTTAGCCGATATTCCTGTCAAAACATTTGTTTTGTAACGGACGCGCGATCTTACGATGGCACGCCAATCACATATGGCCTGACATAATGGAAGCTAAATGGGCTATGATTTAAACAATTGATATACGATTTAGTGCGGTGAACCCTTCAGGAGATATATAAGAATTTTTTAACGACCCAGGGGCTTCTTTTGTCACTTGTTATTTGTCGTTGAATTGTTATACGTCACTTTTGATTTAACGTTGAAACTCTTGTAATTAACTGGAGAACTTCACGACATTAGCACTTAAGATGTAATGTTGTATAAAAATTTGTTGTAAAGTGTAAAATCTGTACACGAGATATGAAGCGTCGATATTAAAAACTGCTTTAAAAATGTTTGGTTTGATTTACCCGAGTAATATTCGCTATTTTACTGGAACTCACCATAAAAACCAAATATATAAAGCCTTCCCAATGCGCCCAAAACACGTGCATTACATCAAGCAGTTTAAATCAAGGCACCTATACAACATCACCTGTTGTATCTTTGTGAGTGGCAGCCATATTTCGAAATCTGTATGGCACCATATGGTCCTCATCGAACTACGCTCTAGGGATACTGTAAGAAAAATACAGGACCGGACAGTAGGAATTTAGCTTCATTACTTTGCCTTTTTTAATGTTGCCTAGCCCGCGCATTTATCATATGCCACTCATGTAAAAGATAATTTAAGACCTAAATCCCGTCAAAGAAAAACAATTATCATTTGACTTCTTAACCCCTAGGAACCCGCATTTTAAAAAGTCAATTTTGTCTAGGTTGCCCAAACCCAACAATTTATTTAAATTTCAATGGCCTTGAAACAGAAAGGATCCGTTTCAACTTTTGAGTCACATGCAAGTTTAATAGAGAGCAGTATTTCTTAAATAAAATAATATCTGGTTGTGGTATTCCAAGCCTTAAGGCAGGGTATGGACCTGGATTAATAGCAGCATTTTAGTCCAGTGGATTATTCTCTTTACAGGTATGGTGTACAATTCAGATCACTCAGCATAACATTTTTTATATGTAATTAATAATAAATTAGAGCTCGAGGGGATACCACAACAAATTATGTGGCATATTCGACGAGGGGCAATTAACTGAAGTAAACAATAGACTCCAATGCCACAGCAACATACACCAATAGTAAATAGAAATATTAATGGTCAAAGCAATAAAAGCACTTCATCAAGATAAAAATGTTCAAAACAATTCTAAATGGTGAAAACTTTTTAAGTTGTGTCACTCATTTTGCTCAAAAGTAACATATAAAAATGCGTCAAAAAATTCGTCATAACTAATATGCAGAATTTTAAGTATAGAGGGAGAATCTACTTGATCATAAAACATAGGGTTAATCATTTCTCGTGTGCTGCAACTCTTACTTTGTTTTTCAGCTGCTCGACGGTCATTAGATCACCATTAAATATGGTTGTTTTTGGGTAACCTCAAAGAAAGTGATTATTTGGTTCTTAATCAGGGGACCGTGGTGGCCACGGTATTGCCATGTCACGGCCTATTACTGGCTGCTGAAACACGCAATATGGTGACGGTGCGCCATCCATCTGGTACCACACGTCGTCACGATTGAAGTCCATTTTTTCAATTAGTGCTGGTATTATTCTTTCTTGAAGCAAGTCCAGGTACTTTTTCCACTATGAGGAACGGGCCTACAATACGATTATTCATTAGGTCAGCCCAAACATTCACTTTCTAAAGGCGCTGCGTGCTGGTATAATGAAAAATGTATAAATTCTGTCTCATCCAGTATTCACAATTGTGGAAATTATATTTTTCTAAGTAGAGCATCGTCTTCGTAAGTTTTCGCTATCATTGTTTCACAAGAATTGCTTCTTTATACATTGTCGTAAGCTAACAAATGGTTCCTGGTGATTTTGGTAGTGGACACTGGAATGTTTCCTTCCTAGGAAATTTTGTGTACTGATCTACTCACACGAACCATTTCTGTAAATCTTCTTGTACTCAACGTATTATCCCCTTCGATCAAATTAACGATTGCTCGCTTCGTTGCTCCTGTGAGTTCATGTTGTGATCTATTTCCCTTTTTATGGTTTGCAACTTAGCCTGTGGTATCAAAATTCGCTATAATTTTAGAAATTGTTGTCGGTTCGGGAATAGAATAGTTGGGGTATGTGACATGAAATAAATCTGAAACATATTTTAATCTGAGATTTCCAGCATTATACCATTGGAATAACACCATGGAATGTTACAGGAGGTGGCCATATTTTACTTCAAATTATTTTCTAAGCTATAACAACGTTTATATTCTACAGCAAGTATACTTATAATTTTATACAGGATGTTTTTGAAATAAGAGCACAAAATTTGTAGAAGTATTCTACTATCAAAAGCAAATCAAAAAGTTTTAATAAACTCCTGTCCGCACATGAGTCCTTTCTAAGATATTAAGCTATACAGTTTGAAGACCAGGACTATGGTAGTGGGAATCCCATTGTTCTTTTAATTTGCACATGAGTTACAGAATAACAGCACGGACTAACTCTAATAAATGGATTTAGATAGCAGATGCATCGTTCACGCTCCTGTGAAGAAGGGGGCGCTAAACTTCAGATTTAGACAGCGGTTCAAGTTATAACAACCCGACCAGCGCACTTTTTTCAAGGAAAATGTAAAGGTTCAGGGTAATTTCAATTCCCCAAACTGGGGGCGGGCTACTATAGGGACCTTGAGTCCCTCTTCAGCCAAGAACGGGAATTATAAGATGGGTGAGAGAAAGGACAAGCGAAGAATCGAAGAGAGGCCAGGAAAGGTGGAGAAGTACTGCCCCGGCATTCGCCTCAGAGAAGGTACCACCTAAAAATCTGAATCAAAGCAGACGGCCAGGGGAATCGAAACTCCCGAATGCTAATCAGACGTGGTAAGCCCTTGTCTACAGAGCTCGGTACTTTCTCCAAGAACCGATTTTGCTATTTATAGACCGCCTTCAGCTAAATTCAGGTAGCAAGAAACAAGTACATATTTAACTAAAGCATTATTGTAAATCAGAATATACTGCAATATTTAGGAACCCTTGAATTGTACTTATTATTAATTACCTACTACTAGAGTGATCAGATTTTAAGTTATGCAAACCCGGAGGTTCCTCGTGAGTAAAAAAATGTTTTCGTCATTGGGAAATACAAGATGTATATAGAAAACTAAAACAAAACAAAAACTAAATTTAAAAAATTTATTCCTCTTGTCCATCTTATAGGAAAAAGTGTAGCGGCCCGGTTTTAATGTAAAAAAACAATTCACATGAATGTTATACAACCAAAGTTTTATGATTTGGAAAAGACTTGGCACAACCTTGTAGCCTCACCGCCATTCCCATTGGCACGAACGTACATGTAAGTCATATCTGCTTTTTCACGAAATGAAAAATTACCATCACGTTACTGAAACTGAATTTGACTTTGTTCCGTAAAATTTCAATAGTACACTCACTTGATCAACAACCTTACTAAGTAGTTATAACATTATTCACGTTTCCAAACAAGGAAAACCATTTAATCACGATTTTCCATATTTCATATTACTTTAAAGGTGTCCCACATTAAAACTTTAAAGCTTAATATCTTAGGATTTGCGGACACGGCTTTATTAGAAATTGTTGATTTATTATTGATCATAGAATACTTCTGCAAAGTATTTCCTCTTATTTTAGAAAAACCCTGTATATGTTTTAGGTTCTTTATAAACATGAGTTGCAATAATCTTCGAAAATAGTCATATAACGTACATGAGTTTGGGTTTTTGCTTTGAGCTCTATTAAATTATTTTATTTTATTACATTTTGTTTTAACGTTTCTTTCTCGTTTGCTTATTTACCATTTACCATAATACCATATTAGCAAAGAGAATATAATGATAACATATGGTACCCAATATATACAGAATAAATGTTGTAACATTCAAAAATGGGCAAGGAGTAAATGCGTTATGTTTAATGCAACCGTGTCGCACAGATGTGAAGAGTACTGCGTGAAAGCATGGGCTACTGCCAAACATTGAAATGGCATTCGCAGGCTTGTTTGTACTGACTAAAGTCCTTTACAGATTTTCAATATTGGAATTATTGTCAAAGTCAAAAAGGAAGCATAACTAAGTGATTTGTTTTAAAGCCAGGTAACTAGAATTATTCTGTTCATTTCATTCATCTTTACTATATGAACTTTAAAGCAGTTTTTCTATTTTTTCTAATGTAACCCATTTAAAATTTTTACCGTTGAAAACAGTAAAATTCATACCGAAAATTTAACAAAACAGGTTGTTATTTAAAAAAATATTGATGACGTCATAAAATTTAAAACAAATGATATGAAAATCTAAGGTTGACTTTAATTTAGGCGCTGCAATTTCAATCGTTTGAAATGTTTACTTAAAAACGAAGATTAAAGGAGTTTCCAAATTTATGTGCTACTTAATTTCCACACTGCATGTAACTTGCAAATCATGGAAATTGATATTCCTTTCATAACTGCTCTTCTTTCTCTGTTTTTATCCATATACTTACACTTGCTACATCAATTGTTTGTTCCTCCATCAACTGCATTGTTTCTTTAGGTATAGATAATCAAAATTGAAGAGTGTTTTATTTAATTTATGCCAATGCTCTACTACTACTTCTCGTATCACCGTTTGAATATTTCCTACTCTACTAGATCTTGACTGCTCGATTATTATCTAAAAAATATCTAAAAGGCTTTACCCAGAACTTCCCTCGTCGACATTGTGACACTAAATAATTTTAAAAATCAAATTAAGTTAGGAGTAAAAATATCTCCACGTTTCTAACACATTAAATACATTTTCAAATAAAAAAATGTAGCTCGCTGGGGAGATTTCAACTCCGTCAGATCTGCGAAGCAGATCGTAACCAAATCTATTTTTCATCTGCGCTATCAAGACATTGGAACGAGTGCGGCGCGCGCCTCTCTTGAACAGAGCGGTCTTATTGTTGAAACGTTTCGATTCTTTTGTGACATTATTCTGTATCTGTTGAGTCCTATCTTCGGCAAGTGTAAAGCCTGACTTATGTGAAAATTATTACTTCTTTCTATTTCAAAATTAACGCAGAAATAAACAAAATTATATTTTTTAAGGTGCTCACCCTAAAATTGTACCGGTGTTATTCCAGGTATATATATAATGTGTATGCAAAGTATCATCTTTCTCCGACAAATAGTTTTTGAGTTATACGACCAACAGGCAGATAGACAAACAGACAGACAGACAGACGGAATTGGGAAAACCTGTTTTACGTCATCTAGGGACCCTGAAACGTGAAGATCTGAAGAAATCTCGGAAGGTGATTTTTTCGTGATTACAATACTTCCTTCGTCTTTCAGACGAGAGAAGTAAAAATGTTTACGATGAGTTCATTCACTAATAATTGAGTCTAAAGCCGTTGACGAGTGTGTTAATATATATTTGTCAAGGGTAAAAGACAACTACATTTACTTGAATTTACTGTGTCCAATATTGTTGAATATAATTAGTAGACCTGGTTTAAATCCGTAAAATTAGCTTATCAATAGGGCGAGACATATTTGCCGATATTTATGCATACGCAATCTGCAACGAAAACTCTCCCGGGGGCTTGCAAAATTATCTGTAAGTGTGTTGTCCGCGTTTATATTTTGAAGATTATTACACAAAACCCGTATACGAATTATGATTCAATATTGCTCTAATGATGGCAAGAAACTCAAATTGCTTGTTTCTTGCATTTCTATTTCTAATTATGACACCATCTACAGGGTCGCACTACGGCGCTTATCGGTTGATAAGTTTCCCTAGGGAGCTTATCAGGTAATCAGTTCGGGATTGGTCGATTTTCAAAAAAATGCATGGTTCTTATTGAATGATATCAGTCATGTGACAGTTCTGTGCATAATCAAATTAAGCTCTAAAATATCTACAAGGAAAATAGTAAAGAATTAATTTGTATTACTGTGAAAGTCCTATACTTTTTGATAGCCATGTTCCAGTCTGAATGGTGCAATTTTTCAGTGAACAATGAGAATGGCTGCAGGGCCAGTTAAAATAAGAGGTAGCACATTAATCACCTTTTTATGGCCGAGTCAAAAGGCTAGGTAAACTTTTTATCTTAGTTTTAACATGTTTTCTTTTAATTATCCAGACGTGAAAATCACTGCTGAAGCTTTGTTTTGCCACAAAAGTTTTAATTACACCAAAATCTTTTATTTCGCAACCTTTTTGTTCGGCAAAAATTTCATCGTAGTCATTAGTCGCCGCGTTGCTTTTTTTATTGGTCTGTCGCAAATACTAAAAGATAGTAGCTTTGTAAGCCCATTTCAAAATGTTATGTCTAACTGATAAGAATATTTTGGCAATGTCGTAGTTTTCTAAGATATGAATATACGTATATGACAATATCAAGATGTGATTCTTTGTGGCTCCACCAAAGTTGCTGTAACTTTGGTGGAGCCACAAAGAATCACAAGAAACTTTTAAGGCTCTCTGAGTTATTTTCCTGTCCCTCTGTCAAATTCTGCAAGCTGCGAGCAGCACGATATCGCGATTGCAATAACTAAGTAATTCCCGAGAAAGGCGCGTAATAAGGCCATTCTCAAGTGGAATTAGCAAAACCCTCGGAGGTGTCTAAAATTAATGCTAGAAAGCAATAAACTGAAGTCGCCGGTGGCAGCTGCATTTTCTGCACACTCTTATTATATTTTTCATTATCCTCGTTACAGTGCGAACAATACGCGTCGCTAACGGACTGCAACTGATACTATTGTCTTGACTGAAAGCCTGCCAGCTATGGTGTTGTAAAATGACGCAACTTGACGCCGATGAAATATGCGGCGCCAATACACCCTCTTACAGATTTTCGAAAACATAGAGCGCAACTGATCGATCGTCGACGACTGGACCAACTTGTCTATCTCTCTAGTTTCACTACAAACAATTCCAAACTTGGTTCATAACCATGTAGCTCCAATAATTTACATTTATCACTCATGAGTTGCGAGACACAGAATCAGCTTAAACATTTTGAAGAGGAAAGCATTAGTGAAATGGGGATGATTTCAAGTAACTGAACTATGTATTATAGGAAATTTAAACAGTCGCACAATTTGACGATAATTTAGACAAAACATTACCGATAAGGGTTTATTCCGGATACCAAACACACATTCAAGTCAACTATTTCTAGATATAGTTTAACTGTATTGTAAATTGGGATGAATTTTATTTTACTGCTGACGTGACTGTCGATCTAACGTTGCAAATCCTTTGACTACGGTGCTGCCTATTCTCTCATTTCTTTGGAATTGGGCAAGCTTTTACCAAACAATAGCAATCCCTGATCTCTACATTGATAGTATAATGGCATTGAGTTGTTACATGGGTCCCGGGTGGTGTAGCTTGAACAAGCGTCCACGTTCGATCAGTTGAGTTAAGCAACGCTCTTTCTGGTCAGAACTTGGATGGGAGTTCTATGGCTGCTTCTCTTAGCGCCTCGTGGTACGGCTGCCACGGAAATAGTTGGTCCCGGATGTCATAATAACATCCTGACAGTCGTTAGTGGGGTTGGAAGTCCCCATAAAATGTACAGCAACGCCTATAATTGGCCTAACGGCTGTTGGCTGAGTACCAAAAAAAAAAATTCAAAAAAAGATATGAAGAGCGGTATTGAGTTATAAACTGAATGTTTAATTTTTAAAACTGCAGAAACAAGTGGAACGTTTCCAGGTTTCAGTGTCACTCTTTTAATAAACATAAAAGGTAGGGCAAAATCAGTACTGTCTCTTGTGATTAAACCTTATGTTACACTGCGTTTAATACATTTATTTACACATAATTCTTTACCTGCATGTTAAGTGGTTTTCTTCAGGAATTTGTTTAGTTTATATTTTGTACACTTGGCATTTAATATTGGTTTTAAAGCAATCACAATCAAATTATACAAAAAAATTTTTAGAAATTCGCCATTTGTAGAAATGTCTACTTAGTAAGTGACAACTATTTACGAAGGTACATAAATGTATAATAAGTGTTAAAAATAGAGTTGCAATTTAGATTCTTCAGTCTTGACGAATTTATTAACCTACGGAAAATTACATTTCCTAAGAGTTAAGGTAAAAACGTTACCACTTATAACTGTAGCCATATTATGCATTGAACCATGTCAATTCCCAAGCGGTTAGGTTTATATTTTAGCATACATTTCCATAACAGTAGAAGATCTTTACTATTGCTATTTCAAATGTTGTTTTAATATTACTGTCTCAAACAAGTCAATATTATTGAAAAACTGACACATAAATAATAACACCTTACTTGTCTGTATACAGTGTCCGCCAAATAGTCGGCATAATATGGGAAACATTTTTATTTTTGATTTTTCAAAAAAACTTTTTAGGTCAATAATTTGTGCTTGTCCAAAAACATATTTATTTAGCCCCTATCATATATACAGAGTGATTTTTACTTATTTAGAAAATCGAGTTTCTCGAAATTGTCAAAATCCAAAAAGTGCCATTTTGCGGAAATTAAGTAAGATTTCAATGAGGTTTTTTTAGACTGTGTTATTTTTAGCTAACTGAATAATCTCAAGTCCAGCAAACTCCTATTTTTTTTAAGTTTAGCTAAAAATTAATTTTTCCTATTTTAAATATTTTTCAAAATATTAAAATTATTTTTTTTTGTAAAGACTTTAAAGATTTATAATTGGAAAAAATCATATAAAGTGTTAATTACTTCATTATATTTTTTATTATTTACCGAAAAGTAGTACGTTTGCATAATTTTTACCTTTTTTATGAAAGGCGCTTTTTAAGAATAATATTTTTCACTTCTAGTTAGTATCTATATAAATGGCTTCAAGAAACACTAATCTAGCCCTGTTAATAAATTACTGTTAGAAAAATCCTGTAAATGTTCTTTTACAATTGTCTAAATCAGGAGATTTTTCTTTATGCAATTACATGCTCTAAAAAATATCCTCATTTAGATAACTGTAAAAGAACATTTAGAGGATTTTTCTAACAGTAATTTATTAACAGAGCCAGATTAGAGTTTCTAGAAGCCATTTAAATAGATATTGCTTAGAATTGAAAAATGTTTCTCTTAACAAGCGCCTTGCATAAAAAACGTAAAAATTATGCAAACATACTACTTTTGGTAAATAATAACAAATCTAAAAAAATATATAGCATTTTATTTTTCCAATTATAAATCTTTAGTGTTCACATAAAAAAATTTGAATTTTAATATTAAGTCTTGATATGTGAAATTTTAAAAACTATTTAAAAAATTGAAAAATTAATTTTTAGCTAAAGTTAAAAAAAATTAGGGGTTTGCTGGCCTTGAGATTGTTCAATTAGCTAAAAATAACACACTCTAAAAAAATCTCATTGAAATCTTACATAATTTCCGAAGAGTAACACTTTTTGGATTTTGACAATTTCGAAAAACTCCATTTTCTAAACAAGTAAACATCAGTCAGTATACAGGGTGTCTCTGAAATGTGTGTACATCACTTAACCACAGATTCCTGGGCTCAAAATAAGACGATTTAACCCAACTTACCTATATCCAAAAGTGTTTCGTTTAGCCAGTATTATGATTCAAAGTTCAAAACAAATTTTTTTATTTTGCTTATAACAAAAGAACGATGTTGTCGATTTCGATGATATTTGGTATTGCACTCCTTACAGATATTGGTCATCTTTTAAGGTGATATTAGTTATTATCAGTGGACCATTAGTGTACGAAACACAGGTAACCCGGCATAAACCAGTCAAAAACTTTTTAATGTTAAGGCCAATAACTTTCCAAAAAATAGTTTCAGAAAGAGACATTCAATAGTAATCTTTTTTGTTACTTTTTAATTGATGATATCTTTTAAGGTTTAGACACAAAAAAATAAAATCTGAGAGACCGCGCACTGCATTTCTTAAAACAGATATTATCTAGCAGTCTGGTATTCTAAGAAATAAATGACGATAAGGCATTTTGTTATGATATTTATTAGTGACAAGTATGTACTTTATTAGATCTACAGCAAATGCTCAATGTGACCACCATCTTCCTGGATGCAAAGGTTGATTCGACGCAAAAAATTGAACTGTACTCGTTGTAACATTTCTGCATCATGCTTAATGGACTGTGAAGTGTTCTGTATTCTGGCCCAAAGTTCGTCCTGTGTGTTTATAGGACGAGAATACACTTTGCTCTTTAGAGCTCCCCACACAAAAGGATCGCAAATATTCAAATCTGGAGAACGAGGTTCCCATTTTGCAGGAGCATCAGCTCCTCTGCCTATCCATTTGTTAGGAAACTGTACATGAAGATGATTCCAAACGTTCAATGTAAAATGAGGTGGTGCTCCATCGTGTAGAAAGCACATGTCGCGTCTAAGATTTAACGGCAAGTGTTCCAATAAATCGGGTAAGGTATTTACAAGGAAGTGTAAATAATTTTCTCCATTTAAACGATTTGGTAAAATGACAGGGCCTAAGATGAAACTGCCGATTATTCCTATCCATACATTTATTCTAAACTCATGTTGAAAGTGGCGTTGCTTGATGACATGTGGATTTTCATCTGCATACACATGTTCGTTGTGCAAATTTGTCATACCCCTCCTTGTGAAACACGCCTCATCAGTAAAGAGAATTTTGCTATTAAAATTGACATCTTCAGCTTTTCTTTCTTGAATGAACCTACAAAACTCAAGACGTGCGATGGTATCAGCTGGCAAAAGCTCCTGGACGTTTTGTACATGGTAAGGATATAGCAATTGTTCTTTAAGAACTCTATGAGCAACATCCTTCGAAACGCCTGTTTGCCATGCTAAGCATCGACTACTTACTTCTGGATTTTCTTCTACTATTTCCAGAATTTCTTCTTCTACCCTGGGTGTGGAAATTGTACGAGCACGTCCACGATCAGCTGTGATCGGTGCAAATTTTCCCGTTTCGCGAAAGCGTCTTTCAATGTTTGCAAAAGTTTGATGATTGGGCACGCGACGATTTGGAAACCTTTCGTTGTACACTCTAGCACTTCTGCGACAATTTCCTTCGCAATATCCTAAAACCATCACCATATCCGTTTGCTCAGCGTAAGTGTATTTTACAGCCATTACTACGTAAATAACAAAGAATATGTATTAACTGCTAAAAATCACTAGCTAACACCAACAGCAATTTGAGACGCTTCACAATTGATAAACAATAGCTACTGTCATTAAAAGTACACATACTTGTCACTAATAAATATCATAACAAAATGCCTTATCGTCATTTATTTCTTAGAATACCAGACTGCTAGATAATATCTGTTTTAAGAAATGCAGTGCGCGGTCCCTCAGATTTAATTTTGTTGTGTCTAAACCTTAAAAGATATCATCAATTAACAAGTAACAAAAAAGATTACTATTGAATGTCTCTTTCTGAAACTATTTTTTGGAAAGTTATTGGCCTTAACATTACAAAGTTTTTGACTGGTTTATGCCGGGTTACCTGTGTTTCGTACACTAATGGTCCACTGATAATAACTAATATCACCTTAAAAGATGAACTACATCTGTAAGGAGTGCAATACCAAATATCATCGAAATCGACAACATCGTTCTTTTGTTATAAGCAAAATAAAAAAAATTGTTTTGAACTTTGAATCATAATACTGGCTAAACGAAGCACTTTTGGATATAGGTAAGTTGGGTTAAATCGTCTTATTTTGAGCCCAGGAATCTGTGGTTAAGTGATGTACACACATTTCAGAGACACCCTGTATATGATAGGGGCTAAATAGGTTTTTAGACAACCACAAACTATTGACGTAAAAAGATTTTTTGAAAAATAAAAAATAAAAGTTTTTCCCATATTAGGCCGACTTTTTGGCGGACACTGTATAATTAATTTCCAACATTGTCTTGCACTTAAATTAACGCAATGTCGTCTAATAGTACTGTTTTATGTTCATGTTATCCCACTTGTAATTTTCAAATACGCGCCGCTGATTTTGCCGAAACGGGCGAACACGTTGAGTGTTTGGGTGTGATGCGAGTCGGATTCAATACGAAGAAAGAGAAAAACAAGCGTACAGTAAAAGTTGTGTCGTGACGATAGGATTAGAGCGCGGTGTGAAATTGCCTTATGGTACTTTAAAGGCCCTTGTAGTAATCGTACGGCTATTTCCGGATCATCCACTTCCTTGACATTAAGTTGTGTACCATATGCCCCTTGAGTTATCAAACAAATTTGTATCCAGAAGCACTTTGCCGTAGCCCCTTTGCTATCAACCCACTGTCCTGCACGAGTTGTTGCACTTGCTCACCCAGCAGCTATCTTCGATCCACCCTTCAAATGTTCCGGATATTTGAACCAATTTCCTGCCGAGAGTTGTTATCCTAACCCGTTATTTTGCCTGGAACGCGGTTTCGGGCTGGAAGGCAGACGCTGAGTTCCATTTGATATTATTATCAATTCATATACATCATTACATTTATGTTGTGCCATTTGTAGGATACTGTTTATCGTCCGCCTAACGGTTTCAAATTCGGAGATCATCCCTGTCTGGGACAGCCAAACAGTATTTGGCGAATTGGTTAGCTTTGTGAGCACCCCATCAAATTTATTTCCCTTATAATGTATTACCGTGACACCACATTTAGGAAAATCTCCGTACCAGTAATTTCTTAACAAGCTAGTCTTTCCGAAAACATTCCTGTAATTTGTGTGTTGTACATGCTCATATCATATTACTTCACTTGATTTTATTGTAAGACGCAAATGCAGTCAGAAATTATAAAAATTCCAAGCAAACGCATGCAAAGGTAGGTTCATTTAGCGTATCAGACCTTTACATTTACCGAAACCCAAGGTCAGGTCAACCATGGTGCGACCTACTCACTGCTCAATACATGCTTCTTGACATACCATGTTAGCACCAAACTAATAATAAGCATTCCCATTGTGAGGAAAATAAACTTGCCCCTTTTCTCAGATTCGTTTTATTTGTTCTACGTAATTTTGGTGGGAGTAGAGCTAATTTCACGCTGATCTTTAAGCGACGGAAGGTCCAATTTGAAATAACGGTCTTTTCCGTCTCGCCTTCGGCGAACACACAGTAAGTTCAATTACTAGGCATTTCTGGCTTTTTGAAGCCCATGTCCCCACTCCAAATTTTTACCAAACGTGGAAGAGCATGGCAATTTTTCTTTGCACCCATCAATCTAGCGTACTCGATTGAATTGCGCTTTTACGGAATGCTAACCCCGAGGCACGCTCAAGCTCAGGTGAGCACATTGCTCTTCCTATCCAAGTAATTGTGGTGCTAATTTGTATGGCATGGCCCGCGCGTGCTCTAGCACGCTCTGGGCGTTCAAACAAAAGTAAGTGCCGTGGATTCGCAAAACTGCCCTCGCCGTGGTTACATGTCACCCGCCTGAAATTCCCTGGCCCTGTCCACCTCGATAACGCGGTCCTTTTCCACTTGAATGCCGTAGATATTCCAGTTTAAGGCTGGCGCTTTTGGTATCCAGCTACGACAGCTTACGCAATTTTACAAAGCTGTCGCGAGCGCCTCGTTTTAAGCTGACGCTGGCTTGGAGCTAAAACCTTTTTTGGCATGTACTCTAAATACTAGCACATGCTTGTTTTTCTGCTAAAATGTCAGCGGAATTTTTAATTTGTACGATTAGGCGTATTATCCTGCGATTTGCGTAGCATGACATGAAGGCCTTCGATACAAGCGCGCTGTTCTCCTTTCAAATACGTTTTTCGCGCAACCTATAATTGCCTGTCAAATAATTTCGCTGCAATATTGGCTATCGCGTGTAACAGAATTTGTAACAATGATTCGTTTCCTTCAGATAGAGCTGCAATATTAACTTCAGAGAGTTGTAATTAGCATTTGCTTTCAAAATTCATTTTGCTAATTATAACTTATCATCCAACGTAGTTTTGGCTTGTTTGAAATAAACCTCTGGGCATCATTACGTCCCAGCTTCAATTTATTTTCTTGGTAGACACCAACTAAACTGTATGCTTACCCTGGCTTCTTAATATTGAATCTAAAATATTTCCTGTGTGTTTATAACCCCAGGCCCAACTGTGGAATTGTTCACGAACAAATTGTTTTAATATTTGACTATTATTAAAGCCTTTACTGGTATATTATGCTTTATCCAGTCCAACGATGCCTGCTCGTTTTTTTTTAGCTTAGGATTCTTAAGGAAGAAACCACAAAAGGTAGGTGCGGTTTCGACTGTTAGCTAGATCTATTTCTTTATCGTAGTAAACGACTGCCGCCCGTCTCTGTTTCCAAATTATTATATGCAATTTTTAACCTCAAGCGCCGCCGAGTCTATTCACGCCATTTACTGCCGTGTGTTTGACCTAGTCAGGACGCTAATCACCTTTCGTTTAAGGATGCCACAAGCAAATACCTGCACTTTCGGTTTAAGACTCGCGCTTAAGACTGTAGCTAGCCGCGTGCACCTATTAAGTCTGTTTCAGGTCGTAAATGGGTTTTCACAAGTAACAACTTCGAATACGAAGCCATACACTTACTTCATATTTAGGCGTCTCATATCCTCCAGTAGTATTCAGCCAGTAGGCTGATTTATCACAGTTAACATTCTTTTCGGTGCTCTTCAGAAATTCTGTGTTTTTCGTATGTTGAAAATACTGGTGACGTGATTCTTTTTTCGCTTGTTTTCCTTCTGTTTTTTAATCTTAGGACGTCAGCCTTTTAACCAGCGTAGTGCATCAAGATTAGTTCAAGTGAACAGTTGAAAACAAGTAAAGTTATATTTTATGAAAGGCAAAATTTTTCAGTTTTTTTTTATTTTAAAACTGCAAAGTGAAAAGTGAAAAGTTACAAAGTTGTATGCAATAGGGCTCTTATAAAAGTTTTCAACTCTTTTATTAGAAGACCTATTTGGTTTATAGTATACTCATTGAAAGACTACCATGTAGATTGTATACATTCTCCTGCTATAATGTTGGCCATTTGCAGAGCATTTTTTTAACAGAAATCGATAAACATTTCTCCTCGCCTATTTTTCATCCCGAAGGCATGATCTCCAACTACTTATCTTAGCTAATTATTTAGTTCATTTGAGTCAATTTTGACGTTGAAATCCTCCATAACAGCAAACAACAAAGACATAGCAGTTTTCCAAAAGCAATCGCTAATTTTTCTAAAAAATCGTTTGACTAAATTGTAAGCAGAGTTGAATATTTCAAAATCCTACTGTAACGGCCGAGTTCGTGTCACATTGGCATTTAATAATCACCTTGGTATTTAACCATTATTCTGCTAGGAATAAAACTAAACTGTATTTTTACATAGTAGTAATTAGATTAAAACATATTGTGTATTTAAAACTTGCAACGAATATTCCGCGCGCTCGAATAGTGAAGTGCAAACCAGCGGAATACTGATCCCGGGCGCTATTATTAGAACTGCATGCGACTGAGTGACGTACGGTGTGGTGCAATTTGGCGCGTTGGAAGCAGCAGGGCCTGCCAATAAGCAAAGTGTGCGTGTTGCCCGAAATCAAAGGGACGCCACTAGAAGTATTATAAGTTCCAGCTTGGGAAAGCATCTCCTAGATACAGCTGCAGTCATAGCCAGAAGCTGCTTATCCAGCTGCTATTCGAGTTTCAAGGAAGCCTGTCGACTTTGCCAACACACGGAGCTGATCTCCTGGACGTCGTGCTACGAAATAAAAGCACGTTTAGTTATTATAATTCCATTTGAAGAGTGAATGTACGGTCCAGGAACATTGGAAAAACCCAAAGCCGTAATAATAAATTAACTGCTATTGCAGCGCATTGTGCAATAGCTACAACAAGTGAATCAGACTAAAAAATTTAAACACTGCCTGTAGATTCAGCATTAATCTCGTGAACTGTTTCATACTATTATTCATAGCGCATATAACATTTATCTATTAACATTGTGTATTCTTTTAAATGCAGGTATGTTTTTTACAAAGTATATATCTTTTCATGTAAACTGTTTGGTTTTCATTTCTGGCAGGGTTTGCATGTACAATTACAGCATTATAAGATAAGTGATCACGAGCAAGCCGGAAAGAACAATATTGACATTCTCTTAGCTGCACTGAGGTAAGAGCGGGTCATGTGCTTCTACGACTGAGTTAACTGGCAAACAAAGGGTAATCTAAATTCACAGTAAAGTTCAAGTATATGGCACGGGAAAAGCCTCATTACACTGCGTTCTTATCTATATCTTTACCTCCACTTCATGTGTGGTTTAGACTTAGATTTTTCGTAAATATAAAATTAGAAGTCTTGGAAAAATCAAAAAGTACCTACCTATGTATTTAATGTAGAATTTTTGAATTAAAATTGTTTGTGGTTAGTGAAGGCTTAGGTGAAATTTAACACGGCATCAGATTATCCACCACTTTTGCTCAAATTTGCTAATTTCGCTAATCCAGTATATTTTTGATATGGGAGTTTTTTATTTTATTTTTTTTTAATTTTATTTTGGTACTCACCCAACAGTCGTTAGGCCAATTATAGGCGTCGCTGTACATTTTGTAATAAAATTTTGCTAATAAAATCCGGTCGAATATGCATATTCTATATAAAACTTTATTTAGACTGCTCTAAGTTATAAATACACAATAATTGTCTCAATAAAGCATAAAACTCTTTTTTCTATAACCATTTAAAAATGAACAACTTTCGTCACGTTTTACCCCAACCGAAAACGCCAATTCCGCTACCAGTGATAGAATATCCCATAACGTTAACTTTCGTCTCTAGTGACGAAAGTAAGTAGTTGCAATTTCAGATATTAACTGCATTCTTCCATATCCAATTGTAATTTAATTTTACAAAGCACAATAGAAAAACATGATTTAGTACAAAATCGTGTAAATTTACTTTGTATAACGTAATAAATGCAAAATACAGTTATAGTCAAAATTATACCCATTCGGAGTCACGTGACTTTTGTCTGTTTCTGTTCATCTTTAGTAAAATAGATGAAATGGAAGAAATTTGAAAAAAAGGCATGTCGATTCATAAAATTAATTTTAAAAATTTGACGTTTCTAATCTGTCAGATTATATTTTTCGTGTAAGTTATTGAGATAAGGGTAATAAAACCTAAAATTGTTGAGCCGAAAACTGGAAATTAAAAGAAACCATCGGACATGCGGTATAACGAGCAGTCACAACAATTAATTTGAATATTATGCGTTTTTTTTTATGAAGAGTACAATATTAATAATAGTAAATCAACAGTTTCACCCTCCAACGCTGTTCGCCGTGCTTCTCTTGCGTTAAATATCTCGGAGAGCACAATTTACCGAAAATATGAGCCAGAAAGTGAAGAATGCAAAAACGGAAGTCGACGAAGCAGTCAAGACACTGTATATAAAATGTATGTAGCTAAAGAATTTGTAACCATAAAAAATCTAAAAAATGCTTGGTTGAAGAATCTGGAGATTTTTCACATTCAGTTTCTTCCCTAAATAGATTGTGCAAGGAAATAGGCTTCAAATGGCAATGTTCTATAACAGAATATGCATGCACAGAAAATGACTTAAAATTTGCTATACGCAGCAGGTTTTAATGTAGCAGCTGACATATCTTTATTATATTTACATTTTACGACATGTTATGTTTTCTTTAACCTGTAAATTCAGTTTGATTTCATATAAGAGAATAAACCCGTAGCAACCTTGTTTTAGAAATTGGCATATGTCAGGATAACCTACAAAACGGAATGTCATTTATTTCCCTAAAATTGCATTTTTAAGAATCGACATACGTAAAATTACTAGATTATCACGTGACTCCGAATGGGTATAAATTTGATTATTTTATTCGTAGAGATTTCAACCAATCAAAAGGCTGGATTTAGTTAAGTTATCTTGTATAATTTCGATTATACAAAATCGATTATACTATAGTAACTTCACTAGGCAACGCAATACATAACTTTTGTCTACTTGATGTTATTTTCATGGAGATAACTTTCAGCTAGGTTAATTCAAACAAATCGAGCTGCCAATAAAATATTTATTTGTTCCTAATATTAGAATTTACTCACAAAATAATCAAATCGAATACAATGCGTACTTCGAACAGGTTATACGTCTCAAACTTCCTGCACAATAACAAATCGTGTCAGTTTGACAGAATAATCCTCCCGCTGACGCGGTCGGACTATTTAACCTGTCAAACTGACACTCTTTTATTATTGTGCAACAAGTTATCGACATATAACCCGATAATATCGAAGTACTTATAGTATTACTTCTGACTATATAATAATTATCACGAAATTGACAGGACGTCTCATCAAGTAGCCTTGCTCTCGGGCGGTAGTATTTTTGTTACTATGTGACGCTTTCAAACTGCGATATTAGACAGACTTGTCAATTGCGCGATATAAACGTAATTTCGCAAAAGTGCTGAAGTTTATTATGAGTTTTAGTTCTGAAGATGAGTTTAATTTCCCCGATACTCCTCCAGAAATTACCAGTGAAGCTGAGAAGACTCTTGACGGATTATTACCGACGAAATCCAAGGACCGATATGAACAAATTTATGCAAAATTCATGGATTGGAGAGCCTCAAATCAAGTAAATTCTTACTCAGAAAATGTGTTACTTGCCTATTTTGGAAATTTGGCGAATAGTTTTAAGCCATCCACTTTATGGTCAAACTATTCAATGCTAAGAACTACATTATCAATTAAAAATGACGTAGATATTAGCAAATATCCCAAATTGCGTGCCTTATTAAAGCGAAAATCTGACGGATTTAAGTCCAAGAAATCAAAAATTCTCTCCGCCACCGACATAAATAATTTCTTGGAAAGCGCACCAGACAACAAATATTTAATGATCAAGGTAAAACATGTTTATTATAATTTAAACGGATATCTAGGTATTTATAGTATTCTATTTTTTAGACTGCTTTAATTTTTGGAATTTCTGGTGCTTGCCGTTGTCATGAACTGAAGGATTTGACCACAAACGATATTAGAGACACTGAAAATAATCTACTGGTTGAAATACGTAATACTAAAACAAAAATTTCAAGATCTTTTCATATTTCCGGATTTTTTTATGATATTTGTAGAAAGTATATCAACCTTCGTCCATCAGAAATGAATGAAATTAATTCAAGATTTTTCGTCAACTATCAAAATGGTAAATGTACCAAACAGTTTGTGGGTATTAATAAGTTCAGCAAGTTTCCAATGCAAATAGCCCAGTACCTAAATTTGCCTGATTCGCAAAAGTACACTGGCCACTGTTTCCGGAGAAGTTCTGCTACCCTACTAGTCGATGCAGGAGGTGGCTTAATTCAGTTAAAAAATCACGGTGGCTGGAAATCTAGCAGCGTAGCTGAAGGATATGTTGATCAATCTTTTCTCGGAAAATCACAAGTACAGTCTAAAATCTTACAATCTCTGCAAAATTCGAGTCCTGCCAAATCATTCCCTAACCCATCTACATCTAACAATTCGTTAATAAATACCAGAACAAATATATCGTCATCTACTGCAGTAAAAGAAAAACTTATTTCTGATAGCCCGATCATTTTAAATAATTGTTCTAATATAACTATCAATCAATATGTGAATCAAAAATAATTTTTTGTTAGTACTGAGTTGTTAAAAGTTTGTAAATTATTAATAAAATAAAATAATTGTTGCAGTCTTAGATTCCATTTTTAGTATTTTATAGAGTATATCCCAAGAGTTTGGAAAAGTTCAATTATAACATACAGGTACAAGCCAAAACAAGCATGGTATGCAGTGGTCGGAATGTAAACTTTGACGAACCGGAACGCTGTCGGGGGGGGGGGGGGGGTATGCCCGCCGTGTTAGCCGCAGGCGAAAATTTTCGCGGAAAATAATAATAATGTTGATAATAATATGTGTTTTTTCCGTCAATAGTCGACACAAACCAGTTTAATTTAATATTTTATTTCAGAGTGACAAGACCCTAATTAAAAAAAAACAAGAACGGTATAAATACAACAAAATAAAGTTTATTCATTTCCTTCTAGAATAACTCAATAATAGGCAATAAAATCAAAATAATTCAACAAAATTCAAAACTCTAAAATATTGTAAGGTAACATAGCAGATAATACATTTCGCTCAATTCATCGAGAGCATCAGACTATTGCGCTAAGGTTGCTGACAAATTGTACCGATGCAATCATTTTGTGAACGCCGCTATATTTGCTTCTTTCTTTTCCATCTCTTTTTGGAAAATTTTTCACGAAACGGAACGGATTTTGATGAAATTTCACGAGACGGAACGACTCTTGATAATATTTCACGAACCGGAACGCCGTTCCGGTCCGTTCCGGTACATTCCGACCACTGATGGTATGACAATTAGCTTTTCTCACTGGCTACTTTATCTGCATTAAAAACGGGTATATCCCTAAATCCCCGTTTTCGTCAAGATCACTTTAAAGATAATTGAACTTTCTCAAACTTTTTATACACCTATATAGTGAACCATGGTTATAGAAAAAGTATAGTGTTTTACCGGTCGAAAAGCATTTTCTGCAACTTGAGAACATTATCAAACTCGGCTACGCCTCGTTTGATAAACTGTTCTCTCGTTTGCAGAAAATGCTACTTTCGTCACTCGTTAAACAATATACTATTTTCAGAAACGAGTCATTTAATATAAAAGCTTTTGCAGTGCATACATGGTTCCACCCCCTTTAACTTACAATAAATTCCCAACCCACCTTTTTACAGTATCCTGTTTTGTATTGTACGCCCGTGAGGTTATTTGAATACTACGACCAGCACAGGCCGGATGTCTCCATTCCGGATATAAAGTACAGTTCTCCCTCATATCGTTCCCCATACAGTAGGTCTATCTGATCCGAAATCGTGGATGCGGGATCAGAACCCGATGAGATGTTGTTCTTGCTCGGGTTTCCGGGAATTGGAATCTTAATATTTATGGCGCTATGTATACAAAAATCGTGCCAACTGCCAGTATACAGAGTGATCAATATAACCCTCAATTACGTTGTTCCCGTTCTGACAAGAATTTTAAACGAATGTTAGGGATCGGAAATCAATCACCGTTGCAAATGCCTAAAAAGTTTCCATAACGTCGACGGCAAGCTCACGTGGAGTGCAACGGAGAGAGCGTGATTGTAAATTGGAAGCGTAACAAATTCGTTGGTGCTACAGAATTAATTCCAACAAGTTTTAGCAATAATGCGAGGTTGCTGTTCTCATACAGCTGGGAGATTATAACTGAATTATCTAATTAAGCGGCTCATGCCTTACCCAACCTTTGAACTATCAATTCCGAACCGACTCCATTCAGAGCTTAATACTATACATGCTGACCTCTACACTTACCCTGCATATTGGATGGATAGGCTAAGTTTATTAAGTTTTCAAGCGTGGCCCACAAGGCGGTTTATGGCCACCAATGTGGCTAAGTTCGTTATTTTTATTACCTTTTTATTCAATGGAGTTCCAAGACTGCCAACAAAAGAAGGAAAAGTCCCGGTACACAGAAGCGTGCGGACTGCAAACAAACATTAAATAAAAAATACCAAATCTAAACCCAAGAAATATAATACGTCAGCTGGAAAAGTTATTTAAGTTTGTCCACAATCAAAGTAGGAAAGTGCGGAGAGCGAAAATGCTTGAACGAAGCATTTTCCAATACAAAGATAAAGCTGAATACACTACGCGAAAGATAGAAAGCCCAGAATATAGCGAAAAAATAATATTAAGTGAAACGTAAAACTCTTTTTATTTATTTGCAAATGCGGGTGGATAGTAAAGGGTTCTGGAGATTTGGAAATTCCCTGTGAGGAAATGTCAAGAGAATAAACCCTAGTCTACTTTATTATACGTGATACGTATGTTATAAAAGCCTTGTTCTCGACTTCGAGACTATCGATCCTCCTCTTCGAACACATATTCGACATTGAGAGAATTCAGTTAATTTAATTGCTTCAAGAATAAAACATTTTAATATGTTAAATTTCAGAATGAGAGTACTTGCCTCGTGTATGTATAAAGCCAATGGGTTTAAAACTTAAATTTTCTCAGAATATTACAACGGGCCGCTTAAAATTAATCTTCAGTTAGCTACTCAGATCAAAATTTCAACAGCAAAACTTCGTTGTGTTACTACGTTTATAACCGCGAATTCGTTGCCGCTAAAGAAGCTGTCGAAAACAATTTTCAGAAATTTTGTCCATATTCACTTGACTTCCAAGTACTAGGTTTTTAAAATATTACATTACCTACAATCCCAATAGAGCTGACACTGTTTTCAACTGGAGGAGTAGTAGTAACTAACACTTATCTTCTAATATTTTGTAAATGCACAAAGCAGCCTTTGTGAAAGAACAATATCTAGCAAAACTTGATAATATGACATTTACAATAATAATTAATTGGTTACATTTTTTACTAATCTTGGAAAGTTATGGAATACTTATGGATTGAATATAAATATTCTAATTTATTGCTATGAACACATTTGAGTAGCCTTATATTTCAAATAACAGTTATTATACTTGGCGCGCCGAACAAATAGAGTTAAGCAGGCAACCCAAATTACATATTACAAAGCTTGCTAGATTTCTATTACCATTAAGGATCAGAGATGGCTGTTGTTATAGTTAGAACTAATTCAAGTGTCAAGTGTCATTAAATAATATTTTGAGGTTATAATGCGAATATAAATTTCGACCAACTTAAAAAGCAAACTTGACATTTGTGCAATTGAAAATATTTAGGCCTGTGGCCTGCCTTTGTTTAAACACGTTTGCCGATGCGATAGTACTTTCTAAAAACAGTTCTTTGGGGTTCTTGCCTGCAGTTTAAAAATCAACCATTTTCAAGAACTAATTTGTGCATTTCGATTGCTGTTTTCACAGTTACATGTAAATATAAAATATTGACTTATAAAGTAATTTCTTAAGGAAATTTTAATTATTTATAGAGCTGCCTACATTATGGATAACCCTAAGAAACTAATTTGTAGTCAAGGACCTGAAATAATATGAAGGAAGAATCAAGTAGGACTCCTGCAATTTCTTTCAGTCTTTTGCAAGAATGAGTGGCTAAAGCAACCGGTGTTGGCGTAAATACAGTTAAGCGAATTGTTAAAGAAGCCGAACCAAGCGGTGGAAGAAAATTTACTACCTACTCCAAGAAAACCAATTACTAAACCTAGCCCCAGGTCATCTGTCGATCTATATGAGGAAGAAGTAATCCGAAGCGTGATCTATAACTTTGCGCAAATCCATAAAAAGAGACCTACAGTGAAAGCTGTGTTCGAAGCCGTACAAAATGAAGAAGGGGGGTGTTAATTTCAATGACAAGTTACATTCCTTTAGGCGATTGGTACATAGAATGAGTTTTCAATAGAGAATAGGCAAGTTCTAATAGAGAAGAGAGAAATTGCAGCAAAACTTGTTGAATTTGTGTGTACACTGATGAAACGTACTTGCATAGCACCCAAATTTTGGGATGATGGCACCAACAGCTGTTTAAAATACCCTGTCGGTAAAGGGCAACGATCGATTATTCTTCATCTCATAGGTAAAAAGGATTTCGTACCAAATTTTGTATTGATGTTTAAATCAGGACTTATGAGAAAGGCGATTACCACGATGAAATGACCCATCAAAATTATGTCAAGTGGCTGAAAGAAAAATTATTGCCGAATCTTGAAAAAGATCCATTTTGGTCATCGATAATACATCGTATCACAATTTCTGTACTGAGCCGAATCCAACATTCGTTTGGAAAAAGGGGAAATGCAAAAGTGGTTATTAGTAAGAAACATTTATATTTAGTTGTACGAAACAAAAAAGAAAATTACATAAACCTACACATAAAGGTTATATGATGGAGAAATTATTAGTCGAACATCTTCCCACGTAGTCCTTGGATTACCCTCTTACCATCCAGAACTAAACCCGATTGGGAAAATGTGGGTGTCAGTAGAGAACTATGTTGCTGCAAATAACACATTCAAATTAGACGACGTCAAAATTTTATGTGAGAATTTATTTCAGGAATTATGCATGACAGAAGAAATAATTATTACAGTATCATCTGAACAAGAAGATGACTGTGTTAAAGACAATTTAGGTTACTAACTGTTAGAATAATTTATATTGTATTGTTTTTCCATCGATTTTTTTAGTTGGCTGTAATGTTTTGTATTGTATTTTATGTAGTTATCATTTCTTCAGATATAAAAATAATTTCAAAAACTAGAAAGCCATCAGATTTTTAAAATTATTGTAATTTTTTATATTTTGTAAATCTAAATAAAATATGTTTAATTTCAAACATCATAAAAGTGACAACTTATGTGACTTGATTCACAACGTAAAAGCTTTGATTATAATTATAATCATAATAGGTAAAGGTAGTACTTTAGCTGATTAGACGTATAAAGTTGCCACTGTTGCTACTTTATCTGCCTAGTCATATAAAATAAAATCAAACATTTCAACAGTTGAAGGAGCAAAACCATCAGTTTCTCAAAAACATCTTTCAATAGCTACAACGATTTCGTGGTTTGGTAGAGGCCTATTTCGAAATCTTTTTCTGTATACTCTCACCGACTCCCGACCATTTCCTTGACAATAACCATAAACTAATACTATGTCAGTCATTTCTGCGCGTAAGTGTAAGGTATAGCCATAGCAAAACATGTAAAATTTTTAAATTAAACAATAAAGGTTGGTCAAATTGAATTGTTTGATAATACTCTTTTGTAACTAATGACGATGCCTATCATTATTAACTTGTTGCTACGTAAACTTTTATTGTTGTTGGCCTTTAAACACGGTCCAATTTTTTTGGACCAGTTCTAAGCCTGGATAATGTGGGAAGGAAAACAACAAGTTTTGGGAGACAATAATAGTATATTACTTTACAAGGGATGTAGGTAAGATTTACACTACTGAGAACTGTTTGATGCCTGAGTGAGCGAAGCGAACGAGGGTAGCAAGGTTCGAGGTAGTGTAAATCTTCCTACATCCTGTGTAAAGTACATAATTTTTTTCACTACCAATATTTTCTTATGTAAAGTAAATGGTAGGTAATAACCTGGCGTAAAATTATGACATTTGCTAAATTATAGTAGCCTTATAACGCTGTGACGTTTTGTTTGACAGTTATAAATGCACTGTGAAAATTTTTTGGAAAAAATGCGTGCATACGATTGCGAATGCTGTTTTGTGAGCTATGTGATTGTATTCTGATTAAAAATCGATAATAGTACGAATGATAATAGTTTTCTTCGTGTTAACCAAGTGGCAGACATGGCATCTTATCAGTTGTAATACATGCGGGAAGTAAGTAATTCACTTCTCTAGGGAAGTAAGTACATTGTCATGGCAACTGTAACAATTTTTGTAAGTGTAGCCTACATCCCTCAAATCAGGCAGTGTAAGGATCACTTACAAAGAAGGTAGTGAAAAAAACCTTTAAATTCAATTATCTTAGAAATGGTTGCTCGAAGCAACACCTATTAAGTATACCTTTGTTGGACAAGAAATGCCAGGGAATAAGAATTTTTTGTTAGGAATTTAATACACCGAGGCACGAAAAGTTATAAAGTTTTAGATGTATGCAAAATACTGCTGGTGGCGTCCTCTGCACTGTACACCAAAACTGTGATCAGATCTGGTTTTCTCATCCAAAAAAAAACCTTAATACCTAATTTCGTGCAGATTCTACTATTATTAAGATATAATTTAAAAAAAAGTAAAAGTCATAATAACTGACACCCTGTATTTCGGAAACTATCAACTTTTGGACTACGGTGAGTTGGGCTAGATCGTCATAATTTAGCCTTAGGAATATGTGCTTGCATTTTGTACAGGAGTTTTAGCGACACCCTGTAGAGAGATACTATTGAGGTACACTTGAAAAATGATATCACAGTTATTGTTTTAAACCATAAAACAACTAAAAATTATATCTCTCTTCAGAAGTTTTAATATTAAAAGAAATAAATACGTTTATTGAAGCTCTGAAAGCAATTAAATTGCAATAAAAGTAAGGAAATTACGAAACAATAATTTTGTAGGAATGTAAGGAATCAAGATAGAGGTAGAATCGTGATACATTGGAAATAATTTTTCCATGGTTACGATGAATAAAAGTAACAACTAATAATTAAATTATATTGTTGAAATGTGTGATCTTATTTTATATGATTAGATAGATAAAGTAGCAACAGTGGCAACTTTATACGTCTAATCAGCTAAAGTACTACCTTTACCTATGATTATAATTATAAGCAAAGCTTTTACGTTGTGAATCAAGTCACATAAGTTGTCACTTTTATGATGTTTGAAATTAAACATATTTTATTTAGATTTACAAAATATAAAAAATTACAATAATTTTAAAAATCTGATGACTTTCTAGTTTTTGAAATTATTTTTATATCTGAAGAAATGATAACTACATAAAATACAATACAAAACATTACAGCCAACTAAACAAATCGATGGAAAAACAATACAATATAAATTATTCTAAGTTAGTAACCTAAATTGTCTTTAACACAGTCATCTTCTTGTTCAGATGATAGATTAGAACCTGATTCACTGCTGTCGTCTACTGTAATAATTATTTCTTCTGTCATGCATGATTCCTGAATTTATTCTCACATAAAATTTTGACGTCGTCTAATTTGAATGTGTTATTTGCAGCAACATAGTTCTCTACTGACACCCACATTTTCCCAATCGGGTTTAGTTCTGGATGGTAAGGGGGTAATCCAAGGACTACGTGGGAAGATGTTCGACTAATAATTTCTCCATCATATAACCTTTATGTGTAGGTTTATGTAATTTTCTTTTTTGTTTCGTACAACTAAACATAAATGTTTCTTACTAATAACCACTTTTGCATTTCTGCTTTTTCCAAGCGAATGTTGGATTCGGCTCAGTACAGAAATTGTGATACGATGTATTATCGATGACCAAAATGGATCTTTTTCAAGATTCGGCAATAATTTTTCTTTCAGCCACTTGACATAATTTTGATGGGTCATTTCATCGTGGTAATCGCCTTTCTCATAAGTCCTGATTTAAACATCAATACAAAATTTGGTACGAAATCCTTTTTACCTCTGAGATGAAGAATAATCGATCGTTGCCCTTTACCGACAGGGGATTTTAAACAGCTGTTGGTGCCATCCTCCCAAAATTTGGGTGCTATGCAAGTACGTTTCATCAGTGTACACACAAATTCAACACGTTTTGCTGCAATTTCTCTCTTCTCTATTAGAATTTGCCTATTGTCGAGACATTTACTCTATTGAAAACTCATTCTATGTACCAATCGCCTAAAGGAATGTAACTTGTCATTGAAATTAACACCCCCCTTCTTCATTTTGTACGGCTTCGAACACAGCTTTCACTGTAGGTCTCTTTTTATGGATTTGCGCAAAGTTATAGATCACGCTTCGGATTACTTCTTCCTCATATAGATCGGCAGATGACCTGGGGCTAGGTTTAGTAATTGGTTTTCTTGGAGTAGGTAGTAAATTTTCTTCCACCGCTTGATTCGGCTTCTTTAACAATTCGCTTAACTGTATTTACGCCAACACCGGTTGCTTTAGCCACTCATTCTTGCAAAAGACTGAAAGAAATTGCAGGAGTCCTACTTGATTCTTCCTTCATATTGTTTCAGGTCCTTGACTACAAATTAGTTTCTTAGGGTTATCCATAATGTAGGCAGCTCTATAAATATTTAAAATTTCCTTAAGAAATTACTTTATAAGTCAATATTTTATATTTACATGTAACTGTGAAAACAGCAATCGAAATGCACAAATTAGTCCTTGAAAATGGTTGATTTTTAAACTGCAGGCAGGAACACCAAAGAACTGTTTTTAGAAAGTACTATCGCATCGGCAAACGTGTTTAAACAAAGGCAGGCCACAGGCCTAAATATTTTCAATTGCACAAATGTCAAGTTTGCTTTTTAAGTTGGTCGAAATTTATATTCGCATTATAACCTCAAAATATTATTTAATGACACTTGACACTTGAATTAGTTCTAACTATAACAACAGCCATCTCTGATCCTTAATGGTAATAGAAATCTAGCAAGCTTTGTAATATGTAATTTGGGTTGCCTGCTTAACTCTATTTGTTCGGCGCGCCAAGTATAGTAATTAATAATATAACCAACAAAACAGATAGATATTAATTATAAGAATGTCCAGCAACTGTAATAACATAGATTGTAAACAAAAGAATTGGGGTGACTTCTTGAAGAGGTTTGGTTGTGTTTTTCCAAGCTGCCCCCAAAAATAAGATATTTCGATATGCTATTAAATACCCAAGTTAATGAAAAGTTGTGTTTGATTGAGAGATTGTGTGTTGGGTTATTTGTGAAAGTTGTCCCTCGCATTGGGCTTCTGCACAGGTAAGTACAAGGCGTCGATTCGGTTCAGTGGAAGCCATGGTATTTGGATGTTATTCTACAGAGGTCCACCCAGTTTTATAAGTTCGTGTACAGATGTAAAATCAAGCAGCGTACGTGTGGTGCAAAGGAGCCCTACATTAAGTCCTCAGCTTCAGTGAAAGCGATTCAGAAGGTCTGCGAGAGTGGCAGCCGATCATCAGATGGGTTCGAGCGCAAATTTGGGCCTATCCAAATACAGGCTTGCAAAACGGCTTGTCCAGAGCATCGTGGGGGTCCATCTCGGGGCAGGTATCCCTAGATTAGGCGCATAATCCATTAATAGGTCACATTTGCCACCTAAAAGTGCTAGTTTGCAATTGTGAATAGATTGACGTCCCTTTGAGCGTCACTTCCGGTTCGTAGCGTCGGTAGAAGTGTTTTGCTTTATGACGCGGAATACTTCCGTTCGATTATTATCGCATAGCAACAATGATAATTGCGTGGACATCAATAATTTAATTAAAATCAGGAGCCTGTGTATGTACTTTCTAGGCTAGGACACCATCTTAAATTATTGTAGGTCCCATCAGTTAGAAATACCATACTTGTTAATTTCCATTAGTTAAATAGCGGTATACAGCGTGCTTACAATTAAATGTTTAATGCGACGTTAATAATTAATAATAGCAAATTAGTAGTTTTAACTTGGATGTAGTGACCTAACCCTGAGAGTCGTTTCATTATTATACGAACAAATATTAGTCGGGCAAATTTACAAAAGTGGAAATAATCAGAGCTTTCTTTAAATAATTTAATTATAAGAGGCCATTGAGATCATCACATTATATTAAAATTAACTTTAAATTTTTTGTAACAACATCACAAATTGTCACAATAAACATATAGCTAATAGAATTATAACTGTTTGAAAAACCAATCGTAACTCTTCATTTGCTATACTGCTTCGTTATACTTTGAAATTTAAAAAAATAAATTCTTCTCTTCTTCATATACTTCCCCAACCAGTGATTGTTGTTAGTCAGCTTCTTAAACTTTGTCCTGTTAATCGCGAGTCGGAAGAGTTCTACCATCTTTACCCTTGTCCATTTCCTGATGTTTTGGAGCCACGGCTTCTTCTCATGGCTGGGATTCTGTCTCTCCGTGATTTGGACTATTCGGATTCTCTCATATCTGAGTGTATATCTAAGGTAAGCCCCTTTCTTCCGCTAGGTTGCAAAAAAAGTTTTTACTCATTACTACCTCAACATTAGTTGTCAGGATCGCATCATCAGCGAAGCTTAGACGGTTAAGATTCTCGCCATCGATTGCTCTGCTCTTGGTGTAGCAATATAGGACTTTGAAGGCATATTGTGTCCCTTTGTCATACTTTCCGTTCAAGGCTTACTGGACTTCTGAGCCATAAAAATTGGCAGTCATTATAGCGGTCTTGTTCATGTTTCAGATTAGGTTGGTATATTCATAGTCGATGCTGCTTTCTCCCAGTGCTTCGGTAATACTAGTTAGTTCCATCACTTCAAATGCCTTGTGGAGATCGACAAAAATCAGGACTAGAGGTATGTTCTATTCAACAAAGTTTTCGTTCAGAAACTCTACAGTCTGCAGGTCGTCGTTAGTCCCGAAGTCTGAACGGAATGTGTCTGCTTTTCGGGTTGATAAAAATCTCATTTAATTTTCAACCTCGAAGTATGTACATAAGAATAGGTCCACTATTTTTTATGTCTTCTGTGACTGTTCCATCCAGAGAAAGAGCTCTCTTATGCTTCATCCCACTTAAGAGATATGTTGGTAATTCAGACCCTAGGTTAATTATGTTTTTCTAACTATTTCTTCGTGTTGCCCTTAATCTTCACAATAACTCGTAAACTTCGCAAAGCTCCTCAACTGTTCTTAAAAGTACAGTTCACTTGGTGACAATATCTCGTTTTTTGTTCTTCAGTTTGGTAATATTGCATTCTACGTTATTTAGTTTACGTTTTAATATTTTTGGGCTTTGCTTGACTTATTTATAGCATCGGTTATCTTTTTTTATGGCTTTCGATATTTTCGTGTTTATTTTCTTTTGATTGCTGCTCGCACTGTTACTGTCACTGCTTACCATTCGTCTGCTTTCAGTATTTCATCCCCCCCCCTTTTTTTAACAGTGTCTTTCTAAGATTTCCTTGATAGTTTCCACTATTTCTTCGTTGACATTATCTATATTGTCTTCACTTGGACTTCTCTAACCTATTGTTGATATATTTCTAATATTCTTCAGTATTATTGTAATAAATCCAAACTACCGTTGTTTCTTTACCAAGCGTATCTTTCTTTCCCAATATTAATTTAAATTTTAGCTCGTACCATTCTATGGTCGCTACCGACTGTCATTTAAATCGTAACTATTTTTCCCTAATTTTATTTAACGTATTGAATATGGGCTTTCTCATGGCCACCTTCTCTGAAGTTGTTGAAAGAAGAAGCTGTTCACTCGGAAAAGGTTATTTTGTTGAAGGAAATTCACTAGTATTTCGCCCAGTTCATTTCTTTTTGATAAGTCAAAAATTTTCTAATGGTGTTTTTGACTCCTCTGTTTTTATGCCAATTATGCCATTAAAGTCACCAATTACGATGGTAAATTGGAGGGAGGGATCATTTTGTACCCTAATAATGTCGCGCTTGGAGTTTAGTATTTAGCCCTTCCTAACGCGCATAGGTCTAGGATAGGTAGGGAAGAATAATATGAGATAGGATGAAAGAGATGGTACATGATTTCCCCCGGAAGAAAGGTGGGAGAAAGCGAGAGCTTAAGTTGGCACAGACTAACGATAAACCACCTACAAACTATATTTTTGACAAACTTAGTACCGTCTAATCATTTTAAAATCCAAGGGCAAGAAATCGAGCTAGTGGATAAATATGTATATCTGGGTCATGAAATCACAATGAGTGACTGAAAGCAGATATTTGAAATTAAAGGGAAAATCAGTCTAACCTGGACAGCACATGGAAGTTAAGGTACGTGTTCAGCAGTGACATCCTGATCAGCCTAAGAAGAAGAAAATTTAACCAGTGCTCCGCCTCTTCACATATGAAAACACTCACTCTTGCTATAACAACAAATAAATTAAAGTTGCCCAAAGACGCATGGAGAGATCAATGCTCGAGGTCACCCGCAAAATGGAATACACGGCAAAAAGTTGCGCAAGCGCAGTGGTATCATGTATGTCATCACACAAACGGACAGGAATAGCCAAACTGCAGTATATGACATAGACACGCAACGCAACAGAGGAAGGCTACCAACACGATGGTCCGATGATATTAAAAGGGTCGCCAACAATTGTTTACAGAGACCTCACAACAGCGAGAAACTGAATTATTTAGGGGACTCCCATATCCAACAGTAGACACAAAAGGCTGGATGATAATGATGTTGATAGTGATAATATTGGTAACATTGCCTCTCCATTTGATATTATTAGCTTCATAGATGCACTACACATTTGAAACGCCTCAATACGTTTACAGCGACTTCTTTTAATGCCCACCTCTTGCAACTGTAGAAAAAGTTACCACAAGCATTCGATTAGCTTTCTGCATGGTGTGATGTTGAGTCGCCGACTGTTTTATTTATTTTCATGAAGTTCTCTCGGGCCAATTCTTCTGGCTTATTTATATTTGACTGCATCTTCTATCTTGGCTTCTGCACATTTCTTGCTCGACACTACCGTGATTTTCCTGTTGGACGCATTAATGTTAAGTTACAATGCACTTGAATTACTTGAAGTTGTTGTAGTAATAAAGCTATATGGAAATCACCTGACTAACACCTCTTTATATGTCGTTCGACTCTCTTCTTGTTTTTTTCATCTCGTACGCTTAATTAGTACCTCGTGCTTAAAACAGCTAAAAGCCTTTTCATAATCTATGAAGCATAGAAAGACATTCGGGTCCAATCGGAAGCCCAACTGACTCTCCTAGTTGCTCATCAGATTAAGAGCTTATAGAGAGTCATGTATGATTGTCAAGAACCGTTTTACTAACTGACTGATCAAACTACTATTTAGTCTGTAAAGCTATGCAACTTTTCACGTTATGTTTTTTGCGGTGTATGATGAAGACAACTTTTTGCAGTCATTGAGCATGACGCCCATATCAGACAATACGTTAAACAGAGAGAACAGAGAGCATATATATTCTCCTCGTCAATCATAACGTCCATATTAGTTTTAGTCAACCCTGGTAGCTTCATTTCCTCTTCTCGTTAATATTATTTTCTAGTTGTTTTCGAAATGAAAAGTTTTTCCTATCTTTATGGAGACAGAATTCTACCTACTTGCATCTGCCGTCAACCTCTAGGATATGAATTAATTTGGCAAAATAATTGTAATCAGATCAGTCTGCGTTTTTATACAGTTTGACTTTTTGTGTGAGCCCCATTATTTTAACTTTATCTTGGACCCATTATGGAGCGATTGTAAAACCTACTTTTCAGTTTTCCAGACCTATCAGTTGGTCTCGTCTATAGTCCATTTTTGCTCGAGTAGATTGGAAACATTTATGAAAACTACAACTGAGCTAGAAAATGCTGCAAAAGTTTAAATTATTGCACCAATGCGGAATGTTCGTGGGAACTGAATATACTCCTGTAAAAATCGGAGAACTTCCAGCTAAATTTACATGATTTGCGTAGCATATCGAAGCTCTCGGTTAATTTCTGTTTAATTTTAATTGGAGTCGAGGCGCCAAGTACGAACAAAACCAGGCGAAATGAGAAATATTGGAATGTACATAAACTGTTGGAGCATTTCGAAGCAGAACAATAATTATTGTGGTTGCGTAATTAAAACCTTCAAAAAACTTTTTTGATTGTTTCTGACCTGCAGCGTATAAAAACATAAAAAGTCGTTACCATCTATAGGCAGCTTTTAATTTAAATTAAATTACTAGCCATTTCAAAGAAATTTCCTCGACAGTAACTAAACGTTGCGTTTAATGAATGATTTTGTATCGGTAGAACTGCCATTTCTATTGGTTTAATCAATTACCGTAGGAAATTTAAACGAAATATTAATAAGTTTATTAGCGGTATGTGCAACCGATTGCTTTAGTTATTTATTTAGTGCCTTTTAATATTTATTTTTCATATCACCAAATGGTTTGGACACTACTCCGACGGACGGTAGATAATAATATTGGCTTACTAAACTGAGTGGTAATAATTTACTTAGTCTGAGCCCTTTAATTGCTAATGGATGTCCAATTATTGCCATTATGTGCTTGAAACTGACGTCAGCTTAGAGTTAATGTGGTTAGCATTCGCTTACCGATTGACATATTTGCAAATATCAATAATTGAGAAGTTGATGTATTTATTGTAATTAATTAATTCCTTCAGATGATCTGCTGTCTAATTCCGGACAAATTGCGAGTGAAGTGGATATTGTAAGGAGAAAAACTGTGCTTTACAGTGATCAAAGGTATAATTAAAATATGTAGATTTTATGAACAGATTAAATAAACCAAACTATTGGTTTTTAATATTATTAAATTTGAGTATTGAATATGAGTTTAGACACAGAGATTCTGCAGCAGAAATGCTGAACTAAATCGTATTATACTTTCAGGAACTTTATACAATGCACATTCAATACCAAAGTCCTGCTTCGAATGTCCATTGATCTTTTCACAAGTTATATATTGTTTACTTCGAGTTTTATCATGCTTTAACTCTTGTTGTTCCATGTCATAAACAAGCTCTTTCACATAAACACACACAAATATCCAAGGCTCATAATCCGATCAAGCGTGGCTGCTAAATAAAACGGCGAATCGTATGAAAACGACTCTATAAGATCAAAACTGAATTTCTACGACGTGCTGCATTTCTTTGTAGTAGAAAATGATTATATTTACAGAAAAATAAGGTTAATTCCGTTATCAAACCATTTACTCACGCTACTTACCGCTTAGACAGCACCTATAAAACATTAAATCTTTTACAAAATGTAATGAGCTCCACCAGGTATTTAGCCCTCTTTTTAGACGACAGCTTAAATTGGAAAAGTCAGAAGATAAGCAATTTCTATTTTGCTATTCCAAATCTTCGAAATGTTCTTAGGGAAATTCACCCGATAATTATATATTATTCTCCTCTTTTATACAACCGCATAATCTATAATATTCGTCAACTCTGTGCAACGCGAACGAGGGTGTGTGGCGCAAAATATTTTAAAATTGATTTTTAATTTAGAAATTACAGAATCATGTAAGAGCACTTTTATTAAAAACAAGCTTATGTCATTTCTTGCATATATATTTTGAAATGTTTGCTATATATAAAGAAAAGTGTTCATATGCATAATATTAACTCTGCTAGTCACAGTTACTTGACACGTAATCGCAATTAAACAGTTGCCCTCAGACATAATTCATAGAAATTTTAATCTTTCTTACGCAGATATTACTTTATTTAGAAACGTACATCTTAAACGGTTTTGATGTAGGGTCAGGTCACTGTTAATATCTGAGTGTTCTGACTCTGAGAGAGAGAGTAGCTCGGCGGCTGCTTGGATCATTATAGAGTTTGATCAAAAATTATTTTCATCTAGTATGGGTATGGAATAGTTTCTAGTTTATGAATTGATGAAGCTACATCTATACTTAAATGTCAAGATGGTCTCTAAATGATGTCATTTTAGACTTTCGTCTGTTATGAGATTTTTTATCGGACTTTTTCCACTGTTTCGAGTATATGTCATACGACGTTTCGAGAGTTTTTGATCTACTAAGTAACAAACAACTTCCGGGATTGGACCGTGTCATTATTGAGGTCGAAGATCTCAACGTTTCGCCCACTTTCGTAAAGGGCTTCATCAGGAGGAAAAGCCAGAGGCGAAACTCTTCTGGCGTGGTTTACACGTTTAGTTACTGTGGTCTTTTGCTTTCCTCCCCTTACACAAATGGACGAGACGTTGAGTTCTTCAACCTCAATAATGACACGGTCCAATCCCGAAAGTCGTTTGTTACTTAATGACAATTGCCGTGAAAACCTCCGAAATCATTTTTGATCTACTGCCGTCCTCAGATGCATGAATTCTTGGATAGTCCTGAGTAAGATTGATTTTTGCACGTCTTTTTTACGTACACTCGTGCCTACGCCGAGATTTGAACTCGGGACCACTGATCACTTATGATTACGAGTCTGTCATTCTTACAACGCAGCCGCAGTGGTCCCGGGTTCGATCCTCGAGGTAGGCAGGAGTGTACGTGAAAAAGGCGTACTAAAATGAGTCTTTCTGAGGACTATTCAGGAGTTCATTCACCTGAGAGCAAGAGCAGATGAAATACTCTAGAGAAGTCATATGATAAACACCCCAGACAGTATAAAAAGTCCGAGAAAACATATCTGAGATGTCAAACTTAACATTTGATTTTTAAGTGACTTATAATTGCATACACAAATTTGAAGCTATTCCATAGCTATACTTGTTTAATTTAGATTAAGCAGATGCAAATTTCAGCCAAAATTTACGAAATGTTGTTCACAATTTAAAAACCAGTGTTGCTTCGTAATCAAGCCGGTTTAAAGGCCGGAAAACTGCAAATCGGCAACTTACGCAATTAAACGACCCACAATCAGGAAACGATGCTGTTTACCGCTGAGTAGTTATTTTGTAATATTAGACTCGTTCTAGTGAACTACACCTTTGCACTATGAAATGTTGTTATTTCGTCCTAAGCAGTTACTTTTGTATAAAAGCCCATTTAATTTTGTAATAAATCAATCGACATCTAATGTTGTATTCATTCACATCATTGCTGCCCTCTTCCAAGCCATAATTCATAAAACGTGAGGCTGCATTTTAAGGGTAGCAATATTATCGTCCCTTTAAGTGACATTGACTTAAATTGTCTTAAAACAGGAATGTAGTCTCATTCATGTGCTTAAATATTACGGACAAAGAACCAGTGCAAATAACAGAAACCTGATCCAGCCTCCAGGCATTTCTGTTCATGGTCCTTCGAGCCGGCGCTGTCTCCAACTAAGAACAAGTACATCCCAGGGGTCACAATCATCCAGAGAGGAAGACAACATCTGCCAACCACCCAGGTCCCAATAAATGGCTAATAATATGGAAGGAATCTAATCAGTTAGCTGTCGCCCAAGAAGAATCCGCGCAATAACGCAGGTATTTCCCAAGATACGAGGACTCTGCTAACCAGAAGACAGAATCTCACATCAGCAGTCAAATTAAGGCGCTAGATGAGTTATGGAAACCGCGACAAGAATTAGGAAGGCCCGCCATCACGAAGAGGGAACTGAGAGAAAAATGGGATCGTGTGATCGAGATGGACGAAGAAGTTATGTCTAATGAAATGGCTTCAAACCAGACACACTTCAGTCCTTAATATACTACGTTGGAAGACAGGTATAGAAACTTAATTAATTTATTGCAAGCACCGACAAGGAATGATCAAGCAGCAGCCATCTCGCTGCCTCCAGTCAAAATCCCTATATACGAGGGAAATTATGAAGAATGGGCCACTTTCAAGGACCAAATTAATAGATGACAACCAGAACATGGACGATGTCATCAAGATGCAGTATTTAAAAACGCATGTCAGGGGAGAGCCCAGCCGACTGATCCAGCATCTAGCAGTTACTCAAGCCAACTACAACACGGCTTGGAATTTGCTGCAACAAAGGTACCAAAATAATCGCCTTATTTTAACAAAATTGCTAGACGCCATCTTCGATCTGCCGGTCCTTTCTAAAAAATCAGCCCAAGGGTTGAAGAGATTGCATGACTCCATCAAGGAATGTGTGGAAGCAATCAAGAACTTAGGCATCTCCACCGACAGTTGGGGTCCATGGATCAACAGGGCTATCGCTCGAAAATGGAATCCTGTAACTAATAAATTATATGAGCAGTCGCTTCAATGCCCCAATGAAATTCAGGATCACCAAAAATGTATGGCTTTCTTGCAAACGCGGTTGCAATCCCTGGAATCCATTGATGGAGCTCGAAAACCAATACCGGAAGGACTGCAGAAGACATGCTTCCGCATCTCGTAATTGCAAGCTGTGCCATGGAGATCATTACATCGATAACTGTGGTCAATTCCAAAAGCTACCAACTCATGAAAAACAAGAAGTGGTAAGAACCAATCGATTGTGCTTTCGATGCTTGCGACATGATTCCAATATACCATGTCGTTCTTATTTCAACTGTAAAATTTGTCGCTTTCCACATCATACTCTACTTCATAAGGCACAGCCACCATCAAGGCCGTTACCCGCTCAGAAGATGAGGACATCATCTCATGCAGCAGCCATGCAGACTGCCAACGCTCCAGAGAAGAAGCCAAATTCAAATATCATTACCGCCAATTTAGTCGCAAAAGGGAGCCAAGTGCTACTAGCCACAGTAGTGGCTCAAATCAATCAACATCGGGACAACAGCATTAAAGTCAATACCACGATTGGCGAATCGTCGCAAATTAAAGAAGACGAGCAGTTGCAGAAATTCTGGCATATAGAGGAAGTACCCACTCAAAGAAAACTTTCCGAAGAAGATCAGGTATGTAAGGAAAAAATTATTGAGACAGTCAGCAAGTGCATGGAGTTTCCAAAGTCCTCATTTACGAAGTCCTCGTTCACGAAGTCTCCATTCAGGAAGTTCCCATTCACAAAGTCGATGGACAGAAAGAAAAGGAAATTGCAGGCCACGAACAAATCCTTGAAACTCCTACAGCAGCTCCAAGCAGTGGATGCAGTCCAGAAATTGCAGCAAACAAGAAAACCTCCGAGTTCACTAAAAACTTGACACTCGGTGGAGGGTGGAACCAAGAAGTTGCAGCAACAATGACAGCAAACAAGAAATCCTCCGAGTTCACTAAGCACTTAGCACCCGGTGGAGGGTGGAACCAAAAAATGCCAGCCAACCAGTCAGAAAATGAAAATTCCGGTCCCAAGCACTTCTCGCCCAATGGAGGGTGGAAACAAGAAGTTGCAGTAGTAACTGCTGCAAACGAAAAACCCACCGAGTTCACTAAAAGCTTAGCACCTAGTGGAGGGTGGCATCAAGAAATGGTAGCCAACAAGTCAGAAAATGACAAACACTTCGCGCCTAGCGGTGGGTGGAATCCAGAAAAGACAGCAAGGACTGTAGAAGACGAGAAACCCTCCGAGTTCAGTAAAAATTTAAAACCTGGTGGAGGGTGGTAACAAGAAATGGCAGCCAACCAGTCTGAAAATGAAAATTTCGGTACCAAGCACTTCTCCCCCAATGGAGGGTGGATTCAAGAAATAACAGCAAGAAGTTCAGAAAACGATAAACACAATGCTAAGCACCTAGCCCCTAGTAGAGGATGGAATCAAGAAGACGGCTTATTAAAGTCTGCGAGGGAATTTACCGAAAACACGCAATGTGGAATACCGCTGCGGCATCCTCTAAAACAGCTAACCTCGGCAAGAGTGATATTAATTGTCATATTCACCCATATAATGTGGTCGTCGATTTGAACTTAGTTCAAATCGACGACCACTGCATAACACGCACGGAATAACCTACCATTATAACTTACCTACTTGTCATAAGCAACAACAAACCAATGGTTAAGGGCGTTGTGTTAAACAACTTGCAGTGAATAGTCGAGATGCGACGTAAAAAATATTACAAAGAGGAATTAAACACCCAAGGATAACAGCAACGGCTAGTATCGAACGCCAGTAATACAGTTATTCAAAGCTACTACCTTAATACACTGAAATGCATGTATTTACTTAAATATCCAGAAAAGAAAAATTTTACAGGTAGTACACCAACAAATAATATCCAAATACAGAAAATATATAATATAATGTAGACCTAGATAAAGGCACACGATATCGATTTAGCGAAGTATAAAAACATCGATTGAAATTAGTTCTATAGGGAGCTTCAAAAAGGTATCGAGTAACAAAGGGCAAGTATAAAATCAGAAGACACACAATGCATCCCAGTCACAAAGTTACGATCGAATTAAATTAGTAAACCGTTTACAACTTAAGATCTACTACAAGCATTTCTATGAGACGCGGGATTTAATAAGCCGTGTTTAGAATAAATGAAGTTTTACCTGGATAGCTGCAGCACGTACTGAAAATCCAGGGTTGCCTGTTAGGAGAGGATCACGATTGACAGCGTTCAAACGTCCACGAATTTTCGACAAGTAATACGGGAAATCTCGAGATTAGTTGCAGAAATATTGGAAAAAAGCAAAATAAATAGCGGAGTAAACAGGGAAAGAGAGGGGAAGAGAAAACAGCCTAAAAATAAATTCGACTGACCGTTAGACCACGGGAAAGCCAAGATAACCAAAGCATATTTATGATTGCATTTTATTTTCAAAATATTATCAAACATACCAACCTGCCCTAGCAAGGGTTAAAATTCGCTTGCAAAGTGTCACCAAAACCATCCCCTACGTAAAAGTATTTCCCTTGAACATTTCCAAAAAGAAAATGAAAGACGAAAAATAAACGCCCCTCCCCTGAAACTGCACACGAGAAGTTTTCGAAAGAAAGGTATACCAATTGCGAATACAAAAGTTACTAAATACTATTTAGGCAACCTGAAATACACGACAAATCCGCAGCAATAGCGGGTGTAAGTGAGAAGTAACACGTTTGGATCGTAACCAAAGAAAGAATACTATTTAAAACGTTTCAGTCATTGTATACTATACTAAACCATACTATACGATCATCTGAATTTAAGAGACTACAGGGACGTAACAAATTCGAAATATAATCAACTTATAATTATTCTACGTGTGTAAAATCTACGAAAATACTGTAATAATAATAATAGCAATACCCATTATTCCCTTGCGGAACATAGGGTGTTCGTAAACTGTTTCCACTGTTATCTGTCTTTGGTTATATATCCCATTTTCGCAAAAGACATATTTGTTTCCCGTTGCTCACTTTTCTGCCATGTCTCTTTTGGGCGTTCTCTCCTTCCTCCCTGCGTACTGCAAATGATGTACTTCTTGAAAATCAATTGCAGTAAATAACCAGTCTACTGTTACATCGTTCTAATGAAATAATTTGTTTGCCGATCTTTTAACATAATGACATCGTAAATGTGAAGGCTTGGATTTTGCTTTGGACAACTACAACTGACGCTGTTTTTTCTCTCGGTCGTCTCTCTAATTTCATTCTTCATAATACAAATTTATTTTTTCCAATTTGTTGAGCCGAGATCTTTATGGTATTCTCTTTTTTACTTCCCTCATCTAAAATACGAAGGAAGCACTTATTGTAATCAGGAAAAAGTCATCTTCCGAGATTTCTTCAGATCTTCACGTTTCAGGGTCCCTAGATGACGAAAAATAGGTTTTCTCAATTCCGTCTGTCGGTCTGGATGTTGGCAGTATAACTCAAAAAATATTTGTTGGAGGAAGACGATATTGTGCATGCAGATTGTATGTTTATCTGGCATGAAACCGACGAAATTTCGGAAATATATACAGGGTCGCACGTTAAAAAATACAGTTTAGTTTATTTTTGCGTTAAATAAAAAATTAATAAAATTAATAATTTACACCGAGATCACGCATTATACTTGCCAAAAATAGCTCTGTCAAGCTGGCGAGCACTCTGTAGCGGCACCACATAAAACCTGGTGGGTCTTTTGTAGCTCGATTGAAGCTCTTTTGTTACGCTGGTCGCGCATATGTAGCTTCAGCCGGGTCCGAGAAAACCGCGGATCCGCTAGCTTGAACCTTCACAGTAGCGGCACGGGTTCAGACCCAGCTGGTTTTTCGTTACTTTTTTGTAGCTTTTTTGTTACGCCGGTCTCCCTTTTGTAGCCTCTACTGGGCCTGAGTATAGCGCGGATGGGCTTGCTTAGCGGACATATGTAGCAGCACTAGTTCGGATTGGATCAATCTAAAGCATTCGGTTTAGTTAATTTTAGTTTACTTATAGCTAAGCTACCGTACATTGGTTTCAACGATTCTGCCCTGGCTTGGTTTCATAATTACTTAAATCAACGTAAGCAAAGGGTTAAAATAAGCAATGAAGTATATTCGCAGTTGAAGATTACTATTAGCGACGTACCCCAGGGCAGTGTCCTCGGGCCTATACTATTTTCTATTTTTACATTTGACCTTCCAAAAGTAGTTAAACATTGTCGATTGCATTTATATGCAGATGGCATGCAGTTGTACAAATATTGTTCTGCTACTGGCGCGAAAGACTCTATTGATTTATTAAACATTTAGATAATGTATTCCGATGGTGTACTAGTAACGGCTTAAAAATAAACCCCAATAAAGCTGTAGCGATATGTATAGGTTCGCAGAGACATAGAGATGTAATATGTAATCAAATTGTTACGGTTAATGGTACCGCAATCGAATGGATTTCACTCGCAAAAAAATTACGTTTATGTATGGATCATAAACTGTGCTTTAACGAACACGTTAACAATGTTTATAAAATTACGCTTTATAAATTAAAGTCATTTTATCACCTCAAGTTTCAAATTGATGAAGAATTAAAGCTAAAACTTGTTAAATCACTTATATATCCACACATTGCTTATTGCGCTATGGTGTATTAGTACTTCTTGGCAAAGTATAATCAATAAAAGCTACAAAAAATTCAAAATGCTTGTATGCGCTTTGTCTGTAACATTCCCTATAGAAGTCATGTAACACCTTATCTCTGCAGAATGGGTGAACCAAACATATCAAAAAAAGTATCATATTTGTGCTTAAATTTCTTGTATAAACTATTGGCTTCAAAAAAACCTGTATCCATATATCGAGAGATCCAAAAAAAACTGTTCCTCAGCGGGCTGTGGAAATTCAACGTATGAATAATATGTTGGTGACACTGTACGTCAATGTCAAATTCGAGGTTAGCAGGTTAGGATTTGCGTCAGTTTGTGTCATAACTGACAGAAAACCTAACCTGATAACCTCCAATTTGACATTGACGTACAGTGTCACCAACATATTATTCATACGTTGAATTTCCACAGCCCGCTGAGGAACAGTTTTTTTTTTATCTCTTGATATATAATAGACTTGTCTGTCCGTCCGTCCGTCCGGGACGCTGTTTCAGCAGCCAAACCGTAAGAGATAGAGAAAAAAGTTATTACAGTTATATGTTTGGAATGGTCATGTCAGGTCAGGAAACGAATTTCAGTCACGTGACACTTCCGGTTTTCGAGAAATCACAAAAAAGGCCGTTTTTCAAATAGAACGCGTATTAAATAAAAACTGGTTCACCAGCCAAACGGAGCTGCGACCCTCTGCGCCTTAAAACCTCGATCGGTTAGGCAACCACTTTGACAGCTTCCAGGTCTGGGTGGTTGCCTAACCGATCGAGGTTTTAAAGCTGAAAGAGTTTTTATTTAATACGCGTTCTATTTAAAAAACGGTCTTTTTTGTTTTTTTAAATGAGACATTTGTCTCACTGGATTGCTAGTATTTGTATAATTTATTAATCCAGAGATCCAACGTGCATGATGTAAATGTTCGAATTAATTATTTTGTCATACCGCAACACACAACTTATAAGTATGAAGGATCTTTTTCGTATATAGCGCCTTCTTTTCTAAATACAGTAATAAATCAATTAGATTTTTCTTACAATAATTTTGTGAGTAATATAAAATCCTTGCCCAACCTAAATAGCATAAAATAATTTTGTATACAAATGTTGTATTTTGTTTAAATCTTTGAATTGTTAGTATAGTAAATGTAATTATGTTATTATAGTGTGAACACTAAACTAAGTTTATAATGGTGAAATGGAAGAACTGTTCGCCGAATTATCACCGTTTGTGTATCTTTTTTTCTTTATTGCACAATAAATATCTTTATTATTATTATTATTATTATTTTTGGGTTAATTTTGAAGTAGAAGGAAGTAATAACTTTCACATAGGTCAGGCTTTACATTTGCCGAAAATAAGACTCAACCAATACAGGATAATATCACAAACGAGTAAAACATTTCAACAATAACAGCGTTCTGTTTAAGAGAGGCGCGAGCTGGACTTATTTGAAAGATGCTCGGTAGCATAGTTGGCTTTATGGGTACAGATACGATCTCTATGTAGAGGTGCGGTTACGATCACTCTGCAGATGTGGCGGGTTCAAACTCCAACGGGATTCATTTTTTTTATTTGAAAATGTATTTAATTTAGTAGAAACATGAAGATATTTTTACTCCTAATTTAATTTGATTTATAAAATTATTTACTGTCACAATGTCGACGAGGGAAGTTCTGGGTAAAGGATTTTACCGATTTTTTCTTCTCCTTTTTCCTTTTTTCTTTTTTTTATTACCTAACTCCTATTTTATAGGGCATTATAGAGAACTAGTAAAATTGAAAATCTGAAGTTTTGCCCATGAATTGTATGTGTAAGAGCGACTACAACTACAATATTTTGACTGTGATATCACTTTTGGTTATACCGAAAGTCGTTATCAACTTTATTATTTTAAATAGAACATTCGGTATATTATTCTATTTTCGAATTCCATTTAAAATTTTAGAGAAAATTTGTCTTTTCAACTAACTCTCTATTTTGTACGGTTTCTGTGGAATTTGTAATTTTTGAAAATTAAGACAAATGTTTAAAAATTAAAAACAAATTTTTGACTAATTACAAAATCACTGTGAAAGGAAGTTGTGTGCATGTATCACCAGATTTATACCCCTATTTTTCTTAGATTCTTAAAATTGTTTAGTGTCACAACGTCCACTTGCGAGGGTAGTTCTGATTAAAGCTCTTTACAGTTTTTTCAGCTTCCTATCAAATTCCAAACGGTGACTCGTTTATGCGTTTTCTTAGGAGTGGTTTTACAATGCAAGTATATACCTGGAACAAGCTATCCGAGGTATAATTGTCATAGTTTCCTTTGTTACGATTATAGGGTATTTATGCCCCGGATAACTTGAGCTTTGATTTGTAAAACCGGTACTTGCTCTTCTTACTTGCCCGTACTTGAACTTTTGTTTCCTTTAAAGTTTGTTCTTCATCTATCTTCGTATTTCGTCTCTTCTATTGTATCTTCCTGAAATTTCCAACACCTTCAAATCTTTATTTTAACTGCATCTATATTAGTTTTATTCTTATTATTCTAAAAAAGAAGAAAGATGAAAACGAATATTTTTCTATCCAATTATCTGGTTCATATGTCATTATCCTTTGAACCATAATGTTATATTATTGTCTTTATCCCTAAAAAATTGGTTCAATGCATGCTCTAATTTGTCTCAATCGGGTGATGCATTTTTATTTTTGACTAAGATATCCGTGTTCACACTTTCTCTTCCGGTTTGTTTAAGTGTTGTTGCTAATATTTTAAGCAAAGTAAGTTATATAAAGCCTTCTTGTAGATAACTTTTAAATGCTTTTTTGTGTTTTGCACTAGATCTACGCATGCAGAGTACCAGATACCTTAGACACCAACTGCTGTGATAATATGCTTAAAGTACTACTTCAAATTTTGCCGAGACTTGAAAATTCCAACCCTAGCAAAGGATCTTTTACACACTACAAGTCGTAGTGACATGGAACCCACGACTTTACATCATTTCCGCATTCTGTAGGCTTTCATCCACTTCTTGTTTCATTTGTATAAATTCGTGACAGCAACGGTTAGTTAATCTGGGACACTTCCGTATATATTCCTAATTTTTTTCGTGTTATGATGTAGCATGTCCCTTTTGACTCTAAAAATCGTACAGTATCTCCTCCATTTTTTTTTTTTTGGTATTTTGACTTCAGCCTATTCCAAACTACCCTTCCATAAATTCTTCTCATTATTGCCATGGCACTATTACCTCTGTAGTTCTCATATTTCTTACATTCTGTTTTCCGTTGGGTAGTCGTTCTTCGGAACACAGTTTGCATAACATCTCCAAATTAATTCGAATCTAATTCATTCTGGACCAGCTTTTAATTGACTTTACGACTTTCTTATTAACTTTTAGTATAATTGTGGCCTGATGTTCTTCTTGATTCTGTATATCTTCCCCCGTTTGACCTATAAAGTTATATCTGCTTGCAATAGTAGAAAAACGTTTTCCATTTATTATTTAGTTCAGAGGCTGCACAATATTTTAGATATAGAGCAGCATAGAGGTTGATATTTTTTTAATAATTTAGTATAGCAGGTTTCGTTTCACAGAAATACTTTGTTACAAATGCATTAACATTTATACAACTGTTTTTCATAGCTCTTCTGGTGAACTGTTTCTTTTCGGCTTGTTTGATTCGACACTGAAAATTGGACTTTTAAATGTATGTAAAACTGTAAAACTGAAATGCTGATTTAGGATTCATACTTCACCAACCTTTTTCTTGTTCCAGCAGTAATAATGTAATCCGTCATTTTTACTAATATCTTCTATTCTTTGAAAGTTCATAACCAATAATACCTAAAAAGCTAATCTTCCATTAACTGCATTTTTTCAACGTTCGTGACTACTATCTCTCGCCATTTTCACGTTATCGAAATAAAAGTTGGCTCCATAAATATCGCTAAAAGTTGATTCATTAACTTTGTGAAAATACCCTCGTGTATTGTCGGCTAACCCCAAACGGCTGCGATTAAGCTTACAACACCATAAACGTTACTAAACGTGTATAAATCAATGATCCTTGAAACCAACTCAATTTGATAAAATTCATCTTTCGCCCAACCGCTCACGAGGCAGCTCTCCCACTTAATTCGGATTCAGTTTTATCTCTTATTGGCAACATTCTTCTCTTCCAGTGTCTTATTCATATGTTTTATTACATCTGGAGAAAGCGATTATTCCATGCGCCTTTTTTATCTCTAATCAATTTGCAGTTTCTCCAAAATGTTATTAATAATTAAATTTTTCAGCTTTGCCACCTCAGCAATTTCCAGGATATCCTGTCACACACGGCCCTAATCCCTCTCTTGGTTATGTCGTCTATTTTCCAATTTAAATTAGTGCAGCGCAAGGGATTTGTTTTCAAGCTCACGTAAGCTTCTTAGCGCTTCGGGATTTTGCAGTAATTTGACAATACCTACTAAAAATTAGGGCAAACTACAAAAATGCCAGTGCCAAGATAAATACGGCGTTGATTAATTAGCTAAACAAAAATTTACTATTTAGCTTATAATGTAAATAATTTGAATGTAACAAATTAAAGTATTACTGTTTTTGTTTAATATTGTTAATTATTTATACTGATTAAAGCTCCCACCAAAAGATAAATACATTTTTTCTACAAACATTTTGGGAATAGGCTACTTAGCGTTTGCATTTAGTGCTAAATCAGCTTATGGCAACAGTGTTACAAGTAAAGTAACTTGCAATAACAAACTTTGTTACATTAGTTCGTAAGGCATGCGATTTGCATTACTTACTACGAATTTCGCATTTTTATCCTGGTTGAACGCCTTTAATTAACTTTTAATAGTGTTTGTAGAAAACATATTATATAATACTCGTGTGAAAAGTGCGTTTATAGCACTAGTATGAATTGCAGAACGCACTACTCTGCACTTGTACATAATACGTTGCAAAATAATCGCGTTTTCCCACTAAACAAAAAATCATATATTTTAACACTAGCGCGAAAGTAACTATCATAATGTCATAATTATGATATGGTTAAGTCTTGGATGCACCTCACGCGTAATCAGCGTATTTGGCTCTTGTCGTGTTATAGCCTTCGGTGCTCAACATCTGGTACTACAACTTCCACGCCGAGGTCCAAAAATGCCTGTATTACGCTCTTGATACACAAATAACTATTAAATTAAAACAAAACTTGTTCATTTTTTTTTCATGACAATATTTGCTGCACCCGCAACATTTTGAGCATTAACTTGTTTGTTTGTCAAATAGCCTTGTATCAATGTTATTACCATGCAAATGAGATTTCAGTTTAGTATATATTTGTGTAATAGTGAATAATCCACATACCCAATACACATCTTACCTTAGTATTTGATCTTGAGATCTTGACCCGCTCTGCATAAACTTTTATTCTACAAATACAACTTTCACCTGCAGCCTGTACATGTTTAAAGTGTGAATTGCAACATTCTTTTAGCTCTTTGTATTGACTATATGATTTTGAATCATGATCCTCCACTCCAAAAACATATTCGAACCAATTCTCTATGTAATATTGTTCTGTTTATACTTACTTTGACTTCTGAAGCACTACTTACTCGCTATCTTTAGCCCTTCGACCATCAAGTTGTAATGGTCTAAGGTTCAGCTGCACGTCACATAAACATTGATTCTGTGACTTCTGAAGCTAAAGTTTTCTGTAGTTTTAAAGCCATGGTAATATGACAGTGTCGGAAAATCATTAATACACTCAACTGTCACGTGATTGATATTATGGAATAGGAACTATAAATTTTATAAAGATCGACGATTATAAAGTAGAGCTGCAAGTTCGGTGTTTTACTAAATTTTAAATATAAGTTCCGGTAGGAACTTTATATAAAATCATCAAAATATAAAGGCGGACGACACGCTTACCGATAATTTTGCCCGTGCCAAGAGTCATCCTGCTGGTTTCTCTTCAAATACTGATCTCTGGCAAACCCCTCGAGGCTTGAGACGTTCTTTAATGAGCTTAAGAAACTTGAAAGGTTAAGAAAGTATAAAATACATAGAAATAAAAATGTAAAATAAAAATCTAAAAAGAACATTAAACAACCAAGGTTACGGTAAATATCAAATAAGTTTTCCTACCTAAGTACTTAGGGCAAAAGAAATTTCTCCTGCCTGCAGCACTTGCTGAAATTCTTCAGTTGAATTTTATAAAAATGTATCTTATTGGCGGAAAATAGTTGATAGTTGTGCCAAAAGAAAATAATCTCTCCATTCCTGGACGCATAAAAATGTAAAATTTTAGAAAGGCTTTTCCGATTGTCGGATATTTCCGCAAAATACTTAAGTCCGTCTCCTTGTCCTCCAAAAATCGGAGCACTGCTAGTTGAATTTTGCTTGTTTTCCTTACTACCATTTGTGCGATCTCATCTTCACGTTTCTTTCAATTAAAAAAAAATTGAAAAAAAATATTCGACCAAGATCAGCCAAATATAATACATGATACTTTTCATATCACTGATGCGCGGTGCATGGTCGTTCCAACTTATGTATTTGTGATACATCATGATACACTATACAAAAGTATCTTTGATATATACACTGCCAAACCTTTCTAATTGTTACTATACTGCAAATTGCAATTTGTCCATTAGGAAGAGGGAGGGGAAGTATTTTCCTATGTATTTAAGCAAAGTAGGTCATAATACCTTATACAGGGTCCGGCAACGAAGCGTGGGTGGAAGATATTTCTAAAACTATGAGACTTACAAAAATATCGCTTATATAAAAGTTGTAGATACAAACTTAGTGCACATTACTAAAATAGTGTAGATTATACAGAGTGGCACTAAAAAAGTATGCTAATCAAACTTGCTTTTTTTTTTAATGGAATGCCCTTTATTTGGGTAGCTTAAAAGTTTTGCATTGAAATACTAATCATTTTTATATAAACTACCTTTCGAGTAAAAATGCTGGATCTGGGCATTAATGCTATACAGGGTGCTCAACATATGCAAATTTAATAATTTTTGTCAAATGGAACGCTCTGTATATATTTGTATTTTTGGAAAGGCCTTTTACTGAGCTTCCTTTAAACATGTTCCTTCATACCTGTAAATTCGACTGCTTTTAAGATATAGATGTTTAAACATACAAAAACAATGTAAACCCGTTAAGATGCTTTATTGCAAGGGATAACATACAAACGCCGTCAAATCAATGATTTTAACACTTAAGTTTTCTAAACAAAAGATAAAAACTAATCGAGATAATAACATTTGGAAATTACGAGTTCTCTTTATATCTTCAATACTCAGAGCAAGGAAGAAGGACTATTTGAACATTCAACGTAATTACCTACAGGATTTTGGTGTATTGGCTTTTATTTTTTAATGTGATTTTATTTTACTTTGGAATGGATTTATTCTTGCATTTATTATTTTTTAGTGTTTATTTTGCCTTGTATCAACACTGACTGGATTTATATTTTCTAAACCTTGTATGTTTTTATTTTTGGAGAACTCAAGTGTTTAAATCATTATTTTAACTGCGTTTGTTTGTTATCCCTTGAAATAAAGCATCTTAACGGGCTTACATTGTTTTTATGTTCAAACACCTATATCTCAAAAGCAATTGAATTCACAGGTATGACGTAACATATCACAAAAAAGCTCATTAAAAAGGCTTTTCAAAATACAAAAATATACAGCGCGTTACATTTGAAAAAATTCAAAATTTGCAAATGTTGAGCACCTTGTATAGCATTAATACCCAGATCCAATATTTTACACTTGAAAAGTAGTTCACGAAACGCGTAATTTTTTGGTAACGTTTTTCTTCATTCAATTGTTTTCTGTTGCTTACAGCAGCCGCCTGAAGTTCAACATTTTTTTGCATAAAATTGTTAATATCTCAAAAACAATTGGCGTTAGATGCAAAACTTTTAAGCTACCCAAATATAAATCATTCCATTAAAAACAGCAAGTTTAATTCGCCACACTTTTTTAAGCTACCCTGTTTAATCAAAACTATTTTATTAATGTACACCACCGTCGTACCTACAACCTTTATATACCCAATATATATGTAACTCTCGAAGTTTTAGAAATATCTTCCACCCCCGCATCGTTGCCGGACCCTGTATATAGGGTAACACACAAAACTCCTTAGGCTATAAGCTATACAATAATATTTACTTTGTCCAAGATTGGGTGGTAGAGCAGCGTTTGCTGAACGTCGCCTTGCGATGCAACTTTGTAAACAGATACAAAATGAATAAAGTCATTATTATTATTATTATTATTATTATATACCCATGTCGTCGATGTAATATTACAGATTTCTACGTAATTATTTTTTATCTACTGTTTTTCATATTATTTTAACAGCGCCGAAAGCGTTTTTATTTCCTAGAGACCTCCAAGGAATAGACTTTTCTTCTTCCACCCATGTTTTAATTTAGTTTGCATTTGTAGCACAATTGTATCTGCATTTTTAATATATCAGATTAGAGTGATTAAATATTGCTCTCTAGAACATGTAAATGAAAAAATATTAAATCTAAAAATTTATACAGGGAACGACTGTATATTTATTACTAATCTACTAAATAGTTCTAATAAAATTGCTTAGTGATTATCTATCAAATATATTTTTTTAAATGTACACACTATATATCTCATAATAAGTCAAAAGCTTCGTAATCGTAATCTATTGATTCTGCTAGCTTAATGATCATCGCTAATAGAACTTCTGTTTAGATTCAGGTTAGTGTGGTTGCTTGCCCACATTTTCATACAAAAATAATGGGTCATAACCACTAACATCGTCAATTAATTAAGAACAACTTAATAGCCTAAACTAAGGGAAACGCAGATAACCTAGTTAATAAATATAAAGAGCTACAAATGATTTAAAAATAATGTTCAAAACCAAGAAACTAAGTAGTGATAGTATAAAAGGTTCCAGAATTAATTTTCATAATTGCTGAAGTCTAGGCCACTATTCCCGGGACGTTTTAAATTGTTGATGAAAATGCATGTCAACGGAGGGCATCTACCCTCTTGTTTACTTCTGCTGCTATAAAGCCTAACCGCTTGCAGTTTAGTTGCCGTAGTTTGTGAATGGATGTCATCACATTAGCTTGATGTAGTGCCTTAATTGCTACCCCATTAACTTTCGACTTTTGATATGGTTCTATGCTGTAATGGGCGGTTTCAGATTAAATACGCTTTTACTGCTTTGTTTTCGGCGAAGATGGTAGTAAAATATGGTCCACTGTTTCGACTAGGAATATTCTGAATATTACCTATAATGATATAGTTTAAATACAAAATAGCTTTTGTCATTTTAATAGGTATAAATTCCGACCCCAAGTACATTGTATAATAATCGCATTCGTTTTGTGAAGTTAAATCGTCGATCAAACGAGAATAATTATTGTTCAAATTTTTTTATAACAACAAATTTATATTTCCCAAGTTTAGTTCTGCATAACAGTTGCGCTTTACTGAAAATGCTCCGATAAAAAAACAAATGCTACAGCTAAATGAATTAATAATTATTAAAAATACTGTATATTGTGTTGTAGTAGCATATGTGTCACCAAACTAAACCTGGTTCAGATGTGGGTTTATATAATAAGTGTTAACATTGCAACGTTGCATGTTCAAACTAAACGATCATATTATGCACTGCTGCAGTGAAAGAAAATTACCTACTTACTTCGTTCATCATCAACAAGACAACCAATCTTATCAAACTTATAAATGTGAAACCGACATTGTTCATTAATTACTACACTATCGTCGTTGCAGCTGGGGGTATCACACACTCTTACGAACGAAATACAAACTTGCTATGGCTATGGGTAAACCAGCCAGCACACAAATACTAGTTTTTCTAATATTTTGAAAGTCGAACTATTATGATTTAAGCGCTTATGTGTTTGCAACAATTTAAATTTAAACGATTACTCCATATTATTAATTCTAATTGAATTACTGTGAAGTTTTTATTTTCTACCATATAAATCTACTTGTTTTTTAGAGAGAAGCAGTTAATTTTTTAGCTTCCAAAGTTTAATTTAGGGAATCTAACATTGTATACGAGTTGAAATGTACCTTATAAAAACTATGTCCCAATTACTCAAATGTTTTTAAAAATATATCTTTTTAATTTATTTTTCTAATTGCAATTATCGAATCTGACTTTAATTCTTTTGGAGAACCGCGATGATTTTCTACTAATGTTATTGAAAAGACAGTTATTGGTTACTGTAATTTTGTGTACAAGTTCTTACTTTTACGTTAATATTCCCGTTAGCCTACTAGTAATTTTTCAATTTTTTTTATAAATATTTAAATTGTTGATAGTTTAGTGTGCCTAAATCAGATAATCAAATTTTGTAAATCTTACAACTTAAACTTCTATAGGTATAAATTATTATCTCACAATAGCACAATAGCGTCTCAAAGACAAAGGAAGTATTGTAATCACGAAAAAATCACCTTTAGAGATTTCTTCAGATCTCCACATTTCAGGGTCTGTCTGTCTGTGAAAATTTCAAATATATACAGGGTGAGCAACTTAAAAAATAAAATTTTGTTTATTTTTCATTTAACTTAGTAATAGATACAAGTAATAATTTGTGCATAGTGCAGGCTTTATTCTTACCAAAAATTGGAGCTAATAGATACAGAATAAATGTTTTACGATACAAAAAGGAGGCATAAATTAGCGCGTTACTAAATATAGTTGCGACCCAGAAATTCTAAAGGTCGGTGCTCCGTGACGCAGGTAGAAATTGCCCAGTCCCTTACAATATCCCACAAAAATTGGGGCTGCACAGGCGGTCCGCCTGCCGTGCGAATTCGACCACCGGTAACGTTTTTTTTTATTTGAAAATTTATTTAATTTATTAGAAACGTGAAAATATATTTACTCCTAACTTAATTTCATTTTTAAAATTATTTACAGCCAGTCTTATAAAGGCCACTAGTCTGACGTTAACTTTAATTCGCGGTTAAAATAAACAAAAACGCCTCAAAATGTGTTTATTAATGAATAAAATGTCATAAGCGCCAACGTTTTGATGAGCTTTTGTTTAATTTAACAGCGAATTAAAGTTAACGTCAGATTAGCGGCCTTTATAAGACCGGGCGTTAGTGTCACAATGTCGACGAGGGAAGTGCTGGGTAAAGCCTTTTACAGATTTTTTCAGTTATATTCAAAACAAACTCAAGACTGAAATTAACTATTTAAACTTCGAACTAGTACTACAAAAATGACACCAGATTCGTTGTATTGAACTCAAATTCAGAATACAGATCAATTAGGTACAAAACATAGTAAATTTGTACGAGAATGTTATTAAATGTATAGCGTATGGGGTCTTATTGCAAGCACAAACGGTTTTGTTTAAATACAAGCGCCCGAAATCGATTCTGCGAAGTAAAAAAAGCATCACGTAGTATTAACAACTATTGAATAAAATGATGCTCGGAGTCGATTGTGTGACGTATGGTACTATTCATAGCATTCAAAAAAAAGCTCTTGATCCAAATCGCCGTAAAAGCACGTGCGTTAGTGAAACTGGACCGTTTACCATTTTTGCAAATAAAAATCGACAAAATAGACCAAGCAAGTGAAAAAGGTAGATAATTGATTATTGCTTGCTAGTTAGAAATTAAAACGAATGAAAATATATAATAACGTGTGGCACTTGAGGTTTTGGGTCGACCACATCCAAAGTACCACGAAATCCTGATTCGATTAGATAGATGCAGCAGTTCGCTAAACTATAACACCAAACCTACACCTGACTACTGACGCGTTTCGAGATAGTAAGTTAATTTACTAAACGTCATCAAAGGAAGACCAAAAAACTGATTCTTACAGCATTGGAAGTAAAGTGTATTACGTGCAACATTTACTTTGATTAAATCATGTTAATTTTCAAGAGTTGTCTTGGGCTGTTATGACGTAGGCTAGTTCACAGCTCCTCACTTAGTGTACGTTGGGTTACCTATGCATTCTTTTCAATTTTCTAATTTTAGAAATCTTTGAGCTGGGGGAATTTTTGGTGATTTTGGGAAATTGCTAATATATAGGAAGAACGGTCATTTTGAGAGATTGATACAGATATTGCTTCTGGTGTTGTGAGATCTTTCCAAAGGCACACATAAATGTGAATTTTTCGAAATCCTCGAAAGTTTTGTGTTGCTTGTACAATTTCTGAAATTCGACTATTTAAGCCGGGATTAGCTATTATTCCAGAAGCAACATTCACATGTGGCCACCGCCACCTGCCAACCTTGATATGTAACAAAAATCCTCCCTCGCACTTATTTGACACAGTTCGGGAATATTTCAAACTTGTTTGCTACCCCCTTCCCCCCTTTGGCTGAATTGTCAGCACCTGGAGCCTGGCGATTTTCGTCAGAAAATCTGCAAGTGATTACGAGTCACGGTTATTACCTACGTGATTACGAGTGGGTTGTGCTACGCCTACCCTCACCTAGCATTTGGGACTGTTTCACTGCGCTTTTTCCTAGGGCAACTTTAATTTCTCACTTGGAAAAGGTCCGCACAACCCGTTCTTGCCATTTTGGCAGTTCCTCCACAACGCTTGCCCTGGCCCCTCTGAGATTGTGCAAGATCAAGTATTTGCGCCCCCTTGTGGCCGAGCTGTTTTATAGACAAGCGAAATCTCAGATTCTAACTGTTGGACCTTAATGTAGAAAGTGTTTTACTTGCGGCTTGCAGTTATGTTTTCATGTAGATCGTTAAGAAAGCTGGAGATCTGCCGCGACATTGCTTTAAGATCGTTTAAGTTAACTGAGACCTGCTAGGTTTTTTTAGTATTATTATATTGGCTATTAGATTTGTTAATGTTGGTTGCGTTGAACTCTTTGTTGCAAACGTGTACGAAAACTACTGTTCTGTTATAACTTTATTTGAGGGGGAGTACTGAAGTCTTTGAAGGCATTTATATCGCTTCTACGCCCTACGCCCATATTTGAACTATGTGATAATTTTGACGCAATAGGCCTATCGCGAGAATTCGGTTAATAGCGTAACCCATACGCAATGAATCAAATTTTCCGAAAGTACTGTAAAAGTGGAAATGGAAAAATAGCTATTTATGTATTATTTTGCAAAATAAAAGTGTTTTTCACACTAGACGTGAAGTTTGCCCTACGAGCGTTAGCGTTGTGTGTGAAAAATACTAATTTTACAACGTCTTGCATACAAAATTTGCTGTAATTTTGAGTCATTAATTTTTATAGCAAATAAATTTACTTAAATATACAAAGTTGTTCTTAATTTTCGTATTAGCACTAGTGTCAATATGAAATTTCATATTGCAATTAGTGCGAATATATGGATCATTTTGACGTTGTAAACGACAATAAATAAAGATCATTATATTGGGTTAAAATTGGAGAAAATATTTTTAAGGGCCGCAGCACTAACAGAAAACAAGAGAAAACAAGGCACTTTTTACGTTTGTCCAAGTTATGTGCGTCTCGTATATAATTAATTATTTATCAGGACTTTACAGATAAATTCCAATTTATGTTGGAACCTTTACCACAAAATAATGTACTGTATGTTACAGACAAAATCCGAGAGGGTGTCAATTCATATAACGATAATACAGAAAGTATGCTGTTGTATATAAATCTTGATTATACTTGTAAATAACGATAAGCTTCAATACTTTTATCTTCATCGTTATTGTTATAGACTATTAGCCAAATTTATTTCAGTATCGTTAAGAGCTTCATTACCACACTGAGTGCGGTAATGCATATTACTGGTAATGGATATTACCGCACTCATTGCGGCAGAATTTATTCATAAAGATAAAATATTGAACAATACAAGTTTGCTTATGGCACTTAACGAGACTCGTTTGATTGCCGCAAAACTGGTCTCACCGCCTCGCTTTGGCAATCAAACGCGTATTGTTAAGGTGCTCATAATCAAACTTGCATGGTTAGTATCCATAAACATATCAGCTCTATTAAAAATTAACGTTAAATAACTTTATCTTCATCCGTGTTGTTATAGCGTCTTAACCAAATTAATTTTAGTATCGTTAAGAGCTTCATTACCGCACTCAGTGCGGTAATGGATATTACCGCACTCAGTGCGGTAATGGACAGATATTACCGCACTCAGTGCGGTAATGAATATTACCGCACTCTTTTTATACAGTGAACCAGAGTTTATTGATGAAGATAAAATATTGAACAATACACGTTTGCTTATGGCACACAACGAAACTCGTTTGATTGCCGCAAGACTCGGCTCACCGCCTCGTTTTGGCAATCAAACTCGTTTCGTTAAGATGCTCATAATCAAACTTGTATCGTTAATATCTATAGTAATAAGCAAAATTTCATAATTTCGAGTTATGATAACTTGTTGTGTACAATATAATAATTCCATCGAAGGATAGTTAAATAATTGGTTTTTCAGCTTCATTAGTCCTGTAGTTTTTCTTGTAAAAGTTCTATGGGATACCTTTGTATTTAAAATTGAACAAAAGTCTGGTTAGTATCTTTACATGTATATGCTGTTTTTTATATTCATGGAAATATGAAAGAAGCATCAAATATATTTTCTTTTATATTGTTTTCGTGGCAGGAAATTGTTTCTACATAGAAATGTGATTTTTATTCATTTGTATTGTCTAAAAGTATAGGTTATAGTTGTAATACCTGGTTTTTGCATTAGAAAATAATAACCAAGGATTGTTAAAAACGTGCTATTGGTGAAATATAAATATGTTGTTTACATTTAAAAGCTATTTCGGATTAAGGAAAATCATAAAATGGCAGCATATTCATCACCATCTCTACCATTCCATGACACTGAAAATATCTGAATATCATATCTTCGTCTTTTAAAAATATACCCGTTTGCTGTATACTAACCTTTGTCAATTATATACCTATGCAACATAAACAATACAAAACAGCAACATTTCCTAGAAATACGTTATCGAACCGATGCTGTACAAAGGCTAAATATAAATACTAAAGTATTTTCTGTCGAAACACCGTTATTTCACAGCGCACGCGGAATTTTACAAGAAAGGAAGAGCTTGTTATTATTGGCAAAAAGGCAATATTTTAGCATATATACGACGCAACACGATGTATATATTAAATATGGAGATGGAGAGTTTCAAGCCAGATACAAATTTCAAGATAGCATCGCCATTGCCCATTCCGTCCGTTATTGGAATCCCGGGGGTTCGTAAAATATAACCTAGCGCAATCCTCGTAAAATTTTAATATTAAAAATGTCATTTAGCTGATGGAAAATGTGAATTATGAAAGCCGGCGCGTTACTCACATACAAAACTAAATTTTGCAATACAATCGCATTATGGCGCGCATTGTAATGGCTGCCGTAAACACGGCTTCGTGTTAACAAAGGGCTAATTAGCTAATTTCCACTAATAATTGTTATCTCGATTCGAGCCCCGGGCTTTATTGAAACAAAGCTCCGAAAAAATGGTACAATTTAATGCGATCCAGGCGAACGACACTGCAGTATCGTTGCAATCTCAAAAGAACTAAGGGCAAAGCACTACCCTAGGAAAGCTGGGCCTTGATGTCAGTGAAGACAGACAAAAGGGTATCGGATTACGCGATGTTTGCGGAAGGGTTCGCCAAGAGTTCGCGAGAATCATCAAGATCAGGACGAAAAGAGGGAGACATCCTAAGATTTTCGCAGGATTTCCTCCAGTCCCCTAGATGTTCCCGAAAACGATATTAAAGTCAAAGACTCCGGACGGTCTACAATTATTGGATTAGTTTAACAACTTGAAAATCGCTGTTGACACCCTAAAAATACCCTTACGTGAAAAACTCTGGCAGAAACTCTCCCGATAAAGGAATCCGTGTTTAATTACCGTCACCGCCCATTTATCGTTGAACTGATAAAATGAACACTAAAACTATTTTGTTTTTAGTTTTGTTGGCATGCGTTTTATAAATAATGTAGTACTTCCTTGCTACGGTAAAAGTTACACATCACACTGTATAAACACTGTTTACAGATACGCAGCCACTATTCCTTGTAAGAGAAAACCAAACAAAAATAGTGCTGCAGGGAGAGATTATATTTCACGCTCCATATATTCCAGACGACAAGACACGAGAAATGGTTGAAAACGAAAATTTTTAACAACAATCCGGTCGTTGTGCATATGTAATATTCAGATCAGAGATAACTTCACGGCACTGTAATAGCATTTAGGACATTTAATCAGCAACAGATGCATTTGGCATTAGGAAATTACAATAGTTACATTTGTACTTATTGAGAGAAATACTTTTGTACGAAGTACAGACTTTTTGAAATTTATAATCTTGTAGCTTCTAATAATACGTTTTTCATAACAAGCTCAGGAAACTAATGTTTACCACACAAATATGACGCACCTGTAGAAATCAACACTGCAGTGTCAGGTGTCGTTAGTGTTTTATTTACCAGTGTGAAAAGTATTTTTCCAAACATTGTACACTCTTTTATATCATCTTGTTTTTACTCAAAGTGTTTTAGATTCAATAAAATCATATACAGCGACCACCAAAAAGTTTAGACTCCTCCATGGTAATGGACAAGCGCTGAATAAAGATGTCAAGAAGCTGTTATGTAATTTAATGGCCTTCAAATTTTACAATTGTTTATGTTTCGTAAAAACGTTTTGAGGTTTTTCTAATAAACTATTCTGTGGTTTGAAAACTAGTTTTGTATAAAATTGTTGATTTCTTATATATCACGTAAAGTTTGTGGCTTTCAATGAATTTGTTATTAGCATGAAACCCCCACGTCAATTACTTATCTAGATATTTTCCTAGATATTCGACAGCATCATCACGTATGGTCCAAGTAATATTTGTATTGTTAACTACAATGTTATTTAGATCTGCATTCCGTAGAAAAGTTTGACATTTTCTTGAGTTAAGCGTTATGTACCATTTCTCCATCCACGATATAATGACCATATTTCAAGTTAAATGGTTCGCCCACTTTAGCATTGGAATATAGGCAACCCATTATACACCAATTTAAAAATTTCGTTTATGTATTGTTTATTGCACGGCCTGCTGCATTGTGGGGTTTATTGTTTTGTCACCTGTCAAATTATGCAATTTACGTTTTTTTTAAATTTTAATAAAGAATTAAGATTAAAAATTAACGATTTATTAAACATGATTTGTATAAACTGCAAAAAAATAGACATGTGTATAATGTATCACTCCGGATTATTATTAATGTTAATGTTAGGGATCATTTTAGTGAAAAATATCCTAACACACCAGTCCCTAATGTGTCTACAATATTAAAAACAGTTAAAACATTTGCAAGTACAGGTTGTGTGACACTACATGAAAAAAAAAACATTGACGTAGAACAGTAACACATGAACTTGATCAATTAAACGTGGTGCAAGCCTTTGCAGAAAATAAAAATATCTCTACTAAAGGGATTGCCTATTGAACATTTTTCCAAATTACTCGAATTTACATCATGCAGATTTATTTAATTTTGCACTACTGCTTCTGAACTGTAGCTGCAGTTGTTTATACCACTTCCATTTATTAAAAATACAATATCTTGTTTTTTAAATTAAACAATAAATTATTTAGACAGGACTTTCTAAAACATTGGTGATTCGTATACTTCATGAAAAGTTAGGTAGGTGTCTTCTTAACCCAGTTTTTCTTAAATATTATCCACTGTTTCCCGCATCCTAATAGGTCTTGGTCAACGGAGAATTTGCATGCATTTCAAGAATCACATACACAGTATCGACAATCTGTAAATACTGAGTGTGTTATTATGAATGGCAAGGTTATAGGACCAATATTTATAGATGGTACTCTAAATAGTGCCAAATACTTGCATAAGTGCAGCTAATATTAATTAATGAAGCCCGCCCATTGTACCAGAGAGGTAGTTAATTATCTTAATGCCACATTTCCTTTGTGGATTGGAAGAGGAGGCATTATCAATTGGCCTCCGAGGTCTCCCGATTTCTCTCCAAATGACTTTTCTATGGGGGTTATTTGAAGAATAAAATTTATACAGTCGAGCTAGCTGAAAATATCGATACATTAAAAGAGAGATTAATTAATGAATGTCAAAACATACCTGTTAATTTCGTTAATAATTCCATCACAGAATTTAACAGTCGTTTAGCCTTCTGTTTTGAAATGCAAAGTGGGTACTTGGAGCAGTTATTATAATACTCGTAATTGCTTGCTGCGTTCCTATTTCTTCATTTTTATGTAATTCATCTTCGTTATTAAATAATTTTTTTTAACTATGAACCTGTTTTATTTTGAGGTTAACCTTTTTTAACTAACTACACTTGAGCCAATTTACAAAGGCGAGCGATGTAAAAAAATTCTGACAGTTCTCGCTACACGCTAAACCAGTTTTACACGGCGCTTATTTTACGTAAACTTCCGTCTCATGTTGCTGTAAAAGAAATTACCGCACAACAAAACAACGCTCATTCCTCTTCTAGTGTAACGACGCGTATAAACGGTGTTCAACTTTCTCTTCGAAACGACCAACAACAGAACGCCTTTCTATCACGTGATATTCACCGACCACGTGCGTTTGTTTACTTGGCTCGCCTTCGTATCTTGGCTGAAGTTCAGCTGGTAATGAATGGACGCATTCCGACGATACAGCAGTTGTACAATTGTAATTATTGTTAGATATTACCAAAACAATTACCTACTCTCCTACTATACTAATTACTCTTTAATTTATTTTACTAACCTCATCAAATAATGTTTATTCATTCATTTGATCAAAATAATAAAAATAATTAAACTGCGGATGTGTCGTTTGAATGAGCCCAGTGTATAATGAGTTGCCTATATTCCAATGATAAAGTGGGCGGACCATTTAGCTTGCAATATGAACATATTGCATTATAAATGGACTTTACTGTATATATTAAATAGAGATGATTTCGAAGGCATTCACGACCATTGTAATTAATTAAAAAACTTCCTGGATTGGACCGTGTCATTATTGAGATCAAAGAATTCAACGTTTTACCCAATTTTGTAAAAGGCTTTATCAGGAGGCAAAGCAAAAGAGCAAGGTAACTCAACGTGTAAACCACGCCAGAGACGAAACTCTTCTGAAGAGTTGCAAATGAACTCGAAATCAAGCCTGGCTTTGAAAAAAATTAAGTCATGTGTTATATTACTTCTGATGTTTTTAATTTAAATATGGGAGTAGTAGAAGCAAGTATGCAATGGTTTAGGTTATATTTGTGTATTTCGCTCTAGAACAACATAATGTGAATTAATAGTCGACATATGTTTCAATTTTCAAAGCCAAGCTTGGTTTAATTTTCGTTTGCTCTCATGTTGTATAGAGTGTGTTAATAGTAAGTCGTTGTACCCGAAAATAGCAGTTAGAGCTCATTAAAACAAACAACTTTTCGTAGTTACAATTGGTGCCCGGTTCATAGTTATTGAAATTCTTTTGCTTTTCGGAAAATTGTCATAACTGCCTTATTTTAAGGACTATTGAGAAAAAACAAAAATTCTCAAAATTAGCTTTCGTCTCTAATTACATTTACAATTATTTTGTAATTTTTCAAACAACAAAATGGCAATCAATAAAAGAACACGATTTATTAATAACCACTCCATCGATTTTTTAAAATAAAACATTTATAAAATTCTTAAACTATACTTACTATAATATTTGTCCTAAACATTTGTTCAATCTATCCAAAAAAAGTCTTTATTCATTTAATTGAATTACAGATAAGTATTAACAAACTAAAAAACTTTTCAAAGGAAGTAGTCACTCAGAAATATTCAAAAATGGAATGCCAATTGCTAATCTAAATATTACCAAAAACTATATATACGCAAGAACGTGAAAAATTGACTAGTATATTGTAAAAGCGAAAAATGGAGAAAAATATTTTAGGATCGTTGCATATTTCTTTAGGCCCTAGAAAAAATGACTGTAAAATATTACCGAAGCTGCCGCTTGCAAAACAATAGCACCATAAAGTCTTCGAATATAGGAGTTACAGCTGACTAGTACGTGTTTGTTGATATTTTAACAAACCATAAATATATACAATACTAGACAACCCTCAGCACCATGTGCCCACATGAAATGAAAGTGAATTACAGTTGACATATTTATATTTGAACTTTATCTCCTTTTAAATTACTATAAATTTAGTCAAGATTCAATTCACGAATTTCCTGTTTATATAAAAGCGAGAGTACGTTTGATGTGCTGAGGGCCATTTCCGGCCATTGACCTCTAACACAGCAATATCTGTTATTAAATTATACATTCTACATTAATTTATAGTTTTATAACTGCAAATTAAGAGGCCCCGTTAATTTCTACATTAATTTTCCATTAATCTACAATAATTATTTACAGAAAACTGTAGATAGTTGTTTCGTCTCATGCTAGATGGCATAGGTGGCTGCAACTAATTTCAGAACGTTCCGGATGTATAGACAGATCTGGTCTTTTATATTATTGATAATATAATAAATCGATTACTTTCACAAAATAAAGTATTAATGAGACTGTTTCAGATTTACCACGAACAACGACTTTTTGCAAAAAGGTCACCCCTAAATTTGGCTGCCGACTTTTTCATTTGCACACGTCACTTAGGATTGCCCCTGTCAGAAATAATAAATGTAATTTTTTATCGATGCACTATGTATATTTTTTACTATTGTATGTATTGGATGTTTCTTAAGCTTAGTGTATTGTCTTTCACTGATGAGTGTCATGAGTTTTTCGTTGTATGTGTGTGCGCCCAGTATTAGTACAGTCAAAATAGTGTAAAAATACCATTGACCTGAGAAAAATTGCAACACAAATGATTCTTTTTGCATTATACTCTGAAAAGTGTGTATTTTAACATACTCAAAATCCCCATTAATTCCGGCCCGGGAAATCAGTCAAAATCCAAGATGGCGGCTGAATTTTCCGATGTTTGCCTTTTTTCTCTATTTTGCTGCATTTATTGCCGTAAAAAAGATAATGTGCACTTAAAATAGGTACTTATTATGTACTGAAGCATGCCATTTACATCATACTTTTGAATTACTTTCATACGTATCGTTATACAGTGTCCGCCAAAAAATCGGCATAATATGGGAAAAAATTATTTTTGATTTTTCAAAAAAACTTTTTAAGTCAATAATTTGTGCTTCTTTAAAAACCTATTTAGCCTCTATCATATATACCGAGTGATTTTTACTTATTGAGAAAATTTAGTTTTTCGAAATTGTCAAAATCCAAAAATTGCCCTTTTTCGTAAATTAAATAAGATTTCAATGAAATTTTTTTAGAGTGTGTTATTTTTAGCTAACTGAGCAATCTCAAGCCCAGAAAACACCTATTTTTTAACTATAGCTAAAAATTCATTTTTCAATTTTTTAAATATTTTCAAAATTTCACATTTCTGCCAAGACTTAATATTAATATTCAATTTTTTTATGTGAAGACATTAAAGATTTTTTTCGACTCCTATACTTTAATTGATTTATTATATATTTCCTACCTGTACTTTAATGATGTCCATTAAGATTCAAATTTTTCATTAAGATACAAGTTTATAACCAATATAAACGGGGCTGCACGCGCTATTGCGCGGTCTATTCTATTCAATTTATCACCATTTTTAGGCCTCCTCCCCTGCCTCCCCCTGCCATCCACCTGCCCAAAGAAGGAAGCCCTCAGGGCTCCGCCTCTCTCCAAGGGGGCTCCGACCCTCTCCATGGAGGCCTCGGTGCTCCGCCCCTTTCCAAGGGGGCCCTCGGGTCTTCGGGGGTTCCGCTCCTCTCCAAGGAGGCCCTCTGGGCCCTGTGGGCTCCGTCCCTCTTCAAGGGGACCCTCGGGGCTCCGGGGGCTCTGCCCCTCTTTAAGGGGGGCCCTCGGGGATTCGCCCCTCTCCAAGGGGCTATCGGGGATTCGCCCCACTTCAAGGGGGCCTTCAGGACTCCACCCCTCTCCAAGGGGGCCCTCGGGGCTCCCTCCGCCCCTCTCCATGGGTGCTCTCGGGGCTCCGCCCCTCTCCATGGGTGCTCTCGGGGCTTCGCCCCTCTCCATGGGTGCTCTCGGGGCTCCGCCCCTCTCCAAGGGCCCGTCGGGGCTCCGCCTCTCTCCAAGGGGGCCCTCGGGGGTTCGCCCCGGTTGCGAAATCGAGGCGACGGTAAAATGCATGCAAATAAACATTACTACTGTATCAACATCAACAATGGCATCCACCGGAAGTTGGTCGGGGACGGAGCATAGGGATCACCCCTCGTACATTGAAATTACGTTTTCTTGTTCTTGTAAGTCTGATGTGTAATAAAAGTGCATGTGATGTGTAATACACAATGTGTAATACACAATACATGTAATAATCATTTTATTTATATAAGAACTGCCTGTATATTAATGACAAACATGGCCAATTCAGCTGCAATCTACGATTTTGACTGATTTCCTGGGCCGGGATTAATGGGGATTTTGAGTATGTTAAAACACAGACTTTTCACAGTATAATGCAAAAAAAATCATTTGTGTTGCAATTTTCCCGAGGTCAAAATTTATTTTAACTGTACTATATTACAGTGGTGTTACCTTTGTCTTCAGGTAGAATTTTAATTGTATTATCAGTTTTTAGCGTGTGTAGTGACTGATTTGCTTGTTTGGATATGTTTCGTCTGATCGTGTAAGGTCGTTCTAGTATAATTTTGTTTCTAATCCTATTATTATATATGTTAATAATAACCTGACCAAGCAAACGTGTCACACAAAAAAGTTTTCAACCTAAAACATATGTATTTTTGAATCTATTTATAAGAGTATTTATGTAACAAAAAATATCAAACTGACATTGTTACGGTATAAAATGATGGATATGGATATGTCCACAATCCACACTGAAAAATATGTAAAGATATTTTTATGAGAACTGCTATTTATTAAACAATCATTGCAATTTAATTATTCGTACGCGATATTTTCAGAATATTTTGTGTTTCCACATATAGAAACTAAGTGCTCTAATAATGTGGGAATTAAAACTAGGCTCAACTCTTAAACCTGTTAAATAATAATAATAATAATTGTTTTTATTATTACTATTATCATTATTCGATAAATTACTACCTATACTCTAGAAAAGCAATGGGCATTGTAAAACAACAAAAACTGATACATACGCAAAACAATCCTCCACTGCAACAAATAAAATTAATGAATTTCGTTACCAATTTAGTGCTGCAGTAATACTTTCATACCGATAATATTTAATTAAATCGCACATCCGAATAAATTTATTTCAGCAAATACATTACCTTTATGTGTGATACCCACACATAGAATAATGTATCCTAGTTTCCGACGAAACGTTGGGTTTCAAACAATAGTTTTCCAACTCTCAATTCGGTAATGAATTTGCTATTAAATAAACATTTCGGATCGACAGTCAACAAGTCGACAGTTGATTGCATCCAACATTAATTTATTACAAGAGATCCCCAACATACACAAGGAACAATGTCTTTGATTTTATCTTCTGTTAAAATTGTTCAGTAGTATGGTTACTGTAACAGAAAATTGTGTCATGTGTTTGAATTATCATACAAAAAAGCCGCCAACATGGCCGCCATTAGCAAATTTACAAGCAAATTAAATACAAATCAATACAGAATTCAGTTACCCCGGAGTTAAACGAATACTAAACATGAAACGTTTAGATACAACGTGACATGAGGGAATAATAAAAGTGATGGAGAACCAGTTAAGTTTAGACTAGTCCGAGTTAAACCACGTTAATGTTTTTGCATATTCTGCGCACTTAACTTTCACTCATAGCGTATTCCCTCTTTTGCGCATAATAATTTTCAGACATTTGCAGCAATTCTAGGTAATTAACGTTGTATCTCAAAAACGTAGCAATTAAGCATGCTTAGTTGGATTATATACAGCGCGTTGCATATAGGTATCTGCTGTAGATATGCTACCTAACTTGCCAGTATCTTACAAATGTCTAGCTGTACTTTTGTAGGCAAATCTCTTTAACATTTATAGTCTATGAATGCCTTAGTTTTCCAATCCGCTGCAATGCGCTCAAGATTATGGGATAACACATGTTTATATATGACAATGTTAGCTACTCCAAACTTCATGTAAATTACAGCACTTCCAAGCTATACATTTTCTAAAATATAGCAAAACTTTATCTGGCAGTATTCGATGGGTCGGATTTATTATTTGTGTATATCTAAAATTCTAATTTTATAGATCATAAAACCTCTGTATAAGTGACTAAATTAATACAAAAAAACTTATTAGTAATAGCTCAAGAAAATTGAGTCACACAGCTTCAATTTGCACATATTGTGGTTTCGCAATGAAACCCAAAGAAATAAAAATCAAAACAATATTATAATAAAACATGCAGTGTGACAAAAGTTGCCTGCTTAATTATTCATCACAATTTAATTTCTGAGTTCTAACACTATATCAAATGTTTTAAAACAATTCCACATCACGAGATAAGCAAACATCTAACAGATGTTTTTATGTAAAACAAGTTCTACAACTTACTTATGCATTCATAAAACATTGATCTTATTCTAGTATACCTTTAATTAGCGGTAAATCGCACATGCAATACAAGATAATAAACCATAAGTAACTTAGCTGAATGAAGTAGCCTCCATCGTCAGCAAGATGCGGAAATGAAGGAAAGTCACAGATCCCGTGAGTGGAGCGAAATATTGGCTGGATTTAGTTGGTCGGTCGCCATCAAAGTTGAGCACGATTTGCAAGCTTACAAATAACAATCAACAGTTACAAAAGTACCCACACACGAAACAGGCATTAATTCTACACACGATGTGTTCCTCCAGAGCTACATAGAGAGAATAAATAACCTAAAAATAATCCGTACGGTAACAACGAGATGTTTCCCCAGAACTTCGCCATGATGTAGCATGGTTGCAAAACGATAGATTGATGTACAGGGTGTTGATGACACGGCTAAGACAAACGCCGTTGTGGGACTATCCTTTGAATATATCAAATCGTGGAGCAATGTGAAATCGATGAAACTCAAAAACGAGACAGGATTCGGAAGCCAGATATATTCGACAATCGTCATAATAAACTTCCCACACAGCTACATTTACGGAACAAATAATAAATTACACACAACCTTTTTGCTTTGCGGCCCCTGTTAAACTGAAAATCTGATCCTCTTCTTATTTTTTGTGCGAACCAAATGCTGTGGCAGCGTTGATTTCTAAACTATACTAACGTTCGTAATACACGTTTTTGCTGTTTTAGAACTGTGGAAATACCTAATAATATTTATATATTTGGGGAGATGCTACATGCATAAATATGTATATTTTATAGACTTCTGTGTGTAGTATGCCTATATAATGTACCAACTTAACTCACTTTCTTTATCAACTATATAAATGTTCTGCAAAATTGTTCTTTTAAATTCAACTTGTAAATAAAACCGGCGTGCCAATGTTTTTCAGAGATTAAACAGTACATGCACATAAATATTAAAATTTGCATTTTCTAGGGTGCTCTGCTTGATACAACGACAATTAATTTTATATTTAACATTGAAATTGTAATTTTAGAACATTGAAACGATCTGTCGATTTTTATATATTTACTTAATTTAGTTACCTAAGTTGCTGCTATTAAACACCTTCGAATCTATTTAAATTTTCTGTTGTATGTACTACATAAGATCTCTTACATAGCTTAAACTATTTCTCTATTTTTTACTTCCCTCGTCTAATAGACGAAGGAAGTATTGTAGTCGCGAAAAAATCACCTTTCGAGATTTCTTCAGATCTTTACGTTTCAGGGTCTTTAGATGACGAAAAACAGGTTTTCTCAATTCCGTCTGTCTGTCTGTCTGTCTGTTGGCGGTATAACTCAAAAACTATTTGTTGGAGGATGACGATATTTTGCATGCAGATTATATATTTACCTGGCACGAAACTTCAGATAAATATGTACAGGGTAAGCACCTTAAAAAAAATTAATTTTTGTTTATTTTTGAGTTAACTTTGAAATAGATGGAATTAATAATTTTCACATAGGTCAGGCTCTACATTTGCCGAAAATAGGACTCAACAGATACAGGATAATGTAACAAAAGAGTCAAAACGTTTCAACAATAAGACTGTTCTGTTTAATAGAGGCGCGCACCACACTCGTTCCAATAAGTCTGGGTGGCGCTGTACGACAATTCGATGCGGTTACAATCGCTACGGTGGAGTTCAAACCCCAGCGGGCTACATTTTTTAAATTTTCAAATTGATCTAATTCCTCTACAGATTTTTTCATATTTGTTAGCGTTGTTTTCAGTAAAAAACACCTACCATTACTTACACAAAACTATGCCTCACGTTTTTGACATGTTTCTTGTAAGCAAATGTTCTATTTTTTCTTTTCTTATCAATTACCTATTCATTGTGAAGCTTTAATTACATAAAATAATTTTATTTTTCTCAAAATACACTTACACATTTTTTGCTCTGATGCTCTACCCTAAAAATGATTTTCTGGAACGACAAACACTAAAGGTATACCTACCAGTAGTGCTGGATATTAACCACTAGAGAAAGGTTTGGCCCACACGAGGCCGTAGGCCGTGTTGGCTAATTTTCTCGAGTGGGTAATACCTCGTAACACTACGCGTACAGTATAACATTTTATCCATCCCTCTCAATAAATTCAGAAGAAGCATTAAAACCAAAATTTTTGTTTGAAATCACAATACCTGCTTGTTTTTACCTATTCAGTTGCTAGGTGACATCAGTACACAAAAGGCATTAACCATTCTTGTGTAAACGAAAACTCACTAGTTGAGTCAAAAGGTCACTTGTGTGTAATACTGATACTGTGATTGTTAAAATCGCTATAGTTATGGAGAGGTATTAGATACATAACTTTTTCACGTACTGTAAAGAAATGCGTCGTATTCCTAAATACAAAATCGTTTAGAGAAGTGGTACTTTTCTGCATAGCAACACTTTTTTGCGTAGCAACCCATACTTATAATGATTTTTAAATGCACAAAATTTTACATGATTTTTGATATTTTGACGTGAAAAATAGTATGTGCATACGCAACACGTGCGAAAAGTGTTTTTCTGCGCTCGCTGCGTAATTAGTTTCGGCTTCGCCTCGATTAAAAAGCTCGTGCCTTGCACGCAAAAACTACACTTTTTTCAACTTTTGTACACAATATACTGGAACATTTTACTTAGTGATGTTGTGAGTGCTACATCATTAAATAATTTCAAAAATAGACTTGACAGACATTTATACTCATCATGAATTATGTATAATTCTATATATTAATTTTTGTACTACTCATATTATACCGATTGTATTTTTGTAAAGGTCCAATCAGCATTATGCCGCCTTCCTTTATTTAAATAAAATAATAATAAAAGATAAATAATATTATTATTTTCTTATATGTTTTCATAAATACATAAAAACATTTACAAATATTGCTGTTAGTAAAATGGACAATTACTATTATCAACGCTTGCAATTTATATTTTTAATGTTTTTTCAATATAAATAATAACACATACATATTCATCTTCACTACAATTTTATTCCAGAAAAAACACTATTATGAAGTATCCTATTAAAATTGTAGACATCCTTTTAATGATATATGAAAGTGTTCAAGCCACACAGCAAACATATAACAATTCTATCTACAACAGTTCTACTACAAGAATATAACAATATATCCTCTGTCGGTTGTAACATATTTTACACGTTGTAAAAATGCAGCAACGGAAAATAGGCGACCGATTCAAATTTCCTACAATCATTTCTACCCTTCTCTAACTGTAAGCTGGAACCTAGTCGTAGTTTCATATCAAGTTTTATTTCTGTTTCCGATTCCAAGGCTCACGGCAGCCATCCTACGTAGTTTGCAGGGCACAAAAAGTAAAAGTAGAAACGTCTTGGAAGTTAAACAAACGGTAGAAATTATTGCCATGACGTACAAATATATTGCATCTCACGTAGTTATGACATACAAAGTCATGTGCATCGCGACGCTGTAAAGCGAATGCAAATAAATTCTACAAAATATCCCAGCAAACTCTTCATGCTTTTATTGTCCTGAAAATCGATGCGGCAAATTTGTTTAAGCCTCAGATTAAAATATTTCAACCCAATTCAAAATGTTTGCCAATAACTCGGCTACCTGCCACGAAGGCCCTAATTACTTTCACATTTTCCAAAACGTATCACGAAATGTAATCCATTGCTGACTTTGCTTTGATGTTATTTCATTCAACTGTTGACCCATAAATACATGTCAATGATATGAAGTTGAGATTTCATAGCTTCATCTGTCGATATTCCAAATTTTCAATTTCATTAAAAGGAAACTAAATGAACGTTGTGCATGTACCTGGCTAAAATTTAAAAAATAATTAAATATATAATTGAAAGAGAATGGAAAATTATAAAATGCTAAGATGGAAGGAATGCATGCAAGAGTTTTTTTTCAAAATCCTCGGGAAGAACCGGTAATTATAATATAAAGAAGCAGACCCACAATCGATAAAGAGAAAATAAAAAAGGTTTGTATAATAGATGAAGCAGCGCACCCAAATAATATAAAGAAAATTAATAAAAAATTAAGATCGCGGATTACGTAATACAGGCAATTCATTTAACACTGTTAGCAACCATGTTTAGACAACTCAATCTGAAGCAGCATTGGCGTGCCAAATATTAAAGTAAGTTAGAAAATTAACACAATGCCATCATTCAAAACTACACTATCAACACCAAAGCTCAAAAATGCAAATTGGCGCTTGCATGCAACGTCTAGAACATTAAATTCACTAAACCCAAAAATGTCAGTAGTGATCTTACTCTGCACAGTCCGTACGATCGATCTTTTTCTCTTCGATAGTTTGTAGAGTATCCGTGTAATAATAAGGGTGGGCTCAAAAAACACCTTTTTTATTGCTATACCCTGGAAAAGTTGTCTATTGCATAGCTAAGTAAAATAAAAAAATATTTTCAAATAAATAAATATCTTCTGTTCGCGCATCGCAATCAAAGTCTTGAAAAATGGCAAAATTTCCTATTTTTCGTCAATTTTTTATAATTACTAAACTCACTACTATCGAAACGCTATGGGTCCTAATATGAAGTTTGGGGTATGAGAAACACGAAAAAAATTAAAAATCAGTATTTTTTAATATTAATCGTTTGCGCATAGCATATAAAACATACTATTTTTAACAATTTTTGCTCTTAATTTCTACTTTCACGTGATTGGCCGATGACCGGTGGCTTATTCACGTTGCTATGGAAACCATCTTGTCAGTTCGTCAAGTTCTTTTGTTTCTCAGTCAATTGCCAGCAGTTGTTAATGATAATAATAATAATAATATTTATTTTACCACGTTATATACATACATATATTTGTAGCAAGTCGGAAGAATAAACACATTGAGTACTTTCAAAATATATGAAACTACATAAATAGTGTATCCATATACTCCTTCGTTGTATAAAAACATAGCTGTAATAGATGTCGCTTCACGTTAGTCTTAAAACTACTTAATGACAGATTTTTTACGCTGTGGAATGTGATTGTACAGGTTCAAATTGAAAGAATTTTTAACAGATTTGGTCACCCTAAGTCGCGGATTGCGTAAAGCATTATTAGTTCTCGCGAAATAATTGTGATAATCACGATTAGTGCAGAAAGACTCTATGTTTTTGTGTATTTCACACAGTGTGACTTATATAAATAAACACGGTAGAGACGTGATACCCAGGTTAATGAACAGTGGACGACAATGGTCCCTACTACCAACGTTAGCTAAATTTCTAACAGCTTGTTTTTGTTGACGAAAGATACGTAAAACGTGAGAAGAATTCCTCCATAAAATCAAAGCATAGGAAATATTTGTGTGAAACAGAGAAAAATACGTTATTCTTAGCAATTCTGGTATAACTAACTGTTTTAAATTTCCCAGCAAAAATATAACACTGGAAAGTTTCACACTAAAATATTCAATATGGTAAGACCGGTTTAAAGAGTAATATAACACTGCTCCTAGCAATTTAACCGAATCTCCTTTGATGGTAATTGTGGGGGAAGAAGAAAAATTTCTGGGTTTTGTCTTGATTAAGCTTGAGTTGATTTGTACAAAACCATTTTTGAGCATGATTCTCACTCTCAATAGAAAGTTGATGCAAAGTATTTAAGTTCTTTGAGAACGACAAGAGAGTAGTGTCATCAGCAAAAAATAAGCAGTTCCTGGGGGTCATATGATAGTATAAATCGTTAATATAGATGATAAATAGAATGGAACCTAATACAGAGCCCTGAGGTACCCCACAAACCACATGTTTAAGCCCAGAATTAATATTGTTGATATTTACACATTGTTTTCTATTTTCAAGGTAAGATGCAATAGCCCTAGTGAAGATCTTTTTATGCCATAAAAAGCTAGTTTACCTATAAGGATATCATGACATACGCAGTCGAACGCCTTAGAGAGGTCACACAGCGTGATGGCTGTGTGTTTGCCCTCTTCAAGACCTCCGACTACGTCACCAACCACCTTCAAAACAGCCTGGGTTGTGCTCCTACTGCCAAGAAAGCCAAACTGGCCCGAATTAAAAAGGGAATTGCTTTCAAAATATTGAATGTGACAGAGATAGTGAACTACTCGGAAAGCGTTTTGACTTTGTTTTCACCTGCTTGTTGAGTGTTGGCTGTTGACGTTCGAGAATTGAGATAAAAATGGCTACATCCATGAAAATCACTACAAGAAAGAATTTTGAATGCCCAATATTCGGTAATCCAAAAGATTTTTTGGCGAATAAGCTTCCTAATTATGAAGATGTCTTAATGCGCTGCTTTCAAAATCGATATCAGATATCGCTATGCTCCAACAACAAATAAAGTCACTAGATATATAAAGTACCGCAAATCTCCGCCATTTTCGGGCAAAAGCTTGACGCCATATTTGAATTTCAGATGTTAAATAAAAAACAATTAAAATATAACAAAATTTTGTAGTACATTCTTAAATTAGCAGCTTTCTTTCATATAGCCTACACTTTGCAAGGGTTGCCTTCAATCGTTGTCTAAGTTCTTGCTCTATTTCATACAAGCTGTTGTCGAGATTGTCTCAATGTGACATTTCTCCTTCAACTCGTTGGACCTGTAATAGTTTCCTCTATACGCATACACTGTGATCCATTGTCGACCAGAATAGGATATGCATTTGGACATTTTTTCTTACCATCTCTTCTTGGTTGTTCAAATTGACATTTCCAATTGTTGGACGAAGAAGATACTTAGCATGCGGATCATTTATCTACTTGGCATGAAGCCGAGTTGTTCAAATTGACATTTCCAATTGTTGGACGAAGAAGATACTTAGCATGCGGATCATTTATCTACTTGGCATGAAGCCGAGAAAATTTCGGTCAAATATATACAAGGTGAGCATCTATAAAAAATAAAACTTTGTCTATCTTTGCTAAACTGAGGAATATATATAAAAGTAATAATTTGCACATAGCTCAGGCTTTACCCTTGACAAAAATGGTACCCAACAAATATAGGGTAAATGTTGCAATAGAAATAAAAATGGTTAACAATAAGCTTGTCGAATGTAACGCATTCGCACGTTGCGACACGAGAAACTGCTTCCCGATCAAATCCCTTCCGCAGCCGCTGAAATCACATCGAATCCCGTCTGCAATATTGTTTTATTTGCAAATTGATGTAATTGTGCATTACCAAGTCTTTCCTTTTATTGTTTCAGTATTATTAGGAACTTTAAGATATTTTTACCCCTAGTTGCCTTTGTTTTTTCAAAATATTTAGTGTCAGAACTTCCACTTCTGAAGTTCTGAGTAAAGATTTTTTTAGATTCTTTGTTATTCATTTACTCTATCAAGCTGTATTGATTGCCTGATTGCCGTTCTTCCCCTTTCCAATTTGCTCTTTATTACTTGTTCACGATATGGCTAATCCAAAATCTACTCTAATCTTCTATGTATTTCTTCGCATTGGTCTTCGTTCAAACGTTTGAATATTCTCCCGCATATTATTCCTATTGTACACAACACATTGATCCTTCTATCATAGAGCATTCTTTATCTCTTTTTACTTTCTTTTACAATAAAGGAAGTATTGGATTCACCCCAAAAATTTGAAATTGAGTTTTCAACAGATCTTCACGTTTTAGAGTCCCCTGAACCCAAAAACATATTTTTTTCATTGGTCTGTCTGTCTGTGTGTCTGGCTGTGTGTCCGTCTATCTGTGTGTCTATCTGTGTGTCTGCCTATTTTAAATAGAACACCCGGCATATTATTACATTTTTGAATTCAGCTTAAAATTCTAGAGAAAATTTGTTTCTTCAACTAACGCTCTATTTTTACCGCTTTTGTAGAATTGGTGATTTTTGACAATTTTTGACAAATGCTAAAAGTTTAAAATCAAATTTTTAGTTAATTATAAGATCACTGTAAAAGGAAGTTGTGTGCGTGTATCACACCAGATTTTTTTATGTGTGTTGCTTCCGAGTGTTAGTTACCAATTATTGGGATTTCGCCACATTTTAAACGTTTATTCTCAAGCTGGATCAACAAAATGATCATTTTCACTGGTTCATATTTTAGAAGCTCTAAATTTACTCCACGATGGACAGGAGCTTTAACATTTGTCATGGCCGTCAATGCGTGTACCACCTTTTTCTGTTGTGATTGGTACTGTATTGTATCTGTTGGCGCCCTCATTCGTTTCTATCATCTTAAGTTCTTTTCTATGTTCGCCTATTAATTTGCTATAATGCTCATTCTAGTTTTCTAGACTCACCAGTTATGAATACAATAAAGGCAAAATAAATATATATGATAAATACATGGTAGATCATAATCTATCTCTATTCAAATGTAGGCATCTGAAAGCCAATTTTAGAGATTGTTAAATCGATCGAAAAAAAATGTTATAGATAATATGGTGTGTCAACCTACTTATATACACTCGTTATTCCTCGATCTCCAAAAACTAAATCATAATACATTTGAAAAACTGCTGTATTTGAATTCATAACGACTCCTTTTAATTGTGTCACTGATAGTTTGAGCATTGCTACAATAGCTGCAACAATATTTTATTATTTTTATCGTGAAAGCTAACATAATTTAAATTAAATAATAGGAATTTATTATACAAGACGATAAAGTTAAATTTTATCCATGAGTGAATCGTTTAACGTCGAGACGAAGTCGAGACGTTAATGATTCAAGAGTGGATAGAAATAACTGTATCGTCGTGTATAATACAACATTTTTTTCTATAGCAAAAACTTTAACAATTTTAAAAGAAAATAAGGACAGTCAATCACATTTCAAAATGTCAGTAGCTAGATTGGGTTGCTACGATAATACGAAGCTGTCATATTTAATTTAAACAAAAGTTAGAAAATTAAATTACTCTTGATCTATCCTTGATGTTAAAGTGCTACTTTATCTACCCTTGCTGTTAAAGTAAAACTTGACCTTTTGTTTTAAGTTGATAAAATCACACTTTAACATGTGCTATAGAAAAAATATATATTTTTAATTCATTTCCAAATTCTACATACACGCCTTTTCCATTAGAAACTAAGTACGGTGATAATCTCTTGCACCATACTGCCTAACATTTCTGGTAGCGTAAATATGATCATTTATAACACACATGTTCTTCCTTCGTGTGTCTTTTCAGCCTCCGTATCCACAGCTAAACAACGACACACAAACAACAGACACGGTCTTGCACCTTAAAATTTGTTTACGACGTGTAACAAAAACAAAAATTAACACGACTAGCTTCAGTGGGACATCCTGAAAGCGTAGGTGTTTCGACATAGAAGTCGGTTCCGTAGAGACGTGTTTGTGGACCGCCACTGAGTTGCTTGCTGCATCCTAAAGGTACTAGCGACGACGCTAACTCAGCTGAAGATGTCAAAGGCATCTGAAACGTGTCAAAGTCTAATTTGTTGGATCGTTGGATGATCTCACCTTATCTTTATGTGGTTGATGCTTATTTCGCTTATGGACACATCTACATATCTGCCTTAGAAAACACAAATAAACACAGTAGAAACTTGATACATTATTTCAACGCATCAAAAAATATCGGTAACTTAATTATTGGGCAGCCGTAGCTGGCTGTTTATGAAGCTATGATTACGTCGGGGAGGAATACACTATTTTATTAAATTGGCCACAATCTAGACAACGTATTAAAAAAAATTTAGCCTTCCCATACGAGGAAATGCTTAAAGATTGGGTTCGTTAAGCGAGAACATATCCATAAAAACAGTAAAAATTGAAATTATTAATTCAAACAGGCTTAAAATCAACGAGGGCAGGCAATTTACATGCAGAAAGTACACTCAGTAAAGAGGTAACTTTTAGTGCTAGGCAGTCGTTACCAATGCCGACGTGAAAGCAAGGCTAATCTTCAGTCTAAACCTGCAAGAATCAGCTCTGATCAACATCGATTTTTGGCTTTCTACGGTAACTTAATTAACGACCAACTGAACCGCAACGGTTTAAGCACTACAAAAGTGGTAATTATCCAGTAAGAAACCGAAACGTGTTTACAACAAAAATATTATTTCGGAAGCTATTACGAGAACTAAACATGTAAGCCACATACACTGGTCTGGGATACCATGAATCGGTTCTAGCATTTTAGAACATAATATAAAGTTGCTGTTTTAAACTATGATAATCCCATATATTTTCTATATCGAACTAAAAATTACATAAACTATTGGCTTAATATTTAATTATACATACTGTAGTATTATAAACTATACTTCCACTAATTTCGTCAAGATGCTTATATGCTCTGTCCTCGAGCTTGTTCGATTGATTATCTACCCAGGCAATTAACTCTCTCCCACACATTGCTCACAACCGAGGTAAAAAGTTGCAAGTGCAACTGTTTTAGCGATTTTACTTACTTTATGTACCTAGCTTAGGTTACTAATGTTTTCATAATAAACCGTTGAATTAACATTTTAACTAAATTTGTGGTGTTTATTGAAATTAATTAAACGTAAATAGTTTAGCTATCTTACCTAATTAATCGTATTACAGCACCATCTGTGACTCCATTCTACAATAATTAAAATGATACATGAATTTATAATTTCGTGAAATCAAGGGCTTCATATATTTTATTTTGTGGATATAATTTAGTTCAAGTTGGTTTTGTTAATTTCCGGCTGCTGTTTTTGAGAGTTTTATTTAAAAACACTGTTAAATGGTTATTTTTCGTATTTCTGGATTTTGTTGGATGCGATATGTTCGTTTAACAAGATGGTAGCACATAATAAAATACATATGGCGGATTAGGAACTCCTTAAATGAAGTATTCGACCTTCCAGCTCAGTAGAGAGGATTCTATTAAACTTCCAAAATGTCCACCACAAAACAGTGTAGTACAAGAAGCGTGGCTAGATGACTGTACTTATAATTGATGAACAATTACAAAATAAAACAATGCTACTTGGAAAACCAAAGTCGAATGATGTCCAATAAATTTAATGTTGGTATATTTTTGATTACGAAAAATAAACAATTGCTTTTTAAATTACCGCAGTTTCTAATGTACCAGGACAAGAACTATTTAGATTTTCCTGGAATTGTTTCTGTCAAGTCTTGCACTGTTATGAGTTCGCGTAGAGTACACTCTGCTTTTTAAATAAACCCGCAGAAAGTAATCTGAAGAGAATAAATGTAGTAAACGGTAGGGTTACTATGTGTTTTCTAAGCGCGAGTTTAAGTTATTCGAAACCATTTCCATAACGCCGCCATACTTTTTCCGATTGACCTGTAGAGGAATCTTGTGGAAACCATAATTTCCTATTGCAAGTAACTGATAGCTAGTCTAATCAAGGTCTAAAAACTATTGGAGAATCATTCAGTAGTGACAGCGACAGTTTCACTAGTTTCTTCACAAATCAAATATCCTAAGAGGTAAAATGGAGAAGTTACGGACTAATCTGTCAGAGTCCGTGAATTAAAAGGTGCTTCATGGGTTAAGCAAAGGTTTTCTAGCAGCCGATGGCGAATATTCTCCATTAATCCATGTTTGAGAGCAAACACACGAAATGAGTAAATTTAGTAACCAAGCTGATCTAATAAAACTGTTACAAGTGAAGATTCTTATTTATCAACATAAGTGAGTATGAAAGTATAAGGATGCACGATGCACGTATTGAGTGTTTAAATGTAAATCTTCAGTATAATTCATTACTAACCCTTAAAAAAAATAATAGCGAAGTCAGTTATCATTATCAGCTTAAGATATTACTCGAATTCAACAAAGAGATTAGCTCCAACTCTGATTAATCATCACCCACGGCTGACTTAATGCGGACTGCTAGCCTATATTGCACACTCCACCCCAGATTACGTAGTCCATAACGCTGAATTACCACTCTCTACCACAAATTCAAACCCTAGAAGGTTAATAGACAGGAAATTTGGCCCCTTTATGCATAGCGGCCAGCGTCGTGTTACAAGCCTTACCGCTGTTTACAGTTACACTTTAGTGAAATCTGAGTAATTCAGTCTAAATTAATCCCGTACTACTTCATTAACGACTCTTATATTACAACGCTGACCAAAAGCGAAACATGGAACGGCGTGGAAAACCCGAGCAGCACCCTAATTTTCTTAGGCGAGGGAGTGATAAAAGGACGTGTAATGCGAGAATAATTACGATTTTAAATACTTCCCCCGAATTACTGCCGGCGCTTTAAGGTATCTCGCTTTCTTAAGCCAGCAGCTTCGCCCTAGAGTACTATTAATTAAGTTATATAATTTCCTTAATTTAGTGTGGTAGTGCACCGATATACAACCAAGACGCAAACAACACGGAATGGGAAACATGCCAATGGCTTGGGGTTAGTTCACAGACCTCATAATTCTCCAAAATAGGGATAAAGTTCACGATAGAGCGCGTCCAAGCCTGATCCAGGATGTAATCAATTTCGTTGGGATGTTTTCTTAACTATATAGTCTGGCCTACAAAAAGAAGTCGCTAACACTGCGACTCCATTTTTGGTTCACATTCTATCAAACACTCTACGATGTCACGAGGCAAATCGTGAAAGATCAATATTTGAAGAGGTGGTAGTGAGATAGTACACAAGTATAATGCGAGAAACATATACACTCCAACAGAATGGCTTTATGGTAGAAGCGTATTTTTTTCATGCACAAAAAGTCACTACTCAATTCCAACGTGCATACAAAAAATATCCCGTTGAAGTAGCATTTTGCATAAATTTAATGAATTCGGTAGTATCTTTTCGCGACCCTGGTAATATTACAGAAAAACATGTCAGCGACGAAATGAAATAATGAGAACCTTGATACTATTAGTGGATAAAAACCTTCTAGGGTTGGAAGATTTATTGCTAACATCAGATTCAAGAAGTATTATTTTATAAAATTATATCATTTTGTTTGATTTGAATAACGGTAAATATTTACTTTTCTAGCCGTAACAAAAGATGGTTCTATTTCAATTAGAAGTGCTAGATGGTGTAAATCTACATTAATTAGAGGCAATACTTTTTTTTCACGACTCACTTAAAATTAGAATCATCTAGAATAATAACTAGATCCAAAGTCTTATTATTAAAGTTATTAATGCTATTTATTAGTATAGGTTCGTATAAATTGATAAATAAACCTAGTTCTTTATGCTTGACTTCTAAAGTTTGCACTATTTGGACCATATACAGGGTGTTTCATAACGTACAGAGGAGACCTAAAGGGTAGCTAGAGGAGGCCAAAATAAAGTTATTTTCTTAATAAACTTCTGAAAAAACCCAACATCAAGAAAGTTACAGCAAGTTAAAGTTGAATAAATTGACCAGAATTCTTTACAAACTGAGTTAGTAATTTACGTTTTAAGTTTAAGCAGGCGATATTTGAGAGTTAACTGAACAATGTCGAGTTAAAAAAATAATAAAAATAAATAAAAATTTGGGTTATTTAAATTTTTCTGTTAAATGCTTAAAAATTGGTGTTCGCTGACTATTTAATAATAACTAAGAAACAAGTAGCAGAAAAAATGTGTTTAAGTATTAATTCATTTAAACGTCAACATTAAGATACATCAGCTATTAAGTGTTTAATTCTACTAAAATGACTAACTACGGCAACGAAGAATATGTAGATATGATTATTATGCGTCGAGCTACTGAAGAAAAAGCTGTACGTGAAGATTTCCTAAATTACCAAGAAAGGTTATGGTAGCGGTAGACCAAATCAACATGGGGTAAATATGGAGGAAGAACGTTTAGAAATGGGTGATCCTGATCCAACTACAAGTACACGCCAAATTTCTCACAAACTTGGAGTTTCTCCATTCTTTTTTTGAGCAGCAATGGCGTGTAGCCCTATCATTTGCAAAAGGTGCAAGGACTGACTCCTACTGATTATCCGCTGCGGCAGTAGTTTTGCGAATGTCTGTTAGATCGCACTACTAGGGAAGCAGAATTTCCAATACACGTATCTACTAGTGACGGATGAATGCCGTTTTACTAAGGATGGTGTTCTCAACTTCCACAATTCTCACATATAATAAAAATCCGCACGCGATTCGCCAGAGCAGCTTCCAGCAACGTTTCAGTTTAAATCTGTGGGCTGGTATTTTGAACAGCACCTTTCGCATTACGCAGCACGCCTTAATGGCCATTCTTATTTGCAGTTTCTAAAAGAAGTTCTATCAGAACTCCTTGAAGATGTTCCTTTGGATGTGCGAAGTACCATGTGGTTTATGCATGACGGTTGTCCTTCACACCCGCAAAGGTGGATCGGCGGAGTAGATTCATTTCATGGCTTCCACACACCCAGATGTCAACCCAGTGGACTTTTTTTTGCGGGGTTTTATGAAAGAATTGGTGTATGCCACCGAAGTTAATACAATCGACGATTGGCGCCGTCGCATCAACGCTGTAACAGAGCAGTTACTCCAGCAATTTCCAAAAGTATCAGAAAATTTGATTCGTCGAGCACAAATGTGTGTTAAAATGCAGGGTCAGAATTTAGAACACTTAATGTGAATGTTTTTGTTATGGTGCATTGTTTGTAGCTTATTTATCAAAATAACGTTTTCTTTTACTTCAAAAGGTATCTTATTTTTACTGTGTGTTTTCTGTATAATTTAAAATTAAACTACCTGCACAGCAAATTATCAGGTATTGTAAGAAATATGTTTCGACGGAAACGAAAACGCAATGGTATTCTTTCTAATTTTTCCTCATTAATACCAGCGATATTCAATAAGTGGGCATTCATTTACAAGCACTTTAAACTGCTGTTTTAAGAAAATTACTTTAGTTCACCAACTAGACAGATATTTATGTTATTATTAATAATTGCGATCTGCTCAATGAAACTAAAAAAATTACAGTATTCATCGTAACTTGAATCTGGTGAAATATACACATTAATTATATAGAATTTTGTGTTATTTAATTTAATACTAATTAACAAAGCTTCATAATGTGCATCTTTCACCTATTTTTTCTACTTTCTAAAATGTTATATTTGTATCTTATTGAGGTTAAGACAGCTCCTTCTCTATTTTTCTGTGTAACATTAATACTCCTATAACATCTATACAAATTATAATAGAATTGTCCAATACTTCGCTTTTACAATTCCATCAGTTAACCATGTTTCCGTCACGCATATTATATCGTACTCATGATTCCACGATCCTTTATACAGCTCAGACAGTTTACTCCTAAATCCTCTGCAATTTTGATAATAAATGCAAATCATCAATTGTTTACCAGTGCATCAAGTACGTCAAAGGTACCTAAAAAACAAAGAACAATTAGATCAATTAAAATTTAAATAAAAGAGAAAAAGTAGCTATTTATGCAACAAGTGCTAAAAGTCGACGTTTATGCACGAGACATGAAAATTATGAAACGAAGCTGAAGGGTGAGTTTCATAACATGTCTCGTACATAAACGACTTTTAGCAGGCGTTGCATACAATATTTTATCTACGACCCTAATTTTACTGCTATTAATCCATAAATATCGATTTAACAAAGGTTTGCATCTATGACAGTTAGAATTTATGTCATAATAAAGAGAGGGCCTTGGTACGCTGGTTAATGTTTGTGAAACCAATACTGTCAAAGTCAGTTATCAAAAGTAATTATTAATACTACACATCTGACTGTATTCATTACATAACGGTTTAATGATTTCAAAAACACTTTACCTCTAACGCAAGAAGTAACTAGAATAACTTTACAACCACACTTCCAGTTCGAAATTCTAGTTTTATAACCTCACTTCACTTTTAGTACATGGGCTAAAAGTAAACGGCTGATTTCTTTAAACACGCTAAATTATAAAACGTCACTTTTAGTGAAAAAAGTAGACCTTTTAGCACTAGCTTGTTTCACTGAAAGTGACGTTTTATAGTTTAGCGTGGTCAAAGAAATCAGCTGTTTACTTTAAGCGCATCTGTGGTATAAAGCGAAGTGAGGGTATAAAACTACAATTTCGAACTCGAAATGAAGTTGTAAAGTTATTCTAGTTACTTCTTGCGTTACACGTAAAGTGTTTTTGAAATAATTAAAGCGTTATGTAATGAATACAGTCAGATGTGGAGTATTAATAATTATGACATAAATTAGAAGTGTCGTAGATGCAAACCTTTGTTAAATCGATATTTATGGATTAACTAGCAAGATGCCCGTTCTTCGTACGGGCAACAAATGTTTTTTCTTCTAAATTTCAAATAAATTTTAGGGCGCCGCCACCCCCTCACTCAATACGCTAAACTAACAAACGCCGCAAAACAATATTGTTGGAAAAAAGAAACAAAATTCTTGCGAAAAAATTCCTCCACAAGTCTTTTTTATGCTTCACGTACCCCCTGGAAATGTGTACGTAATTGTCGTTCTCCTTGTATATATTGATAAAACTATAGTTTTAGTATAACAATGAGATAAAATTAAAATATATATGTAGAAACTAAATGTATTCATAAATTACAGCAAGATAAACTTAACACCTTACCCCTTTTCAGTTTTTCCTTTTTACCGCTTTAGGGGTAAGATTAAAATCCCTTAAACCTCTTTCTAAATATTTTAAGAATACATCTGTATGCCAAAAAAACAATGTTCTAACTCAATAAACATAAGAGATACAACGGGTTCTTTAATTCACCCCGAATCTAGATTTGCACCTTTAGGGGTTGATTTGGGAAAATCCTGAAACGTGTTTTTAGACATTTGTATTCGATACCTATGCATGCAAAAAACCAAGTCGATATCTTATGGGGTTAAGAGATATTGAGGAATTCGTGAACACACAGTTCACCGCCTTTCACCCCTTAGAGGTAACATTTTAAAATCCCTTAAACCACTTTCTAAATGTTTTAAGAATACAGTTATATGCCAAAAAAGAATGCTCTAGCTCAATAAACATAGGAGATATGAAGGGTTCTTTAATTCACCCCGAATCCAGATTTGCACTTTTAGGGGTTGATTATGGCAAAATCCTGAAATGCGTTTTTAGACACTTGTATTGGACACCTATGCAAGCAAACACCAAGTCGCTACCTTATCGGGTGTAAGAGATATTCAGGAATTCATGAAAACACAGTTTACCCCTTTTCATCCCCTTAGGGTTAAAATTTTCAAATTCCCTTAAACCGCTTTCTAAATATTTTAAAAATACATCTATATGCCAAAAAGAATGTTCTAACTCAATAAACATAGGAGATATGAAGGGTACTTTAATTCACCCCCAATCCAAATTTGCACCTTTAGGGGTTGTTTAGGGCAAAATCCTAAAATAGGTTTCTAGGTATTTGCATTGATAATCTTTGCAAGCAAACACCAAATTGATATCTTATCGGGTCTAAAAGATATGGAGAAATTCGTGAAAATACAGTTTACCCCTTTTCGCCCCCTTAGGGGTAAAATTGTAAAATCCCTTTAATCACTTTCTAAATATTTTAAGAATATATCTATATGCCAAAAAAAGGAATGTTCTAGCTCAATAAACCTAGGAGTTACAAAGGGTTCTTTAATTCACCCCAAATCCAGATTTGCACCTTTAGGGGTCGATTAGGGCAAAATCCTGAAATGTGTTTTTAGACACTTGTATTGGACACCTATGCAAGCAAACACCAAGTCGCTATCTTATCGGGTGTAAGAGATATTCAGGAATTCATGAAAACACAGTTTACCCCTTTTCATCCCCTTAGGGTTAAAATTTTAAAATTCCCTTAAACCGCTTTATAAATATTTTAAAAATACATCTATATGCCAAAAAAGAATGTTCTAACTCAATAAACATAGGAGATACGAAGGGTTCTTTAATTCATCCCCAATCCAAATTTGCACCTTTAGGGGTTGATTAGGGCAAAATCCTAAAATACGTTTCTAGGTATTTGCATTGATAATCTTTGCAAGCAAACACCAAATTGATATCTTATCGGGTGTAAGAGATATTGAAGAATTCGTGAAAACACATTTTACCCCTTTTCACCACCTTAGGGGTCGAATTTCAAAAAATCCCTTCTTAGCACTACCTTACATAACAAATTGAACCTTCCACCCAAATTTCAAGTTTTTAGTGCCAGTGGTTTCGGCTCTGCGTTGATTAGTCAGGGTTGTGACTTTCCTTTATATATGTATAGATAGATAACAGTAAAATTAAGGTCGTAAATAATAGATATTAACGATATAAGTTTGATTATGAGCATCTTAACGACACGAGTTTGATTGTCAAAAACGAGGCGGTGAGCCGAGTTTTGCGGCCTTCGGCTTCGTTTCATAATTTTCATGTCTCGTGCATAAACGTCAACTTTTAGCACTTGTTGCATAAATAGCTATTTTCTACAACCGTGCCTAAAGTAGATACACGTTTGTTAGTTTGTAAAGTATCACTTTTTAAAAGTCAGTGCATAAAAAGTTCTTTACAAACCCTAGTGCATAAAAAGTGAAATGTATTTGGGGTTGCCTATTTACACAATCTTATTCTAGATGTTAGTAATGTGAAAAACCAGAAAGATGTCATTTATTTAATAGAATTTGTTAATTATGTACAAAACCATAATTGTGAAAAATTAGCATAATTAATTATTATTAATAACAGTAATATTAAAGGTGCAACTAGAACCATTCTGAATAATTAAACCGTTTGTTTTCTGCAGAGTAGTACTTTTCTGTTCTGAACTTTTAGAAATATTATTTTCCATTGGATTATCATGAAAAATTATTTGTTTAGAACATGAAGGTTGTTGAATTATCAAATTATCATCAGAAGTAATTTTTTTAGGACAAGAAAGTTGCTGAATTTCTCCCAATATTTTATTTGACACTTCAACTTTTTTAGAGAGTGTACCATCTACATATCCCTCAGCCACAGTTGTCGACCTCCAACCCCCATGTTTTTTTACAGTCAATATGTCTGCACCAGCGTCTGCTAGCATGGTTGCCGAGGATCGTCGAAAGCAGTGGCCCGTGTAGTGGTGGGAGTTGGGTAAATTTAAGTAACTGGCAATTATGGACGGCATCTTGCCAAATGTGTTAATTCCTACAACTTGGTTAACACATTTATTATTTTGGTATTTTAAAAAAAGTCTTGGTGTCTTCACATTTGCGGGCGTTAAAGCTATGGACTTTCTATAGTACGATAAATAATCCACAGAATTGCTTGGATTCAAAATTGTAAATACTCTTTCAACATCATTTTTAGTGTCTGGAATCTTTACTATGAGAACAGTTTGTTTATCTTCTATGTGATTTATAGACATTTTCACTAATTCTTCTCTGCGGCAAGCCCCAGCAATGCCTACAATAAATGCAACCTAAAAAATTTTTCAAATTAATATTTTAAATTAGTTCTTATGTACAAGTGCCTTAAACATTAAAAACTGTGAATCTGGAGCATCATTTATAAATTTTATGAAGTGTTGTTTTTCGAAAATCCCTGCATTTTTTTGGTTTGTAACTTTTATTTTTCTGTTTTAAAAATGCAATTAACTTGTGGTATGTTGAAATATCCACATTGTTGTTAATCTTGAGAGTAGTTTTCAACATTGAATAAAAAGACCACAATGTTGCTGGCTGATAGTTTTTCAGCTTATCAGAAAAGTATGCCAACAACACACTTTCCGAATATTTACTAACTTTATTCTGTTGACACCAATCTATGAATAACTGGTACTGCCATTCATATAAAACTACTGACTTCTTTAGTAAAAGATTAAGACTCGCTGCTTTCGCTGTTTCAGCTAAATCAGGTGGAGTGATTTCTATATCAGACATATCTGATAATTCTGCTTCCATCTCTCAAGCTTAAATTTTTCTTACAAACAATTTGAGGTTAACTTAAAGAACTTCAATAGTAATTCTTACACTTACCTACCTTTCACAACAACGGTTTTAAATTGACTGAACTCCACTTGGTCTCTGGTTTTGAACGTGCCAGCTTACGAAACGCAGAAAATGCAGGAGAAAAATTTTACATAATTTTGACAGTTCATCCCACAAAACAATACGTTCATCGATCACGATCAGTGGCGCCTACTTAAAACGAATTTCAATCAACCAACCAGTTCTGTACCAAAATAAATAAAGCAATTGATAAAAAATGTGAAATGTTCGGTTGTAGAAAAAATCTAGTATGCAACACGTGTGTAAAAGGTTTTGGTAATTATTTACTTTACCTTGAAAGGCTTAAATTGCAACTTTTGGAAGTGGTTTTGCACTATTCCTATGGTTTACGGCCTGCTGAACTCGAATCTGTTGTCGGAAGAGGCGAAAAATTTATATTTTCACCAAGTAAATAGCAAACTAAAATGCACCTCAACTAACACAATTGACACTTCCAGTGTTAGCTACCTTGCCAACTGTAATTAAAATACCCTAAACGGTGTGACGTAGCCCCAACGAGCATAAAAGTATCGAGGCCTCTAGTAAATACTCTTGCTAAAATGCAGTATCGTAGACCACTTCTGTCTCATGGCCAGGAGCTACTTTAGGTTAGCTGCTTTTTAAGATTTGTGTGTACTTAGTACCCACCCTTATTACTAGCTCCAGGAATGGTAGTAACAGTTACTGTTACTAAACTGTTACTAGTAAGCTCCTGCATCGATGTAACAATGTGGGTGGTGCTGTTGTGTTTAAGATTATTTCATCAGCCGTCCGTACATTTTTATAACTGAAATGAGTTGCAGCGTCTCGCAGTAATTTGTACTGTGCCTCAGTAAGATTTTCCCGAATAGTAAATCCAGTAGCATTTAGCAGTTTTTTACCTTTTTTACAGTGTAGTACATAAATTTGACAATTGGCCTTCCGTTTATTTTTTCGCCTTGCTGTGTTTTTGTTTTTTCTAGTAGGCCAATTCCATGTGCCCTTACGATATTATTTGCGGCGATATTTAATTTCATTATCTTGTTGTTGATTAAGTTTAACAATTCGTTTTCTGTATTTTCATATGCCACTTCCAGCAATCCAAACACTTACACAATTCCTACGGAGATATTGCTCTCGTCGATAGAAATCACTTCTTAGTAGCTTATTTTCTTCTGTACGTGTTCCCAGTTTTTTCTCCATATCTTCAACTCTGCCTGACAAGTGCTGGAATTCAACTTCAAAATTCTTTAAAATTACATCGGATACACTTTTTACGATTGCATTTAAAAAGTCTTCATTATACACTAGTTCACTAACAATATTTGATCCCAAACTTTGTAGTTCCTTCTGTTGCTTCGTAGTAATCAGCATTTTATTAGTAACGCGCGCCAATTTTACTATTTGCGCACACACCTAACCCCGTCTAGTCGCATTGATAGTAGGGATGTGCGGTACGATCCAATATTTTGAAGTAACGGTACTTATTTTGTACCGGTATTTCAGCAATACAATACGATACGACTTATTATTATTGGTTATTATTGGTCAGAACTGATGCAAGGTTTTTGCAGCCTGGGTTCCAATAACTCATAACATAAAAATTAATGAAACAATCTCAATGAGGTTGTTTGATATTTATATTTAGTCTTCTATGTATGTAAGGGCGAGATGGGCGAACTTCGATAACTTTCAATAAGTAATTTTCAGCTTCTACAAACTCGACAATAAAAATCAAAACAAAATAATTTTGTTGGGACGAAATCTTCCTGTTTAACATGTGTAGGTACTACACTTCGGGTTTCGGCTGGTACAGCAAAATCTTAATTGATAAATTCTAAGGAGAATGACCAATTTTGGAGGACTGGAGCTTTCATGTATCCCATCAAATTGTATTATAATGATTAAATATCCAATAAAAACTTCATTATTCAGCTTAAATATTTATAACATGCTGCTTTATACAATTGTAGTGTTTATATACGTTTATGAAACTAAACTTTGTTGGAAAATATGAATGCGTTTCAGTCATTATATTCGTGTTACTTTTTAAGTTTTTAAGCGTTATAAAAGTTAGTGTACTATTTAATAGATGTATTTCTAATACTGACTTTATTGATTTTTTTATTGTTACTGCCACTAGTATTGCTACAGTTCTATTTGCGGTACTAAGACTCGACGGTTCTTTAATAAATATACCTAGAAAATATCCTGGATCGAATGTGTACCGGTATTTCATGTACCGGTACTTTTGTATACGATACCGCCTCGAACCGATACTTTTAAATCGATACCATACGATACGATTATTCGGTGTATCGAACATCCCTAATTGACAGCACATAGCGATTATGGTGATAGCCAACGTTTCATAGGAGCAGGAATTGCAAGAAGAATATATGTGTCTACTTTGCTAAAAGTGATTCTGGCAAAACGCTTTTAAAGGCAATTAATTCTTACTAGATATGTTGGTACCAGGCAAGAGTTAAATATGCATAGTTTTGTGTTCTAACTCCTTAATTGCTTAAATTATAATATTTTAATTATTCAAGTTTAAATTCCAAGAGTACTGCATGACACTATAGTATTGTTTTCAACATTTCCCACAACTTGTATGCCACCAATTTAGCCTACACAACTGCAACAATTTAATAGTTACTTAAACGCAACTGTAATATGTAAACTTTTAAAGTAGTATCAATAATGAATAGGGGAGTCGACGACTAAAATAAATAACAAGTAATAACTAGATTTAGTAACAGTTAAAGTAAAAATTAAAGTTGCTTTAAACTTGAACCGCTTTTCTGCAGCAAGTCCTGTTAAATAAAAAATAAAAAAAGCTTTAATCAAAATTTATCGACTCCGTGGCTCAAGTAATTACGGGCGAATTTAACTCGATGGCGGTGGTGTTCCTTTCTCTAATTACACTTAATGAATAATCAGAAGCTTTACTCATGCGACTTCTACCGTTTTAGGAATTAAAATTAACGGGGAAGTTTGAAGTTGCACAATTATGTCGCAAATTTAGCAAATTCATGAGTCGCTTTTAAAAGTAGATAAAGCTGCGACAAAACGGAACTAGTAGCCGTTTCAGTTCCCGAATGTGTAAATACAAAGTTTGTCGGTTCTATACCGCTCGACTTGCCGGAAACTTCTCGCGTTTTGTTTCCGTTTGTTTCTGTTATTTTAGTAAATATTTTGCACGAGAACGCATCTGGCCGAAGTTTCTGCACTTACATTTTTCTAATAGAATTTTATGGCCGAATGCTGAAACTTCCGTCGTAGCCAAGAGATTGCGGAAATATTAAATGTGTTTGCTTGGAAACCCCTACCTCCAAAACAAAACAATAATGCATATTTTTTTCGTACCAACGTTCTCTGTTTTTATTAAACCTTGGCCCTTTCATTTCCGCGCCCTAAGAGCTTTAGGCCAGAATGGCTGAACGAGAAGTGATGCAAGAACAGGGCCGTGTAGTGTGAAGATTAAAATGTAGTTAAGCCCTTGTAGTGGCATCCTGATTGGTCTTTAATGAAGCGGAAGGATGATGTATCACCGGCCAGCGTGCGTCTTTCACAAATAAGGGAAAATATGTAAGGGACCCAACTGTCGTAACTTCCTTCATATATCAAGAAATCGATTTATTTTTTCCACCCGAATGAGCATTTTTAATGGCCCGGAATAGTGCGCGCTCCGTCGAAATTTGCAGAAAAAATCTCCATTCATGACTGAATTTAAATCAGCTCCGTCTTGTCCTTGCCAAAGCAGTGTTGCCGTTCTAGTTCAGTTATAGTGAATGTAATGTTAGGTTCTCATTAAAATAAGCTACAATCGCTTTCTCTGACTATGTTACACATTGTAGTAAATTACCAAGGGTAACTTATCAAATACCTCCGCAAATAATCTTTAGGTATTTCCCCGACTCATTATTGACGATTTGGTAAAATATTGAACTATTGAGAGGATGTCCGACCGTGGTTTTATATTTCAAAACTTAATTCTGTGAAGCTAAATAACTTACCTAAAACCTGGGTACTTTGATGTCAATATGACATATTTTTCCATATACCAGGGTACTGACATATCTAATTTTTTCCGATTTTAAATTGTCACACTGGCATAACTTTTCGGGTGACACATCCATCAAGACTCCTGAAAAATTAAAACTGGGAGGTATTTGGTATATTATATTAGAGAAAACCATCTTAACCTGCCCGTCATAAGACGAGCCTTCTACCATCTTTAGCCTTTCTTCTTTTACCATATTCTTCTAGTCTGGGTAATGCACCTACTTTTCTGTTTCTTCTCCAGTCTCCCCTCTGCACCATTCATCCTTAAAAAAAATCAGTCTGTTTTTATAGATTATTAAAATTATTTGTATTAGTACTCGTCTTAAAATAGATTACATTCAAATGAAACATCTAGCAATGTGAATTACATTAAAAAAGCCTAGCTTGAAAATCTTCAATGTTTTATTACTTTATTTCTTTTTTAAATAAACAAAATACAAAATTAATCAGTAATTCTAGTACCTTATTTACAATCGACTATCAAAATTTTGGCAGTTTTTCTATTCCTATTGAAGGTGAAGAAGTCGTCAAACCAGTTTTAAAGAGCGGCGTCGGTATTAAAGGAGAATTCTTAGATATTTGTAGATAGGAAACTGAAACAATCAAAAGTTCAGGAGAATAGAGCGGCACCGAAAACTTAAATAGCCGCTATTGTAATGTTTGTAAAATAGTTAGGCTTAAACTGGTCTTTAAGACACTTGACTAAACTAAAAAGCTAAGCTTACCCTAATTGCCCCTCCACATGCTGTTGTCCGGTTAAAACTCAGGTGGGGGGGGGGGGTCGTTTCGATACGACACACACAGCTTAGGGCGAGCTGCTATCACTAGGGATGTTCATTACGACAAAAAAAATGGGAAAAACAAACGGGCGCCTCGAAAATTGTTGATTAGTACTCAATCTAACTTACACTTGGACAAAATACGAGGTACAAATGCCGTTACTTCGCTTCAGTGCCTATGGTAGACACTCCACAAGCTACATAAAGTTTCACCTACTTTTGGTGATCTCCTCACAATTCCTGGCACTGTACAATAAGCGACAGAACACAAAGACAATATCGTCAGTGAAGTAGCAATACCTCCTATCTGACAAAATTTTCAAAATTACGATTTATACAGCAATCGATTCCTAACTTTACTGCGCATAATTTCAATAGCTCCTATGTGCAGATAATTTGAAAATGTCGACAAAACAGGAAAAAACAATACCTCGTATCTTGAAATTTGAACTTCAATACCTTCTATCTGTATAGCATTATATGTGTCAAACGACACAAACGCCCGAAGTGGCAAACAGTTTCTACCCTCTGGACGATATTTCACATATATGTGTATAAACACAAATAAAAATCATATATTTTTTTTAAATTAATACGATCTATTGGATCTAAATATTCAGAGGAATATTAGCATGAATAATAACATATCTTATGTAAGGGTTAGTAAACATTTGGTCATGAACAATTATCGGAATCATAACAATAAAGAAAGGAAACAACCCACTGTGTTAAAGATCTACAGCGGTGAACAGTCCACAAATCGGGGCGTTTAATTTAGGTCATGCAGCTAGAATAGCTAACGCTTTCCTAAACTTAAAACACGCGACAATGTTAATCAGAACGTTTCACTTTAGGTATAAGCACCATAAAAAATAGTTTTACAATACCTGAAGATAGCGTTCCGCAATGCGGTTGTTGATACGACAGGTGGAATATCTCACCATGGAGCTGGATTTGTCTGCTGGTGAAAGACGGGATCAAAGAGGATAACCTCCAAATTCATAGGAGCTGATGTTTAAAAGAATCCTTGCTGTGTAACTATTGGGAACGGGACGCTTCGACAATTCAACGCTGACCCGGGCACAACTCTCAGAACAAAAGTTCACCTCCCCCCAACAAGGGTTTCACAAACACCAACTATTTATTTCGGTGTGTTAACAACGTGAGGCCAAGAATGGGTCTACTAACGCCTTTCCAAGAAGCGCGGTTGCGAACGGAAGGGGCAAAATTCTCTTTAGTTTCACTCTATAACACATACAGAAACGTTCGGGTTACGTCAAGTTGTGCAACAATCATACGTGACTTCGATCACGTAGACAATCTATCATCAAACAATGAGCCGGCGGTACAGGAATAAAAACGATAAGCCGATTTACGTCATGTGCACCGAAAACGCCCACGCAAGGCGTCCTTTCTGAAGAAAACTAAAGACTGAGTCCCCCTGCTGACAATTCTTGGAATGATTCCTAGAGATCGACTTCGAACCAAATAGTTTAATACTAAAATTCGCAAGGGGTCTGCGATGCACAACTTGCGCGCAACAGATTGAGACACGTCACAACAAGTCCCAAAAACCACGGTTGTCCTGTCAAAATGTCGACAGCCATTATCATGCTGCAAAATCCCTCGACACCGTCTTCCTGTTCATTTTTCTTAAATTGTGGCTTTAAGACGACGCCGACGGAGCAATTTCTTTTGTAACTGCTTTGGCACTATCACCTGTTCATAGCTGCGCCCAAGTTTATCCGTGAATCTTCGGTGTAAAATTCCACTTGCGATATAAAATTTTGCTCCATTAATTTCTTTCTTAGATTCCGCCATGTCGAAATACTCTTTTAGTTTTGAATCCTCCAATTGTAGTTTCCTTAAATTTGTTGGTGTTAATTTTGTGATGTCGGAAAAATCCACCTCCGATTTCGGCACCGAAACCAGATCTTTGCTTTCTTGCCTCGGGTTTTCGTGTTTCACCTCCTCTAAGACAATTTCTTCTTCTGGCTTGTTTCCCTCTACAGCCTTCTGCATTTCTACAGTAGCTTCCTTGTTAGCTTCCTGGAATTTTCCTTGTTCCAGTGTTTCTTTAGCCTTTGCTCTGATTAGCGCAAAAACTTGCTGGATTTCCCCATTCTCCTTATTTTTCATCAGTTCCCATGTTCGGTTAGTCAATAAGTAAGAATATCCGCCAGGCAGATAATTTGTAACAGCTGCTTCTCTAATCACCTGAATTTTAGGCAAACTCAGTTCAATTCTCGAAACCGGTAGCGCTTTAGTTTGCTGGCTTAAAACCCCTTGGACATTTACATACTTTCCTGTGTAATCTTCGGGTTTTATTATCCTGGAATGCACAATGTCGTAGGTTGGAGCACTGTCTCTAAGAATCATGGATTTTATGCCATTTACTTCGGCGTTCATTGTATATGGGTCAAAGAGCCGTTTTAAGTCGCTACCTGATTCTATTGTTGTCAATAGAACTTTCGCTTTCGGGCGCTTTGAAGAATTCTTAAAATGTCCTAAGCCTCCACAACTGTAACATTTAACTGGTCGACTCCTGTCAAAACTACTTTTGTCCAGGGCTACAGGGTTACTGCCCTCGCCTGCCGTTTGTTTTGGTTCTAAATTCTTCTGGGTTGCTGACACGGATTTGTGGTCCAATCTTCCCTTCTGTGTTTTAAAATTATTATAATGTTTCTCCGTGCCAGGACCTCTTTTTATTAGGTAGGTGTCTGCGTGTTCTGCCGTTTCTTCCACAGTTTTTGCCTTATTCCGATCTTCCACCCAAAATTTCATTTCTCCAGGTAATGCACTATAAAATTTTTCTAAACACATAATGAGTTGCACCAATTTTCCGAAGTCGTCGTCTATTTCTTCGCCCCTGATCCACTCCCGAAAGTTTGTTTTTAATTGATAGGCAAATTCTGCATAACTCTGATCCGCTTTTCGTTTTCCATAACGAAATTTGGTCCTAAAAACTTCTGCAGTCAGCTAGTATTTCTTAAGCAAACTAGCTCGCACTTTGTCGTAATTCTTGCTGTCTTCCTCCGATAAGCGGGCAACAACTTCATTCGCAGCTGTCAACCGTATCGGCCACGTTTTTTTTTTCGAATTGTAGCTGGACATAAATCCTTTCGAAATTTGTTAGAAACAATCCCATGTTGCCATCGTCCTTAAACGGTTGTAATTGCTTCGTCATGTTTAACGATGTGTTCAATTACGCTGCCATGATTTATTCTATTTCCATTCTGAATTGGAGCTTGAGCCTGCGCAATTTTTACCTTTGCATCTAATCTAGCTATTTCTAATTCCTGCTCTATCCTAACTAACGCTAATTTTTTTTCCCGCTGTCTTGCTTCGAGCGTTTCTTTTTCTTCCCGTTCGTTTGCTTCTTGCTTTTCTATCCTCCCTTTCTGAGGATTTCCCTCCCAGATATCTATTTCAATCCTAATTTCTCCTGCTGTATAACTAGCATTAACAAATTCCTGAATTATCTCTGCCTTTCTTTTTTTCTCAGGCAGCTCAAACAAATTAGCAACATATTTTAATTCTCCAAAGGTAAAAATATTAAACTCACAACCCATGGTTCTCTCCTTGTATAAAAATTTATAAACGCGAATAAATTTCGTCCTACAAACCAAGATTTCGCGAAATGCGTAAACTCTTTGTCCCGATTGTAACAATAACTATTTTACAACCTATTATTCTTATTTCACGTTCACTGACAACTGTTCCAGCAATACTTGAACCCAATAAAATCAAAATCCTACTAAGCAACACCTTACTATATACAATAATAAGACTAATAAATTCTCGAAAATACAAACAAGTATTGCTTATATGCACTGCAATTCCTGGTTTCCCCGTGTTGTGTTACGCCGCCGCTGTTTCCAGACACCGCCAATGTTGCCGACGTTGCCTCAGCCTTGCACGCGTTCCGGTGGTTCCTGGGTTTTCCTCGCCGCCAACTGTTCCTTTACGCCGCCCCCAGTGCTCACCGTCCCCTGGTTTGTCCTCGCCGCAATGTTCCCTTGCGCCGTCCCAGTTGTACCGCTTCCCGGTTGTCCCTGGGTTTATCTCGCCTCCAAAATGATCCTTGACGCCGCCTCCAGTTGTAACCGTCTACTGGTTTGTCCTCGCCGCAATATTCTCTTGCGCCGTCACCAGTTGTAGAACCTCTAATCTTCCAGCGTTTTCTTCTCGTAATCCGTTCGTTGCTTCAGAATCAACGTCGAAACAAAAGAAGTTCTTTTGTCGTGGGATTTATTAATTGGTCACAAATCACACACCGCTTGACACCACTGTTGCGATACGTCTAACGTTGGGGGTTTCAGTTCGATCCGAATTTCGCGATACACTGATTTAGAGTTCTATTTGAGAAATTAAAGACTTCAGTAGCTTTAAATATGTTTATTTACAAATTATACGGAAGCGATCTATCCGCTACCGAGGTCAGTTAAGATCTGCCTTCACTAAAATTACCGCTTTTACAGGTAAACTTGTAAAAGCTATTTAGATTATGGAAACCTGAAAATTGCTGCGGTCCCACGCAAAGAGGCACGTAAAAGCAATAATATTTACGATTCATGTCGGGCCCTTTTTCTGGAAGAACCTGTGACACTGTTCGGCACTTTTTTCCCAGGACAAGTATTATTATAACATCGTCCTTATACATAACTAGCAAGATGCCCGTTCTTCGTACGGACTACAAATGTTTGTTTTTTCTTCTAAATCTCAAATGCATTCTAGAGTGTCCCCCTCCTCCATCACTCAATACGCTAAACAGTTTACCCCTTTTCGCCTCTTAGGGGTAAAATTTCGAAAAAAATCAGCCCGTTTTAATATAAAATGGAACTCAAGGCGAAAAAAATTAATAAATTTAACCCCCCCCACCCACTACTTTTTAGTTTATCTTCCTTTTACCCCTCTAGGGTTAAAATTTTCAAAATCCTTTACGCCCCTTTCTAAATATTTTAAAAATCCATCTGTATGCCAAAAAAGAATTTTCTAACTCAATAAACATAGGAAATACTTAGGGTTCTTTAATTCACCACCAATCCCGATTTGCACCTTTAGGGGTTGATTAGGGCTAAATACTAAAATAAGTGTCTAGGTATTTGCAAGTATACACCAAATCGCTATCTCATCGGGTGTAACAGATATTGAGGAACTCGTGAAAACACATTTAACCCCTTTTTACCCCGTAGGAACTCACGGCGAAAAAAAAATTATAAATAAGTTTAACCCCCCCACCCCTTTTCAGTTTTTCCTCCTTTTACCCCTTTAGGGTTAACATTTTTAAATTCCCTTACACCACTTTCTAAATATTTTAAAAATCAATCTATGTGCCAAACAAGAATGTTCTAACTCAATAAACATAGGAAATACTTAGGGTTCTTTAATTGACCCCCAATCCAGATTTGCACCTTTAGGGGTTGATTAGGGCAAAATCCTAAAATACGTTTCTAGGCATTGGCACTGATAATCTTTGTAAGCAAACACCAAATCGATATCTTATCGGGTGTAAGAGATATTGAGGAATTTGTGAAAACACATTTTACCCCTTTTCACCCCCTTAGAGGTTGAATTTCAAAAAATCCCTTCTTAGCACTATTTTACGTAACAAATTGAACCTTCCACCCAAATTTCAAGTTTCTAGTACCAGTGGTTTCGGCTCTGCGTTGATTAGTCAGGGTTGTAACTTTCCTTTATATATGTATAGATTACATTTGAGTTAGACACTAAGCGAAGATTAAATAATATTAATTACTAACGTCCATTCTCAATATAGTCTAGAGTTTATCATGTTACAGTTAGGATTCATAACAGCACATACAACAACTGCATATACTCTTTATCTAAACCAATGGCACAGTTAATGAACGGGTCTTTAGAAGAAGGAAAAGTATCATCTGAATGGAAGGAAGCTATCGTCGTTCCATTCTACGAAAATTTGTAAAGCAGTTTGCGCAAAACTTCCCTTGGGCGATTTAGATCAATTTGCAAATAGAAAAAATATAGTTCTCTTGGATTCGAACTCCGCGCTCTCAGACAAATATTTCGAGGCCAGTTTCTTGTTCGCGTTTGGATAACTGAGCCACGGGCGTGTTCGAATTGTACGAGTTTCTGCTGCGTTAGAAAGATACCACACTATTCTGTCCATTTGTGATGTTTACCCTGTATCTGTTAGGTCTCATTTTCGTCAATGATAAAGCCTATGTGCAAATTATTACTTTTATTTATTTTTCAGTTAAAGCAAAAAGAAACATTTTATATTTTTTTTAATTTTCTCGGTTTCATGCCAGGTAGACATACAATATGCAGGAAGACGATACTTTCTTCCTCTAACAAATAGTTTTTGAGTTATACGTTACTTCGGTAACTTGTAAATGCATGGAAAAATTGTAGGAAAAGAGTTAAAAGAGTTTCTTATAACCCACAATATCCTAAAAAGTAATCAACATGGATTTATGCCAGGTCGTTCTACTGTCACAAATCTTCTCCAGTGTGTCGTCTTGTGGACTAAATCCGTTGACAGTAATCAGCCTATAGACGTTATATATCTAGATTTCAAAAGCTTTTGATCTGGTTGCTCATTAACGACTAATCTATAAGCTTCGGCATTATGGGGTTAGAGAAAAACTTTTAATGTGGATTCAAGACTTTTTGGAAGGTCGAAGCAGTTGCCTCAGAATAGATGGTTAGCTTTCTAGAGACTTTAAGCGAAAGGTGGAGTACCTCAAGGTTAGGTTGTTGCAGACTTAACACTGTTGCTGAAAACCAACGCATCCTTATTTACTGATGATACTAAATTCTTTGCTAATCCGCTAACTGTAAAAGATAAAATAAGAGCCGATATCATCGCAGTCCAGAACTGGTGCTCACCTGGTCCTGAATATTGACTCCAATAACCGAATAGTGATGAACGATTGCTTGGGCATAACTTTAAACTAGTGCTTAAAAGTTTTCACAAACTATGCCACTAGCACGTTTTGTCAAATCGAGTTACGACCACATGGAATGCACTCCCCCAGACACATTGTCAATGCATCAACGCTAAATGCTGTTAAAAACTCATGTGGTAACCTAACTAGTCCGTGCGTTCGTGTTCAGGCTTTTTTTGCATAATACCTTTGTAATATTATTTAATGACTCTTTTGTTTTTTATAATAAACACTTTCTGCTTCGATTTTCAGTCTGTTTATAATTATATATTATAGAGAATGAAATAAGTATTATTAGTCCAGTCAAATTGTCGAAAATATCTCAATTTTTGACAAAAATACTACCTGAAAACTGAAAATGTATTTTTATAGAAAAAAAATCCGCAGAATTTAATGAACTACAAAGTAACAGCTGAACCAGTGGAGAAGTGATTCAAAATGGCGGTCAAAGTAATAAAATAACGGTTTTTTGCATACAAAAATGCACAAAAGCAATTTACAAATTGAAAAAATATACAGAGAGATTTTTCTTACTACGAACACGGCAGACGATATGTCGAATTTACAAATGCCGAGAATTTAACTTTGACAGTTCGCGTATTTTGTCAGTAGATAATATCTGCTGTCATTTCTATCTTAAAATCGATACTACGAAGCAACGGATCAGTGCAAATTGTAAAATGGTATTATCAGGGTCTAACGGTCCGGGAAATTCAAAATTCTTTCACAACATTTGAAAATAGGCGTTCTTTATCGTTATCAACGTTACATGGAGTTATTTCAAATTTTGGAAACTTTGGATGTGTTTCTCCCCAAAAGCATAAAAGCTCTAATGTTTCCAATGAAGACAGGTATTTAAAAGAGGTTTGTATTACCGCTAATGACTATCCAGACTATTTATTTAAATAAATTGCAGAACTAGTAGATTTAGCTGCGATATTCTTCCCGTTGGCCATTTCAGAAGTATGGAATTTTGTGAAACTGTGACAGATATGCCTAAAACTTCCTCTGAAAAGTCGTTTTCACTACAACTAACGATTTGAAGAACTGCGTTTAAAAATTAAAAGGGTTGTTCAGAGTACTAGCACTTTATGCACTTTATGTAACTAATAATAATAATAATAATACGTTTCTATGATCGCTTAGGATACTGTTTAGCGCAAGAAGGCAGGCTCTTTGAACAAGAGCTAATTTAAACTTCTTGAATTTTGTTGTTTGAAATAAAAATAGTTTTGTTTTTGTTTGCATCTTTTTTTTTTACTGAGTTAGTTTGTTCGGAAGAAATTATTTCTTTCTTCAGAATGCGTTGTACTTTAAGAACTACCTTCTTTTACTGTACTGTTAATCTCTAAAAATCCTGTTTTTCAACTCTGAATTTATCACCTGAATTAATCACAGAATAACAGTACCTCATACATTCTATCTGTGATATAATAATTAATTTAAAAAAATTACACTAGGCGTCTGCGTTGAACAATTACTTAAACAATCAACGCAGACGACCCGTGGATTAATATCAGAGTACCTTAGACCGACTGTCCATCGGTCTTGGCGTATTTTTAGGCAATCGTAAATTCGCCTTGATTTACTCGTGTTCGCAGTTCATGAATTTTCACTGTATACGCTTATGTAGCTTAAAAAACAAATCAAACCAGCTTTCGATGGTCAAATCGATTAATTAGAAAAAAAGTTATCGCTAAAAATGACCGATTCTTCAATTGTTCGTAACTTTAAAAACAAAACTTATATACCTAACGCTGAAATTTTCAAAAAAACGTAGTACTCGATGAGCAAAAATGCACGTTTTTGGAATTTGCAAAATTTTTTCGAAAAAAATACGTTTTCGCAGAAATTGATTTACTCAGGTTGCAGAAGTCCTACAACAATAAGCGTAGGCTTATTTTTTTCCTTAAGAGTTATACCACCACACACAATATGAGCGCGAATATTTTTGCACTTGCAAATATGTGCAAATTAAATTTTAAAAGTGATCTTTTTTAAACGCACAAAATGTGGAATATTTTTGTCAATTTTAATTGTACTGAAATTACATAAGCACCATTGGATAGCTACCAATTTTCTGCGAACTTAAAAAAAGATTACTGTACGACCCATAGAAGCCAAGGTACTTTTTTTCAAATAATCGCTGCACAGTTATTTATTAATATTAACGTCTGAAACTTGCACAAACTTTAGCTGAAGATTTCTAGTGTAATATAAAAATTATTTCGCAATTATTGGCCGTGTATTATTTATTGCCAACCGGTTTACATTAGGCGTCCCAAAATGCATGTTTCGTTCAGAACGGTGCCGTGGCGAGTACTGTTCGTTGTGGGGAGAAACTCGTAGTAGGCCGCTCCTCTCGGCGTTTACTCGGCCTGCACAATGTACTCAGAATATCCTTACTTTTTTAAATTTTTATAGTGATTCTAATAATTATTATAAGAATCATAATTAATTCGAGGAATAATTATAGCAACTAATTATTTCATTTTTAAACTATCATTAAACATGAAAAATATTTTTTATTAACAATAGGATTATAAGAAATATTTAAACAAATTATTTACAAGAAATTGTTACGTAATATAAACATTTATAAAAGTACAAACCCTTGCGTATGTGATAACTATTACTGCAGTTTATTGCCCACCCAGACATAGGCTGGCAAAAGACCAACCAAGTATTCTTTGACACACTGGGACTGTGATATATAATTACACTAACAGCCAGTCTTATAAACACCACTAATCTGAAGTTAAGTGTATTTTGTTGTTAAAATAAACAAAAGTGCATTTAAATTCCTAGAAAGTTGACAGCTATCGAATGGTGCTGATGTAATTTCGGTACAATTAAAATTGACAAAAATATTCAACATTTTGTGCGCGTAAAAAAAGATCACTCTTTAAATTGAATTTGCACATATTTGCAAGCGCTCATATTGTGTATGGTAGCATAACTCTTAAGGAAAAAAATAAGCCTACGCTGCTTGTTGTAGGACTTCTGCAACCTGAGTAAATCAATTTCTGCGAAAACGTATTTTTTTCGAAAAAAATTATTTATGCAAAAAATAATTAACATTTTTGCAAATTTCAAAAACGTGCATTTTTTGCTTACCGAGTACTACGTTTTCTGAAAATTTCAACGTATATAAGTTTTGTTTTTAAAGTTACGAACAATTGAAGGATCGACCATTTTTAGCGGTTTTTTGGCGATAACTTTTTTTGTAAGTAATCGATTTTGACCATCGAAAGCTGGTTTTATTTGTTTTTTAAAGCTACATAAGCGTATAATAATGGTGAGGCACTAACACCCCATGAAGGAGCTTGGCCTGCAAGGCGGAAGGTTAGAGCTTCCGTATCCTCGCTCTCACACCCGACTGTAGCGTGTCAAATTCATGACACGTGGTGATGTGGTGAGCACCACGCATTAGACAGCCGCATTATTACCCCTTGTTCTTTCGAACGCAGGTTCCCAATTATTTAAAGCGACTGGGTAGGCCGCCCGCCAGGCATCGATCTGGGATTTGAACTCCAGACTTCCGCGCCGCAGTCCGATGCTCTAACCATCTGAGCCACGCTGGCGTATATTTTTTTAAAATTTGCATATTGCTTTTGTGCATTTTTGTATGCAAAAAACCGTTTTTTCATTACTTTGACCGCCATTTCGAATCACTTCTCCACTAATTCAGCTGTTACTGTGTAGTTCATTGAATTCTACGGATTTTTTTCTATAAAAATACATTTTCAGTTTTCAGGTACTGTTTCTGTCAAGTAAATATCTAATTTGACTGGACTATATGTAATAGCATTTCATCGTCGATTTTAGTATCTACTTTTTAAAATTTACAAGCAACAACACTGTTGCCAAGACGTGAGTGCTTCCCCGGTTTTGAAATATGTGTTTGTTACAGTTTGGAGCGGGGGCCTAGACCTGCAGGGGCCCCTGTTTGTGCAGGAGCCGCCGCATCGCTATGAATTTAGCAACACCTCGGGAGGGCGTTTAGTATGCACGGCACATGGAAGTCCCACTCCTGAGGTCGAATGGATTCTTGCTGATGGTTCGCCCGCACATCAGGTTTGTACCCTGCAAATATATATGTATATAAAATCAGACGGAGCTGCTTTCTGACGGAAATTTTGCTGCGTAGCCTGGAAATTATTCATCACGATGAAGCCGAATAAAACTGTAATTTTTATTTGCTTGCGATTATGCCCCTCGCGATAGCTGCTTTGCATTCAACGCATTAGCATTGGATCTTTACTGTGAAAAAAATTGTTGGCCGATATACCTATATAAGTTTAAAGCATACTTCGTTCGGCGCTCCTCGGGGCCCGTATTTAACTACAGAGGGTATTCAAGTCGACAAATTAAAAAAATAAACAATCTTCCTTTGATTAACTGGTCGCTTTACTGCATCACACCTTCTAACTTATTACGATTGGTACCAAGCCGCGCAGCATTGTCGAAGTTTTCACCTAACACGCATTTCGTGATTTCTACCCACCGTCTGGGGGAACGTCTTTTTCCCTCACGTTTGCCATGAACAAGTTTTTCCGTGTTTTCCTCTCTGCGATTCCATATGTGCGAAAAAAGTCGGGATTCGTGAAATTACAATGTTGGGAAATCGCTCTCTAGGTTTTATTCCTTATAAGATAAAAGCATTCATAAGATAAGCAGCTCAAAGAATTCGCAGCGTGCGTCAACGGACTCATATCTTAAAGAGGTAACAATACGTCGTCTGTCTACTTCTCTAAACATTCCACGTTTCAGCGGCATAAAGAACAACAGAAAATACAAGTGCATTTATCAATCTAGTTGTGGTAGTTTTTATGTCAGATGTTATTTAACTGAGTGTAGTTGCGCACCTGCCCATCTGGATTCGTCTACGTATTTCAGATCCATGGGCTCTGCAAACCTTAGGTAAGATATTTTCTTTCCGTCTTACCAGTCTCTCAGAAGATTTTGCATCATATATTCACTGTAGATATTGAATAACATTGACTAGAGGACACATTACTATCTAACCCCCTTGCTAGCGACACAATAGTCAGATGTCTCCTTGTGGCTTTTTACGACAGGATTTTCTTCATCGAGACGATGGATGAGACATACCAATTGGTTCGTTGTCCCCATTTGTAAGAGAATTCTCTACAACTCAGGCAAACGAACGTTGTCATAGACCTTATAATAAACGACAAAACATACATATCCTCGGGATTGCTCTCTAAGTTGGCGTAGATTCAAAATCTGCTCTCTCGCGCTGCCGCACTTCGAATCCGGAGATATCTGCCAAGATATAAAACGCTGAATTCTTACTTGAAGAATATAGAGCATAACTTTGCTGGCATGAGATATTAATGCCAATAGTCTACAGCTATCACAAGTTATAGAAGACGCTAAAGTCAATATCTGCCGATCAAGCGAAATATTTTGAATTATCAAAACCCATTATTATGACATTTTTAGGGAGATATTGTCCTGCACATGTCAAATAACCAACTATTTACACCTAATAAACATTATCACCGTTTATTCTAAGCTATGTCACTCATCGTCGGATGTAAACCCCTCTCCTTTCATTGTTGCTTACCAACATGTTGCCTTATCGCTCGTGAGTGATAATTAACTTTTCTACTATATCCACATTAAGGGCCCAAGCTTCGGTTACATGGGCTCGAACTTGTATTGCATTTGGTAGCTGGGATTTAAATACTCTTTGCAATTCACAGAAAACTTTTTCACGGCAAGTTCAACCTTCAGATTATTTTTTTGTAATTCCTAAAGTTTGCTCCAGATATATCTGTCAATTCAGTGTCTTCACCTTTTTTATTTTTATTTATTTATTTATTTATGTTTGGGTAAACAGCAAAATGACGCGCAAAAGCATCAACCCAATTAAAATTTACCATTACATGTATTTATAACATAAACGGCTAAAAATAAACCCTTTATACTATGATTTTTAATCTATTTGGTATATAAAAAGGTATACGTTGTATAAAATTTGCGAGAAGAGATAAAATATTAATTTAAAAGATCATTTAATGAAGAGATGGAGAAAAGATGTATGAATATGAGGACAATAAGTTAAAATACTACAAACTATATAAAGTAATGTATGAAATTGGATTCTGAACTTAGTTTATTGGTAGTTGATTATATCATGTAAATTAGATGGCGAATGTTGTATTTACTAGTATTGTACATTATCAAGATTATTAGTGGAGTAAACATCTTGTGAGTAGGACCTTGTGGAGATTCGTGTTATTGGATTGTCAACAACTGGTAAGATTTGGAAAGGACATTGCAGTTAGGCTCTCCGTCCACTGGTCCGACGCGACTGCGACTTCAACTCGTGTTATGCACATACTGCAAAATACTTTCGAATGACGATGATGGTGACGTGGTTATAGCTTACTGATACATACGAAATAAGGACAAGAAACCGAAATGGAGGTTCACGTTCACCCCTATATCAAAAATAATTAAAAGTGCAATACTTGTATTTTGTCGCAGCAAGAGAGCTCTCCCAACATGAGCAAAATCATGCTACCGAATGTCAAAGGAGAGCTTTAATGTATTAGTGGAAAAGGTTAAGTCGTCGATTGAAAAACGCAGCTTGCAATACAAGGATATTTTTGTACTAGTTTGACATTCCTTGCATTTTACCCCGCAACTAATCGCTTCGCGATTGGCACTAACAGTCGCGAGCAATTATTTTGTGCAAGTTGCATCGCGATCGCATCGCAATCGCAGCAGTATGTAGTGAAGTACATAAACCCATAGAACAACCGCCACGATTATCGCTTATGAGTTTCTTGTCAGTTGCGTCGCAATTGCGCCGTCTCAGTGAGCGGACGGCCTTACTGCTGGTGGATCTTGCCGAGATTCGTGTTGTTGCATTGTCTGCAGATTATCTTATTTGTAAAGTAACCGTTCCAGAGGGTGTCTGCAATTATTGGCAGTTACTTGAATCTATACTGGGTTTATTCTGCAGCTTGAGACACTTCGGTGAGCAGTTGGTATGTGTTTGGATTAGTGAAGAAGCGGATCAAGTTCTTTAGACTGCAGGTATTTATTCAAAGAACTAAAAAGTAAAGCATTTTAAAAGTGAGGTACAGTAATTTAAAAAGTACTGCTTACTAGTTTCATGTTTATGGAATGACAAATTGTAACAAATGTGTAAAAAATACAGGATGAACATCGTAGTTTGCGCATTCTTTATAAGATACTCATAAGCGAAGAAATAAAATGCGTGTAAACGTCTGATCTCGCGTCTGACTAAAAATGGCAATCTGATAGCGCGTTCGAATCCCATCAGTTGCATCTTTTCTTATTTGGAAATGTTTATAATGCTTATTACTAAGTTTTTATGTATAATGTTTCAGTATTATTAACAACATTACGTTGTACCTATTTTGTACATAGTTTTGATCACTCTGGTCTTCCTTTGATATTTCCAAATGTTTTTCTTCCTTCATCTAAAAGACTAAGGAAGTACTATTTAGAAAAGTCACCTTGCGAAATATCGTCAGATGTTCACGTTTCCTAGATGTCAAAAAACATGTTTTCTCAATTCCGTCTGTTCATTTGTCTGTCTGTCCGGTTGTCTGTCTGAACATCTGTTGGCGATAGAGCTCAAAAACTATTTATTGGAGGGAAAGGTAAAGTAACAAGAATTTGATTTTGAAGCTGTTCGCCCGGTATATGTTGGGTCCAAAATATGGCCTTTTTCTTCAAGGGTAAAAACCTGAAGTATGTGGAAAATATTTCTTTTATTTAACTAATAGTGCTTGAATGGAAGCAAAAATAGATAGAACTTTCTTTTTTAAGATTATCACCCTGTATATATTTAAGTGGAAGTATATTCGGTTTCGATCCCGGGAAAGAACTAATCTGCATGCAAATTATCGTCTTTCACCAACAATGTTTGGGATATACCTTTAACAGAGAGACAGACAGACAGACGAACAGAAAAACAGACGGACAGGCAGACGGAATTGAGAAAACACCAACATCAACTAGGCACCTTTAAATGTGAAGCTCTGAAGAACTCTCAGAAGGGGATTTTTTTTGCATATACGAGGTAATCCAAGAAAGCAGTTGTCGATATGATGTTAAGCCTCCATCTGGAATAAAAGCTAGTCAAATATGTATGTATGTCGCAATTCGAAAATAAATCAAGTTAAGTGAGAATAGACTGTCCTTGTTTCGTATCTGATAAAGCTTCTGACTAATTTGAGGGTTAGACACAACCAAAACAGTAACACAATTTCAAAAATTATCATTTGACAATTCTTGGCACAGACAGAAACAAATTATCATTGTCCAGCAGGCGTCTTGTTTGCCTGATCTAGCACCTTCAGATTTTTTACTCTACTTTGTTTAAAAACGGGACCTTTACGACAAGGAAAAATAGTTTTCCAAGTACTTTAAGCAAGTGTATATGTCATACAAATCAGCCTTATGCATACTATCTTCTTCTCCTTCTTTATTTTAATGTAGGCTGAGAGTCTGTTAATAACCACACAAGGGCGATGACTACGAACAGATACGGCGGCCGAAAAACGTAAGATGAAACCAATGCCCGGATGTGATGTTCGAACTCTCAAACTGCCGATTTCGCGCAGAAGAGCTTTACCTCTCGGTTACCCATTCTCTATATGTATAATATACGCTTCGAAGTTATATTTTCTCTCATGTTAATTGAAAACTCCAGCAACTACCCTTGTACTACCCTTAAACGAAAGGGTTGACAAGGCCTCGGATAGCTCTATTAACTCTCAGCAAAAAATGGCGTGGTGTAAGGATCATGATAATAAATGCTTCGGGCTTTTACATTGAACAGAAGGATAAATAGAAATTGGATGTCTTGTAGTTACTCACAACCTATAAAAACAAAACTAACCACCTACCTTTGGAGTTCCACCGCATGCATAGATTACTCGTTCAGCTAGAGGGGTTGCAAAAGAAAACACAAACAAATATTAGTAATAGGGGCATTTATTTGAACCCAGATATCGCAGTAACAGATGAATTACTTGTGTTAGCCTTTAGGCCATGTGACAGCAAAGAAAGTGATAGTACTATTGCCTACAAAATGAAATAATAAATCATAATTGGGAAATTACTTCCAAATATTTAATCCACTAAATGCTAATTATAGCTTAATTCGCACTCCAGGACAACGTCTGTGCTAGCGCAAATGCATAACAACCAACGCATAAAGCGCGGTACATGAGTTACAATGCACATGCTTATTTCAACAATTTTAAATTATTAAATTCTCGCTCATTAGCGTTATTAAGGTTTGAGCCAAAAAGGTTGATTAAACTTGTTCAGTTTGTTTTGCTAAGATCTTAGTAAGAACTGAGAAAATTAAGGCAAATGCCTTACAGTTTTTAACTTGAGGTTGAAATCCAGCGATCGCAAGTGGAACTATCCTGTGTCTCCATCCATGAAGATGCTAAGTTATATTTGGCTGCTTAGTTCTAAGACTTCCAAAGCGACGACGCCACTGTTATAAGTGAGCAAACTACAAAAGGTAGCGGCATATGTCTGGAATTCTTAACCCATGCGGAAGTAGGATCGGGGAACTAAATTAGCTGAATTTCTAGCCTTCGTTTAAGCCCAATTAGCCCATGCAAGACAATAACCCACACTAAAGGATATTAGCTCCTTCTAGCCCGTAACTGCTTGATTTTAGCCAGAATTTGGCCCGTAACTCCCCGATTTTGACCCGTAACTGCCAGCCTAAATGTTAAAAATTAGTCGCGAAAATAATCCCGCAAAAGGATTCTTACCGAACGGTGTTCTCGGCCTAATTATATCAGAGGATGCTTAGCAGCGATTTCAATCGTCGGCAGCGCAAAGGTACCCAGCCTAAATATTTAAAATCAGCACGCAAAGAATATAATGAGATGAGCTTCCTTACCTACACAGAATGCGCCTTACGAAAACAACTCTTCAGCTTAGCTCAGCAATTCAAATCCTCGAGACTCGCAAGAGCGTGCTTCTCGAAAAACTCAATACTCTGTCAGCTCTTCGGCTGTTTGAGCGCCAACTCGAATCGAAATGCTAGACCAGTTTCAACATGAAAACCGCAGGTGCTAATCGCGTCGCACGGCCTGCTGTGATAATCTTGAATTCTTTTACTACAACCATTAGATATAAGGTGGTCCGAAATAAGGTGACAAATGCATTAACGCGCTACAGAAATAAAATTGAAACGGGGCGTTACACCCTCCTCAAAATCAGAAAGATTTTTACCGATCTTAAAACGATCGAACTCCAAAAATAAAATTACAAGATATAACCTCAATCTCTGTTTCCTTATAATTTTGACTAAATTTAGTTTTAACTAAACCCCAATATAGGAACTAGGTGAAATTGCAGCTTCGCAACAACGGAGAGAAAGCGTAATCATGAAAGGCTGTCTAATGGTGGATTACTTCTGCCAGATGATTAATTCATCGGTATTCAAAATATTAGTTACCCTATAGTCCTATAGCACACAACTAACTTCCAATGATATTTTTATATACAAAAAAACGAAAAGTTAAAAATACGACATTTATTAAATGTTCTATTAGAAGCTGGTGTTATTATATTCTAATAGTTTTTCAGAAACTGATTTGAATCGGTTGAAATGGCAAGATGAAGCGACTGCTCCTAAATTGTGCATATTGGCTAATGCTAACACCAACACTAAGCAATTTCTTTAATTTTGCTGATTACACAAATGTGTTGGCGACAAACATCACAAATCTATATTTAACGTTTAATATTTTTCAAATATGCATTCAAACATTTAAGAACACAACCATAAATGAGATTCATTTATACATAATAGCTCAGTCCAACGAGTTCTCATTGGATACAAAGCATACAAAATCATAAAACACTTAAACAAATCTGAAAAAATAACCTCTAACTTAATACAATCGATGAAAGTGAACGGCTAAAATATTACAAAAAGTTGCGGACAAAAGAAGAAGGCGAACCAGCAATATCAACACATTTTGACAAAATGTAAACCATAATAGGGACAATGAACTAACGGTCGCTCTGAATCTCCAAGAAGTGATGGACTAAACATTGAAATAACAAAGTATACTACTGCTGCTTCATTACACACTCGCAAGTCGCAATGATTGCAACAATTATAGCGATATTAGCCTATTAAACACATGCCAAAGAAATTATACATTTATTATAACAACGCCTAAATGATACAATAGAAAACATTCTCTAGAAACCTCAATATGACTTTAGGGGTAAAGATTTGCTTCAGCTGCATTTTTTCACTAACTCAAATAATTGAAAAATGTCGAGAATTTAATCTCCCAATCTTCATAGCATTTACGGATATAAAAAGGCATCCGAAAAAGAAAATAAACAAGCTGTGGGAAATTATGTTCGAAAAGCCATCCCTCAACGTGTAATGCGACCCGCACAAAGCCTATAGGTACATGGAAAACAAGCAAAATGAGAGGAAGCGAAAATATTGAAACAATCAACCGCAGAGTCCAACGAAGTCATTACGAAGTCGATATGCTATTAAATGCAGTTGATCAGAATTTTACTTGCGAAGTTAGAAGATAATCTACAAATGGCCCAACATAAACTTTACAAAACATTTCAATGCTGAACGCTTCACTGGTGGTGTTTAAAGGTATACGCTCAGTTGAATTAAAAATCATTGTTGATAACAAGCCAACAGAACACTGATTGAATTATCTAAGATGTAAAAAATATGTTCCTAGCAAAATAGTCATTTTTCAAATTGCAATCAGGTATGTGCAACAATAAAAATATATCTAAAAACAAAAACATGAACCTGTAATTTTACATGGTAATGAACGTCCCGGGGCTATTTACTACATGGGTTGAAAGCGGAACATTACTAAAAGTAAAAAAATAGAGACAGACGAGTGAGCCACCCATAAACGAAATGTGACCACAGCCCTGGCTAGCAGAAACTCTCGGCTGATTATTGCCGTGAATAGAAACTACGCAGCGCAGCTGTTCTTTAAGTTAGGAAAATGCTTAAAGTAATTTGGAAAAAAAATTCAAACGGACACCAGTCGTTAACCACGACAAAAGACTACAGATCTAGCTAATATTCAAATCCAAAACGCACCTACACTTCTTGGCTTCTCGCTTAACGATCCTGGATTTTAAAAAAAATGAGCAGGTAATGTGACTGAATAACAGATATACCAGTAGCAGTAGTGATAAGATGCTTTAATAATAGTTAAATTATATAACAAGGCACTTAAACATGTCATTTGCAATGTACCTGGCCTACTAAACGCGCAGGTAACACTAGGATCGTTGCTGGCGATGCCAAGAAATTGGTTGTGTTGTGTCAACACAAAAAATGATGTAACCATTGTGTCGCAACGCAAATTCCCAGCAAGATACCTTTACAAGCAAAAAAAAATACATTGGATGCAGAGTTAAAAATTTGGAAGTGATAATTACAACTGACTGTTACAAGTTCTGCCACACGCGATAGACGATATCGCAGCGAATTTATTCGAGAGGCAGCCATGGCTGCGCTAAAAACTTACCTTAAATGATTACAGTGCCCGTGTATCGAAGGCCTTCAACGTCATACTATGCAAATTGCAGGCCAATGGTCCTAACTGTACAAATATAAAATAAGACTCCGCTAGCGTATGAGCAGAAAAACCAAGCTTGTGCTAGTAGTTACATTAATGCAAATCATAAAAAAGGGTTTAGCTCCAACATAGGTCAGCTTAATCGTGATGTTCTATTCTATTTAAATTGTTGATGTCCACGCAGTGAACGCCGTTGCTCTGCAATAAAAATTAAATGTAAGTACATCGCGTCACAAAACAAAAAACTTCTACCTACGCCACTACCGGAAATAAATCGCAAAACCAAAGCCAATGGAACACAATCACAAAATTACACTTCTTAGCCGGCAAACTCTGACCTTTAGATGGCTTCTAAGATGATCTCGGTGTAGCACCAAATCTGCACTCGTTTGCACCTCGAGTTCGGCTGCACTTGGATGACCTGTTGGATAGCTCTCACTGAGGGTGGGGCCTTAATATAGGGCTACGCTGCACCACACGTGCATTGCTCGCTTATGCACTTTGTACACGCGCTATAAAATTGGCTGGACCTCCGTAGAATCAGTTTGAAATACTCTGGCTTGAGTTTGACCAATTTTTTGTGTCGTATCTACCTGTTGCGAAAACTCAATACAAAGAAAAACTTCGATAAATTACCTTGGTCACACTCTCTCAATAAAAACACAACTTCTTGGTAAACTTGGTTATTTAATAGCACATAAACACAAACAACCTCTTGAATAAACTGCCCCCAATTGTCTTGTCTACAGTTTTGTTTTTAGTTGCATGAAATGCCAAGCCTACTTTGATTTTAATTTGTTATTGCACAAAAATAATGGTATTCTAAAAACATGCTATGAATTATTTACAAGGTCTACGCTATTTTATAACAAATCTGAACTTTAAATTATTACATCTTCTGGACATTCTTACAAATAATATCTGCATTGTTGGTTATGTTATAAATTACTAATAATAATTATTATTTTACATATAAGGCTAGTAAAATGTGTCCATAGCAATATTTTAAATTTTTTATTTCACCTTAATCTATTTTCTAATACTTTATTTTATATCGGAAAATTCAATAGTCCATGTATAAAGAAACACACATTAATCACAAAACAACAATTGTCAAAAAGGTGACTTATTTTAAAGTCATATTTATATCATACAGCGTATATTGTATTATTTTAATGAAAACAACTACGACATAGAACATCCGATAAATACTGCATAGGTACGTTAGAAGTTGTTGGTGCTTTTTAACTCTGTTAAATTTATAATAATGCCAAACGTTCTTTCAGTCACATGATATATTGATTTTATAGAAAACTAAATTTTAATGTGACACGGTTCCGTTGGTTTAGAGTACCTTGAAAAACAGAATATTCTTTGCAGTTTCACTGTAACTGTTTTAGCACTATAAACTGGTGTCAGCTATTGACATTGATTTCATGTTATTTTTACTAAATTTCAAAAATATAATTGCTTACTAAATACTTAAACACTTCTATAATACTAAACTACTGACTTGTGATGCAACTCTGTTATGTAACCTTTCATATTTCTTTGTCAATAGCGTGTATACTGCACAGGGGTATTATATACATATACAATAGAGCGGCAAAAGAAAAAATCTTTAACGCACTGTGGTTCTACAAACATTTATAGTCACTCGGTGTATTAATCCAGTGAGCGTAATATGAATTTTAGCTATACTCCAACGTGACTCCGTATATGTATGGGTTACAGTGTATTCAGGAAATCAATACAAGTTGTCAATCACCAGAAAGAGTTAGAATTTGCTAATTTGTTTATAGTTACTCAAGCAAACTAAAAAAAAATTAAGTCACTTTTACTAGTGATAGTTAACATTCATAATACCTTACCAGTGAATGTTTAGAACAAATGTTTTTATTAAAAGATAAATGTTTTATGCACACCAAAATGCCATGCATTTCTGCCATGTTATGGGTAACGTCGTTTTGTTTCTAAGAGGTAGTTTATTTTAAACAGGTTTTCTAATTGAAAAATAGTCTTTAGTGTCGAAGTGTTTATTTTTTGTTTTCTACAAGCAATAGTTATTTATGTTACACTCTTCGTAAAAAATTATTTGGTTTCAAATGTAAGTGCATAAGTGTGTATATTGTTCATGAAGAATACATTGCTTGGTTCTATTTTGATTCTACAGTATGATCAAAATTTATTTACATGTAGTATGGCTATGAAATAGTTTCTAATTTATAAATACAACTAGAAGTCACTTAAAAAACAAATGCCAAGTTTGATATTTATGAATAAACGTAGTTGCATGCATAAATTAGGAACTATTCCACAGCCATACTAGACGTAAATAATTTTTGATCACACTAAAAGTAGCCTTAACTGCCACATTAGTAAATGTGGCTTTATCTAGTAACTCCCAATGGTTGTTAGTAAAATTTGAACAATTGTTTACGAATGTCAATAATTTCAAACTTGAATTAGTGAGTGTTAACATTTAATAGACTTACTAAACCAGCTCTCACTGCAACATTGTAGCAACCCAGAGGGTTTCTGCATGTGCTTTATTAATATTTTTTTGGGTTGGTGGTTTGTGAGGCTTACGTTTTGGGAGTTCTTCCGTAGGTCCTATCTTTTGTTTGTTATTTCGGTATTTTAATTCATTCTGTCAGTATTTTAGGGTTAACTACGGTTATGTTTTGGTTTGGTAAGTTATCGGAACAAAGAGGACTTGTGAGTTGCCTCTATAGTTTTTGCAAATATTTGGATTTGCAATTAATTACACTTTCCGTATACCACTTCAGAGTAGAGCTATTTCCAGTTCTCAATTTTGTAAATTTTTTAGTCTACTTCTGGTGCTGTAAGACGCATATTTGTGGTTCCTTTTAATGACATTTACTAAACGAATTTTCCGAAAGAACACGTTATCTCCGCAAAATCTTTCAATGTTAAAGGGGCCGTTAGTTGATGTTCCTCATCCCCAACCAAGCTAAAAATTACACTGGGAAAAATCATACTGCTTGGTAGCAAAGGTAAGTTTTGGCATAATGTTGACTTCTGCTACGCATGTGCATAATTATTGCAGGCCAGAAGTTTTTATTAAACCTCTATTTCGTATCTGAAGCCACCATTCTCGCGCTTCTCAACAACCGTCAGTTATCTACCAATTTCACTTGTTTTGCGTATTTTCCGAATTTATCCCGTATTTTGAATGCAATAAATGGTAACATATTTGGCCTATTCGGTAAGACCTCGTAGTATTATGAAACCCGTAAATCACTATTTTGGATAGTTTTTTGAATACAGGAAGATTCTTTTTCAATTGACACTTTTTGCACATCACCAAATCGATGCCGACCGCTCTTATTACTACGTGTTTGTTCAATCTTTTGTAATAATTTATATAATAATAATAATTTTAATTTTGGGTTGTACTTGAATCTAATGCACTTGGCGTTATTTATATAGTAATAATTTGTAGTTAAACTGTTTGATTGAATCCCAAGTTTATTTTTGATGTAATTAATTTGGTATTATTTACATATTACCCATAATTTTAATTTTTTTAGTTGAACCACCTTATGTATGGTAGTTTTACTGGCATTAAACTATTATACTCGTAATTGATACCTTAAAGTGTGGTAGCTTTAATTACACCTCGTGTTAATATTGTATAGCAACTGGCGCCCATATGTTTAGTAGGTAGCAAGACTCAAAATCGAACTGTAGAATCAGGCGTCAATCTAAAAATTGCAACTATACACAACATATTCATTAAAAAAATAAACGTGTATTATCGTTGATTTGTTAACAAGGAAGAGCAACAATTCTAAATACTTTCCTACCCGTTTATAATTTCAAACAATATGCAAATTGACAGGCTTCACAAACATTAATTGTATTATTTACAAAGTTGTAATTAATAGGAGGTATACAAGGAATTATTTCGATTATTACACACAACTGTCACATGACTGATATCAGCCAATGAAAACCATGCATTTTTTGAAAATCGACCAATCCCTAACTGATTACCTGATAAGCGCCCGTGGGCTGCTTACCAAGCGATAAGCTCCCTATGGATGATTATCGACTCCGTGGATGGAGTCATAGTTAGAAATAGAAATGCAAGAAACAAGCAATTTGAGTTTTTTGGCATTGTTAGATCAATTTTAAATCATAATTCGTATACGGGTTTCGCGTAATAATCTCCAAAATATAAACGCGGGCAACACACTTACATATAATTTTGCCCGTGCCAAGAGTCGTCGTGCTGGTTGCCCTTAGAAAACTGCCCTCGGGCAACCCTCGGGACAGTTTTCATTGCAACCAGCACTCGACCCTTGGCGTGTGCAAAATTATCGGTAAGTATGTCTCGCCCTTGTTATATTACTATTGATAACTTTCAATTGTAATCACGAAAAAAGCAGCTTCCGATATTTCTCAGATCTTCACGTTTCAGGGTCCCTAGATGACGAAAAATAAGTTTTCTCAATTCCATCTGTCTGTCTGTTTGTCTGTTGACAGTATAACTCAAAAACTATTTTTCTCCAACCACACAAATAAGACGCCATATTGTCGAATAATTTTGTATAAAAAGTAAGTAATTTCGGGATGTTCACCAATTAGCTTGGCAACTGTATCCTTTTTATTCATATTTGCACTAATACAAAAATGGAGGCAAGATAGGGCTTTACATGGTAAATTTTAAATAAAAAACAAACGCTTCGTCAATATTCGGCAATCGCCGTTGTTGTTGTTTATTTTCCCCGTATAGTGATTGTTTATTTGCGCCACCAATAAAGCACCAGCCTCGACACCGCAAGGTAAATGAGGTTACAGATAATACATACATACATACATGTTCCACAACATTGCCTACAGTGTTTGATTCTAAATAATAAGTCATATTGCCGAATTTATGAGTAGTCGGAGAAAAAATAGTATGCTTCATTCGCACAAAAAATGTTTTCGGGACGGGTAAGACTCTTCGGACTCAGCTGCGCGTCGTCCGCGTCGTCCGGCGATCTGTCTTACTTGTCCCGAAATTATGCATTTTTTGTACTAATGAAAGAAATAACTATTGTTGGAGAAAGATATTTTGCATGCAAATTATATGTCTACCTGGCATGATACCGAGGAAATTTCAGACAAATATATACAGGGTAAGCACTTAAAAAAATAAAACTCTGTTTATTTTTGCTTCAACTGAGAAATAGATAAAAGTAATAAGGCCCAAGAAATACAAAGTAATGCCGTAAAAGAGTAAAAACGTTTGAACAAAAAGTCCGTTCTCTTAAATACAGAGGCATGATTTAAATTCGCATTCGCAGGCGCTGCTCTTCGATACCTACCACCGGTAATTTTTTTATTTGTAAATAGTTGGAGTAAGACGACATTTTGCATGCAGATTATATGTATACCTACCTGGAATGAAACCGAGAAAATGTCGAACAAATATATACAGGGTGAGCACCAGAAAAATATAAAATTTTATTTATTTTTGCGTTAACTGAGAAATATATAATTTTCACATAGAGCAGGCTTTAGACTTCTCGAAAATGGGACCCAAAAGATACAGAGTAATATGGTAATAGAGTCAAAAAGTTTGAACAAGTTCATTCTCTTAAATACAGCCGCGCATCGCCAAGCCGGAAGAGCACATCGATGGCCCGTGGAGTTAGAGGCCGAATTTAAATTCGCGTTCACAGACAATGTAGTTTGAATCCCATCACCGATATTTTTTTATTTAAAATTGATTTAATTCGCATTGCCAAGTTTTTTCTTTTATTGTTTCAGTATTATAAGGAATGTGAAGATAGTTTACCCCTATTTTCCTTTGATTTTTACAATTGTTTAGTGCCACAACGGCCACTTGCAAGGGTTCTGGGTAAAGCACTTTACAGATTTTTACTTCCCTTTGCTGAAAGACGAAGGAAGTATATTGTAATCGCAAAAAAATTACCTTCCGAGATTTCTTCAGATCTTAACATTTCAGGGTCCCTAGATGACGAAAACCAGGTGTTCTCAATTCCGTCTGCCTGTCAGTCTGTCTGTCTGTTGGCGGTATAATTCAAAAATTATTTGTCGGAAGAAGATTATATTTTGCATACACATTTTATATATTATATACCTGGCATGAAACCGTGAAAATTTCAGACAGATATATACAGGGTGAGCACCTTACAAAATCAAATTTTGTTTATTTTTGCGTTAATTTTGAAATAGAAGGAAGTAATCATTTTCCCATAAATCAGGCTTTACACTTGCCGAAAATAGGACTCAACAGATACACGATAATGTTACAAAAGAGTCGAAACGTTTAAACAATAAGACCGTTCCGTTAAATAGAGGCGCGCCCCGCACTCATTTCCATAAGTCTGGATGGCGCAGTTCGATACGGTTACGATCGCTACGCAGATGCGGTTACGATCGCTCTGCAGATACGGCGGGTTCAAACTCCAGTGGGATACATTTTTTTAAAATTTGCAAATTGATCTAATTCGAGCGAGGGAAGTTCGGTGTAAACCCATTTACAGATTTTTTTTATGTAATTGCTCGACACAAATATACTCGTAGATGATTTCATGTTTTAACCACCAATCTGTAGTCTGATTTTTCAAATTGGAGACTGTTACATTTTTCTTCAAAGTCTGGGATTCAATTCTACAAATTTATACAAAAATCTAAAGCACTAACCATTTTCCTTTTACAGATTATTTTGATATTGTGGTTTTGCTTAATATGGTGACAATTTCATATGTCTGTTATGAACCATGTGCAATTTGTAACGAACCTTTTTCTTGAAATATATATTCTTTCCAAATTTCTATTCTTAAATTCACCTTTTAATATCTAGAAAACCATAGATTTTTAATTGGTTTCTTCTTTTGCAGATCCACCCTCTAGATTTAGAAAGATATTGTATCATTAACTACCGGTATTCTAGATAATCACAGGTTTATCCAGTTTTCCTAGGCATATTTAGTCGAAAAACTAACTTATAAATAATAGATCCAGTTACCCGGAGGTATCCTCTAAGTATTGAAACGTTGCAGAACAGTAAATATTGAAGTTAAAAATGGGCATATTCAACTTACATAATAATTTAGTTAGTGTCTATAATCAATACGATACCAAGGAGATGAATAATTAAAAAGCAGTATTTGGGTAATTGTCTTATTTTAATTGAATTTGTACTGATGTTATTTTCGGACTTTATTCTTAGCATACACATTGAAAGATAACCAAGGATTATGGGAATAATAAATTTATTTTCCTTAGATGTTTCTAAAAATCCTATATTTAGCACGACCTCACGAATGTCAGAGAAAGAAAAGAATTGTCCTAAGACCTATCTGGTGCCATACTAACGCAGTCGCAATAACGGTCTTTAACGCCCCTAAAGCGACGCTTTCTGAATTGATTCCCTATTTAAGTTTGCTTTTCATCTTAAAATGCTAATTTTCAAATTTAACGCGAATGGACGCGCAGTTGCTGAAAGGGGGACATTTAACAAAATAACCAGTCTTCCGTCAGACCATGAATGCATTAGAGGCTCCTGTTTAAAAAGGTTAATTTTTGCCACTGCATAATCGAAAAGCTGTGCTCACAGCCTAGATAAAAGTTTAGTTCTTCGGTAATATTAGCGTTTGGCTTCAGAGCACGCTCTCCATGATCTCGCTTTGATCAAGAAAGTACCCCATTCTACAATAGTCTATCTTATAAAGCGAAGGTGAACTGATACGCCACACAAAATTGTGATGCCGAGGATGTGAGAGTAAACTTTCGTGAGTGTGAAGATGCCCTCATAATACGCTTCCGGTTCATAAAGCAGCGCCCCTTGCGTCTGCTTGTGGTTGAGATTAAAATGTGATTTATGTACTTAAATATAAAGGCAATACAAAATAATTTATATTGTTGATTCTTGCAACACGCGCTCCCGAGAATTTTATTAGCGCATTTTCCACACACAACTTTATTTCGAAATTGCTTTTGAGTGTGAGAAACATAGACGACCTTTACGGATGGCCAGAACGGAAATATCACGTCAATTTATTAAATTCCTCAGATATTCAATGTCTTTATAGCTGCCCCTTGTGTTATATAGCATACGCTCTTATCGTAAAGGAACATAGAAAATCAAATTTCAGTTTATAGACTGAATACAATAGATTTTACGAATATTCAATGTAAGCATAAAATTACTTAAATCTTTTCCCTTTTAATTTTGTTGTCAGTTGATTGATAACAAATCTATTATTTCAAATTCTTCTTAAAATTATCAGATATTTATAGATTGCATAAGAGTTATATAATATAAGTAGTTTAACAACAGTATTATAAACAATATAACGCTGAAACGACTCAAGAATCATTTGTTACAACACTGCAACAAAGTAGTAGTCATTATAATACCCCTAAAACATTAATAGCTACTTATATATCAAGTACATAATGTAGGATGTTATTGGACGAGTCTATTTTATAAATAAAGTCAGATTATGTACCTACAAAGTTGTATGTAAGTACAACTGTTAAAATCGAAAAAAAAATAAGTTTATAAATTTGATCTTTCTTCTGTAACCGAAAAAATATTCACATTAGTGTGGCTGTATTGTTATTGACAGATTTTTCATGATGATCATTTATGACAATAAAAAAATGTGTTAGAAATATTTTTACCATAATAATTAATTGCTAATTCTTCATTTATAGACACTGTTTCTTGTTCATGTTCAAATCTGTACAATAAAATTATGGTATGTGTAAGTACGTTGATTGTACCAATTACTTGACAGTGACAGTTCCGTCCAATTTACTTTATCATCATTGTATTAGAACATATTTCTAAACTAAAGTTGTTTTATCATATTTTCTATCGGAGATTGTATAGGGTAAATATATAAATTATGTTATAATTTATAATAGTTTACTTCGTGAGCTATTGTGGCTGTGCTACTTACATGCTTATGTACTTTAAAGAACCGTATGTGGAAAATTACAATATATTTAGAACTATTAAATTATTATATTAGATTACATGTGTCGCAAAAGCGTAACAGCAGCCTAAATGCCATTATAATACCTCAAAGAATGCCAACACCTGAGATCCAGGGTTTTTCAAATTGCTCCTGGTAATCCCTCGAGGAATGTCAACATCCGTGCTTGCTTATTGTCTCGAAAACTGAAGCATACCAAATTCCGAGCAACAGACAATGGACAGTACGGTATAAAAGGTTCTGCACTATGACTTGTATCGTTGACGCGTACATAGATAAAATCGAAGTAAGTATTCTAAAAAGCAAAATTTAATGCCCAACATCCAGGATCTAGGACTCTGCAAACGGCTAGCAGTAATCTTTCGAAGAATGTCGACATTCTTGGCTGCTCATTGTCTGGAAATACAACGATTATCATGTTCCGAAAAACAGACAATGCACTGTATAGCAGGGTTTGCGAAGTTGGGCTCTTTTCCAATTTATCGGCAATAGTATTACTGTGGTTATTTATGTTACATTTGTACTTGCATGTGTTTGAATATTAAATTAATGCTCGTTACTTTACTTTGTACTTTATTTATTTAAGTGTCAGTAAAGTAACAAGGCAAATATGTACTTTGTTTCTAATAGAGATATTATCTTTATAGCTCTAGTTGTATAATGTATTTCTAAATATAATTTATTAAAACACTTTATCACTCTTCATAGTAAACATTTATTATTTCTCACGAAAATGAGAAAATAAGAATCATAAAGCAGCAACAAATAACAAAGCAAATAAGTCGTAATGTTAACTAATTCTGCATTATGACCTGTTAACGAAAACCACAAAACCAAAGCTATTCCAGAAATCGTAGAAAATAAGTATAATTCGTAAATAAAGAACAAAAGAAGCATACAAATTAGTATAAAAGGTAAAAAAAACATTAAAAAGATTATCATTATTTTTATTGGAGCTATGTGCACATGATAGTATTTATACAGGTCGGGTTGCAGAACAAATTACTTATATTTCCAGGATAACAACATGCATATAATAACGTGGAAGATAATGTAGAAGAACCAAAAGGCAATCTAGATCCGTAGTTCGTGGATCTAGAACAAAAATATAGAACTTATTAATTTCTATCAAGAAGGGACGAAGAACAAAATAGCTCTAGTAGGAAAACACATTGTAGAATATATAAATAAGATATTAAGGAATCGTTTTTAAGAAGCATTCTGACATTATTTTTTGTCGATAAGGAACGGAAATATGCTACCGACTAGCTAGGGATAATGAATAGGAATTAACTTACCTTTGGAAAAATTAAAACTTAAGACAACAAACCACTACGTGGCTCAATCGTAGCAAAATAAAATACAACATGAGTGAAACCCAACAAAGATCGTATACGACAAATTATGGTCATTATAATGGCCATAATTTGTACCTTGAAGGTAATAGCAAGTAGGGTATAAATAACAATTCGTAATTACTGGCATAAACAAACTCTCGAAAACATTTAATTGTATAGCAGATATCATATAGTAGTAAATATCACAGATCATACAATAAATTTATTATATCTAACATGTAAATTGGTATGTAAGCCTCGCCTCTACTACGTAGCTTACTCAAAACTACGCAGCAGCAACCGCTACTGAGTAAAACGCCAAATAATTTTCGCATTAAGTAGTACTGCTAACCAAATATTTAACTCACGAAATTTGAAATATATAACATTCACTAAATTTATTATAACCGAGAATTATTTATTCAGGTACCTACATATTCCCACACACACAATTACTGGAATAGTAAACCAGCATGCAATGCTAGCGAAGAACACATACCGTTATTCAGATATTCCAGCTAACACAACTGTTATTTCCAAATGAAAGAAAATCTCTTAGCACCGGAATTTACTCCACGAGCTGAAAGAAATGTAAAAGGGTGAAGCCCAGGTAGCTACACTCGATACAATAACATATGTGCGAATATAAATGAAACAATATAGACTCAAATATCTACACCACATTAAGTGAAGCCGCCAATAGTTGGGCACTGAAATAACGTTTACAATATTGTTTAACTAACAAGCTACGCTGCGTGGTACTCATAAAGAAGCTCCTCAAAGCACATCTCACATAATGGCTCGGATACTTAAGATCTTCTGTAAGCCCAATGCAGGTACTGATTTCGCCTATTAAACGCCTGGAAAGCTGCTGGACCAAAATCCGTCTATCGAATAATTGTCCTGGACATGGAGTAATTCCACTCAGGCCTTCGCCAGAAAAAGGCTAATCAAACACAATAGACAAAAATGCTTACCAGAGCTCTGACGCCTGAGTAAGTCTAACAACATTACTTTCTCGCCCACGCAGCCCGTGCAAAAAACGCAAACTTCCCACACACGAACTGATGCCTCGCTGTTTGGAGCGGAAGTATCGCAAAATAACGACTCGAGAAATTTGTCCCACTCACACATTCATCAACGGTTGCAAACCTACAGGCGCCTAATTCCCTGCAATGCACTAATATGGTCTCAGCAGCTGACGGCAACGAAGAGGCAGATGTATAAGAAGACGAGTACGATCAAATTCACTATTACTTGTGCTAGTAATTCATGGGTATAAAACAGCGTGTGAATGGAAGATTCTAAGGAGAACACGAGAAGGAAATAAAGCGAATGATGAAGGTAGATGATATTCAACGGGTAAATGATGCATCTTTATAACACTTCAAATATTACTATTAACCAGGTCATTTAGACAGACCCGAACAAGGTTGAATGGCTAAATACATAGTAAACAGAGGACTGGCAGAATAGAGAAAATAGAACTGAAATGATTAGAGGCAGTGTTAGACGACTTAAAACTAAAGGAGTAAATAGAAGAAGATTAGATCGTTAAATAATAATCTTCATACCTATATGAATTTTCTACGTATATGAAGGTATATCATCGTATTAAAGTGCATAAAAAATAATCTAATCAAGCCCTTGCTCCTCTGCGTCAACAAAATAACACAAAAAGTTAACATGTGTGCTATGATTATTTGATGAACCTTAATTTAAAATTATTATCATTTCGTCAATATCTACAAAGCCCACAAGTTATACCCACTGAAATCCCATATTTCATCGCAATAAATTTCGGGGCACACACATTTCGTAGTAATTCCAGGGAAATTAATCTTGCCTACTGAATTTTGCGAGACGTTGCACCTAATGTTCTTTTCTGCATTTTCTCATTTCGCTGAATAAATTGATTCATTAACACGCCAACTATAATTTGCACGAATTTTTCCAATAAATTTGGCTCCGTCAGTTGCAAGACTTAAAACGATTTGCCAGTATAACTTCCGTGCTTCCTGAATCACGAAGGCTGGCAGGAGATGAATATGAACTTGATTGGTAAGTTTCAGTCAGTATTTCAGGAACTTCTGGTAGTTTCAATTTTACGCTGTTTCGCTCTTTGATCAGCATTCGAAATAAGCAGTTTGTCTGTACTTTGGACGAACTGAAACTGTTTAAACTGAGGAAAGGAACTAATTAGCATAAGCAGCAAATGAATGCGGTGCATTAAAAATAAGCTTCTTACATGAAAACACCCCTGAACTTAAGGTGATTAATATTAATATTAAATATATATAACTTTATTACAAAACTGCTTCTGCATAAAATCACAGGGCATAAAACAGAAGGGAAGTTTAAATAGTTGTTTTAATTAAAACAACTACCGGGCATCCGAATGTTACGTCTCATAGAACAATTATCGTATTAAGTTAAATTTGCTGCTCTACATTAAACAAGATACAAAAAGCAAACTGCAATTCAGGGAATGCAAAATTTCTCTCCAACAATGGAGTCCCACATAAGCTCTAATTAAGTCCCTGCATTATCGAGAGACAATAGAAACGGAAACATTTTAACTAAAATTGAGCCGAGATGTAGCGAGATAATTTTCAACCCATTTTAGCGAAACGTAAATTAGATACAACGTTAAAGTGCGATTCAGTACCCAGGAGCATTATCGTTAACGCGAAAGTTTCGCAAGATTAGCTAAAATTCTTAAACTTTTATAAGAACTTTGTTAATGCAGATTTTCTGCTTTAATATTACTAAATTCATAACTGTAGTGTATTAAGTAATTATACTTTTATTAACATTCAGTGGACTTTTCAGTATTACTTTCTTCTCTAAGAATGCTAATTCGTAAAAACATGTTATACGGGGTAGCCCATCAATATTGCTCTATTGAACGAAAGAATTGTTTTATTACAAAAATATACAATTTGAACACAATTTGCATGTTTTTACAAAGAATTAATATTTTTTTAAGATTTAAAACTTCCAACAGTTACAAAAGAAAACAACAAAATAAAGGTTTAATTTCCTAATTTCAGTTGAATTTGTTTATTTATTACTTCCTTCGTCTTTTAGATGAAGGAAATATTGTAATCGTATAAAATCGTCTTCCGAAATTTATTTAGTTCTTCACGTTTCAGGGACACTTTATTTTTTATTTTAAGTTGAATATACAGAGCAATCGTGAAGCTAATAATTGCAAGCAGTTTTATCATATCTGTCTCAAACTGAGGACGTTGTCTTTGATCTATGATGGTTATCTTAATGAATCTAATATTTCTTCAACAAATCAATAAACCGAAAGCATGTAAATGGTATTATTCGTTTCACATTAGTACTTAGTTCAATGCAATTATTACCCTCTTCGTCAGACTTTGCAACCACGATTTTTTTTCTATTTTTGTATACTTCTTTAGATCTAGCAAAATCCTGGTTATCGCATTTAAATAATATTTTATAATCTTCAATCCTACAAGTTGTCATAAATAATTTACAGGATAAACATAAGATACTGCAGATTTTGGCTAATGTATGGTATCTACCAGAAATCTATTTTCAGAAACAAAAAATACGAACAAAAGAAAAATATCGCTAATATAAATATACTTAGATGTAATGTAGGATTTAGAAGTGTAATTATTATTATTTTTAAAATACATCTAGGATGTATATAGTAACAGTGTTTTCAATGCCGCAATACTCCTGCTCCAGCCATTAGTAATCGATAGCCGACCACGTCATTGCAAGGAAGTTTGCTCTACTAAATGCAAATGATGCTGCCTAAAGTACTTGGAAGTTCTGAGCATGGATAACATTACCAATGCAAAGCACTTAAATCTATCACACTTGTAATTGTAAACTTTGAATTACTTAACGAAAAACAGGAATCTTTAAAAGCTCTAAACATTTTTCACAAATACCCATTCGAAACTGTTAGGTAATTTCTAAAGCAATGCAAAAGGAATTTTAATTTTCCTGCTTTTTGTGTATGTTAATATTAGACCCAATTAAAAAATTAAAAGTGCGTTCTGAAACACTACAGGTAATTATTGAAGAAAATGCAGTTCGCCCGCAACCTTAGCTTTAAAGTAAAGAAAGGCTCCCTCTTGACTATTTAATATTTTGGTATACATATATCTCGTTATTGGATGGTTCACTACCCAGCCTAACTAGGTACTTCTTATTCATAAAACAAGAAAAACAAAAATGTTAATGTATAAATAATGAAATGGGTTGTCAATATAAAATCGTAAAGTAAAATAGTATGTGGATTAAGTAGGCAAATAAGAGAGCTAGGGCCTCAAACGCGGACGTGCCGCTTATCACAAATGCCTTTGGACAGCGCATTAAAATAATAAATCAGCACTTCCTCAAAAGTCTTCACTCAACCGCGTTCCAAGAAGGCAGAAAAACCAGTGCTAAATTTCAGAAAAAAACACTAAACGAGGCACTGCGTCATCAAGAACGAAGTACCAAATTAACATTTGCAAAATTTTCCAAAATAAACGTAGGCAAACCGCTCCACTCCCGGGCGCTTGATGAAATATACGTCTAAGGCGAATATTCAAATATATTTGACAGAAACGTCCACTAAGAGGCGACTTGCAAAGTCAAAGGAGCTAGAGCATAGCGGTAAAAAACAATTTGGGCCTTTATACATTCAACAAATAAAAGTGATTGTATGGGAAACTTTAACAATGTCAAATAGATTAATAATTTCTATTTTTCTATAGCACATGTTAAAGTGTGCTTTTATCAACTGAAAACAAAAGGTCAAGTTTTACTTTAACAGCAAGGGTAGATAAAGTAGCACTTTAACATCAAGGATAGATAAAGTAATTTAATTTTCTAACTTTTGTTTAAATTAAATATGACAGCTTCGTATTATCGTAGCAACCCAATCTAGCTACTGACATTTTGAAATGTGATTGACTGTCATTATTTTCTTTTTAAATTGTTAAAGTTCTTGCTATAGAAAAAAATATTGTATTATACACGACGATAAAGTTATTTCTATCCACTCTTGAATCATTAACGTCTCGACTTCGTCTCGACGTTAAACGATTCACTCGTGGATAAAATTTAACTTTATCGTCTTGTATAATAAATTACTATTACTTATTAGGATTGCTATATAATGCTAAGTATCTTCAATTCTATTTAAAATGTAGGAACACAATATTGCTACCATTACCTTAATCAAAGATAATACCGCATACGTACATGTTACAAAAATTTAAATCCGATGTGTATCAATACCAAGTAAAGACCAAAGAAAGGTGCCAAGAGCTCATGACAGTAAAAGCGTTGAAGCTTCCGGATTTATACTTCATACAAATACAAACATCATCATCAAAAAGAAACCGTTCGAAACGTTTGCGGAGTAAGAACCTGATAGTAAATGTACCGCAATCGTGAGAACGTCGTACCTAATTATATGAAAAAATATAGGTACGCCAAAAGACGTCTAGAATAGAGAGAAATGGAAATAGTTCATGACATGAAGACGTTGATACGTACGTGAGACAGTAGGTTTCAGATGAAATATAAATTATGACCAACTATAACTAATGATTCTGCAATAAGATGTTAACTGCAATTATCTTTTCCACACATCCGGTCATTGGTTTGTACGCGAGTGAGAATAAAACGCCTTACGATGTTCAGTTCAGCGTTAATAATACGATGAAACGTATAGATACGTATCGACATGCTTTCAAAATAGCTTGCGACAAATCAAACTGTTAGATTATTTTTAGTAGTTATTAAAACCTACAAATCAAACCTAATACATCATAGCATAAATGTTTGTAACAACGCAGTTTTTAGTATAGTCCTCCATTTTCAACAATTCCGTATTACATGCATAAATTTTATTTTCCAACTCTCAGTTGACATTCTACTTTTAAATCATAAGGAAAATCTCTAATACTCTTCCTGGAAAGAGCAGCATTAAAATATAAATGTTTTTAATAATAGATTCGCAAAGCTGTATACGCGCATCAAGCATAACAAAAGTTAAGGTGTGGCCAGCAGCTTGTGTAGAGAGTACATTTCTTTGCAAAATAAAACATTACTCAGAGCACCTGTATTCTGCTTTTCTAATTTTGTTGTATAGAAAAAAATGTATATTCTGCTAGTTTATTTTTAACTTCGCTGAGTAAGCTTTTAGTAGTTGCTTTTAATTTTTAATGGTTACTTTTAATCCTTTTTAAATGGAGAAAGGTCTGTGAATTTCCTGGAAAATTATGTACCTGTAATTTTAGATGAAGTACGCTTACAACAAGGTCCATTCGTTTTTTATGGATGGTGGTCCACTCTATGTTGCAAAAGTGTTAGGAAAATTACTTAAACAACTACAATTATTGATGAATATTTTGACTCAAAAATGTAGGTTAAAAAACACCGTATGCCCTGGCCTATTCATTGTAAAATATCAAATAAATATACCCACTTCCTACTTCCACCAAATGTACTTTTTCAATATTATTTTAATTAAATTGAATTTCTTTTTAATATTTGCACATATAGACATTTTAAACGCTATTATTTACATTCGGTAGACACGTTTACACAAAAACTTCTCATGTCAGTAAATTCATAAACGAGCATCTTAAACCCTAAGTTGACTGGTAAATTTTACAAGAACGAGCTGGTTTTAGTTGAGGGAGAGACAAGAGAAGACAAATAATTGTAAGTGTGCACCAGATAATTAGAAAAGCTAAGGAGTTTAATAACCCCACACAGATCTGCTTCCTGAACTTCCAGAAAGCTTTCGACATCGTAAATCGGAAGCATCTGTGAACAGCTCTCTAACTGAAATAAGCATTTTTTAATAAATGCATGATATCGGGTGATCATTTAAACGTCGCAGTTCATTCTGAACGTATCACAAAACGTACCTAACCCTACTTTTATAAACATATCTAACAACAAGAATATATTCTATAAAGAAATATTCTGTTTTAGTTAATATTATAAAAAGAAACTCTACTATACTTACGTAGATATTTCATTAACGAAATACACAATTCACTAAATGACAATTAACGCAAAGTGACATTTGGTTCAAACAACTAATATAACACGTTCACAATGAACTGCGCTGACTGCGACATCAAATTTAAAAGAACGCTCTTTACTTTCGCATAAAACCCAAGTAGACCATTAAGACTGATGAATCGTACAATGAAGTTACTGTTGAGAATAATTCAAACTAGAATTTACAGCAAATGTGAAAATGTATTAGACAACTTGAGTACAATGTTTAATAGAACAATTATAGACGATCGGTTTGGATGTTGCAGACATAAAACTGATTAAAAACTTATATTGGAGTTAAACAGCTTAGTAAAAAAAAGGACATTGAAACTAATGAAATAAATATTTAAAGAGAATGTTTCACCCTTAAACGAGGAGTAGCACAGTCCTGGCCTGCTCTAACTCTCGGTAAAATTATGGTGTGAGTAAGGACTAGGCAGCGGTCTTTAAAGTTATCAAAAATCTCCACTAACATTAACAATGTGGGCGCCAGTCGTTAAACACCGCATAAAACAAATCTACCTAGCAAGCAGATCATCATAAAACTTTGAATTATGTTAACGCGTGCGCTCTTATATCAAAGGCATTTGTTTCAAAAACACGCAATTAATAGCAACCAAATTTCGTTTATCGACACAATTAAAACGCTCAACGCAAACTGCATGTACTTACTGTAGTATGAGATGTCCCAGGTGTGAAGACTTATACGGAACTCCAACCTCTACTACAGCCAGGACATTACGCCGGTTATTAAATGTACTTATTAGTACCGAAACGGAAATAATAAGGAAATATCTCTCCAAAGTATGGAAATCGGCCTTATGCAATTGCCAATGGACGCCGCTCGAAGCGTTCTCCAAAGTTGTTGACAAGAAACAATTTACTGCTAAGAAGCATAGCCTACTTGGATCAAGGCATTCAAATCCCTTCAGAAGGTTTGAATTGATCGGCGTTCACAGCCGCTCTTATTGAGCGTTCTCGGAAAATCCAGCTCCTTATCTGGAAGGTGAGCTTTTTTGCAGGAATTCAACATTCCGACGCACGGTTCGCCGGAAAGAGGTGGGCGCGTGGTAGTTTAAAATAGAGATGAGAGCCCGCATCAAGGAGTGGGTCGCAAAGAACGCAGAAATGAAAAGGAGCGCTACAAGAAATAAGATAGGAATGTGTCCTATCTCCGATTGTATCTGTCACCAGGGCAATTAATAACTAAATTAATTCTACCTAAACGGAGAGCGTAAGATTCGAAAATACCCACGCAAAGTAGAAGTTCGTATAGGGACTTACCTTGATGGACATACAGGATGGCTCAGATGTGGGGGTGGCACGTCGATTGACCCGTGACTCCAGAAGCACAATAAGATAAACACGAGCGATTACACAAAACAAAAAACACGGGATCAGTTAACCGACCGTTTACCGACTCGTCTTAACTTCATCTCCTTTTACAATGTGGGCCACCGACCCAACACTTAGAGGTGGCAGGAGAGGGGACAGCAAGCCCCATAACTCGACATTCCACCAATAGTGGGTAAACTTACCGCTAGGTAGAATTACAAACTACACTAAATTTATGTACAGCTATTTACTTGTATTAAGAATTACTAATGAAGTAAACTAAACTAATATGATTAAAAGCTAAATACCAAACACCGATTCTGTTTAATATGCGCTCTCAGATAACATTGTAGACTCAAACAGAAGGGATCAAGATATGGGGAGACACAGTAAACAATATCAGTTACGCTGACGATACCGCAATTTTAGCAAAGAATGTAGTATACTAACAAGCACTCTTTAACCGTATCAAGGCCAAAAGCGAAGCAATAGGTCAAACAACCAATATAAACAAAACTAAATGTAGGATAATAGGTAAAAACAAGTTTGACAACCAACATTATGGGACGGCAAACAGATGAAAAAGTTAACCAGTTTAAATATTTAAGAAGTTGCATAAATTCATATCTAGATCCAGGCACTAAAATAACAGTAAGAATTGAGTTTACAAGAAGTGCATGTATGAAATACAGTTCAGTGCTGTGCAACGGATCGCTTCGTCGTGTTCTGTTTTTTCAGGGCTACCTTTGGAAGAGTGTGATTCCTCACCAAGCATGACGATCTCAGGTAAGGAGAAACTTTAGCTATGGATTATAAGGCATTTCAAACTGCATTGCACCTACCTCTGGGATTACTTCCGTCGCACTATCTACGGAAAATAACAGATAAAACACTCCAAGGCAGAGTAAAAAGTGTAAAGATAAAGCAGACATTCACTATAGAGCCAATGGTGACGTGGGTTGACAACAAGATGAAAGAATGAAATGAACATATGTCAAGAAGATAGTTTGCTAATAAAATAAATAAAGGACAAATCAACCGCTAAGAGAAGAAGTATTCAAAGTCAAAAAAAAGGCTATAGCGACAACATATAATAACCAAGGACGTAATTAATGAACAGACAGTAATGCATAAGTAGAGACAAAAAGAAGAAGAAGAGAAAGACATGTCTTTAAGCTTCAGAGTAGTAGAATTGGATTCCAAAGAACTATATGATTGATTAGTTAAAGTGCTTTTATCGCTGTCATTTATCATTCTGGCGCCTTCTGTCTGGAAAATGTAAAGATGTACCTATAGCCCTACAGTTAGACGAATATATTTTACAAGAAAACCTCTTGCTTTCATTACATAAGCCCAATCGGCCCTAAGACGGTAAGAGAAGAGATGATCCCCAACTTCTTCAACATCAAGGGGTTATTTTGACTAACCTCAGTCTTAGCTGTACTTTTTTCTTCTACCACTTTATGCCTTTTCTTTAGGGTAACTGATGCACCTACTTTACAGTTCTTTACCCAATCTGCCCGCTGCACCACCCATCCTAGAAGAACGGTTTAAATATGGTAGAAGAAGAACGACTGAAGCTAGTTAAAAACCCTTTGCGGTTGAAACAGTTAGGTTTAGGTTTTGGTCGAGGCTTCAGCTCTGATAAATACCAAAATGTCAGCGTCTAACCATTGTTCAGTTGCTTTATGCTTTATGGGCTTTATATGATAACGCGAAATCCTGTTAGAACACCCACTATCATTAAGAGGCTTTACAATTCCGTGCAAGAGTTCCTGATCTTTACAAATTTCTCGAAAAAATGATCTCAGTACTTACCTAAGCAACTCCCATAGAAGTATAAAAGAGTTTTTTTACGAGATCTCTGGAACTCCAACTACACTTTCTATCATTTTCATTGTTAAATTTGTTTGATTGTAATCATCAGAAAAACTTATTTTCTCCTAAAGAAATGTCTTCACACACCGCCTGCACGGCTTGTTTTGTTCAAGCGGAGCACAGCCAGCTATGAGGTGGTCGATCTTCCGCACTGATCGTTTCTTCAAATCTTCGCAGAGCTAAATAAATGTTGAATTCACTAATTTTCGATTTTAGCAAGGCTGTGGTATATCCAGTACGCTGACCCCTTTAAAAAAAGCACTGGTCGCGACACGATTCTCATATAGACCTCACTCCAGTACAAGTAACCAAAAATACTGATAACGAAATAAACAGTTTTGTATATTTGCTACTACAATCAGCTTATGATCCATCAGTATTGCTAACTGCTAGCACTAAAATTTCCTTTTGTAATACATCATTGACACTATTTCAATTTTTATCATTACTATTCTACGGTCCATTATTAGTTCTGCTTCTGTATTAACGGAAACCCCTTCTACCTTTGTTTTCACCTCTCTTGTGTATGTGATCTATTATGCTCTCCCCCCTCGTCTAAAAGACGAAGAAAATATTATAATCATGAAAAGACCACCTTCCGAGATTTCTTCAGATCTTCACGTTTCGGGGTCCCTAGATGACGAAAAACAGGTTTTCTCAATTCCATCTGTCTGTCTGTCTGACTGTTGGTGGTATAACTCAAAAACTATTTGTTGGAGGAAGACGATATTTTGCAAGCATATTATATGTTTACGTGCCATGAAACCGAGAAAGTTTAGGAGAAAGATATACAGGTTGAGCACCATAAAAAAATGTTTAATGTTTTACCTAAGAAATAAATACACGTAATAATTTGTACATAGCTCAAGCTTTACCATTAGCGAAAACGACACCTAACAGATGCAGGGTAACCATCACAAATTGGACAGGATAGTATGGTGCTTTGCAGCAAAAACTCGTCCAACTCGAACACGCCCTTGGCTCAATTATTCTAGCGGTGGACTAACACTGGCTCGAAATATTTGCCTCGAAGCGCGGAGTGCGAATCCCAGCGAACTACATTTTTACGTCTATCGTCTAAAAAACGATGGAGTTTTTTATTTGCAAATAATAAAAGTAACAATTTGCACAGAGCCCGAGCTTTATCATTGGTGAAAATGAGACCTAACAGATACAGGATAAATATTACAAATGGGACAAAATAGTACGGTGTTTTATAACGCAGCAGAAACTCGTCTAACTCGAACACGCCCGTGGCATAGTTATTCTAGCGGCGGATAAGACACTGGTCTGAAATATTCACCTTGGAGAACGGAGTGCGAATCCCAGCGGACTACATTTTTACGTCCGTCGTCCATGGAGTTTTTATTTGCAAAAAATCAAAGTAATGATTTGCACAGAGCCCGAGCTTTGTCATTGGTGAAAATGAGACCTAGCAGATACAGGGACATGGGACAAAATAGTACGGTGCTTTATAACGCAGCGAAAACTCGTCTAACTCGAACATGCCCGTGCCATAGTTATTCTAGCGGCGCCGGCGGACAAGACGCCAGCGGACTACATTCTTTTTTATTTGCAAATTGACCAAATTTGCGCGAGGAAAGTTCCGTGTAAACCCCTTTACAGATTTTTTGCTGCTATGCATGTACCTAAATCTATCCTCCATTTTCTGTTCTAAAAATATATTACTTATTATTAGGTTATTCTATATGCAGAACGTGAATCATTTGCATTCCATTTCTGTTTTTTAGTTGTTCTCCATATTTCTTCATTATTGCCAGCCCTGATTCTGTATTCGATTATACACTTCCATTTCAGTCGCATGTGATTAATATGTTATATATTAAATCATTTATCATATTGATCACTTCTTATAATTGTTTGCCGAAATTATATATTTCTATTTTCGTACCTTCAACGGTTGCATTTTGTCTGCCTTGTTAGCATCCCCACTGTGGGGCCATACGCATCCCTCGTTGAGGTGGTTTTAGGTCTGGCCCTCCCTAGAATCAATTTCAGACTAAGGCGCTGCATGGAGAGAACTTATGGCGAGATGGTGTAAATTGTCACTTTTAAAACTTAACCCATTGTAGTACATTTAAAATTAGACATTCTAATATTAATGTGGCAGAAATAAATAGCTTGATGTGATTACTTCATGCTTTTGTAAATAGTGCATCCAGGCACCATCGCCTTAATATTAATTAATAAGTTATTCTAGAATCATACGATGGAAGGACATTAAATTTCTTAATTAAGCACATGTGTCATTTCTGTTGGATGGGGCTCAATGAAGGGACACAGCTTAACTGGTTTGATAAAAATATTTCTCACAGCTATAATAAAAAATATATGATAAAGCTTAACAAGCCTACGTCTATGCTCAGCGGTAGGGTTACTGCAATGGCGTCGGCGTAAGAAGGGGTGGTTGGGCGTTACCCTCAGCTAGACACTGGATTTGATTGGAACAAAGTTTATTATATTTACACATACAAATAAGCTTATAACTAGGTAACATTTATATACAGAAAAAGAAAAGAAAATGGCGGATTGGCATCCGCGATTGGAAGCGGGTGTGGTCCTTCGGAGGCGGGGCCGGCGGCTTCCTCCTGCGGTTGCAGCGGCGGCGGTAGCGACTGGCGACGGGGCGGCGAGCTGAGAGCAGCGGCGGCGGCAACGTCGGCGGCAACGTCGGCGGCAGTGCGGATCTCCTTGGCGGAGGCGGCGGCTGGCGGCTTCCTTCGGCGGTTGCAGCGGCGGCGGTGGCGACTGGCGACGGGGCGGCGGGCTGTGAGCAGCGGCGGCGGCAACGTCGGCGGCAGTGCGGATCTCCTGGGCGGAGGCGGCGGCTGGCGGCTTCCTTCTGCGGTGGCAGCGGCGGCGGTGGCGACTGGCGACGGGGCGGCGGGCTGTGAGCAGCGGCGGCGGCAACGTCGGCGGCAGTGCTGATCTCCTGGGCGGAGGCGGCGGCTGGCGGCTTCCTTCTGCGGTTGCAGCAGCGGCGGCGGCAACGTCGGCGGCAGTGCGGATCTCCTGGGCGGAGGCGGCGGCTGGCGAAAGTGGCTTTCCAAAGACGGCAGGCAGCAGAGTCCAATGCGTAGGATTGGCTCTAAGTCCACGAGGGTGATAGGCTCTGGAGAGGCTGGAGCTGCTAGCTGGTCCTGGAAGCTGAAGTGGCTCGAATCCCAAGTCCCACGAAGACGGCAGACAGCAGAGTCCAATGAAGTGGATTGGCTCTAAGTCCACGAGGGTGATAGGCTCTGGAGAGGCTGGAGCTGCTAGCTGGTCCTGGAAGCTGAAGTGGCTCGAATCCCAAGTCCCACGAAGACGGCAGACAGCAGAGTCCAATGCGTAGGATGGGTTCTAAGTCCACGAGGGTGATAGGCTCTGGAGAGGCTGGAGCTGCTAGCTGGTCCTGGAAGCTGAAGTGGCGGCTGGTGGACTCTCCTTGGCTGAGTGAATTTTTCCAAGTCCCAGGAAGGCGGCAGACAGCTAAGTCCAGTGAAACGGCTGTTGGTCCTGGAGCTGAAGTGGCTGCTGGTAGTCCTGGAAGCTGGAGTGGCTGCTGGTAGTCCTGGAAGCTGAAGTGGCGGCTGGTGGACTCTCCTTGGCTGAGTTGGCGATGGAAGGCTGGATGGTTCCTGGTGGACTCTCCTTGGCTGAGTGATTTCTTACTGCCAGCGTCTGACTATTTAAAGGAGCCAGTCCTTTGTCCAACGCGATCTCGACGCTCATTGGTCGAAGTAGAAGGGATGTTTTGCCCGATTTCGATATATTTTGAAATTATAGCATTTAATTGAGCGGCGTGATCAATTATCGACTTGGTTTGCGTCGCAATCAATAGTCGATGAAATGCCGATTCTAACGACACCCAATTTGCTATGTTTTGAGTAAAAATTAGCTCAACTTGGAATTTTTAATGCAATGTTCCGCGTAAAGCTTAATTAAGTATTATTCTTATGGCGTGTGTTAAAAAGTTTATTATGCTTTGATCGGTTGCGCGCTATTTTTATAAGATTTTTGAGACCAATTTCGCTTTTCTGGGACGCTTCCTTCCGTTAATTAAAATTTAATTTGTAATCTGCATCTTTGCCCGCTGTACTCGGTCGTGGCCCCTGATTTCTTCGTTACAATATGCCTTTCCTCGGGTCGCTGAACTCTCGGCCGCTCTCCCGGGCGCGTGTTTGGCTGCCTGATGGAAAAATTGCTTTTTTTCCACCTGTATATGTGCTAGCGCTCTGTGGTTTGTTTTAATAGGTAGCGGTTAATTTTTCCTATCTTCTGGTATCCTTTATGTGTGATTAAAACAGAGCGCACTCTGTTTTAAGGGCGTTTTAGTGAAAAATTCTTAATTTAATCTGCAAACATTCGTGAGGCGTATTTCGCTGGCTGTCACCTTTCTTGGCCGGCCGGCTCCAATAAAGTTTATGGTTGCAATCTTGCTGCACTTTAGAAATTCGTTGTAAGGACACTTATTTTTATGATTTTAGGGTTTTGAAAGATACTTCTGCGTAGGATCGCGGCGGTTTGTTAAACAGATGTAATATTCTTTGTTCTTCGGGCGCCTTTCGGGCGGCGTACGTTTCCTTTGTTTTTATTCGATCTGTTTAACGGTTCATATCAATTTCCCCCTCCTTTGGCGTCCGCGATCCGTGCATAAAGTTCTAAGGAGCTGGGAAGAAGGGGTGGAGTTAATCTGCGTGTGTTTTTCCCTTCGACAACGTCTAACTGGCTTAGCGGCGGATTCCTTGGTGGTACTGCGAGATATGAGTGGCCGGTTATCCGTAGATGCCCTTGTGAATCCTCACATGGTGATGATTGGTTGCGAGTCGCATGATCCCTTGTAGCAGGTTCTTGAAACCGGAGGGGATCTTTCCTTTGCTGGTTCGCTGGCCGTCATGCATCTTTGGGCTAAGTGGTCGCTGAATCCCTATGGAATGATACGCTGCTTGGTGGAGGTATCTCGATGAGCGAGATGTTGGGCCGTTGAAGGTCGTTGTTGGGGCCTTGGCGGCGGTGAGAAGCGTTCCGATGGGAGGTGTCGTCAGCCGGGACTCGTGGGGGGCGGATGTCGACCTGGGGTGTTGGAAACTTCGGTCAGGACTCCTGGTACCTGGGGCTCGTGTCCAAGCGAAGTCCCTTGGGGCGTGGGCTTTTTCACGTTCTGGAGCAGATCTGTGGCTGGGCGTACTTCGCCAGTACACGGCTGGTGCGGGCGGAAGCTTGGGGGTCCAGGCGCGGCCAGATCGGTCCTCGGTGACATAAGCGCGATGCTAGGAGTTCGGGGTCTTGAAGTGCGTGCTTAGGCGGAGTCCTCTCCTTGACGCGGAGTTCCTATCCTTCTAGGTGACCCGACTTGCTGACGTGGAGACGGCTGAGGTGGGACACCTTGTTCGGGGGCTGCTAGGGCTAATCAGACGTGTTGACGTTTGGGGGAGAAGCCAGGTGGATCCTCGTCGTAGAAGGTGCCGTGCTTGATCTTCCGGAAGTGGGAGCGCGTGACCAGGCGAAGTATGGCGGCGTTGCGGCAGTCCTCACGTGCTGAGTCAATCTGCGGAAGGATACACCTCGGTGGCACGCGGTGGGTGCGGGCGGAGGCTTGGGGCATCCTTGGCGCGGACAGATTGACCTTCGGTGGTGGAGGTGGCAAGTCCTAGCTTCGGGGACTTGGGGCGCCTGTTCCGGCGGAGTCGTGAGCTTCGGCCTTCTAGTGAGCGTGCTTCTCTGTTGCGCTTCTCGGCGAATTTGCGCTAAGTGCAGGTGCTGGAGTGCCTGCAGAGAGTTGGTGGCGAGCTTCTGGCAGCAGATTGGCACTGCCGGCCAGAGAGCTGGTGATGAGCTTCTGGTAGCATATTTGAAGTGCTGTCCAGAGAGCTGGTGTTGGGGCCTTGGTGGCGATGGAAGCGTTCCGATGAAAGGTGTCGTCAGCCGGGACTCGTGGGAGCGGATGTCGACCTGGGGTGTTGGAAACTTCGGTCAGGACTCCTGGAACCTGGGCTCGTGTCCAAGCGAAGTCCCTTGGCGGCGTGAGCTTATTCACGTGCTGGGGCGGATCTGTGGCCGGGCTTCGGCGGAACGCGGTTGGTGCGGGCGAAGTTTGAGGGTCCAGTCTTGACCAGATCGCTCCGCGGAGAAGTAAGCGTGATGCCAGGACTTCGGTATCTTGAAGTGCGTGCTTAGGCGAAGTCCTCTACTTGACGCGAAGTTTCTGTTTCCCTAGGCGACCCGGGTTGCTAACGTGGAGGCGGCTGAGGGGAGACACTTTGGTCGGGGCTGCTTGGGCTAGTTGGACGCGTTGACGTCTGGAGAAGAAGCTAGGTGGATCCTCGTCGTAAAAGGGGCTGTGCCTGATGTTCCGGAAGCGGGCGCACGTGACCAGGCGAAGTATGGTGGTGTTGCGGCATTCCTCACGCGCTGGGTGGATCTGCGGAAGGATACACCTCGGCGGCACGCGGTGGGTGCGGGTGGAGGCTTGGGGTATCCTTGGCGCGGACAGATTGACCCTCGGTGGCGGAGGCGGCAAGTCATAGCTTCGGGGACCTGTTGTGCGTGTTCCGGTGGAGTTGTGGGCTTGGGCCTTTCAGCGAGCGCTGTTCCCCTATTGCTCTTCTCGGTGAGTTTGTGCTGCGTGCAGGTGCTGGAGCTTCTGCAGAGAGTTGGCGGCGAGCTTCTGGCAGCATATTTGAAGTGTTGGCCAGAGAGCTGGTGCTGAGCTTCTGGCAGCACAATTGGAGGTGCTGGACAGAGTGCTGGTGAAGAGCTTCTGGCAGCACATTGGAGGTGCCGGCCAGAGAGCTGATGATGAGGGATCCTTGAGATTGCTGTGAATCGTTGTGGATCATGGTTGTTGGTGGTGATGTTGTTGATGTTTGTTTTGGGCGCCACTGGGTGTTTCCTACCACTCCCAGAAGTGGTGTTGGTCGTCTTCATTCATCTCGGTTTGCACTGGGTTGAGACACTGTGGTGGTGTCCTCTGTCCACATGGAAACGGAGATGCGCTGTCTTCTGTGACTTCCGAGTGATGCGGGCTGACACTTGGTTGCGGTGTCTGCTGAGGTTCCTTGTTGGTCCTCGGCGGAGTTGTGTCCATCCTTCTTCGTTGACTTCACCATTGTAGTGGGCGTGGCTTCCCTCTGGTGTCCACCAAAGGCTTGCCCCACGTTCCGGGCGACAATTAAAAAGCCTACGTCTATGCTCAGCGGTAGGGTTACTGCAATGGCGTCGGCGTAAGAAGGGGTGGTTGGGCGTTACCCTCAGCTAGACACTGGATTTGATTGGAACAAAGTTTATTATATTTACACATACAAATAAGCTTATAACTAGGTAACATTTATATACAGAAAAAGAAAAGAAAATGGCGGATTGGCATCCGCGATTGGAAGCGGGTGTGGTCCTTCGGAGGCGGGGCCGGCGGCTTCCTCCTGCGGTTGCAGCGGCGGCGGTAGCGACTGGCGACGGGGCGGCGAGCTGAGAGCAGCGGCGGCGGCAACGTCGGCGGCAGTGCGGATCTCCTTGGCGGAGGCGGCGGCTGGCGGCTTCCTTCGGCGGTTGCAGCGGCGGCGGTGGCGACTGGCGACGGGGCGGCGGGCTGTGAGCAGCGGCGGCGGCAACGTCGGCGGCAGTGCGGATCTCCTGGGCGGAGGCGGCGGCTGGCGGCTTCCTTCTGCGGTGGCAGCGGCGGCGGTGGCGACTGGCGACGGGGCGGCGGGCTGTGAGCAGCGGCGGCGGCAACGTCGGCGGCAGTGCTGATCTCCTGGGCGGAGGCGGCGGCTGGCGGCTTCCTTCTGCGGTTGCAGCAGCGGCGGCGGCAACGTCGGCGGCAGTGCGGATCTCCTGGGCGGAGGCGGCGGCTGGCGAAAGTGGCTTTCCAAAGACGGCAGGCAGCAGAGTCCAATGCGTAGGATTGGCTCTAAGTCCACGAGGGTGATAGGCTCTGGAGAGGCTGGAGCTGCTAGCTGGTCCTGGAAGCTGAAGTGGCTCGAATCCCAAGTCCCACGAAGACGGCAGACAGCAGAGTCCAATGAAGTGGATTGGCTCTAAGTCCACGAGGGTGATAGGCTCTGGAGAGGCTGGAGCTGCTAGCTGGTCCTGGAAGCTGAAGTGGCTCGAATCCCAAGTCCCACGAAGACGGCAGACAGCAGAGTCCAATGCGTAGGATGGGTTCTAAGTCCACGAGGGTGATAGGCTCTGGAGAGGCTGGAGCTGCTAGCTGGTCCTGGAAGCTGAAGTGGCGGCTGGTGGACTCTCCTTGGCTGAGTGAATTTTTCCAAGTCCCAGGAAGGCGGCAGACAGCTAAGTCCAGTGAACGGCTGTTGGTCCTGGAGCTGAAGTGGCTGCTGGTAGTCCTGGAAGCTGGAGTGGCTGCTGGTAGTCCTGGAAGCTGAAGTGGCGGCTGGTGGACTCTCCTTGGCTGAGTTGGCGATGGAAGGCTGGATGGTTCCTGGTGGACTCTCCTTGGCTGAGTGATTTCTTACTGCCAGCGTCTGACTATTTAAAGGAGCCAGTCCTTTGTCCAACGCGATCTCGACGCTCATTGGTCGAAGTAGAAGGGATGTTTTGCCCGATTTCGATATATTTTGAAATTATAGCATTTAATTGAGCGGCGTGATCAATTATCGACTTGGTTTGCGTCGCAATCAATAGTCGATGAAATGCCAATTCTAACGACACCCAATTTGCTATGTTTTGAGTAAAAATTAGCTCAACTTGGAATTTTTAATGCAATGTTCCGCGTAAAGCTTAATTAAGTATTATTCTTATGGCGTGTGTTAAAAAGTTTATTATGCTTTGATCGGTTGCGCGCTATTTTTATAAGATTTTTGAGACCAATTTCGCTTTTCTGGGACGCTTCCTTCCGTTAATTAAAATTTAATTTGTAATCTGCATCTTTGCCCGCTGTACTCGGTCGTGGCCCCTGATTTCTTCGTTACAATATGCCTTTCCTCGGGCCGCTGAACTCTCGGCCGCTCTCCCGGGCGCGTGTTTGGCTGCCTGATGGAAAAATTGCTTTTTTTCCACCTGTATATGTGCTAGCGCTCTGTGGTTTGTTTTAATAGGTAGCGGTTAATTTTTCCTATCTTCTGGTATCCTTTATGTGTGATTAAAACAGAGCGCACTCTGTTTTAAGGGCGTTTTAGTGAAAAATTCTTAATTTAATCTGCAAACATTCGTGAGGCGTATTTCGCTGGCTGTCACCTTTCTTGGCCGGCCGGCTCCAATAAAGTTTATGGTTGCAATCTTGCTGCACTTTAGAAATTCGTTGTAAGGACACTTATTTTTATGATTTTAGGGTTTTGAAAGATACTTCTGCGTAGGATCGCGGCGGTTTGTTAAACAGATGTAATATTCTTTGTTCTTCGGGCGCCTTTCGGGCGGCGTACGTTTCCTTTGTTTTTATTCGATCTGTTTAACGGTTCATATCAAGCTATGCCCAACAATAGCAAGGAAATTGCATTATTAATATAGGGTGTCCCTTTTTGTACTTGGGAATTTGTTCCTTCTTGCATAACATTCATACTTTTTAAAATATGTGCAGTTTATTTATTTCAACGTAAAGTAGATCCGTGGAAATTATGTTCAAAATATAGTATGTACAGTGAATTTATTTTAATGTGCAATGTGGTATTCCCGTTTCCATAAGGACTTGATTGTTACTATTGGTTTCTAAGGGTACGCCACGCCATATATAAATGCGTTTATTTTAAAATGCAATATATGAACCGTAATTTTATTGAAAAAGAAGCATCAGAAAAAACAACAGGGCATGTAATAACAATAACCCACTTACTTGCAGTAAACTGAAGTCTTTATAACATTTGATCAACAGAATTCCTTCCTCCGTAGAATATATTATGTTTTTACATACTCAGTAACATTTCCATATTGCATTTTAAAATAAACGCATTTACACATTGCGCGTTATAATAAACTCCCTGTATATTCTAAGTATCTCGCCAGGCTGTTGCTGAAAATAACTTAAGCTCGTCGATCGACTGCAAATTGTTCGCGAGAGGTTAGATCGTACGATCTTGCCAGCCAATTGAGGTCACCATGTTGAGAAATAACAGGATCGGGAAGCTTTGTCCGCAATAACGCCATTAGTCCCCTTGCAGTGTGGTACGTAATGCCGTCTTATTAAGAGAACATAGCCCTGAGATATATATCCTCTAATTAGGACAATAAAAAATTTGGTGTGATACACTCACACAACTTCCTTTTACAGTGATCTTATAATTAGTCAAAAATTTCATTTTTCATTTTTAAGCATTTGTCAAAAATTTTCAAACATTTCAAATTCTATAAAAACGGTACCTACAAAATAGAGCGTTAGTTGAAGAGACAAATTTTTCTAAAATTTTAAGCTGAATTCAAAAATGTAATAATATACCGGATGTTCTATGTACAATAGGAGTTAATAAAAGAAATAAAAAAAAAACAAGAGAAGCCCACTTTAGAAGTATTCAACTGGAAAATCACGTAGCTCACATCAATACACATTAAAAATGTAATAAAAATGTAAAGTTTGAAAAAAATCGTTAGAGCTGTTTTCGAAAAAATCGAAAAAACTGAAAAATCAAAAGAGTAAACACCTACTTCCGGTTATGCGATTTTCTTCAAAAGCTTGCCGTCTCATCTACATAGTACACAAAACTTATATATGAATTTTCAACGGCATACCTCTTTTCATTTTTGAGATATTCTGTTCACAGACAGACAGACACACAAACAGACGAAAAAAAAATGTTTTTTGGTATCAGGGGACTCTAAGACGTGAAGATCTGTTGAAAACTCAATTTCGAATTTTTGGGGTGAATCCTAGTGCGATAGAGTTCACCATTGACAGTAACCGTTTCGTAATTCTCATCAAATGAAAAACAACCCAATGACACATTTAACCCAAAAACCATACAGTAACATCACGATATGTTCAGTCACTCGAAGGTTTTCAGAACCCTAAATTTTTAATTACATTTTTGTGATAGGCACAATTGCACAAAACTGTAATTAAAATTTTCGTCAAAAGAGTGGCCATTTTCAGGAACAGTTCGAAAGGGTATTTAGGCAGATACTATATTTTGAACATAGTTCCAATATCTCAACTTTATGCTGAAATAAATAAACTGGGAATATTCTGTAAATTATGAATTTTATGCAAAAAACAAATCCCCAAGTACAAAATGGGGCACTATGTAACCAACCATTAGAGCAACAAGTAAAAATGTTTCCTGGACACCAACACTTTAATGCCCTTGTCTACATCGTTCTGACTAAACCAAATTTTCTCATAAAATGTTTCAATCTGCCAGCCACCGTATTTAGATATATTTTAGTTTTTTCTAGCTTAAGTTGCAGTGCTAGTGGCGTCTCAAAACATACTTTTCTTTCTCGATTTGACTCACGACACCAGTGAATTTTGGGCTGTGTCAGCACATTTAATGTTTTAAAACCTGGGATTGTACGGATATGCACAGCAAATCCCCTTCTACTTAAAAGGATTTTAAAAAGGGTTCAACTGCTTTCACTGAAATGTAGCCGTTTTTGGAGAGCGAATACCCTGCATTACTACTACACGAAGGAAGTAATACTGCACTTTTGATTTAAGTTTACTAATAAACTGTAGATCTCGTTAATATGTTTTGAGAAACAGATGTGTCCTTCTCCATTTTAACTAAGTACTATTTTAAATAAACAGGAAGAAAAAGGATCTTGGTCAGTACAGACAATTCAATTAAGTACTTGATATTGGTGCTGCATATTCTCAACTCTGAGCTGCGACCGTACCATTATGTACACACATACATTGCAAAGTGAAGCTGTTTTTTTTTTTAATTTTAAAGAAACTACATCGTCCGGTATCCTGCAACTTAGCCACTGGTTTACATTTTAACATTTATTGACCTTAAATAGTAAAAAGCAACAATGCAACAAAGGAAAGATGAATTCTGCGGCAAACTACGAAACTACATGCATGTAAGGTATTGTTAATCTCAGTCATTACATAATTGAAATCTTGTTAACACCCAACATCGTGCAATGAGCCAGGTCCGCCGGCGAACACATTCTGAATTTCATTCTGTGGTCAACAACCCCTTAAATTAGGATATTGTGGTGCCCTTTACGGCTTACGCAATCTTGCTGACATTTCATTGCCCTGGTCATCTTTAATGCATGTATAAAATCCGTATACTGCGCTAGTAGCTACCGTGTTGAAATTTAAAATTATTTCCGACATAAAATGTTGATGTATCCCTTTAATTTTTTTCTACAAATTATAGAATTGTAAACAGGGAAATCTTATGCATATAATTTCGCGTTCAGTTCGTAACACCTACGTGAAGATCGTGAAGTGGTCAACCGGATTGCTTTTGACATTATTTATTACGAGACGGTTATCAATATCTAAAATGCTCTGCAAACATAATGTTGACTTGTCTAAAATTATAATAATTTAATATACAAAAGACGCTATTCACCAGCAACCGTACCTTCAATCTATTTCTTATTTATTTTTAAATTTTGCTGCAATAGTACAGTTGCGTTTACTGCAACTCTTGTTACTGGAAAGCACGTTCTGGTTTTTAAAGCTAAATAGAAATAATTGCGTCTTGTATTTTAGGTATTTACTTTTAAAAAGACGAAGGTAAATACGCTCAATAACGGGAGGGTTCCGAACGTCCAGAAAACTGACACTCGGGAGAGACTACTAAGCAGAAAATTTCCATACAGGGCACGTCTCTGTCTTCCATTTAAATTCCTGATATTAGGCGTGTCCACAGACAGAATTTAACTATTTACAGAATATCGTTCTAGCCATTAATACAATGAAGTTACCGTAAACAACATTTGAAAAAATTAAATACTAGACATGTGTTGTAGATTGGAAATTATCACATATAATCTCATAAGAGCATTAATTCTTTCCGGAAATTTTTTTGAGTGCGTTCCAACAACGTCGTAGTATTAATTTGCCCGAGCGGGACGAGAGGGCAAATTAGGACGTTGTTGAATGCACGAAAAATTATTTCCGGATATGAATTAATGCTCGAATGGAGATTCGGTAAGAAAATCGTAACGACACAAACCCTAAAAAGAAGTAATGTTTGCCTACAAAAAATTTCCAAGAAATTTTTTTGTTGTCTTGGATACGGCTCGTGAACTAATTTTTCTATTGGCCATTAATGAGTGTCGTACGATTTTCTTTCAAATTTTATAATCATGTTTGAAGTATTAAAATAAAGACGTAATTATTTATTGTCTTGCTATTTATGTGTATGCACCATTTAGTATATGGTCATTTCACTTATTAACTAACATCTTTTGATAATGTAGCAGCCGGGAACTAAAAATTGATATTATTACAGCACCAGATTTCAAAACAGAATTAATTTCTACAGCCTTGCTCTCCAATTAATGTTGTAAATTTTATAGAATTACATAAAAAATGAATAATTTAAAACAGAAATTGGACGGTAGAATTTTTGTGTTGTGTGAATATCTAAACATCCATAACGACGCGAAGTGAGCTGTTGAATACTACTTTTAGGGTTATCCTAATCCACGACAGCCATCTCATAGAGTCTCCAATCGAACATTTCGCAGATTACTAGAGACAGGTTCTGTTATTTTACATAACAATGGCTGTACACCCCAACGACTCTATCATGCAGATAATGTAATTGATATTATTTTCGGTAATCACACGGTTATGTGTAATCATAAAATAGTAATTAGGTATACTTAAAACATTTTTCTAGGACTTATTAAGGCAAAAGGGGTGTGGAAAACTATGGAAAAATTCTAAAAGCTCACCAGGAGATACCTCCTCTCAAAACGGACAATGCCACCTTATTCACTGATAATGAAAAAACCACCGCTTTTGCTAATCACCTCGAACGAACTTTCACGCCAGCACGCTCCTGCACTCCCAAAATGGTACAAATAACGATTTACATAGAAACACATGCCCCCACCTCCGCTGACTTTTCAAATCCCATATCCCCTAAAGAGCTAGCTGAAATCATAAAGACATTACCTAACCGTAAATCACCTGGCCACGACTTAATACCGAACTTAGTCCTTCAACACCTAACAAGAAAATGTTCCTCCTATCTTGCCACGCTGATAAACGCTTGTCTGCGCCTAACTACTTTCCACTAAGCTGGAAGTATGCACATGTGCTCATGTTTGCTAAACCTGGAAAGAATAAAGACTATCCTCTCCAAACTTTTTGAAAAAGTTATTTATTCACACCTGCACAAAGCCACAATTGCTCTTCACATTCTCATGTCCTTCCAATTCGGTTTTAGAAAAGGGCACTCGGCCTGTCACCAATTACAGTGAGTCAGTGAACTCATCAAAAAAGGATTCGAAAAGAAATGTTATACTATTACAACCTTTCTGGATACCGCCCAGGTCTTTGACAAGGTCTGGATAGAAGGACTAAAAAAAAACTCCTAGTTTACGATATCTCATGCTACCTTTTGGCCATCATTTTCTCCTTTCTGCAAAATCGAACCTTTGCCGTTAAAATCAATACTACATTCTCCGAAACAAAACCTATACGAGCGAGTGTTCCTCAAGGTAGTATGTTTGGCCCACTCTTATTCTATATATAAACCTCTCATATTTCAAAAATTCCTGCAACACTCGCTGCGTTCGCCGATGATACAGCCATTCTAACACAAAATGCAAACCTAGAACTAGCTATACATCATCTGCAAAATGCAACTGCCACCTTCAGTAAATGGCTTAAAGAATGGAACATCAAACTCAACCCCATCAAATGTCAATGCAAGATCTTCACCTTACGAAAAATTGACAACCAGCCTTCTATTACCATCGATGGAATCGTCATACCCTGGAATCCTAGTGACTCAGCTATCAAATCTCTTGGAGTATATTTAGATGCAAGATTGACCTGAAGCTTCCATATCAATCAAAAACTAACCCAATCCCACACCAGACTCCGACAACTGTATCCCAGTATCAATTGCAAAACCCCACTCCAACTTGAATGTACCGTCCTCCTATATAAATCCCTCCTACGCCGCCTGGCACGTTACGCCTCTCCTGTCTGGAGCAACACGAGCAAAACAAATATACTCAAACTTCAACGATTTCAGAACAAGGTCCTGCGAATCGCAGTGAATGTCCCATGGTTTATCCGAAACGTACAACTCCACCACGAATTGGGTGTCGCTCCAATCCAAGACTATATTCTCTCGAACACTAGGACCTTCTTCTCAAACATTGCCACCTGTGAAGGGGCTATTCACTACAATCTTGCGCAGCTTGATATTCATCACATACTGAAGATAAAACTCCCCCAAGATGTTATCTCAAATGAAGAAAACTAGCCACCATCACTTTCGAGCTTCCGAGGCCGCCATTATCTGCCTCCATGTGAGGCCAGAACGCATATTATGTATGTATGTCATAGTCACAGTCATATTTAACTACTCAAACCTGTCATATATAACACTGTAGTGTAGATCTGACAAATGCTTCAATAAAAAAGAACTAATTTAAACTTTTAAACGCTTAGAAGATAACAGAAAACCGGGTATAGAAAATAAAAATCCAGTCATTGTTGGTACAAGAACTAAAGAATACAAAAACAAGAAATGTAAGAGTAATTTATCATACTATCAATTCAAATCAGATTTGAAAAACAAAAACAAATACACAAAAATACTTCTCCTTCTGGTGTCGCGGCATAAATTTGTACAGCGTGCCCAACTTGACATTAAAATTATTAGTATTTCAAAGCTAAACTTTTAAGCTACTCAAATATAAGGCATTCTATTTAAAAATAAAGTCAGTTTCGTGCTACACAGTTTTTGAGACACCGTGTATAATCAACAGTAATATCCCAAGTACATTAAAATTACCGATGAAATTTTGACTTTTTCTGTCAGAATGTTTTGCTTAGAAATTTGTCAAGTAAATTTGCCGCTCAATAAATTTCAGTTAGTGAAGCACCTCTAATAATCATGTTAAAATTATGCACAAGCAATTAAATTTTGACACATATTTAACCGCGGTTAAATTTTGACGTTTGAATTTTTGTCATTATTAAACTGACAGAAACCATAGTGATTACGCATTATTATGGATATGAAGAAAATAATCCAATAGTATATTATATCATGAGGGACTAAAGTGCACCAGTCCCGAGGTATATACGCTATTTTTTGCACTTTTGGGAACATTATCATCAAACATTTCCAAAATTTGGAATCTGTCAATTTGGAAACTGACAATTACAATTTTTTAAAACTGAATTGCAGCAGGCCCTGGGTAGCCTGAATCAGTTGGCAGTACTGAAATGTATTGTCAGTATATGTCAAATTCGAGATTTGCAGGTTAAGTTAAGTTAAGTTAAGTATACTAAACTCGTGTCTACATAAATGTACCATAGTTACGGTATCATTTTTACTTTAGTCCCTAGGGATTAAATGAGCTACTTTAGTCCCGGAAGTGCAAAAAATATTTTTTTAATATGTACCACCTTCGTGCGAAAAGAGAAAGTGGAAAAACAAAGCAGGTTTGAAACAATAACTGAATCGTAGTAAACGCGGTCTGCAATTTACGCCGACCGATTTCGGATAGTAATAGCCCTACCGTCCACTGTAATTTGACGAAAATTTAAAACAATGTATTAAAAATCGATTCCATGTACACGACACATAAAGAATAACGAAGAAGAGACATTCCTAGGACCATTTGGTCTAGTGACAAGAAATGAAAAAGGAGACGTTCTTGTGAACTTTGCAAATGAAAACAGCTTACATATAATGAACACCTATTTTAAAAAACCTCTTGAAGACGATGGACTTGGCAGAGTCCAGATGGCAGGACAAAAAACGAGATCGACTTCATCATAAGTAACAACAAAAATATAATCCTTGACACAGGAGTCATCAACTCCATAAATGTGGGAAGCGATCATCGTATGATAAGAGCCAAAATATACATAAACACTAAACAGGAAAGACGAAAATTAATAAACACACATAAAAATATCGAAACAGACCAACTAAAAACAAAAGCGACCTAATACCAAGAAATCTTACAAGAACGCTCTACATATATAACCAACATCGAGTCCCTTGATGAATACAACAGAAGTCTAACAAAAAATATTATCGAAATATCCCAAACACTATCAAAGAGTAAAAGAAATAAAGAACAAAAATTAAGACAAGAAACAATAAATCTAATAGATAAACGAAAGCAAATGAGGAAACAAAACACAGATGACAGGGGAGATATGATCTCAATAAATAAAACAATAACACAAAAAATTAGACAGGATATTAAGAGTTACGAAATGGAAAAAATAAAAACTACACTAGAAGAGGGGAAAAGCCTAAAACAAACCTTGAAATCTATGTCAGAAGGCAAAAGTCAAATAACAAAACTTCAAAATGAAAACAATGAAATAATAACAGAAAAAGAACAGTTAAAAGAAACAGTGCAAAAATACTATGGAAAATTATACGATACGCAAGTAGATCCACCACCAAACAAGAAAGAAGAAAATAGAATTAAAATTCAGAATGTAGGATCAGAAGACATTCCTAGCATAACCATAGATGAGATACAACATGCACTAAATAAAACGAAAAACAGAAAATCGCCGGGAGAAGACGAAATAGTGGTGGAAATGCTGAAACATGGAGGCCTTCCAGCACTAAAACTACTACAACAACTGTACGAGAAATGCTTGACTGAAGGCCGAATACCGGAAGATTGGAACAATGCACTGGTGGTAATGATATTCAAGAAAGGAAACAAGGAATTATTAGCAAACTATAGACCTATAAGCCTCCTTTCTGTGTTACATAAATTATTTACTAGAATACTAACTGAACGACTATCTAACAAACTCGACTGCTACCAACCCCGTGAGCAGGCGGGATTTAGAAGTGGATATAGCACCATGGATCATCTACAGGTAGTAAGAACGCTAATAGCGAAGGCAAATGAATATAATATAGAACTATGGGTAGCCTTCATAGACTACGAAAAGGCGTTCGACACCATTGAAATATGGTCGGTCTTGAATGCATTAAGCAACTGTAGAATAGACGAAAGATGTCCGCCAGGGAGACTCTATGTCACCAAAATTGTTTACGCTGGTCTCTTTAAAGAACTTAATTAGGAACAGAAAGGTATCCTAGTTGACGGTGAAAGGCTCAACCATCTCCGCTTTGCGGATGATGTTGCAATATTTAGTAAGTCCCCAGAGGAGCTGCAGGAAATGATAAATGAACTCCAAATAATTTCACAAAAAGTCGGTTTAAAAATAAATATTGCCAAGACTAAATATATCACTAACCAAACAAACATGGGAAACAACACAGAAATGACAATACAAATGATGACACATTTCTTGTATTTGTTTTAACATGAATACAGATAAGATCTACCGTAGATTGATTTTTCCTAATCCATATTGGTATTCACGTAAAACTTCCTCAAGATAACGCTGATATATCGTATTAGTAAATGTAATAACCCTCATAACTCATTTTATTGCTTCTCTTGTGTATTGACTGTATAATCTCCACTTTCTACATTTTTGGCATTCTCTATTTTTTTCTAAACGTCTGCAATTAGCTGACATGTTTTAGTATTACTACAGTACCTCCATTTTTTATATCCCGAAGCTTTTAGACGTTTTATGCCCCGTTACTTTTATCACTTCTTCCTGTCTTGGTTGTTCTATCTGGTGTTAAGTCATGTTTTCTGCCTTTTTTTCTTTGCCAATAATTTTAATCTTTCTCTATTCTTCCTTTTAAATGTATCTTCACATCATACATTCAGTTTTTTTTAATTTTCTTAATACCGCGTTAGTCGCCTCATTTACTACGGCTCTAATAAAGAGTAACATTATTGAATTATACATTTAATTAGTCGAAGAACGAAAATGATTTTTTTTTAAATAGTGCATATAAAGTCTCCGTTTAAATGTATTAAACAAATGACGGGGTCTTTTGTGGGCTTAATATTATCGGGTCTTTTGTGGGCTTAATATTATCTCCCACGCTATAATTTTTTCCATTTATTTTCTAACAAGTTACCTTTCGGGCAACTAAAATACAATATTTACAGCTACTTGAGAAATCATTTACGTTACAGGCTGATTGAAAGGTGATTTTTCATCAAGGAATTATAAGGAATTAAATTAATAAGACAAGTAGTCGGTGCATGTACATAAAATACAAATTAAAAAGTATTAGCATTCGTCTGATTAGCATGTAGTTGATGTGTGCGTTAACGAAAAAGTTGGTTGAAATATATTGCTTATTTACATACTTATGCTACATATTTACATGATCATAAAATATTAAGGAATTACGATGCCGCGAACTCTGCCTGCGAGGGTGCATGGCTTCCTTCTGATGTCGGTGAGCCCGGCGCACGGTGAAGCGCCGCGGATCGGCTGGATGTATCCGGGACGGGATAACAGCGTTGTAGTGTCTCCCTTCAAGACGTACTGCCTTTTCGTTGATATGATGAGCCCAGGTGTCTTTGGTCTCGGTGGCGAAGGTGGCATCGGCAACACCGGTGGCGGAATACGTTCACGTATGAAGAAGTCTGCGCTCATGGGTATCAGTGACTTTCTGGAGGGATGTCTCCTGGGGTTGGCCTGGTAGACGTGTTCCGCATGGCATGGAGCAGCGTCCGGTGTGCCACGTAATACAAGGCCGTGGAATCGCTTAGTCTAGTCAGGATATTAGCAACACTGGCCAAGATTGCTTAGTCTAGCCGGGCTATTAGCATCACGGGATGTGGCTGCTGAATTTCGACTAAGCTATAAGAAACACTAACTGAAACTGAATATTTGGTCTAGCAGATTGTTTTTATGCCCTTCCAGCAGCAATCAAGCAGAGGTTCGGCCAATGACGCCAAAGATAAAGCGGGGGTTTAGCCAATGACGTCAAAGCTGGAGCGGGGAAACTCTCGACTTTACGCAGGCACTGCGCGTGCAGTCGCAGTGGTGGGGCGACCTCACTTGCTAAGAATTCTGTTACTGTTTGAACCTCTATACTCAAAAAACAGAACTTATTCGTAGTGGTTAAACCTAAATAGAAATAGTGACCGAAATTCGTGATACGTTTTGTCTCTTAATACGAGATACACGTTTCTATGAGGTAACCCACATCTTGTTACTAATGCATTTATGTCAGACGTAGGTTGACTTTAAATCTGACCTACATTTTGAATTTAGTGACTTACCTCTTTCAAAACCCCAATGAATGTCACACAAGCTTTAAGAAAAAAATACAAGCCTTTATTTACTTCAGAAACTATAATTAAATATTTCTATATAATCGACATACAACATCTGTCACTAATAAAAATGCAAAATTAAATTGGAGCTGGAGGCCCACTATCTGCAACATCACATATTTTCCTTTTAAGGTATGTCATAAGAGTCTGCATGGTGATAACATCAATGTCTTGAATCTTTTGGTAGATCCTTCTTCTTGATTGTTCTTCGTTAGTAGCTTCCCATGCATTGTCATATAGTTTTCGGCGAAGTACAGACTAAAATTTCTCTATAGATCTTGCTTGGGGAATATTTTTATTCGCTTCTAATAAATTTCCATGTTCTAGCATAACAACATGATGCGAGGTCGGGCCAGAATGTGATATTATTATTTTGATATATTCGTATATTGATAAAGTATAAAAATTCCGTTGCTTTAGTGCACAAGCAGGCGGTTAGCCTGAACTTCGCCCAAGATGTTATTGACTAAAATGGTATTTTGATTGTAATAGCTATTTATGTTACATGTGCGAAATTAAGGAATTATTTGGACGAGCCGTAGTTTATGGCCAAGCGAGCATAGCGAGCGAGGTACATAAAAAGGCGAGTCTAACAGCCGTATTCATAGTCGTTCGCCAGCGACTCGCCGGCGAGTCGCCGGAGTTTCGTTATGAATAGTATGTTGGCGACACTAAACGTCTATGTCAAATTCGAGGTTAGCAGGTTAGATTTTGTGTCAATTTCTGTCAAAACTGACGGAAAACCTAACCTGATAACCTCGAATTTGACATAGACGTACAGTGCCGCCAACATACTATTCATAACGAAACTCCGGCGACTCCCCGGCGAGCCGCTGGCGAACGACTATGAATACGGCTGTGAGAGTCCGCTCTCGTACGAGTTACATACATAATTTTTTTTATTCTAGTGCTTCGGAAGCGTCTTTCTAATTAAAAGATTACAGTTTTTGTGGCCTTTGAGGATGTTGTTTGGCAAATAAAACAATGCTACGTGATCAGGGTCGACACCGAATTATCTCGAAAAGTGGGCAAGCAGAAGAACTAGCTGCTATGTCCAAATAACTTAATTAACGACACTTGTTACAAGATTCACCCTTCTTATTCGTACTTATTAATGACCCTCCAAGGTTGATCCGGTTGTTAGCTGCAGTTGAAAAATTACTTGACGATAAAGAAAGCTCCCAATTTTTGCGCTACTATCGACCGCCTCACGACGAAGAACTTGTCTCATATATCCCTCGGAATCGATTTCGAATCACAGGTAAGCGACGGCCTTGCCGAAGGCGGCGCATCGGCGGGCTTAGAGTTTGTCACCCTGTCGGGGCGACGTGCTGGCACCAACATCTAACCTCGAATACCAATAAAAAGTCGAAATTTGATATCCTCATGATGCATATCCGTCATGCGAGGAGTGAAATAACAGAAGTTAATTCCGCACAATGCTATACACACGATACAGCTACTCATATAAATGAGTGGAAGTCACTGTTTATAGTTGTACCATGCACTCAAGCGTACAAAACCATATGGGAAAGACCGACTTAGTCCGAAATGGCCGAGAACTAACTAATTTCCCCTAGCAGCGTTAAGAATATAAATTAACCTAACAATCTTTTGTTGACAATATCGTAATTGGGTATGAAACATGGGTGTCTACATATGATTCAGAAACTAAAATTCAGTTAAAGGTATGGTGTCACATCAAAATTTCGTTAAAAAAATGTAAAGTGTAAACTTATTCCTCAAAAGTTTATGCAACTGTGATTTAGGATTTTTTAGGTTTTATTCTTTTGGATATTTCTTCATTTAAGGGAATTTATACCAACAGGCATTACTTTCTGTACATACCCCGTATTCCTAGTCTAGCTTCAAAGTAGACCAATTATGAATTGGTGAAACTTTCCCAAATGCTCTATTTGTCGATAAAACTTTCTGACTGTTCTTATCTTTACAGGTTCCAGAATTAAGACTGCTATATCCCAATGGAACGCTGGTGTTTCCGCCTTTTCCCAACGAACTATATCGTCACGATATTCACGCGGCCTTGTATAGATGTAGATTACGCAGTGCACTCGGCAGTGTTCTTAGCAGAGACGTCCACGTTAAAGCAGGTGAGTCCTTTTGGAAATTAGTAAAACGTACACACATGAATAGAAAACTTGGAGCATAAATAATAACCTTTAATGTACCTACGACGGCATGCGTGTGCTTAAGAAAGTCCGCGAGGAAAGAGAATGGGAGCAGCCTTACAGCGACGTGGGTTATAAAAGTTGTACGGCGTTTTAAAGTTTTTAGCATGAACGCAAAGTTGTAACTCGTGTGTAAATTGAAGACTGCGCTAAAATTACCATGCGAAATTGTGTTTCGCAGCAGGCTATTGACCGCGTCTTTCTGTACTTAGCAGCCACATTCGCGATTCGTAAAAACAAATGCCTACTAAGAGTAATAGTAAAAATGTACAGGAAAAACAATCCCCAGAATCTCATCTCTTTAGTGCCTGGAGTAAGCGTAAAAGCAATCGTAAAATGATGGTAAAATGGTAATAACTGTGATAACGCTTGGGTTTAGGATGGAACTAAAATTCCACTTTCTATAAAATATAACAACAGGTAGTAAATGTCATATATTTACGGCGGCAGTAATCTTCAAGTAAATTAGAACTTATTACAGCGGAGAATGCCTCGCTCTGAAAAGCTTTTTAGGGCGGAGAGGCAAAGTGGGATACGGGAGATTGGACAAATTCCAGGGCTTTATTAGAAAAATTCCCATACGCTGCAGACGTACTGTACATAATATTTTAGCAAATTATGCTGGACTTCTGGCCGCAGGTTCAAATGTCGACGGGCGTAATTGATGAAGCGTCCTACATTACAGAAGTCATTTTATTCTCCTTTCTTTTCACGGCAAATTAACCGTTTTACCCCCGTAGCCGATTCCTTTGTAGGTTCACAGTTAACGTGGCGTGAATTCATTGATCTTTTGACCGCAGATCTCGAATTGTTTCTACATGCTATTCACCGAAGTAAATTGAGTAGAGCTTCATCAACCGCTAGTAGATTTAAGAGATCGGTTTATCCAGAAACAATCGCATTCTTGCAGTTTTATTTCGCTACAGAGCAGGCCGAAAAGCGATAGCAAGAAAACAAATCGAAAGCGAAATAAAATCCCCCTATACCTTATCATATCGTATAAATCGAATTCCTATAGCGACTAGAATTGAAATATCTGATCCAATATCCAACTCAAAATTTGAGCAATAAAAATTTCAAATTTATGTAGCATTCAAACCGATGACTCTCGAGCGCGCACATCTGGAAATCGTAAACTGGCACCCGACAATTATCAGTTTCTACTTATTCGTAAAACTGCATCCCCTCCGTTATAGGGAATATTTCACTTGGTAAAAAACTCAATGTAAGTGGAGACCGTAAAAGGGAACGCTCAATAAGATTTCTGCTCGCCGTTTGTAACAAACGCAGGGCTTTTATCCAGATGAAGTTTTGTATTTCAGCAGAGCTCTGTAAAGGAATTTCTGGTTGATATAAATCGAGTTTAGTTGATCGCACTTGCAACTCTTGAGATTACTCGAAACGTATTTTCAGAACTTGAATGGTTTTGTAAAGGAACCTGTAAATGTAATATTTGTGATAATGGTAAAAATGTCATTTAGTTACTCAAGATTGTAATAATTAAAATAAAACACAACCATTATTTGCTTAACTAATACTCACATATGCATGCACTTTGAAATGGGAGAATATCTTCTGTAATAGTTTTTAATACCTTTAATATTAATGTAATGCTTGTGTTATAAATATGTTGGTATTACATTATTACAAGTATTTAAAGTAAGACGTGTGAATGCAAAATTTCCTCGTATACAGTCGAGGTTCACTATTAAAATCTCTGTGTGGTAGGAAATACGTATACAGTCTATTCAATTGGGAAAAATTGTAGAATTAAGTGCTAAGTAATTTTTAAAATTTGGTATAATCAACTTTTGATTAATCAGAAAAACAGACAAATGTCAAATTTCTTTTTGAATTTCAATTTTTAACATCTGTAAAAATTATTTAGGCAACCTTTTATTTATTGAAAATATTAAAAAAAAGATTATAGTTTTTTATAGGAGAAATTTCAGCTAATAGATTTAGTTAAGAGTGTCCTGTATATGTTCAAAGAAGGAATTCACATAATTCCATAAACGATGAGATTTAAATGTGTACCTAAGTAAACATTTAGATTATAGTTCTTAAAACTAACCAAAATATTTGTAACAGCTCTGGATAATTTGTACATAATATTAACATAAATTGTTTATTTCGAAGAGAATTGATATCATGTCAAAATTAGAGATCCGTGGAAAATTGTGAAATTCTGAAATTCTCCTATAAAAAGAGATAAAACTAATCTTGTTTTATTTTATTTTTTTATTTTCAACAAGCAAAACAGCTGTGTACAAATTCTAAAAAAATTGTTTATTTATATTAACAACGTTACAGATTGTTGAGACCATTCTTAAGTTTTTTTTATGGAAGCCATATTCAACTTTTACAGATTCAAATAGATATTCGCGCTGATTCCAGTAATGTTAGTACCCTCAGCTTTAATTCAGAATCTGCCAAGAAAATTTGCAAAAAAACTTTACAGTAAAGCAAATAAATCATCGCTACACTTATTTTTATTTAACCAGCACATAAGTAAATGACAATTATCAATAAAGCTTTTACAACTCTGAAAAACTCTTGCAATAATTGAGTCAGTTCCAGCAAGATAGCTGGATGTTGTACTGTAGTTATGTGTTGAGAAAATTGGTCCCTACTGCTTCTAATGGCTATTAATATAACTTGTCTACCTTTCTTACGTTTCTTACGTGTCTTGTTTATTATCTCAATTAATACCTAATTAAAGCTCTTTGTATTATACAATGTTGAAATAATCGTCAAAAACTATATTTAGACTCATAAAAGTTAAATAGAGTGTTAGGACTAGAAAATCAACAGGAAACAAATCTTCAGTTGACCAACGGCCGCAAAGCAGAGGTGTGTTATTTGTTCCGTAAATGTAGCCGTGTGGGAAGCCCCTTACGACAACTATTACATATACACAGTTTCTTAAAGCACAGTCTACGTATTCAATATTCCAAGTTTCGTCTCGTTTTTAAGTTTAGCAGAATTTCATATCGACCTACGATCGGATACATTCAAAAAAACCCCTATCGTCCCACTACATCAATCTATTGTTTCACAACTATCTTTCATCCCGGCGAAGTTCTGAAGAGGCATCTCGTTTTTAGCGTGTAAAATTGACACCTATTTCGCCCGTGAAGCTTTTTAGTTTGATTACATTTGCAAAACCGTAAATATCACTTTGAGGACGACCAAACAACCAGTACCGGCCAAGATTTAGTTCAACGCTTACGGTCTATGACTTCCCTCTTTTTATTTCAAATTCAAATGAAAAACGAAGAGAAAATACTACACAAATTCTGTAAAGCCACCATGGATTTGAAAGTAAGGTATACCGGGTGACAATGAGACTAGGGCCATGTTTATATCTTCTTTATTTATGAATCGATTTGGATAAAATTTTATACCAAGATACTAGACATAATTTCTGATTGGCTGATAGATATAGTCAAAATGACTGACTTCCGGTTTCACCGGAAATGATACTAACTTTGATTTTTTAAATGGCACACCCTGCGAATTTTATGTTTTTCTGAATCTACGAGTCAAATTACATATGACAGTGTTGCCAAATTTCAATTTAAAAAAAATAATTATTTTTTCAATTTTTATTTTTTACCATAGAAGATCTTGACTTGGAAAAATCTATTCTAATCGACTCTAGCAACTCTTAATAATAGCTATTTTATCAATAAGGTCAATAACAAATCTTTAATAAAAGAATATAATTTGCTAAACTCGTTTTTTCAGAAAAAGTCACTTTTTTTAAATGGCACCTACTAAGGGCCATCTTGCTACGGAACCGGACATTTGGGCGCGGCCGTTTGGGCGCGGCCGTTCGGGCGCGGCCGTTTGGGCGCGAAGACACTTGGGCGCAGGGCCACTTGGGCGCGAGACATTTTGGCGCGCGGAAATTAATTAAAGTATATTAGTATTAGCCGGATTTACTATTAATAGGTCTGAAAATTTATTTTAAATAACGAAAATTACCTAAACCACGTCCAAGGAGCTGGCGGGCGGCAAAAATTTAGTATAGAATTTTATTAATACAAGTAGGTTCGACGAAAACAAGTTAGAAATTTTAACTTTCCGGTAAATACTAACAAATCTTTTGCGGAGATTTATTACATTAAAATAATAAGCAACAAAGAATAAATGAATAGAGATTGGGTACAAAGAGAGCTATCGATGAACCATCCAACCATTTGGAGATTTATCGACAGCCTGAAAACTGTTCAACGAGGAAGAAACGTTGCTTATGAACAGTTACTTGCGGGAAATGAACGAACTAAAAAAATCAAAAATTTATCCAGGCTGATAGAAGAATAAAGAATTTGGTTGAAGATTATAATAATCATATAATCATGTAGACGGCTCAAACAATAGGAAAATTGTCGAAATTTTAAGAAGCATTTCGTACAATTATGAAATGAATGCGTAGATGCTTCTTGTTTTTATTTTAAAAATTGGATATATTTTAATTTAAGAATATGTATTATAATGGTAAAAATGGCAAGAATAAATTGATGTTTTTATATTATTATTTATCATTATTCTTATTTCTGCCCTTATCTTCAGTTAGTCGGTTCATAACATAACGAAAATGATTGATTATCTTAAAATTTAACAGTTTATTGTTAAGTATTATCATTATAAACAAAACTCGAAGCCGACTAGTTTCGTTCTAAACAGAACACATATTAGAAACATATTAAAAATTCGAAGCATCGATCGATTAAATATAGCATAGTATTATTCATTTACACTATACAATGAATGTATTTCTATCTAAAATTAGTTTCAACACTTATATATAATCTATTTCAATCTTTATTTTAATTCAGAATTATTATTTCATATCTATCATACTGCCTTTTTTAGGTATTCACAATTATTTCAAAACTTATCTAATATACTACCGCCTTTATTTCTATTCGGGGGCGCAAAGCTAGTTGGCGTCCGTAGCAGAAACTAGGCTACACGTGCACCCTGGATAGCGCTAAAGAACTAGCACAACAGGCAGCCATACCATCCAATAGGGTCTTCTGGCTAAAATGCACAGAGGCACTTTGACATACACAAGTCCTTTTCAGACCTTTCCGACAAAGAATGCTGGAAACATCACAAATTTTATGTTATACACTGATTTTAAATGTTAACCTTCTATTTATATTTTTATATGTTTACTGTGCATTTCCCTTACTATACGATAAATAAATAGATAAATAATTTCTATTCGGATTTATTTCAAAATTTATCCGTATTTAAAATTAATCTCATAACGGTTTCAATAAACAATTGGATTATTCTTTTAATATTGTTTGATTAATTACATTAACTTCTTAGGATAAATAATGATTTAGTAAATGTTTGTTCATTTATGCCAAATTTAAATTATTCACACTTAATGTTTTTCTAAATCCCAATGTTGACCCTTCCTCGCGCCCAAGTGTCTCGCGCCCAAGTGTCTCGCGCCCAAGTGTCCCCGCGCCCAAACGGCCACGCCCAGACGGTCGCGCCCAAACGGCCGCGCCCAAATGTCCTAGACCGATCTTGCTATTAGATAGAAAATGTAATTACCAATCTAACGATATGTATCATGCACTACTTTATCTTTATCTGAAACTGAAAATTAATTAATTAATTATTAGTTTAAATCTATTTAAAAAACCAACGTTAGTGTCACTTCCGGTGAAACCGGAGGTGACACTAACTTTGGTTCTTTAAATAGATCACTCTATATGTTTTATGTTTTCGGAATCTACGACTCAAATTACATACAACAGTGTTGCCAAATTTGCTTTAGTATTATTAGTGATTACATAAAAATATTTAAAAAAATAATTAATTAATTAATTTTCAGTTTCAGATAAGTAAGATAAGTAGTGCATGATGCATATCGTTAGATTGGTAATTAAATTTGCTGTTTAATGGCATGATGGCCCTTGGTAGGTGCCATTTAAAAAAAGTGACTTTTTCTTAAAAAACCAGTTTAGCAAATTATATTCTTTTATTAAAGGTTTGTTATTGACCTGATTGATAAAATAGCTATTATTAAGAGATGCTAGAGTCAATTAGAATAGATTTTTCCAAGTCAAGGCCTTCTATGGCAAAAATAAAAATTGAAAAAATAATTGTTTTGTTTAAAAAAATTGAAATTTGGCACCACTGTCATATGTAATTTTACTCGTAGATTCAAAAAAACATAAAATATACAGGGTGTGCCATTTAAAAAATCAAAGTTAATATCATTTCCGGTAAAACCGGAAGTCAGTCATGTTGACTATATCTATCAGCCAATCAGAAATTATGTCTAGTATCTTGGTATAAAATTTAATCCAAATCGATTCATAAATAAAGAAGATATAAACATGGCCCTAGTCTCATTGTCACCCGGTATACCAAGTACTCTTTTCTTTCCAATATTTACATTTGAAAATGTAACATTTATTAGCATATATAGTATATTTCTATTATGGATTTATTTTGAGTTAAAGTGTTCCATAAAACTCAGTAATGCATTTAAAAAAATAGTCCAGGTATATTTATAAATAAAATAAAACTTTTATGAGTTACTGAATAAGTAATATGTCGTACTTTTTAATATGGGTAGTAATATCAATTAATTAATGTTTTCAATAAAATTGCCAAAGTTATCTAAAGAATGTTTCATTCCTGAAAAGGTTCCATAAATGTTGAAAATTTCCATATTTAAGAAAAACTCTTTACTGTAAATTATTAATGTTGAATAAATCTGCAAGTTTAGAATATTTTCATGGTTTGCGACTGTAACATAGTGCCCCTGACAATTGTAATCTGTAATAACATTGCACCAAATGTGACATACTATTGTTGCCAATAGAAGGTGGGACAGCCGCCAGCATATGTGCATGTCAATCTGACAAATTACATTGACCAATTAAAAAACAATACAAATATAGAGCAATAGTTATATGCGATACGAATTATGAGATTAATTATTACTGCAAGGTATTAAATGTATTAAAATTTGGAATTTTCAATACTCTCGCATTAAATAGAACAGTTATTACAGTTTAAAGAGCTGGTCACGCTTAAAACTACTGAAATATGGTCAGTTTATACTTGGTTTCAATTTAAAATTGAAATCCATGTGATAGGAAGCTTATGATTGTAAAATTTATCATTTTCCGACTGGTTTTGGCTTATTTTAAATAATAATTATAACTAAATTTCACACCCAATCTTGCTACTTTTTCTACAATCCCTCAGCGTTTGGCCAAACTGCATCGGAATAGGTTGAATTTGTAAAGGAAGTTGGTTTATAATCCGATCTTGTCTTTCCACGCGTTATCTCTGGGTTTTTTGGTGGTTTTGTGTCCGATTCTCACAAAAACGTAAATCCATAACTTAAAAGAGCGAATTTTGTAATTATGAAATGTAAAACTCCATGTACAATAGATATAGAGGGCAGATAACCTAATTTGAATGTTTATTCGACTCAACAAACAGGTTTAGTCATGAAAGAATATAAAAATCTATTTGGTTAAATGTCAAATTTGTGGCGAAGGATTCTATGACTATTTCCCGCATCCCTTCAACCTATCACGTGTTTTTGTAGTGGCAAAAAAATTTTTCGTTAGGACTTTATCAGTTCTTTTACGCCTTGTACGTTGTTTTAATTAAGGTGGTATTTCAAAAACATAATTTAAACTGTCATTGTGCATCAGTATACATGTCATGTTCATTGCTTGCCGGTACAAAATTAACCGATATTTGGGAAATAGTCCATAATATGTATTTCGGGGTCATGATTTTGCTCGGAAAATGTTTACCTGCAAAATAATTTGCCCTTAAAATATTATTACTGAGAACTTAAATAAATTTAAGTGAAATTGTAGAAATGGCAAGAAAAAGGGTGTAGAAAATGACAGTGACGTTTATTTTACTTTTAAGTTTCCAAATTAAATAAATATGAGATACAATGTGTTGAACGTTTGAAAGTGCATTCCAAGGTTAGTGATCTCATTTAATTTCTGGTTCAACCTATTGGTTTGTCTTGGTATAAAGTGTCCTATTTATTTATGCATTGCGACCTGATAAAACTTAAGCAGTGCCATAGAATAAGAGTTCATGAGTATTTATTCTTTTATTGAAGCGAGATGTTTAGAGTACAAAGAGCGATTAGCTCTAGAATTGACTGCTTTACCGTTTCTTTTAAATTCAAATACAGTACGAAATAAATGTGTAACGTTCATCCGGACTTAATTTTTTGCAGTCAACAGAGGTTTTATGTTCTCGTATTTGTTTTTATAAATTAAAAATAAATTATTAGAACCTTTTCTATAGCAATACATATAACTAATTCTATACTTTATAGGTGAATCCTTTAAAAAATTTTGTTAAGACAATAATTAACATTTTTTTAAATTTAGTTATAAGAAAACATTCTACCATGTCATCGCCAAAACGAAAAAATTTTTTTATTTTTATTTTAGTTGGCGGAATACTCATGTTTGTAAAATGCTATATTGTAATTATTTCAATTGTTTATACATCGTTCATTATATGAAATCAGCACATCGGGATCATAAAATGAAAAATAGAAAATGATATTTTGTACCTATTTAGAACTATTGGTAACAAGATCATATACAAATAGCAGGCCATATGCCCATATGTATTCTTATCGGGCTGATAATTTTCAATTTGCGGATGACATCATCAATATAAATATTAAAAAGCGTTGGAGATACACTGCACTCGTCGTACACTTTACTAGTAGTAAAACTTTCATAACGGCTTTTTTAGGTCTATTACTACTTGGGTGCTCTTATATAGGGATCCTAAGCATTCTATAAGATCGATTGGGTACCCTCTATATTCCATAATTCTCAAAGAGTTTCACTATTTACATTATCAAACACTGTACTAAAGTCAATAAACGCTATATGAGTCGCTAGCTTGGACTTTCTTCGTTTTTCAGTAATTTGTTTCATTTATCTCAAACACGGTATCAATGCCAGAACGTCCTTTTCGAAATCCGTGTTGCTCTTCAGAGATCAAGACTTGACTGATCGTTTTTATGTATATGTTGAATGCCGAATTTGGTACACTAATGTCATAGTTTAGCATATGTTCAATAATTCATATTCCTTTTTGGGTATTTGGTCACTCTGCAAATTAAAATTATTAAATAACGTATTAAATAACGAACTTAGCTAAGTTTTCTTGTTACTTTTTAATTGTTAATCGTTGATAACGAGGGCAGATTGTCCCTCGAAACGTTCGTTATTTAATACGTTATTTAATAATTTTAATTTGCAGAGTGGCGAAATACCAAAAAAAGAATATGAATTATAGATTCACGCCACAAAGAAGTTTCAGAGATTATATGTTCAATAGATTAATAAATATATGTTCAAAGAGTAGACCGCAGTATTTTATGAGCTCTACATCTATGGCTTCCAATCCAGACAAGTTTTTGTTCTTGCTCTTTACCAGGACGTCCTTCTTCAGAAGATTTGGGATCCCCTGTATAAACTGTATATTTACATTCATTTGCGGAAAGTTTTTCTTCAGCAGAGTTGTTTATAATGGTTCATCAGTTTCTCTTCTTTTATAATACTCAAAGGCTTGTGCCCTTTTTTTTGTCATTTACCGTCGTTAGTTTATAGGCAAAGTCTTGTTTTTCCAATTCCCATTTTTTATTTAACTCAGCAATAAATACAAGTAATCATTTGTACATAGCGCAGGCTTTATTCTTACCAAAAAAATGCCCCAGTAGATACAGAACAAATGTTGTACGATACAAAAAGGAGCAAGAACTTAGTGCGTTACTTAATATAGATGCAACCCAGGAATTCGAAGGGTCGGTGCTCCGTAGCTCAGGTAGAAATAGCCCGTTCCCTTGCAATATCCCACAAAACGTTGGAACTGCATACGCGGTCCGCCTGCCCTTCGAATTTCACCACCGGCACCGGTAGCGTTTTTTTTTTATTTGAAAATGTATTTAATTTATTAGAAACGTGAAGATATTTTTACTCCTAACTTAATTTGATTTTTAAAATTATTTAGGTCACAATGTCGACGAAAGAAGTTCTGGGTAAAACTGTTCTCTGAATGTCATTTTTTTTGGCAGTGGTCTATTATGATATGTTTTATTGGACTTTTTCCACTGTCGAGGATGTATATCATACAACGTTTCGGGAGTTTTGATCTACTCCCGTCTTCAGGTGTTCCTGGTTACTCCTGAGAAGCACTGATATTGTACGTTTTTCTACGTAAACTCGTGCCTCCCCCGGGGTTTAAAGTTTAAACCCGGGACCGCTGATCGCTGTCATTACTAGTCTGCCACTCTTACCACTAGGCCACCAACGCGGTGGTAAGAGTGGCAGACTAGTAATTATAATAATTCATAATAATAATATTTATTCATTTTTGCTTTTACAAAATTTGAGCAACATACAAGTACAATAACTAAATAAACAAATGAACAATTTCCCTCACTTAAGTTCCATAAACAAACTTGTGCGTGTGATATAAAAACTATATATATACACAACACTCCCGAGCACCCAAATATGTACATGCACGTACCTATATGCTAAGGCCGATGGCCAAAACCATAAAGCGAAACAGAGTACGACCTTAATCAAATATTTTATGTAATTCCTGTCTTGGATAATTTAATAGCCATGGTTTAACTTTATTTATATACTTTTTATATGTTGCTTTATTTTTTATAATGTAAAGGTAATGTATTAAAAAATGTTATGTATAAAAATTTATAACTTCTCTTACCATGTTCTTTCTTGGCAGATGGAATTTTATTGGTTTTATTTCTGGTAACATATATGGTTTCCTCAATTTGATTATAAGCTAAGTTTGCGTGAAGAGTTCATCTGAATTAACTCTCCATTCTTTTCACAGTATTATTTTTAGGATAAGTTTTTGTGCAACTTCTAAATTATAAAGTGTAAACTTATATAAAAAATGTGTCGTACCAAGAGCTGATAATGTTATATAAATGATAATAATGACAAACTAGTAATTATTAATCGCCTGTACCTGCCTCTGAACACGGCTATAAGTGTAGACTTTCAATATATTGTCAGCTATTAACAAAATTACTATAATAACAAAATGTTATCTTCGTACAGTTGGCAATGCTAGGGTCGAATTACAGTAGCTCTTTATAAACCACATCCTGAAATAGTTTGGTCCACCTTCGTTTCGGTTCAAGTATATGTTCTCCTCTAATTAGCTTCGCTTCAATTACATTAACTGGAAGAACACCAAGCGTCTGTGCAGTTGACGTATCTCATTCTATAAAATGTGAATTTGTTAACCCAAAGGTCCTCGATAGCACTTTTCTCATTTATCCATTTCCGCCTTTACGAAAAGCTTTTAACGCAATTACTTGAAGCAGACGACCATTTACTGCAAAAATTCCCAGCAAGTTTTGCACATAAATTGGAAACTAGATTTTCGATCCATATGTTATTGGAGCCGTAAAATACATGTTTTCGCTCGTTATTTGTAACAAGTTTGATACATACGTGTAAGCATTATAGAACGTGTGAGGCGTTTCTCGAAAGATGTGGTAGGATTCATTGTTTACTAGATATACAGTAAGCACACCATGATAGTTTAGAAAACAGTAATTCAACGTTGTCACCTGGCGTTTTGTACGATGCTAATAAAAATTATGTGTACTGGCTTATTCAACCAAAATTATTTATGCGTGTAGAAATTTTATATCAAAAATGATGGATTTCTAGCATCATTAAGTCACTACTCCTACTGCTGTACCAAATTATAAATTCTGTAGTGACAAAAATTTACAGGTTGTTGCAGAAACCATTATTTTTAGTGAAATAAAGTCAAAAATCCAGACTGTATGAGAGCTGTTACAGTGTTTCTAACAGAAACCTTTTAATTAGGTCATGTACAACATGCAAAATGAGATCATATGTTATCTTAGAGAAGCATGATGCCAACTGTGAGTATATTTTGATATTTATTTCTAGTGACAGTTTTCAGCTGCTCCAATGTTTCTCAGTAGAATTGAAAAAAAAATTTGGTTAGTTTTCATCATTACCTATCATGACAAACTAAACTTTGATTGATCCAGCTTCGTATATATTGTAGTTGAGAACATATTTACAGCATGTTGATATCACTGATATTTTTGACGATCTTTGGTTCTATCTATTGGTACAAAATGTTAACTGTCAAAGCAAAGGAGTGCAAAGTGACAAAAATTGCAATTAAATTTACCTGACTGCCTTTAACAAGTATAAGTCTCATCACATTTACATAGTTTCTTTATCAAAATCAAATGAAAGGTAGTAGATTTGCAAACAGCCTGAATTAAAAATCTAATAATAAATGACAGTACATGCAAATTATTTAATAAAGCGGAATTAGTAGAGCTTCTGGTGTGTGTTGGTCTTGGTAGTAATGCTACAGAAAACACATGGAGAAATAATCTTGAAGGTGTGGGCCTGTGGGGTGGGTTAGACTGAAATAATCGGAGACTCGCGCGCTATGGTTTGGTTATACTTGAAAAGATACGGGGACAAACTCGTATATTTTTTAAGGACACCACCTGATGTTTATCTGCCAATAATGTAATGAGGAACTTCAATCAGGGAAATGCCCCTGGGGGATGAGAAGTATGTGCGTGCTCAGTCCCAAGATTTTAACCTACCTTGCTGCAAGAATGCTCGGAACTGCCCTTCGCTTCATAAATTAAAATAATACTGTAAATTTTAAGAACTCTAAAAATATATCATTCATACAAATACATTATCTTCCCAGACATTTTCTTGAAGATTCCTTTTCTTCATGGATGATTTAACTCCACTTTTCCACGTTTGTTTTGGCCGGCCACGTTTTCTTCTTGGAGATTGGGATGCTGAAAACGTCATTAAAGATGTAAATAATCCGCAAATACATACATACAAATACATTATGCGGGCACCAGCGTATGGCCAGACCTGAAACAGAAAATGGTAACAAAATGTTGACGTCACGTCGCACAATAGACAGAATCCCTAGCAAATATTCGTCTATAATGCAGTTCCACTGGGGAATGCAATATTGATCAACTGGATCAGAGCGCTTAAGCATCACTACACTCTTAACGGCGTTCTAGGCGAAATTTCGTGGCATTGAAACGAAACGCAAATCGTTATTTCAGATTGATAAGCAGCGTTTTGATTAACACTTTAAGGCCCCCAAACAGCTACATTCACGAAAGAATAACTCTCACCTCACGCACAACCTCTCTACTACCTATATCATGCTCCCAGCGCTGAACTTGAGTTGAGGTGAGTTTCGCGGGCTTCGCCAGTAAAGTAGAAAAAAAATGCTTAAAAATTGACCACGAGCAATAAATTCCATTTTACGAATGTTTAAAAATCTACTTGTCACTGCCAAAATATTGCATTACAAAGCCGCCAATTCGTTCATTCTAATAGTACATTGTGTAACCAGGACGAAAAGCGTAACATTCCCGGACAACTGTGAAGATTGTCGGAACAGGAGTCTAGGAATGTTGCTTTTTGTCCAAGATACACATCCTATTTTTCCCCCGATCGATACAAGTAATTAAAAAGAAAGGAAAACGTGTCTTTTTTCGAAAAATATTCCCGGCCTGGGACGGGGATATTATTCCTGTACAGTTTTATTGCAAATTACCTAGCAACACCTGATGTAATGGAATGTTTGACTTTGCTCAACAACATTTTATCAATAATGTGTCAATTCTAGCACGATTGGCCGAAAACTCTTTTTCTTGACCTTCACAGATCGTATTTGCCTTTTGAGTTATGCAATTTTGCTAATTTGAGTAATCAGTCTAGTTTCATTCTATTTACATTTTCTTTTCAATTAACTTTGTGCACAATTAACTTCTATTTTTTATAAATCTTTCTCTATTGTGCTCAATATTCACACACTAGCTGTAGCCCGCGGCGTATGCCCCATTTAAAATCGAAAGTTTCGAGCGTTCGTTTGAGATGCGCCAAGATGATTCTGCCACGAAGGTCACCAGAACCACAGAACAATACCTAATACCCGAACTTGCATCGGTCGCCCAACTCCAAAAACCGATTTGTTAGGGTGTGTTTAAACGGAGCGCGTTGCCCCATTCAGCAAGGCAGTAAGAAACCTTCTTTATGATAAATGAAATGTTCTTGTGTTAGTAGTTTTAAAAAACACAGCCAATAGGCGTAATAAGTAATTGTTTCCTGTGATAATATCCGTATTAAAAGTAATGGGGAGTTTTTTACAAAAATCCGAAAATATTAAACCTTGATACTTTGGCCAATCTAACACGCATGCATATCTGCATTATAATATAAGTAGATAGCTCTGTGTCATTTACATTTTGATCAAGGCGTACATTCTTTCAAATGCTTGAACTCTTCCAGATTATAGTTGCCCTACATTTTAATAAATTTGAAAAGCTACACAAAATATTAAAAATTATAAATTATGGAAGATGTTTCAAATTGTTCTCCATCCCCCCCTTTTATATAATTTTCTAGAAATAGAAATACCTTGTGGAAAACCGATACGTCATGTTTTCAAGTTTTTTACGTCATTACTCTCTAGGTCATTTTCCCAGAATTACGAATTTAGTATATAGTTGATCATTTCAACTTTTTTTGAAAGGATAACTGCTGATAACTCAAAAAATTTCCAACACTAAGAAGAAATTCTCATTTCCGGTGTAGTTGATTGAAGTTACAATTAAAAATAACGGTTCTGCAGCCTAGCGTGCTTTTTACAAAATGGGACGATGTAGGTGTTCTTAAAACCACTTGTAAATTAATACGTATTTGAATAATCATCATCATTCTCGGTATTATGATGTCTGCCGACTCTTTCCGGCTTCCAAGAAATTTGCCATTGTCTTCAATCCACCCATGCATTATTTAATGTTTCTTAACATCACACTTTTTTTAGGATTCTAACTTCTCCCATCCTCTTTATGCGTGGATATCATTCTAGCTGCTTCCTTTTTATTTGCTCTACAATAGTTTCATCTTTGTTCATAATTTCTCTTACTCTTTCGTTCCTAATCCTTTCGATTCTAGAAATTGCTGTCGACCTTCTCAAGGCGTCCATTTCAGGGGCTTTTGGCTTCTTACCATTATCTGCCATACTTCACAACCCAACCGTACAATACTGTGCTTTGGATCATAGTTTTATGTATCTGATTTTTCGTTCCTTTTGTTATGTTTCTGTCCCTGTTGAAAATTTTAAATATTATATTCTCTGCCAGGCTATTTACTAATGTTATTCATGGAATTCATAAATTAGAAACATTTGAATTCTAGTTATCCTACTTATGATCCATTAAATACTCTCCAAACCGCTCCTTAGACAGCCTTAGAGGTTGTCTACAAGTGAGATCTGACATTTCAACTACCATATTAGAAACATCATTGTATTCAATCAATAAGAGAATATACACTTCAGAGCTAGGGATGCATTCCTCATTGAACTTCAGAACGTTCTAATGTGCCGCAAGTAATTGGGAATTGTGCAGTTTGCTCATTAAGTCGCCTTTGACGGTATTGAACTGGTATGTGTAACACTTAACTTGCCATTGTTTGATATGAAATGCAGATTATTAAAACAAAATTATGAATTAAACGAGAAGAATGGGGCATTTTAAAGCTTTTTGTTTTTTGCATTATGATCCTTTGAAACTTGTTTTTTGTAAGTATCTTTCACCAGTCCGTCATACAATTTAGTAGCAAGCTCTGTTGAAGCTCTCTACTAATGTACACTTCTGTGCAATAAAATTAAGCACACACGGCTTTATTGTATTTATTAATAGCGTTTTTTTTTTGTAAAGGTTTTAGTTTTGGTCTTTTAATAAAGGTGTTATTTTCAAGTTATGGTGTTTTATTATTTATTGAAACTGCTGCTAGGCAATTAAAATATACCGGAATTATACAAACTAGAATATTGTGAACGATAGTAATAAGACTTGTACTTAATTTTATTGCACAGAAGTGTACATCCGCGTTTCTTGATTATGTATTCCTGTCCCCTGGTTTTGCTTGCTTTTCTAACAACCAGTGTCTTTCTATGGTGGAGAAATAAATATTGTGTTACGGAGGAGAACAAATTTATGACTTTGCAAAAAGAAACAAAAAAATCTTCAATCAACTCAGTGAAAAGATACTGAGGACCAATCCGGGTAATTTATTACGCTTCACCTGATGTACCTGTCAAGATCAAGTGGAGCTTTCACCCGAAAGAATTCCATCGGCTATACAGGAAATATAACTTCCAAATATGGCTTACCTTGCTTCGTCATTCTGACATGCTTACCACGTAACTGCCCTCTGCTTAGAAAATATACTTGAGTTCTTTCAATAAGTTATTTAGTTTGCAACGTTTAACACCCTCTCCGCAAATGTAATTTTAAACACATTAGCTTATATTTCCATGTATAATGTTAAGAGCAAATGACTGACGAGAACAATTAACATGTGAGCATGATCACTAAACATTTCTTACAAACGCTAAATTATATTTACAAAACATCAACTACATATCTAGAGTAGTAATGCATATTTATATTAACTGGAGAAATAAATAGTTGCTGTTGGTGCCCATTCCGTTTGACCGAATCTGTATATAGAATTAAAGATATTGCATAATATCAAAATGATTATCACATAGGAAATTAACACACGGTTAACTCTATTTGACCCTGTGATTTTCAACCCTGATATTACACTTTGCCAGTTTTCAATGGCCAATATGGCCAATACATGTGCTACTTTGTTGCTGCAACATATTATTTGTGACCTCTGTTGACTTTATTTTTCTTTTGCCAATATTTTGTCTCTACAAGCCCGTTATCAGATTGATTCGAAACTGATTAAGTCTAAGGTGGAACCCCCACTTCGTTTCAATAGAGTAAAGTAAATGGAATGTTATCCTGACTATTGTAGCGTAGCCTACAAGTCAATTGTATGTGTTGTACTTAATAAAACTTTCTAAATGAGAAAAACTGATTTGGGTACGTCTCGCTTGCAGCGAGGGCTGATAAATGGCTTCCACCGTTTTAGTTAAGTCTTTCATAAGCACTTTCTAACGAACTGCATTGTTTCCAAAAAAACTACTCCGTATCCCCACAGCATGAAAGCACCCAACTAATAGGAGTACGAAAGAATAATCACGCCTCCTGCAAAGTCGAAAGGGTTCGGCTATGCAGCCAGGAGAAAATGAAAAGATACCAAGTCGACACAGCGAAAGTGTGTTCAACCCTTTTTCGACAATAGAAACTAGTCCGAGTTCCGGTCCTTTTTTATGGACTTGGTTCTACCAAAGCAATAAACCCGATTTCCGGGCCTGGTTATGCTACTCGACGGAAAAAGGGCAATTGTAAGCCCAAAATGGTACGAGGCAGCTAAGGATCATAAAACCCCTTCTTCTTACTTAAGGAGCACCTATCGTTCAAACTATAAAAATTGGACGGTTAAAAATTAATATTTAATAAAAACGTTGCAGTTCGTTCACGCATTTTGTAAATACATTTTTCTGAATAGTGTTGTGTAACTATATTGGTGACCTAATTACTCGCTATTGCAGTTTGCATTTTTAATACAGAATGCTGCATATTTGCAGCGAAAAGTTGAATAAAATTCATATCATTACTGGTAATGTTTACATTTTAGTGTAGATGATTACAACTATGCTTAAAAATAATCTTAATGTTCCTAATAAAACTGAAATAACAAAATAAAACACTTGGCAATGCAAATTACATCAATTTTCAAATAAATGAAACATTTCAGGCCGTGGGATATGAACTCAGCGTGATTTCAGCGTCTGCGAAAGCGATTTCAAAGCTTGGCAGCAGCCCTCGCGTAACCCGCCCATGATCCCGTTCGGTCACTAAGGAATGCCTTGCATCTGCGCTTATAGTTGCCAAGTTTTGTCTCTTTTACAACATTTACTGAGTATATGTTGGGTTCCATTATCGCCAAAGGTAAAGCCTGAGCTATGTGAAAACTCTTACTTTTAACAGTTAACTTGTTCCAAGTTTACCAAGAAACGCTCTAGACTGATTCAAAATTGTTTTCCTGTTCTAGTTGTCTGAGTACTTGTTTGAAGGGTCCTTCACTAGTACAAGGTTAACCCAAAACTGGTTCAAAGATACTAGAAATTGTTTTTTTGTTGGAGTTTGAATGAGAAATTCGTAAAAATAAAGCTTGGCAAAATGTAAAATTAAATTTGCACCTTACTGGTAGAGTTCACTCGACACGTCGAACGCGTTACTTTACAAAATGTAAGTAACGTAGAAAGTTTTTTTAAACCCTATTGTTCTTACTAATAATTTTAAAAAATGTCGACACCATATACAGTAAGTTCTCCAAAATCCGATGATGTTAAACAGCAAAATGTCCCAGTGTTGTTTATAAAAATTAAACAATTTAATTGATTAGTTGTTTTAAATGCTTGAGATTCACACAAAATTGTACTCTCGTCCGAAGAGTTTGAAAAATAAATTTATAGAAAGAAACTTTGCCAGTGCATGTGGTCATGCATATTAAATTCGTATCTAACAATCTGGAACATACTTGGTAACGTATCCCCACTATTTTTTAAAACCAAATTTTAGAAGTTGTCTTGTTGGGTTAACTTTGTATTTCAATAAACTTTAAACTTATAACAACTTTGACAAGTTTTAATTGAACAATTCGGACATACGACATTATGGCATGATAAATACCGCTGTTGTAACCTCGACTAACTAGCTCGGAACAATGAAACTTCTTTCTCTCAGCTGAATGGGGTTATGTTACTTTTAACTATATCAGTTATAATTATACCGCTACTTAAGCAGTTGAATATGATTTCTATTTATGAATTAACAATCAATTATTCAGGTATATTTTCAAACTTCCTTTTAATAAGTTATACTTTGATAGTAGTTTGGTCTGACATACACTACATTATCTAATCGTCAAATACATTTTAATCACTTGATCTTATCTTTCCAATGTAAATAAAATTATATGATACTAAAATTAACCTACTAACCGAAATGTTCAATTTCCAAATAGAAATTCCGAAACACGTCGAGCACTCGAGTCACCAATAATTTAGAAAAATAAGTATTTAAACTTAATTTCTAATTACAATATTTGTTATAATCAAATAGGGTTCTTTCTACGTAATATCCCACTAAACACGCTTTTAAAATGATTCTTCTAAACCATTATCGAATGTTCACTGACCTTGGCATCTGTTTCTTTGTTACATGATTGCTTAACAGTACCTTTATACTGTTGAAGATTCCCACAGCAAACCCCTGGTTGTTCCAGTGTACCTCAAAGCTTGTTGTAGCTCTCCTCGATTCTATTATGTCTACTAGACTTCCAATCCAGTACACAAGAACACACTTTAGCACTGGCTTTACTTTATAAATTGTTTTCTATTATATTTAATAGATAATACAATGTCAAACAAGTTTAACAAAATTGACTTTTATATTAAAAATAGTAATAATTAATTGTTATACTTTATCACGTTTGATTGCAAGGAAAGCTATTTTACTACTGCTAATTGAAATTTTCAATTATTATAAGCTCACAATAAAGGCAATTCAACCCGCAACGTGATTTTACGTGAATTATTTTCAATATTATTTTAATAATTGTTATTTCCAATAGAAACGCATTTGATTTATCTAATAACTGCCACCAGTCATTCATACAAGTGTTCTATTCATGTACTGTATTAGCCAACTGGATTATTAAAAATTAAATTAAATATTACATGCTCATGCATGTTGCATTACAACCTACATATGGTATAAGGTATCTAAATAACAGGCCACATTATATTTGAGAAAGAGTTACTGAATATAATGGTATGAAATTAATAAAAAATGAATTGTAGGTAAAAACCAACAGTGGAAAATCATTTAACGGCATGTTTCGTAGTGTTATGTAGCTCTAAGGCATAATAAATGTTTTGCGTTTAAAAGCAAATGTTTGCTGATAATTCCAGAAAAAGCAACCTTAGAAACCTCTAATTTTAAATTCGCAGTAGCCATTGTTCCAGTGGGCGCAATTTCCTTTTGTATAATTGCCTGATAGGCCTCCATTCCTGTACTCGGCCTGTTTCTCCTGCAACCGAAGGTAGCAATTTTATCTCGTTTTATTGCTACTTAATCTGAAATTGAATTAGAAAAGCTGGGGTTCTTCTTCAAAAATATGGAGAGCGGTTGTTATTAAATATTAAACGAATTAGTAAGTGCTTTAATTGTCTTAGATTAATTTTAAATTGTTTTTCGTGCTGTTTTTAGCACTCAGAGTGCGTTTCGCAGTTATTTCTATAACAGTTATTAACGTCATTAGGCCAATAATACATGTATAGCAAATAACTGACGCAGGTGAATTTTGTAACCCAACGCGATAACCGATATTTATAATCAACCAAATCCGTTATTTGCGTATCGGCTGTGTATCGTTCACGATTTTTTGTAATACAAATTTATACAGTTTAAATAGCTATTTATGTATTAAGGGAATACTTGAGATTATAGCACTAAAGAATGTTTAAAGCTTGACACGGAGCGGAGAGCTTTCAGTTTCCCGAAGGCAATTGTAATTATGCACATGGTACATACAACGTTTTAATTAATTTTGGTTCTCTAAACGGACAAAATTGTAGAATTCACTGTTTTGGCTATATACTACTGCGTCATCGTTGTGCTGGCACTGTGAATTTTTGGTGTGCTATGTTTTCCATGAAGATTGTTGGGGTTGTTATACTACATTGGTTTGTCATACTGCTTAGCAACAATAAAGAAAATTATGGTTACAAAATGAAATAATAGTTATTTATGTATTAAGGGCGCAATCAATAGATTATAATACGAGGGAATGTTTAACTCGCGGCGCCAAGCGGTTAGCTTTAAATTTCCCGAGGGTATAATCGTGATTAAGTGTGGTAGATACATTTTATTGTATTTTGGTTTATAAAATGGAAAAAATTAAGGATTCAGTATTTGGCTACAGACTACTGGGTCATCGTTGTGCTGGCTCTGTGAATTTTTGGTGTGCTGTGGTTACTATGCAGATTGTTGGTGTTGCTATACTACATTGTTGGTGCTTGCTATACTGCTCAGCAATTTTATAGGTCCTAGGGCTAAAAGAGAGTTTTCACAAATTATATAGAGAATTGGATAAAGAAGTCAAAAAAAGCGCTAGGAGAGATAAGAGAAACCAACAGAAGAAATTAATAGAGAAGGCGGAACTGGCAGCAGGGTCACATGACATGAAAACGGTCTATGAAATTACTAAAAAACTTTCTAAACAAAAACCAAATAAATCAGTGCAAATAAGAGACAAAGAAGGAATCATTCTAAAAGAAGATCAAAGCATTTCAAATAGATGGATGGAGTACTTCAGCGATATATATAAAAAGCAAGAGGGACACACAAGAAAAGATTACAGAAACGAAGATTACCAAGAACTAGATATAAATACAAATCAAATCACCAAGGAAGAAGTAACAAGAGCCATTTCTAAACTAAAGAGAGGAAAAGCAGCAGGTATGGACAATATATCAGCAGATTTAATAAAAGCAGGAGGAGAAACAGTCATTGAGTTGATCCACTGCCTATTAAATAAAATATGGAACACAGAAGAAATACCTCAAGAATGGACCGAAGGACTAATTATAAAAATCCCCAAAAAAGGCGATACCACACGTTGCGAAAACTGGCGACCCATTACCTTGTTAAATACAACAAGTAAAATACTAACTCACGTAATAATAGAAAGAATAAAAGAACCGGTAGATAAACATCTGAGAAACAATCAAGCAGGATTTAGACCACGACGCGGATGTATAGATCAAATTTGTACATTACGAATAATAATAGATGAGGCCTTAGAATGGAAGAAAGAGATATTTTTGGGATTTATAGACTTCGAAAAGGCTTTCGACAAAATAAATCGCGAAAGTTTATGGGAAATAGTAGAAGCATATGGCATTCCTCTAAAGATAATTCAAATAATTAAACTTTTATACAATAACTATGGAGCGTATATAGAAAACAATGGCACTATCACAGACAAAATCAGAATTGATAGTGGAGTTAGGCAAGGCTGTGTCCTTTCTCCCCTCCTTTTCCTGATAGCCACAGATTGGATTATGAAACGATCCTTCAAGAATAAAAAAGGATTAATATGGAATTTTGGACAACACTTAGAAGATCTGGAATTTGCAGACGATACATGTCTTATAGCAGAGAAATTGACATATATACAAGCAAATATAAACTCTTTAAAAATAAATGCAGGAGAAGTGGGTTTAAAAATTAATGTTAACAAAACTAATATTATGCAAATAAACTCGACAGAAACGGGGGAAGTGGAAATTGATGGGAAAAAGATAAAGAAACTGAACGAAGTATTGTATTTAGGTAGTGTTTTGGAACAAAATACAAACTGCCAAAAAGACATTAACCGTCGAATAATGAGAGCCCAGATTGCCTTTAACCAACTTAGAAAAATCTGGAATTCCAACGATCTATCAACGACAAATAAGATTCGCATTTTTAACTCAAATATTAAAAGTACATTACTATACGGTTGCGAATCATGGGCAATAAATAAAAAACAAACCAGAAGTTTACAAACATTTGTAAATAAATGCTTAAGAAAAATTCTAAACATATACTGGCCATCTACAATTTCAAATTAACAGCTATGGGAGAGAACCAAACAGTCCCAAATTATTATAGACATAAAAAGAAGGAAATGGAAATGGCTAGGACACACTCTAAGAAAACCAAATAGCGACATTACGAAACAAGCTCTAGAATACACCATAAGAGGCAAAAGGAAACAAGGAAGACCGCCAATAACATGGAGAAGATACACAGCACAAGAATGTAGAGACCTAAATATGAAGTGGAATGAAGTGAAAAGCATATCAAAAAATAAAGACCAATGGAAGACTTTAGTGCAAGATATGTGTGATACGGTGACGGAAGATACAAATGTATAAAATAGTACAGAAAAGGAAAAACAACCAAACTACACAAAGGATACAAGAAGAGATATAAGAAATTCAGGGCTAGCGTCCTTGAATTTAAACAATGCTAGTGAAACGCGAATGCGCCCTATATTCCTTTATGGAATGGACAGGACTAATAATAATAATAATAAAGGGCTATAAAAATCATTTTACGCCCGGTATGGATCGCCAATAAACAAGATTATGATTCCAAAATTAAATAAAACAATTTTTATAATTTTTATGATTAAGCATAATTTAAACATCACGTGATTTTAACTGCCGGTGGCCTTTATAATTACTAACAGCCCGCGGTCGTTATGATTGACTTCGTTTTTTAAAGATCACGTGGTCTTTAGTCATCAAGGGCTGTTATGAATGGCTTCACATGTTTGTTTAGTTCAGTTAAAATACAATAGCGGTATAGTATTACGAAAAAATAATTTTTATAACGTTTTCGATGCGTGATGATTTTCAAATCATTATTTATTAACCATTAAACGTTCAAACTACCTATAATTTTTGCTATAGTAAAGTCGTATTTGATCATCTTTAGCCATAGTTTCGTGGATTGTATCAAGTCTTAAAAATATGTGTAAGAACCGTCTAGCATTCAGCTAAATTGATTATAGTATTTAACATTACAAGCCAGGTAAAACAGTTTTTACTGCAGATATGATTGGGATGACTGGCGAGCCGTTAGATGAGCTTGTCATATCCTTGGGCCAGTAAAAATGGTTACCTGGTGTGTTTTGTTGACTATTCAATTCACCTGTCATCTGCCAAAAAGTGACCAATGAAAATCTAGAATTCTGACGTTTCTTGACCAATCAAAAAAATATCAGTGGATATATCTTCCTAGAAGGTATTCAAGTGACTATTTTTAACAAATGCAATTTTTATTAGAAAAAGTCAATATTAGTGTTCTGTTACTATAGAAATTGCGCAGTTTGTTGCTAGATTTACTGAAAACTAATTTGAAACAGTAATTTGGTTCATTAAATAGTCCCTCGAATACCATTCTTAGTCAAAGTTAAGTAGATTATTTTTGCGGTGGTATCACTACTCATGTCCATTGCGCTTGGGATTAGGACTCATGCTAGCGCACTCGTCCTAATCGTACCCAAGCGCAATGGACATTCGTGACACCACCACAAAAATAGTCGACATAACTTTGACTACTCATGGTATTATAAGTGAATATTTTATTTGTTTCTCACTTGTAAATAACTAGAAATTTACCATTTATTCAAAATGTCAAACTGACAAGCAACTAAATTCATCAATATGACACATACTAAGGAAGACAACTCTGGTTTTGCACGCTATCATTTATCTATGAGCACGCTTGTAAAATATAACTGGCTAGCCAGTAAATTTTTTACTGGCTAGCCAGTTAAGAAACATTTTCAAGGTGAATACAGTGACTTGATAAATTGATGTTTACAAGTGAGGAACAAATAAATACTTTTATCTTCTAATGGTTACGCCCCCTAACCACAAATACACTACTTTGTACAATGCCTTTCTACTGGTTTTCTGTTCTGATTCTGCATTTTTGTGCCACCTAGCGGCAGAACGATTCTATATTATTTAGTAATGTTGAGTAGCAAATTAGCAATGGAATTATTTCTTGATAAATGGCGTGCAGCACTTGGTTTGTTTAGAAAACGATTGAAGAAGCACAGTGGTAGCTGAAAAGTTATATTGTTATAGCTTATTATTGTTGATTTCATTATCAAATGTAATACTTAATACCCTGTGAAATTATGCTGCGGTTTATACATGGTGGATTTCTGACATAATCCTAACTGTTATTATTATTACTGTAATTGAGAACAGCAAAGCGGGAGCTACGTTACGTTGTGTCGGTGATGAGTTATTTGTCGGTTTAATAAAGCACAACCTAAGTAGATAACATCTATTTTATTTACTTGAGAACACAAAAGAATGCTAACACATACGTGCATACATGTGACACAAATACATTAATATGTAGACTACATAGCTATAGAGAATTATATACACGAACACCGGAATCGGACTCGTAAAGTATGTTTATTTGGGGTTAAGAGGCTTTGGAAGATGACCAAAGCCCTCGTTTTGCTTAGAGTTAGCCACGTCAGAATATATGGATACGCAATTCGAGGATGCCTAGCTCGCTCGTTCATTATATTGCTCATATAATTAATAGTAATCTCTTCTCCTCCAAATTCGGTTTTCGATCGCAGGTCCATATATGTCTCGTAGTATCTTTCTTTCAAATATTCTTAGAATGATTTCATTTGGTTAACGTCCATGTCTCTGAGGCGTAAGTTAGTACTGGGTTTATCAGGGTTTTATATAGGATCAGTTTGGACTTTCTTGTTGCCGTACGTGACTTTAATTGTTTTCTTGTCCCATAAAAGCATTTATTTGCCAATAACATTTTTCTTTCGACTTCTTCGTTTTTCCTTTCATTTTTTACTTGTGACCCTAAGTATACGAAGTCTCTCACTATTTCGATATTAGAATAGGATCTCTTATTGTTTTACTCTGTCCTTGTCAGTTTCGTTGTTGCTGGTGTCCTGCACGTATTACTACCATACTCTTTGTTTTGTGTTCATTTATTTCTAGTCCTATCTTGTTTGCTGCTTTTTCTAGATTGACAAATGCATCGTTGTTTGCTCTGGCTGTTCGACTTATTATATCGATATCATCGGCATATGGCAATATTTGTGCCGATTTGTTAAATATTGTTTCCTCTCTGTCAATCTTTAAGTCTCGTAAGTCTTTTTCTAGAGAAATGTTAAAAAGAAGGCATTTTAATAAGTCCCCCTGTCTCACCCTCTTTGTGTGTTTTGAACTGTCGTGATGTTTTATTCTGTATTTTTACTGAGCATCGGATTTCCTTAATAGTTAGGTTGGTTAGCTGTACCAATTTCTATGGGATTCCTCTAGCTCTTTCATGGTTTTATTTCGTTCTATGTTGTCATATGCGGGCTTGAAGTCTATGAATATGTGGTATGTGTGTATTTTGATGTTTTTTCAATGATTTGTCTTAATGCGAATATATGGTCATTTCTTGGTTTGCCTCTTTGGAACCCACACTAATAGTTGCTTGTTGAGAGATTTTGAAGATTCTGTGGTATATGATATTCAATTGGGAAGTGAACTGAAGGCGGAGCTTAGTTAAATGGCCGCTCTAAGTAGGTACGATTCTTAAAGCCTATGTATTTCCCTAGTTAAACGCTGATTTTAAATGTTTTTTAGTATTCGTTTAAATAATTTTAGGGGCATAATATTGGGATATTTTAAGCTTTCATGGTATACACTTTAATTAAAGATGTGTAAACGGGATTTTAATAGGGCTGTTTTACCATAAATAAATAATTTAATCAGTAGTGCGTAAATATACCAATGCTGCATTTAACAGATTTCTAGTATTTTCTTAAATAATTTTACGGGCCTAATATTGAGAAATTGTAAGTCTACATGATATGCATTTTAATTAAAGATGTTTAAATGGGACTTTAATAGAGCTGTTTTGATAGAAATAATTAATTTCACCAGCCGTGAGTACATCAATGGCAATTAAGTCATGCTGCATTATTTACAAAGTTTCTATTTCTAGTAGGTAGTATTTGTTACACACAGCAACTATTGGTAAATTTTAAGTCTTATGGAATGTAGTTAAAGATGTTCTAATGATACTTTAATAGTCACGTATTAGTCATCAATAGTACAAATAAATAAGTTCGTTACACGCGCAGAAGTTGTTTTGCGTTTACGTCTTGTGTTATTGGTTTTGCATTATAAATTTTAATTTATATCATTACGATAATAAGTATTGTACTCACCAGGAAGAATATAATGTTCATTTTTAAAATGCAGAGAACAAACATGCATACTTTCTGTAACTTTTTTCCCCATTCTAACTAAACGAATCCATTCCTTTCGCCGATCTGCTTTCTGATTATTAATTTTTACAAATTCTCCTTCTTTAGGAAACTTATGGAACCGCACAGTTGTATCGCATTTTGATAGTGATTTATAACTATACACGCAACAAAACCGTTTCGATTTATTTGGTACAGGAGAAAATCTAGCTCCCTCACGTTCCCGATGCATTTTTACGTTAAAGATATCCCGTTATTAAAAATATAAACAATAAATTAATAAACATAAACAAGACACTGAACTTCAGCAAGAACAAACCTAGTAAAAACAAGAACAAGCAAGGTAAATGTAGGCATGTACCAACGTATTTCAGCTGCGCTCGAAAATAAAAGTAAAAGAATTTAAATTTTAAATAGTCATTAGCGGGGTAGTTGTAGGTCTGAGTCAGAGGAGAAAGTTGCCAGAATAAATATTCCCTAGTATAAAGACATTTCTCGCATTAGTAACTTTGTTATAAGCCATCAAATAATTAGCTTAAATCATTTAGCTCAATGCGAGTTTAAATTTCGACCTCATTGACACAGTTCAAAATTCTACCGCATGGTGGCGTAGCGCTTGGATTCAGTTGCCAATAGGATCTTATATGCTGTGTTCAATAGTGGTATGCCTCTCTAGTTTGAGCACTTGAGTTGATTTCCTTTCTTGCGTATTGGACATATGACTCCCGTGTTCCACGTTCTGGCATTTCTTCGGCGTTCCATATATTAACCATCAGTTTTTGTATTTGTGTAGTCCGCTCTTGTCCATCATGCTTGAATGGTTCTGCTTGTAGTTCGTTACATTGTTGGGGTGTTCTCGTAGTCTTCTGTATCTTTTTCATTTCCGCCTAGATGTTCGCTGAAATATTTAAGAATTTTTTCTTTTTCGTTGACCAAGTTGCCTTCTTTGTTGTCTTGGTTTGAATTCTTTGTCCATCTGCTTAACCCTGTTGTAGAATTTTTTGCTTTTGGTCTGGTTTCTTAGGTGTGCGCGTTGCTTTTTTTCATTATATGTATCCTTTTTTCTTTCTTCTTTTGGCTTTGTATTCTTCCATTGATGTTCGTGTAGGTGTCTCTGTTGCATTTTTATATAGACTTTATTTTCTGAGGCTGTTGCTTCCCCGCATTCGTTATCAGGCCTCACAAATGGTTAAGTGGAGCAATAGTCCAATACAAGTAACTAATTTTGAATAATTTGGACTAACTTTGAGTGAAAAACTGCCTACACATTCCCCAAAATGCTATTGTAACCGAGGGTTTATTCAGGTACCTGCATGTTTCCCAATAAAACGGTATTAATTTAACTTTGCTGGGCTACTAATCCAGGAAGCAAATTTACTGAGACGTTCGAAGTTCTCTAAACTTTAGAAAGTGTGCAACGTTACATGGTTAATAAATCAGCATACCCGCTAATATAATGCTTAAATTTAATACTCAAATCTGTCTCAGAACCGCTTTTGCTCATCAACTATACAACGTGAACAAATAAAGCTTCGTTATATGCATACAATTTGATAACGTACGAGGTGAAGCTTCGGTGCAGGTTGTCACGAGAATAAGGTTTGCAATTTCACTTAGCTAAACAAGCCACACCGAGCGGTGCACCTGCAGAACTGCTACTGGGGCTGCTAGCTTAACATGACTTCTACTATAAGGCCTCTTTCACACGGTCGGTTTTTCACCGGACGGCAAAACTACCGGCCGGTGAAAAACCATCACCTTACACACGGGGGGCTTGTACTTCCTTCATAACGAACGGATTCTTTAAGCTGCCTCTGTAAACTTTCTGCATCGCCGCGGCGCGCGGCGCCGGCGAATTTACCGTTCGTGTGCACACTTGCATTTACTCGCATGAAATTACTATCGTGCAACGGCGGTTACGGACTAACAGGCGGCTAATTCCGGTATTTTAAATAAATTATCTCAATGGCTAAATACAAAATGCTTTGAACAGATAGCACAAGAATAACTTTTTATTGTTTCTTATTTTTATATGAAAATGATTACACAACTATTCTGACGGTTGTAAAAAATGGTGGAAAACTGGCATTCAAACCACACAAGTATGATCTTACAATAGTATATTACGCAACAAGTTTAGAAAAGTGATGTTGTACTGAACAAGTATAACTGGTTTGACTACGAGCGTTAGCGAGTACTTAAACGGTCATACGAGTTCAGTAAAACCCTTTTCTCACGTGTTAGGTATACTATTTTATCGCATTTCTCAGAAATCTAAAATTTACATTTTTACATAAAAGTGACATTAAATGTCTAAACATAACCAAGTTGAGCTAAACTCGTATCAATGTACTAACGTACAATAAGCAGCTCCAGCTGATGTTATGGATTTGACAGTAGGTACTGAAGTGTATTGTTGGTGACACTGTAAGTCTATGTCAAATTCGAGGTTAACAGGTTAGGTTTTGCGTCAGTCTGTGTCAAAACTGACGCAAAACCTAACCTACTAACCTCAAATTGGACATAGACTTACAGTGTCACCAACAATATACTTCAGTACTGCCAAACGTAAAACGAATCGCTGTTGCTATGCAGAAAAGTGGTGCTAATGTAGAAACGTCACACATTTCTCAACTATTTTAAATGTAGAAATGTAGTACATTAACAAATGAAATGCAATCAACATTATTTGATGCATTATATTAGTAGAATAGATTGTGTTCAATATATAAAAACACTAATAAGTTATCAAATTAAATATAACTAAAGCAAAATATCAAAACGGGGCAAACGCATTTTATACATCGTAGTACGTCGAGTATAAATGCTATTCTTTTGTCTTAAATTCTAGACTTTTGCAGTTGCCTGAACTTCAAAACCACCTTCCGGTGTGTCAATATTCATTTGAGATGCGAACCCAGCTGTCGAACTTAGGCAGCTTACAAATGAACTTCGTCGAGCCCGCTGATGGTTGGAAAAAAGCAGGAGGGCTAGTCCTGCGGGAAATATTCATTCTGGGACCAAAGTAAATTAAATTAACCCATTTCACCTAATACATATGTACATACAAGGTTTCCCTGTGGATTTACAACCCCTCGAAATTATTTTTTTTTAAATTGCAACATGCACACGATTTTATCCGAACGAAGCCTTTCAATTTCGTACACTGTCACTAAGCAGGAAAAAATTTAGTAACGTGGCATACCTCTGCCAACTTTAATAAAATAACTAACATTGATCTGCTTCCTTTATTTCTTTGTAAATTGAATTTAAAATGGCTGTTAAACGTAGAATGTATGCGCACTCAGTTGCAATTGTTCGTTTGCTCATTAGCTAGAAATTTCAAATTTTAATAACAGTGTAGCATTTCGCAGAAAATTATGTTTTGTTTTCAGTCAAAAAAGCTTTTCCCGGAAAGTTAATTATGCTGCTTAGCTTTTATTCGTATTTGCTATACATGGCGCAATAATTACTTCTACCGGAAATATCTAACGAAAATCCATATTCAGTTTAAAGCTATACTAAGATCAACCACTTAATTACTCAGTGCCTATAATTGCACCATTAATTTGGACAGTTATTTTGTTATTAATATAAAAATTAACTAATTGATTTAAATGTACAAAAATTAAAATTTGTAAACAAGGGTAACTTATGTTGTACGTAAATACGTGACAATTTAACATAAATGCATGTTGCTTTGGATACCTACGATTTTCCAGAAAAAGTATAGTAAATAAGATTAATCAAAGTGCAAACGTTCAGAATGTGACCAATACAGGAATGCTTGAAGTAAAATTAAAAAACTATGTCGAACTAAGTATGCAAATGGTTAGAGAATGTTCCTTATTTTTGGAAAGTTAAAAATATGATTTTATCTAAATTCCTACAGAAGCAGCACGTGTTCAAATATATATTATATATGGTTAATGCCTAACACAATATCTATTTATCTACCAAGTGCAAAAAACTCTTGTTTATAGCACGCGAAATGAAAATTGTCCAACGAGGCGCACTCAAGTGCTATAAACACACATTTTGCACTTGTTACATACAATAGTTTTTCTAAACGCGTAGTAAAAGTATAAAAATTAATTCGGTGAAGCTTTTGCTGTTACACTGTGTTAGATATTCAAGGGTGTGTTAATACACACATTTGCGACAAAGCGTGCGATTTGGTTCATTTTTTTAAATTTTGCGCCTATGGAAAGCCATTAAAGCACCCAAAAAGCTGCAGTGAGTGCTTCAATAGCCTAATACAATTTACGTTTTCAGAGTTCATAGGACAAGTAAATTTCTGTCAGTATTTTCAGAAATTTCTTATAATTCCAACGGGGTACACGAAAAATCTTCTTCAGTACTCATTTTTAACTGAACGTAGATAATAAGAATGTGCTAAATTAAGTCGACAACAATTTCAAACTCAAATTGAATATTTAATGATCATTTCAAAATTTCCTGAATTTGAAATTAAAATTAATAAAATAGTATAAAAACCTTGTTTCATACGTCATCTGGACTAGTCCCTTAATTTGGCTGTACGTAATAAAAGAGAAAAATGTCGACACAGACCAAGTCACCAAGTGGTGATAATCCGGTTTAAGTTCGCGAAATACAAAGGTAATAACAGTGGTATTAAGAACAAAATATATAACATCGAATTGGCGCAGAACCTAAATACAGAAAAAACAGTCCTATAGAATTTCACACAAAAAATTAAATAAATAAACTAGTATAATTTGTCCGTGTAAGAAATATGGCAGTACTGTAAGGCAGAGCTCGAAAGGGAACAAGCATGATCGATTAATAATTAAAAAAGAAAACGAGCAGAATGGATCAGCTATGATACATGGGATATGATAGAATAAAGAAAGGTAGCTGAAAAGAAGCCTTCAAGCAAACGATGAAGAAGAAAAATTAGGAATACAACAGATATACGTAAGAATAAGCAAATAAATAGAGAGTAGTATTAAACAGGATAAAGGGCAAGTAACAGCTCGCAAGGGAAATGTTAAAGAATTTATTCCTGCATTTATTGTTTTTTCGTGTTTATTATTCCTTGCATCAATACTGACTGAATTTATATTTTGTGTATTTATTTTTGGGAACTCATGTGTTTAGAACATTATTTTAACGACTTTTGTTTTTTTATCCCTTGAAATAGAGCCTCTTAAGGGGTTTTAAATTATTTTTTATGTTGAAACACGCATATCTGAAAAACAAATAAACTTAGAGGTATAAAGTAATATATCAAAAGAAAACTCATTAAAAAGGCTTTTCAAAAATTTAAAAATATACAGGGCCTTCCGTTTGAAAAAAATAGATCTACCATTTTACACTTGAAAGTTAGTTCACGAAAATCATAATTTTTGGTAACGTTTTCCTCCATTCAATTGTTTTATCTCCAAAACAGTTAACGTTAGACCCGTACCACTTTATATAAAAATGACGATTATTTCAATGTAAAACTTTTAAGCTACCAAAATGTAGGGCATTCCATTAAAGAAAAAGTAAGTTTGATTCACCACACTTTTTTGAGACAACCTGTATAATTAAAACTATTTTAGTAATGTGCACCACCTTGGTACCTACAACTTTTATATAAGTACACACTATTCATTTTATTTTGAACATTTTCGTTGACGCAAATATTTTTTATGTTTTAAAGGTGATTATACGTAGGGTTACAGCAATAACGGATTCTTATTTATTACTTTATGGGAAATGCTATGTTGATTTGGATCGTCTCGAACCAGTGGCGCTTCCGGACAATTTACGAAATTTCTCCGTTGGGCAGATGCTAAAATGAGAATAATGACAAACCCAGCACCCTGTATTTAGCCACTTGTCTACTTGTTGTCTAATAATAATAAATATTTATTTATTCTTTAAGGTAAACATATTCCAAATTATTCAGCATACATATGAGCTAATTGTTTTAGTAGTTAAAATAATAATAATTTGTTTGAATTTTTAATTTGTAGTAACTAACTATATTTTATTAAAATGTAAAAATTGAGAATTAAATCATATAAGCTAGGTATCTTATCGTTGGAGTTATTCAAAATGTATATAAATAAATAACTATACAAAATAGTTTTGGCAAATTCGCTATAATTGCAGTTGTATGAATCTATTTATTAGATAGACATACGCTAATACAACCTTGTGACCTTGTTATCAAAACATGTTCTCTTTAGATAAAGTATGCAGGTGTGTCAAATTCGCTATACGTTTGCTTGCAGTTTCCAACATTAGTTTGAACCAGATATTTGTGAGGTTCCGATGTTACAGTAGTTAGTGGTAAATTCCCAAGAAATTACAGGTAATTTCAAAATATGCTGTATATATACATTTACACATTTCCTTGTTTAAACTAAAGTTGAAATAATATATTAATCCTAGCACGTTTCCGGTTTTAGATTAACGATGAGTTATAAAGCAATCGAGTGCCCCAAGTGCTTGAAAGTGTTCTCCCAAGAAATACGTGTGTGTGCATCGGGGCACAGCATATGCATCAGTTGCTGTAAAAAAATAACCGCTTGTTGCGTATGTAAGCAAGCTATAACTGGCATCCGCAATTATGCGCTGGAAAAGGAGATCTCAAAAATGCAATCCTCGAACTGCACAGCTGGTTTTAAAAAATGCGCACTCTGTCGGATGGTTCCTGCTTCCGATATGATGAGCCACCTGGAAAAGCATGCTGAGCCATTTATCTCCTGTGTGAAGAACTTTTCTTACACGAAGGTGTTCAAAAAACCAAGGGACGAAGTGGAAAATGACTTTATAATTGTGTGTTGGAACGACATAATTTTCAACTTCTACATCCAGGTGCAGCACAAGGCTGGCAACGTCTGCTTCGCTATGCAGCTAGGTGAAGAGAGTACCAATAAGCGATATGTTTTTGAAGTTAATTACAAGAGTGTGGCCAAAAAAAACAAGTTTATTGGAAGCGTCTTGGAGACAACTTTCGATGGTAAATTTTTTCCTGAGGGGTCCATTACGATTCCCAAACAAGAGTTTCCACGAAATTTTAAGCACCCTTCCAATTTCGTGGAAGTTAACGTGTCTTGTGACATTCGTGAAGGAGAGGGCGTTTCTTCTGTTGCTAAACCTCGTCAGTCCATGGCTACCAAATCGAAAAAATAAAAATCAATTGCCTCAATTTAATAATTTTAAACTGCTTTTATCTTTGTAACTTTTTAATGTTAACATTTAATTGTTTGTTTTTTGTAAATGTGTTTTATGTTTATACATTTTATCTTTTATAATTGATTGCATTGTGTTTTAGCATCAATAAAGTTCTTTAGAAAAGGAGAATGTATTTCAAGATTATAAGACGTTTTTTACTAGAGCCAAAATTGTTTTCAGTGTTGATATTTCTTTCATATATTAAAAACAGTATCTGCAAGTTATTGATTTAAAAAATTAAATTTTTCATATACAGAAAGAGTGCTTTGGAAATGTAAGTATACAAATTTTAATAAATCTCCAGTTTACTCAGGTGTTAAAAATGGTTTATCTAAAATGCAATATACTGTAAAGAATGTGGAATTTTAAATAGTTCATGCACTGTAATTTTTACAAGACATTTACATAGTACATAGTACATTTTATACATCTTTAGCTTGTTTATTAAAATAAAGGTATTTATATTAATTTTCAAGTAAGAGAACTTGAAGAAACTATTTGTAAGTACCTAGTTAACTAACAATTATCATCCTATAAAATATTTTACATTGGTTCCATCGAAACTCTACAAAGAAAATGCAAATATTGAAATAACCTTTAGAGAACCCTCTTCAAAATAAAATAATCGAGTGTTCTAGTATAGTATTCTCAAATTTAAGGGAAATATTTTTTCTTATATTAATAAAATTAGTTGGAGCTCAAGTATAAAACAGCAATGAATTAATACTCGTTGCAGCTTATTAATTCAGTGTGTTTCTGAACAATGTAGCACAGTAGACTAGAATTTACAAGCCAAAATAATATGATTTAGCCGGATATGTTTAAATACCCAGTTGCTTCTTTAACTAGTAAACCCTCCTTAAAGAGGGGAGATGCTAAACTGATTCTTTTGTTATCGGTTATACCTAAGAACTATGCTGTCATAATTTGATTAAAATAACATTTCCAAGGAGCATTGCAGCAGCACCACCTTTTTTCTTATGTAAGATACTTTAGATATGTTGTTGAAAATTTATATTTACGATAAACTTTAATCGTTGTTGTTGAAAAGTGTCACTTTTAATACAAAATATCCTAACTAAAAGATATACCTGCGTGTTAGTGCTTTAAATCAATTGACATCTACATATTTTCAAAAAGACATTTTAGTTGATTCTATAATTTTAATCAGAGAAAACACATTGCAAACGATTTTACTAATAGCAATAAACAAAAATAAATATACTTCGCTCATAAACACGACTACACTGAACAAGGCTAGCAGTTACTGTGATGCATAACACTTTATCGTACAGTGCCGATGAATCACTGCTTGGACTTGCATCACAGTGAATATGAATTGTTCCTACATCACTGTGATGCAAGTGCAATGATCTAATGATAATCATAGCTTGCAGCTAACTAACCTGACGCTAGGACGTTCTCGGCCGAATACAACAAATGGTTCCAGTTACAAGACCATGGCCATAACCAACTAGAAAATGATGAGACGATGGTCATCCAGGTTGCATTAATTCTGATAAAAAAAAACAGACATTAGAAGTGCCCAAGCATCAACACGGTACCAAACTCTTCATCATCATCATCATCATCATATTCAGCGTTCATCGATCCATTTTTGGATATACGCCTCCTCATTGTCTCGCCAGATTCTGCGATCAAAAGTTAGTCTAGTCCAAGCTTTCCCCGCTACCTTCACTATATCATCCTTCCATCTTTGTCTGGGCCTGCCCTTCATTCTGTACCCTTGTCTCGGTCGCCACTCCGTCACCTTTTTAGTCCACCTATTGTCCTGCCTTCTCATCAGGTGACCTGCCCATTGCCATTTTAAACTTGTTATGCGTTCTGCTACATCTACTACTTTTGTTATGTTTCTTAACCTTTGGTTAGATATCCTGTCCCGTAATGTCACTCCTACCATTGCCCTTTCCATTTTTCTTTGTGCTATTTTCATTTTCTCCATTGTTGATTTCTTGATTGACCACGTTTCTGCACCATAAGTGAGCACTGGAAGTATGCACTGGTTGAAGACTCTCGTTTTAAGGTATTGTGGAAACTTTGAACTGAAGACCTCTCTCCTGAGCCTACCGAAGGCTGCCCACGCCAATCTGATTCGACGGCTAACTTCCGCCTCTTGTGTATCTTCCTTGAATGTCAAAATTTGACCCAAGTAAATGTATTTGTCTGTTATTTCCACCGTAGCGTTCCCGTACTGTACTGGCGTGGCATCGTCTCGATTAGCCATTATTTTGGATTTTGCGATGTTTATCCGTAGGCCCACTTTTTGAGATTCTATTCGCAGCTCATTGATCATTTTTTCCAAGTCTGACATGTTTGTAGCGAGCAGGACAATGTCGTCCGCAAACTTCAGGTACTCTTACAAATGTAATATACGCCAGAAAGCACGAATGCCCAAGTATCAACACTAAACTCTGGGTAAATAATTAAAATTCAAACCTTTAAATCACAGAGATGACACAAATTATTTCACTTCATTTACCGTGAAAAGACGCGTTATTTTTGGGAATAATCCCGATGTTAGCTTTTTATTATTTGCGATTCGAGGCACATATATAAAATTGATTAGAAATTGACCGATGGGTGGCGTGTAGGTACCTTTACACTTTTGAAGCATAAAATAAATACATTCATTTTTTGAACCATCGCTATTCTGCAATGTACCAATGTGAATATAGAAAAATATACATCGTAAATAACCGTGCTGCTAGTGTTTCTTTGATGTCCGTTGATTATACAGTCCCAAATTCTTTATCACCATCATGTAATGGTTGTAGTGTCAACCGGATTTTCCATGGTAGTGGTTTTTCAAATCTTATGAATAAGGTTTTATCATAACCATCTAAACTTAATTTTAGTGCGTTTTTAATATTTGCCACCAGCTATTAACACTAGCGCTATACGAGCTCATTATTAACTGTAGTCCTATTAAAATATAGTATACAGTGACAGGCATAAATTTGGACACATGAAAAACTTTATTACCTATCCATATATTGGGAAACTTTATTCTTGATAAAAGTCCCTGTATTTTCTCAAACTGTAAATGTACTTGCCAAAACTTAAATATCTTCTTTCGTATATGGAGTAGGTTCGAAAATAGGAAAATGAATAAATTGCATTCATTGTTTAAAATACACAAAAATGTTAGCTGAGCAAGTTGTTTAGAATTGAAAGGAAGTTTCAAATGCTCACAGCACTTACTTTAAAAATTGTTTTCACTGGTTTTTCCAATTTTGTTCTCTGTTCTCTGTGTATTACGGAAAATAAGATACTTGAAAATCAATGTATTATCGGATACAATAAGAATGTACGATCAAACTTGAATTTCGCTCACCTAGCAATCAAAAATTACGTCACTCAAAATTAGTGTTCAACGAAGAAAAACGCAGTGTCTTCAAAGAATGTAATAACAAACTTTCCGAAATTCAACAAAGAAAAAAAATATATAATTTTAATTGAAATATAGCCCAAGTAACACTAATGCTCTTATTGCGATCTTCAAGGTCACTTTAAAACTATACAATAAAATTTGGAATAAAATCAAATTATTTTCAAGACCAGCATAAAGCAGCTTCTAGCCAAAAAGGGACGAACCATCCTAAAAGGGCCTTCAAGACTACATTTTAAAACTATATTAAATTCATTTAGTTTTAATTTTATAATCTTAAAGAGTTCTTCAAGGCAACTTTAAATGCATGTATTAAAACTTATTAACTAACGTTTTGCATTTAAAATATACTTGCAGCAGACTGTTACCTTGAGAATCATAAATTAATCCTAAGAGAGTTTTATTAAGTCGGACAACTTTTGGTAAGTCTCTATAATGGCATAGTGGTAATATTTTAAACGTAACACATAAGTATATGAAGCAGATCATAAAATAATATTGAAATGCAAACTATTCTGGTAAAGAATTTATCTACGGATGGCACTTTTCTGGCGAAATATAATAAAATACTTCTACATACTCGAGCGCCATCAATTTAATGTGTTTTTCTATTATTTAAAAAATATTTAAAAAATATCGTCAAATTTTATTTTGCAACTAAACATGTAAATGTATTTTTTATTAAATTGCAAGTTTGGACACCGTTCTTCAGTTATTTAAGAGGATCTAAAGCGCATATATTTCAATAATAATATTTTTGTCTTTTCTATTGAAAATGTCCATAACGGCGGAGTCTGTATTTCATATAAAACATGGCGTGATCTACATTAAAACTGATTGCAAATTTATAGAACATTTTAAGTCTTACAAGACTTAAAACAGCGTTTTATTTACCACTTTAAGTACAATTACTCTCGCAGACATCTGTTTATATTTCATTTTAAAACCAAGTGGCTTTAAAATGTTCAAACTCGTGGCGTTATTGATTTAAAGTGCTCTTGCGTACGAATGAAATCCTAACCTCACAAGTTTTACCGGTTTTGTGATTGCTGCATTTAGTGTCGCTAATATTTTCCATTTTAAATATGTGCTCTCATTTTCTTTCAAGTATAAAGTAGGTACACGCGCGGACTGCACTGATGCACTAAAAAAGCTTATTGAGAAGGTGGCGTTTTCTCCGAATGTGGAGTGGGTAGAATTAGTTTTAATAAAGTCATCAAAAATCCAAAAAGCATTTATTTTCACCAAATTGACTAAATTAAAACCTTTAAGCTTTATGATATTCTTAATGTACTCTTTGAAAGGTAATAATAATGTTTTCGGATTTAATGTGGAATTTTATTGACTATTTCCCACATCTCTTATTATCCAATGAAAAGCCATGCTTTTTCAAAATTCAACCAATCGTGTGTTTTTGTAGTGGCAAAAAATCGAAATTTTCCCTTGGGATTTTGTCAGTTTCTTTTGCCACTTGCATCCACGGCAACCACCAAATATGTTGCTTTAATCAAGATGGTATTTAAGAAACGTCATTTAAACTGTCATTGCGCATCAGTATAAATGTCAAAATGAACCGATATTTGGGAAATAGTCCACAAAATGTATTTCGGGCTCATGATTTTGCTCGGAAAATGTTTTACTTAAGATTTGTTGTTTTTTTGGCAATGCCCCTCAACAAACTAACTTTGACAAATTCCCTCGCCTTCGGCTCGGGAATTTGATCAAGTTAGTTTGTCTTGTGACATTGCCAAAACAAAATACTTTCGTAAAACATTTTTACCGGCAAAAGCATTTGCCCTTAATACATTATTACTGACAATTTAACTGGTGCCATTGTCAACCAATGGCATTGTTCAATTTAAAAATAAACTACCAATCGAACGATTATTTTAGTGACAATAATTCGAGGAGCTTTATTTCAGCGACAATTTTTTCTGTAACAATTATTGTAGTGATAGTATTTCGAGGAGCTTTATTTCAGCGATAATTTTTTCTATAACTATTTTTTAATGAAAAGTTAAATTGTCAAGACGAATAGGTCGAAATATTGCAGACAATTTTTGCTCTTCAGATTGTCTCGTTTCTGTTGCTTTAGAAAATACGACTCGTGCAAGCACTCGTCGTTATTTTCGTCGCCGCAGAAACTCGTATCTGAATCGCAAAAATGATTCTCGGCAATATTTTGACCTCTCGTCCTATTATTACTGAGTATATAGACTTAAGATAAAATAGTTTTCTTAATGGGTTTTAATGAATACATCAAGGATACTCCATAAAACTACATTAAAACTATCTGTTCTAAAATGGATTCTTTTACAATCAACTTGCTATTTGATCCTTTAAAATAGCAAATTAGTTTTAAAATAGCCAATGTCAAGAGTATTATAAAACCAGTATAAGATCAGTAAGACATTAAAAGCAAATAGTTTTTTTATTTTAATTTAAATAGTGCATTAAATCCTTTGCATAAGAATAATTGGTCTTTAAGAACTTTTCATTTATTTTAAGGTAACTTTAAAACCAATATCGTTTTATTGAACATATTAAAACCCTTTTAAAACCTAAATAAATCTAAAGTGTCTTAAAATTGTTACTTGGGGGGTTTACAGCTTTTAATAAATTACCATATTTGAAATTCACCAAAAGAATGTTTAAACAACTCGACTTTCTTTCGAATAGAATTTCCTGATTAAATTCACAAAGTTGTTTTTCTACATTGCCATTGATACTAATATCTGTTTGCACTATTTGACAGTCCCACTGTCAGTGGTTAGGAAAGTCGGTTACGATGCTGAAGGTAAGAGGTTCAATCCTTACACCTGGCAACTAACGAGCGGCCTACCTAGTCACTTTACAGATTGAGTAAAGAAACTACAATTGTGATAGTAGAGAAATATGGTAGTCGTCAAACGCGTATACTGATCACATCACTCAGTACTCTGCTAACGGTTTATTAGACAACTGGGCAATCAGCAGTGCTGGCCCGCCAAGTCTTAACAATCTACAAATATATAGGTAAATCTCCAAGTTATTTGTTTTGTAATTCTTATTTAAATGTTTTAAAATTCGATCAGCTACTTAATCTTCTGTACATAGCTCTTATGAATGATCTTTTCGCAAAAAAAGTACATATACCATATATTTATAGCACGCTCCATCTCATACTACTATAGAAAACAATAGAAACGGTGAACACGCTAAAAAGAAATATCTCAGGAGAAAAAGAAAAATCGAACGTGAGAAATACAATGTAACCACAAAACATGAGCGTATTTGTAAAAGTTGTCACAGAAGCATACTTAGGAATCTAAAAATTACAATGACAGGACATGTAAAGAATAGCTGCTAGCTGGTCCACGTGGGGGTGAAACGATGCTGATAGTGGGGACGTGTGGAACATCTTAAAAATCAGAAGTTATAAAACATTTGCAATCAATGGAAACATAAACTGAACGAGGTCACGGACTAGGTTTTGTACTTACAAATAATTTCTCTCAAAAATTAGAATCAAAATAAAATTTTAATTAAGTTATATTATGAAGACATTTTCTATAATTATTTTGCGTTAGTTAAACCTTAAATCAATAAATCAAATATGTGAAAATTTTCCAATACTATAACTGTTTTACCTCTAAACCACCTCCATGGCTTTCGAAGCTTCAATGCAAACAATGAAAATAATATACTGAAATATAACTATATGATCACGTAGAAACAAAACAGTATGACTATAACTAATCCAGCAAAATACAGAGTGTCTAAAAGGTAACGCATAATTATAACAAAGTTATATGTTTTTCATTATTTTTTTTTTTTAATTTAATTCGCACTCAGCCAACAGCCGTTAGGCCAATTATAGGCGTCGCTGTGCAGCGAGCAGATTATTGCTCAATCTTCAGAAAAATATTCAACAGCTGACTACATTTTGGAATCATTTGGTTGCATAATGAATTTTGTAAATATGATTTGAGGTCTAGGTTACAAAAAACTCACTGTTACTGCAAATGGCAAGAGGTAACAATAATAATATAAGTTTATATTACATGTGTGTTCTATCAGCGTCTATTCCCAATTGTATTGTAGTTGTGATAATAATCTACATCTAAAATAAAATTCATTCAAAACTGTTCTATTGAAAAGTTAATAAATGACCAGGCTGTCATTAAATTTAAAAATGTGGTTCTAAATCTCTAGAAAAGACATAACAGGCAATTTCAAAGTCATTATTAGCAATAATTTAAAAGTGTTTATCGGAAAAGCACACCGTAAAAACACATAATTATATACAAAATAAATAAAAATAGCTTAATTTTTGTAATAAAGCTAGAACAGTCAAACAAAACATTTCGTAATGTGAATAACTTAACCTACGCTTCCAGAGGAAATCTGATTTCTAGTCAGACACTTAAACATTCGGCTATAGAATGGTAGGTAACGCATAAGCTTATCATTGCATTATAAAAAGCAGGGTGACGATATAAGGTATTCAGCTCTATCAGTGACGATGAAAACTTGTTATACGCAAGCGTGGCTCATCCATGGAGACAAAAAGAAGTTTCAAGGAGCGAAATGTAGAGAATAGAGAGGATGTTGAATGTTTAAGACCATGTGGGCTGGAATATTATCATGGAGCAAAAATCAATCTTTCCTTCCGCACATATTTGGAGTTTTTCTTCCCTCACATAATTTTCAAAAAACTATTACGATAGTTTTTACCGTTAAAATGAGTGGGGGTCAACTTACCGTAGAAAAGACAATAACTAAAATAGAAAGCGCGCCGAGTGATTTTATCTGTCGCGTTTGCTGCTGGTAGCTTAAAACAACTAACCACTAAATGCTTCAAATGAAGCAAAAATATCAGATAAACCCAAAGTTGTAACAAGGATTATATAATGATTGTTTAATTTAGATTAAACAGATATAAATTTCCATTCAAAATTTACGAAATCTAGTTCATACGTTAAAAGCCATTTTTGCTTCATAATCAGTCGGTTTAAATACCGCTATAACGGAAAGCATATTATGTTACGACATGACCTAGAACTTCGAGTTCATCGCACGAACTTGCAGATAATGCGGAACCATAATTGCTTACTGCTGACTAGTTATTTTGAAATAGTAGAATCGTTCCAGTGAACTACACTTTGCACTTTGAAATATTGTTATTTAGTATCTGAGCAGTTATATTTGTATAAAAGTCCATTTATTTTTGTAATAAAATCAATCGACATTTAATGTTTTATTCATTCGCATCGTTGCTGCCCTCTTCTAAGCCATAATTCATAAAACGCGAGGGTCTTAAAGGTAGCAATATTATCATCCCTTTAAGTGACATTGACTAAGCTGTCTTAAAACAGGAATGTAGTCTCATTTCTGTGCTTAAATATTAGGGACAAAGAACCAGTGCAAGTAACAGAAACCTGATCCAGTCTCCAGGCAATTCTGTTCATGATAGTAAAATATCACGTTTAGATGATAACAAATCATATATAAGATAACAGTGTAGTTACTGGCGTTAACAAACAATCGATAACATTTAAATGTATAAAAACTATAACCACAAAAATAGTAAATATTACAGACCAAACCTAAATAATACTTAAAGACCTTGCTTAACTACTTAATTGGGGGAGTCACATCTAAATCTTACTTAAAAGTACTGAAATGCTATCACACATCATATAAAGAATTGCTTAAAACTAGCACACAAACTGTATGGAACGTCGGCGTCGCGTCGCTTCTAGTAAGCCGCTTACTTAAAATGTAATTGGAAGCAACCGCTGTAAAACGCTGCTGAAAAAGGGATCTAAAAATTATCATATATAATGCAACTAGTGGGTTCTTGATTATCAAATAATCATTTCTGTTTACACGAGATATATTGTTTGGCAATCACGCCAAGTCCGAAGGAGTGGAAACAAAAGTTATTTGATAATCGAGAAGACACGAGTTGCATTCGGCTAGATTATCATCATCATCATCATCCCTCAGCCGTTTGCATCCACTGTTGGATATAGGCCTCCTCCATGTTCTTCCACTGTTCTCTGTTTTGTGCCTTGTTTATCCAGTTCCCTGCCACTCTGCGTATATCGTCGCTCCATCTCGTTGGTGGTCTACCTCTACTTCTTTTAGTTTCCCTAGGTCTCCACTCCATGATTCGCTTGGTCCATCGATTATCGGTCATACGGGCTACATGGCCGGCCCACCTCCATTTGGATTGCGTGATGCGTTGGGTGATGTCAGTTACTTTCGTTCTTTCTCTTATGATCTCGTTCGGTATTCTATCTTTTATTGTTATTCTAAGCATCGCTCTCTCCATTGCACGCTGGGCCACTCTTAGTTTATTTATGGAGAGCTTAGTTAAAGTTAAGGTTTCGGCTCCGTATGTGATCACAGGCAGAATACATTGTTCATACACCTTTTTCTTTAAACAGATAGGAATGTCCCCTTTGAGGATGTCACGCATTTTGCCAAAAGCTGCCCATCCCAAACTTATTCGGCGGTGAACTTCACAAGTCTGATTATCTTTCCCAATTCTTATTTCATAACCAAGATATTTGTAGTCAAAGACTTGTTCTACGTCCTTGTCATCAATTTTCATGACATTATTAGGTACTAGATTTGTCATGAATTTGGTTTTTTAAAAATTGATATTTAGACCGATACTTGTCGACGCTACTTTTAATTCTGAGAGCATTTGTTGGGCTTCACAAAAGTCGTCAGCTATTATAACAATGTCATCGGCGAAGAGTAAGTGGTTTAGGTATTCGCCGTCGATGTTTATACCTCTTCTGTCCCAATTTAGTGCTTTAAATGCATATTCTAACACTGTTGCAAAGAGTTTAGGAGAAATTGTGTCCCCTTGTCTAATGCCTCGTTCTACTTTATATTTGTTTGTGTTTTCGTGGAGTTTTACGCATGACGTTGCATTACTGTATACATGTTCTATCAATTTTGTATACCTATAGTCTATCCTACTTTGTTGTAAGGCTGATAGTATCGCCGGTAGTTCGACAGTGTCGAAAGCTTTTCTGAAGTCAACAAATATTAATACTAGCTGTTTATTGTATTCGATTGTTTTTTCAATGAGGGTCTTAATTGTCTGTAAGTGGTCATTCGTTCCGAATCCGATTCTAAAACCAGCTTGTTCTCTCGACTGATAAAAATCTAGCTTGTTTTCTAAGCGTTTCGTGATTATTTTAGTAAACCATTTATACATATGTGACAACAAGCTGATTGGTCGGTAGTTCTCTAGGTCTGATATGTCTCCCTTCTTGTGTAAAAGTATGGTCACCGCGTTATTCCATTGTGTTGGGATTTCACTGTTTTCCAAACAGAGGTTGAAAAGATCAACTATTATTTTCAACAACTCTTCACCACCTGATTTAATAGCTTCTATCACTATTTCGTCCTCCCCATGAGCTTTATTATTTTTCATTTCTTTAAGTGTATATTTTGCTTCGGCAATCGTTATTTCTGGTAGGTGTTCGGAGCCCTGGTTAATTATTTTCTTCTTACTTGTTTGTGGTGAGTCGTCCTTTGACTTTGTTCTTACACTTTTATATAGTTCTCTATAAAATGATTCTGTTATTTGTAACAGTCTCTTTCTGTTTGTTGTTTCATGTTCCTTGTCATCTTTAAGTTTAAATATTTCTCTTTTAGTGTCTGTTAGTTTTCTTCTAAGCACTTTCATATTTTTATTTTCTTCAATTGTCTGCTTTATTTTCTCTGTATTATATTTTCTCTGATCTTTGCGTATCTCTTTTGAAATTATTTTATTTAGATTTCTCAGTTCTTCCGAGTCTCCTTGTTGTAATTCTCTCTTTAACCTTCTTTCTGTGATCAATTTTTTGGTGTTTTCGCTCAATTTTTGTTCTTTTGGAGTTTGTTTGTTACAGTGTTGTTTTTGTGATATTTTTAACGCTTCTAAAACTTTATTGTTGAGCGTTTCAACGTTATTTATATGGGGACGGTTTAAAGCTTGGTTGATGGAGTTGACATATTCCACTATATTTTCCGGTGTATTCCATGTTACCATTTTACTTTTTCGAACCATTTTCGAACTTTCTTTTTTCAAGTTTATTTTAACTGTGGCTCTTATTGCTCGGTTGTCACTTCCAATGCCAAAACTGTTTAATACTGTAACATCTGTTACGTTTCCTTTCTGGCTTGCTATGAAGAAGTCTATTTCGTTTTTGGTTTCACTATCAGGACTCACCCACGTCCATCGTCTGTGTAGTTTCTTTTTAAAGAAGCTATTCATTAAATGTAATTGATGTTGGTGCAAGAAATTTAGTAACTTTTGGCCTCTCCCATTTCTGCCTTCTAAGCCATATTTCCCTATTGCTGTTTCCGATTCCTCCATCTGAGTTCCAACTTTGGCATTGAAGTCGCCCATAAGAAAGGTATAATGACAGCTATTTTCCTTAAATGCTTCTTTAATGTCGTCGTAAAAGTATTCAACTTCTTCATCTTTATGTGTTGTTGTAGGTGCATAAACTTGAATAATTTTCATTTTGTATCGATTATAAAGTTATGATCACATATGCAACCCGCTCTGATATTGCTTTAATGGTCAGTATACTTTGTGTGTGCTTTTTAAGTATGAGAAATCCTATTCCACCAATTGAATTTTCTGGATTTCCGTTATAATATAATGTATGACCTGAATTTAGGGTAAGTAATTGTTCACCACGTCTTCTAACTTCGCAGAGTCCTATTATATCCCAATTTATACATTTTGTTTCTTCTTCTATTTCTAGGAGCTTATCGCTTGAGG
>OW679195.1:166538158-166714990 GCA_940337035.1 Agriotes lineatus
GTTGCTGTAAAAAAATAACCGCTTGTTGCGTATGTAAGCAAGCTATAACTGGCATCCGCAATTATGCGCTGGAAAAGGAGATCTCAAAAATGCAATCCTCGAACTGCACCCCTGGTTTTAAAAAATGCGCACTCTGTCGAATGGTTCCTGCTTCCGATATGATGAGCCACCTGGAAAAGCATGCTGAGCCATTTATCTCCTGTGTGAAGAACTTTTCTTACACGAAGGTGTTCAAAAAACCAAGGGACGAAGTGGAAAATGACTTTATAATTGTGTGTTGGAACGACATAATTTTCAACTTCTACATCCAGGTGCAGCACAAGGCTGGCAACGTCTGCTTCGCTATGCAGCTTGGTGAAGAGAGTACCAATAAGCGATATGTTTTTGAAGTTAACTACAAGAGTGTGGCCAAGAAAAACAAGTTTATTGGAAGCGTCTTGGAGACAACTTTCGATGGTAAATTTTTTCCTGAGGGGTCCATTACGATTCCCAAACAAGAGTTTCCACGAAATTTTAAGCACCCTTCCAATTTCGTGGAAGTTAACGTGTCTTGTGACATTCGTGAAGGCGAGGGCGTTTCTTCTATTGCTAAACCTCGTCAGTCCATGGCTACCAAACCGAAAAAATAAAAATCACAAATTGCCTCAATTTAATCATTTTAAACTGCTTTTATCTTTGTAACTTTTTAATGTTAACATTTAATTGTTTGTTTTTTGTAAATGTGTTTTATGTTTATACATTTTATCTTTTATAATTGATTGCATTGTGTTTTAGCATCAATAAAGTTCTTTAGAAAAGGAGAATGTATTTCAAGATTATAAGACGTTTTTTACTAGAACCAAAATTGTTTTCAGTGTTGATATTTCTTTCATATATTAAAAACAGTATCTGCGAGTTATTGATTTAAAAAAATTTTCATATACAGAAAGAGTGCTTTGGAAATGTAAGTATACAAATTTTAAGAAATCTCCAGTTTACTCAGGTGTTAAAAATGGTTTATCTAAAATGCAATATACTGTAAAGAATGTGGAATTTTAAATAGTTCATGCACTGTAATTTTCACAAAACATTTACATAGTACATAGTACATTTTATACATCTTTAACTTTTCTATTAAAATAATGGTATTTTTATTAATTTTCAAGTAAGAGAACTTGAAGAAACTATTTGTAAGTATCTATTTAACTAACAATTATCATCCTATAAAATATTTTACATTGGTTCCATCAAAACTCTACAAAGAAAATGCAAATATTGAAATAACCTTTAGAGAACCTTCTTCAAAATAAAATAATCGAATGTTCTAGTATAGTATTCTCAAATTTAAGGGAAATATTTTTCTTATATTAATAAAATTCGTTGGAGCTCAAGTATAAAACAGCAATGAATTACTACTCGTTGCAGCTTATTAATTCAGTGTGTTTCTGAACAATGTAGCACAGTAGACTAGAATTTACAAGCCAAAATGATATGATTTAGCCGTATATGTTTAAATACCCAGTTTCTTCTTTAACGAGTAAACCCTCCTTGAAGAGGGGGGAGGCTAAACTGATTCCTTTGTTATCAGTTATACCTAAGAACTATGCTGTCATAATTTGATTAAAATAACATTTCCAAGGAGCATTGCAGCAGCACCACCTTTTTTTTTGTAGGATACTTTAGATATGTTGTTGAAAATTTATATTTACGATAAACCTTAATCGTTGTTGTTGAAAAGTGTCACTTTTAATACAAAATATCCTAACTAAAAGATATACCTGCGTGTTAGTGCTTTAAATCAATTGACATCCACATATTTTCAAAAAGACATTTTAGTTGATTCTATAATTTTAATCGGAGAAAACACATTGCAAACGATTTTACTAATAGCAAAAAAAAATTAATATACTTCGCACATAAACACGACTACACTGAGCAAGGCTAGCAGTTACTCTGATGCATAACACTTTATCGTACAGCGCCGATGAATCACTACTTGGACTTGCATCACAGTGAATATTAATTGTTCCTACATCACTGTGATGCAAGTGCAATGATCTAATGATAATCATAGCTTGCAGCTAACTAACCTGACGCTAGGACGTTCTCGGCCGAATACAGCAAATGGTTCCAGTTACAAGACCATGGCCATAACCAACTAGAAAATGATGAGACGATGGTCATCCAGGTTACATTAATTCTGCTAAAACAAACCAGACATTAGAAGTGCCCAAGTATCAACACTGTACCAAACTCTTACAAATGTAATATACGCCAGAAAGCACGAATGCCCAAGTATCAACACTAAACTCTGGGTAAATAATTAAAATTCAAACCTTTAAATCACAGAGATGGCACAAATTATTTCACTTCACTTACCGCGAAAAGACGCGTTATTTTTGGAAATAATCCCACTTCCGATGTTAGCTTTTTATTATTTGCGATTCGAGGCACATATAAAATTGATTAGAAATTGACCGATGGGTGGCGTGTAGGTATCTTTACACTTTTGAAGCATAAAATAAATACATTCATTTTTTGAGCCATCGCTATTCTGCAACGTACCAATGTGAATATATAAAAATATACATCGTAAATAATCGTGCTGCTAGTATTTCTTTGATGTCCATTGATTATACAGTCCCAAATTCTTTATCACCATTATGTAATGGTTGTAGTGTCAACCGGATTTTCCATGGTAGTGGTTTTTTCAAATCTTGTGTGATGTTAGCGTGTGTAACTTATTTTATGAATAAGGTTTTATGATAACCATCTAAACTTAATTTTAGTGCGTTTTTAATATTTGCCACCAGCTATTAATACTAGCGCTATACGAACTCATTATTAACTGTAGTCCTACTAAAATATAGTATACAGTGACAGGCATAAATTTGGACACATATGAAAAACTTTATTACCCATCCATCCATATATCGAGAAGCTTTATTCTTGACTATTTCCCACATCTCTTATTATCCAGTGAAAAGCCATGCTTTTTCAAAATTCAACCAATCGTGTGTTTTTGTAGTGGCAAAAAATCTAAATTTTCCCTTGGGATTTTGTCAGTTTCTTTTGCCACTTGCATCCACGGCAACCACCAAATATGTTGCTTTAATCAAGGTGGTATTTAAGAAACGTCATTTAAACTGTCATTGCGCATCAGTATAAATGAAATAGTCTACAAAATGTATTTTGGGCTCATGATTTTGCTGGGCAAATGTTTTACTCACGATTTGTTGTTTTTTTGGCAATGCCCCTCGACAAACTAACTTTGACAAATTCCCTCGCCTTCGGCTCGGGAATTTGATCAAGTTAGTTTGTCTTGTGACATTGCCAAAACAAAATACTTTCGTAAAACATTTTTACCGCAAAAGCATTTGCCCTTAATACATTATTACTGATAAAAGCCCCTGTATTTTCTCAAACTGTAAATGCACTTGCCAAAACTTAAATCTCTCCTTTCGTATACGGAGTAGGTTCGAAAATAGGAAAATTAATAAATTGTCTTTATTGTTTAAAATACACAAAAATGTTAGCTGAGAAAGTTGTTTAAAATTGAAAGGAAGTTTCAAATGCTCACAGCACTTACTTTAAAAATTGTTTTCACTGGTTTTTCCAATTTTGTTCTCTGTTCTCTGTGTATTACGGAAAATAAGATACTTGAAAATCAATTTATTATCGGATACTATAAGAATGTACTATCAAACTTGAACTTCGTTCACCTAGCAATCAAAAAATTACGTCACTCAAAATTAGTGTTCAACGAAGAAAAATACAGGTGTTTTCAAAGAATGTAATAACAAACTTTCCGAAATTCAATAAAGATTAAAAATGTATCATTTTAATTGAAATATAGCCCAAGTAACACTAATGCTCTTATTGCGATCTTCTAGGTCACTTTAAAACTATACAATAAAATTTCGAATAAAACCAAATTATATTCAAGACAGCCAAAAGACCAGCATAAAGCAGCTTCTAGCCAAAAAGGGACCATCCTAAAAGGGCCTTCAAGACTAAATTTTAAAACCATATTAAAACCATTTAGTTTTAATTTTATAATCTTAAAGAGTTCTTCAAGGCAACTTTAAATGCATGTATTAAAACTTATTAACTAACGTTTTGCGTTTAAAATATACTTGCAGCAGACTAAATTACTTTGACAATCATAAATTAATCCTAAATGAGTTTTATTAAGTCGGACAACTTTTGTAAGACTCTATAATGGCAGAGTGGTAATATTTTAAACGTAACGCATACGTATATAAAGCAGATCATAAAATAATATTGAAATGCAAACTATTTTGATAAAGGATTTATCAACGGATGGCACTTTTCTGACGAAATATAATAAAATACTTCTACATAACTCGAGCGCCATCAATTTAATGTGTTTTTTATTATTTAAAAAATATTTAAAAAATATCGTCAAATTTTATTTTGCTTCTAAACATCTAAATTGCAGGTTTGGACACACCTTTCTTCAGTTATTTAAGAGGGTCTAAGGCGCATATATTTCAATAATTTTTTTTTTCTATTGAAAATGGCGGAGTCTGTATTTCATATAAAACATGGCGTGATCTACATTAAAACTGATTGCAAATTTATAGAACATTTTAAATCTTACAAGACTTAAAACAGCGATTTATTTACCACTTTAAGTACAATTACTCTAGCAGACGTCTTGTTACATTTCATTTTAAAACCAAGTTGCTTTAAAATGTTCAAACTCGTGGCCTTATTGATTTAAAGTGCTCTTGCCTACGAATGAAATCCTAACCTCACAAGTTTTACCAGTTTTGTGATTGCTGCATTTAATGTCGCTAATATTTTTCATTTTAAATATTACCTACCTATGTGTTCTAATTTTCTTTTATGTATAAAGTAGGTAGACGCGCGGACTGCACTGGTGCACTAAATTAGCTTATTGAGAAGGTGGCGTTTTCTCCGAATGTAGAGGGGGTAGAATTAGTTTCAATAGTCATCAAAAATCCAAAAGGCATTTATTTGAACCAAATTTACTAAATTAAAACCTTTAAGCTTTAAAATATTCTTAATGTACTCTTTGAAAGGTAAAAATAATGTTTTCGGATTTAATGTGGAATTTTAATGAGTATATAGGCTTAAGATAAAATAGTTTTTTAATGGGTTTTTCCCGCTGCTGATCATGTAAGTCAGTGATACAGCCTTAGTAACAAAACGTGTAAGTCGGTGATTATATTTGTTTGCTGCTTTTCCTTGACAACGGAACTTAATACTATTATTAAGTTCCTAGGACAATAAAATTAGCAAAGCAAGATGCAGATTTAGACGTTTTGTTTATAAATTGCAAGTGTTTATGTGACTTGTGACACTCACAGGTAACACGACTCACGAAAACTAATCCTGGTGACAGGTGACAAACCAAACGATTTTTTCAAAAATCTAGGAAAATTTCGATAAGCAGCGGGAAAAATATAATAAGATAACTCGGAATGTATCGCCTATTAACATTTTCGGCAGGCAACAAGCCGCGGCTGCGCCTTGGCTTGTACTTGCCTACCTCAAATGTTAACAGGCCCGTACATTCCTTGTTACTTAAATAGCTATTAATGAATACATCAAGGATACTCCATAAAACTACATTAAAACTATATGTTCCAAAATGGATTATTTTAAAACGAACTTGCTAATTAATCCTTTAAAATAGCAAATTAGTTCTAAAATAGCCAATGTCAAGAGTATTATAAAACCACTATAAGATCAATAGGACATTAAGAGAAAATAGTTTTTTTTTAATTTTAATTTAAAGAGTGCGTGAAATCCTTTGCATAAGAATAAGTGATCTTTAAGAACTTTTAGTTTATTTTAAGGTAACTTTAAAACCAATATTGTTTTATTGAACATATTAAAACCCCTTTAAAACCTAAATAAATCTAAAGTGTCTTAAAATTGTTACTTGGGAGGTTTACAGCTTTTAATAAATTTCCACATTCGAAATTCACCAAACGAATTTTTAAACAACTCGACTTTCTTTCGAATAGAATTGTCTCATTAAATTCACAACGTTGTTTTTCTACATTGCCATTGATACTAATATCTGTTTGCACTATGTACAGTCCCACCGTGAATGGTTAGGAAAGTCGGTTACGTTGCTGAAGGTAAGAGGTTCAATCCTTACACCTGGCAACTAACGAGCGGCCTACCTAGTCACTTTACAGATTGAGTAAAGAAACTACAATAATTGTGATAGTACAGAAATATGGTAGTCGTCGAACGCGTATACTGATCACATCACTCAGTACTCTGCTAACGGTTTATTAGACAACTGGGCAATCAGCAATGCTGGCCCGCCAAGTCTTAACAATCTACAAATATACCGGGTGTCCATTCTCAAAGTCGAACATAGGCAATTAACATTAGTGCATTCACTCATTCTTCATTGAAATAATTCATTTTTCTGTAGATAATTTTAACAGACTTTGACAGAAAATACCTGATTTACGCCAACTAATTGCCAATTTTTTTGACAAAAGCTATCGAACTTGAAATGCAAGGCATGGTATATTTAAAAATTCCCAAGTTTTAAATTAGTATTTTAAAATAAAAATCTCATCTTGAATATTATTATTGGTATCATTTGATGCGTAATAATTTTATCTTACCATTGATACCATTACCTTTCCTGTAAGTTGAATTGGCGAGCAGGAATCGGCAAAAACGATCAATACAATGTTAATCGCCTATGTTCGACTTTGAGAACGGACACCCGGTATAGGCAAATCTCCAAGTTATTTGTTTTGTAATTCTTATTTAAATGTTTTAAAATTCGATCAGCTACTTAATCTTCTGTACATAGCTCTTATGCATGATCTTTTCGCAAAAAAAGTACATATACCATATATTTATAGCACGCTCCATCTCATACTACTATAGAAAACAATAGAAACAGTGAACACGCTAAGGAAAATCGAACGTGAGAAATACAATGTAACCACAAAACATGAGCGTATTTGTAAAAGTTGTCACAGAAGCATACTTAGGAATCTAAAATTTACAATGACAGGACATGTAAAGAATAGCTGCTAGCTGGTCCACGTGGGGGTGAAACGATGCTGATGGTGGGGACGTGAGGAACATCTTAAAAATCAGAAGTTATAAAACATTTGCAATCAATGGAAGCATAAACTGAACGAGGTCATGGACTAGGTTTTGTACTTACAAATAATTTCTCTCAAAAATTAGCATCAAAATAAAATTTTAATTAAGTTATATTATGAAGACATTTTCTATAATTATTTTGCGTTAGTTAAACCTTAAATCAATCAATCAAATATGTGAAAATTTTCCAATACTATAACTGTTTTACCTCTAAACCACCTCCATGGCTTTCGAAGCTTCAATGCGAACAATGAAAATAATATACTGAAATATAACTATATGATCACGTAGAAACAAAACAGTATGACTATAACTAATCCAGCAAAATACAGAGTGTCTAAAAGGTAACGCATAATTATAACAAAGTTATATGTTTTTTATTATTGCTCAATCTTCAGAAAAATATTCAACAGCTGACTACATTTTGGAATCATTTGGTTGCAAAATGAATTTTGTAAATAAGATTTGAGGTCTAGGTTAAAAAAACTCACTGTTACTGCAAATGGCAAGAGGTAACAATAATAATATAAGTTTATATTACATGTGTGTTCTATCAGCGTCTATTCCCAATTGTATTGTAGTGATAATAATCTACACCTAAAATAAAATTCATTCAACTGTTTTATTGAAAATTTAATAAATGACCAGGCTGTCATTAAATTTAAAAATGTGGTTCTAAATCTGTAGAAAAGACATAACAGGCAATTTCAAAGTCATTATTAGCAATAATTTAAAGGTGTTTATCGGAAAAGCACACCGTAAAAACACATAATTATATACAAAATAAATAAAAATAGCTTAATTTTTGTAATAAAGCTAAAACAGTCAAACAAAACATTTCGTAATGTGAATAACTTAACCTACGCTTCCAGAGGAAATCTGATTTCTAGTCAGACACTTAAACATCCGGCTATAGAATGGTAGGTAACGCATAAGCTTATCATTGCATTATAAAAAGCAGGGTGACGATATAAGGTATTCAGCTCTATCAGTGACGATGAAAACTTGTTATACGCAAGCGTGGCTCATCCATGGAGACAAAAAGAAGTTTCAAGGAGCGAAATGTAGAGAATAGAGAGGATGAGTGGGGGTCAACTTACCGTAGAAAAGACAATAACTAAAATAGAAAGCGCGCCGAGTGATTTTATCTGTCACGTTTGCTGCTGGTAGCTTAAAACAACTAACCACTAAGTGCTTCAAATGAAGCAAAAATATCAGATAAACCCAAAGTTGTAACAAGGATTATATAATGATTGTTTAATTTAGATTAAACAGATATAAATTTTCATTCAAAATTTACGAAATCCAGTTCATAAGTTTAAAGGCAATTTTGGTTCATAATCAGTCGGTTTAAATACCGCTATCACAGTAAGCATATTATGTTACGACATTACCTAGAACTTCGAGTTCATCGCACGAACTTGCAGATATTGCGGAACCATAATTGCTTACTGCTGACTAGTTATTTTGAAATATTAGAATCGTTCCAGTGAACTACACTTTGCACTTTGAAATATTGTTATTTAGTATCTGAGCAGTTATATTTGTATAAAAGCCCATTTATTTTTGTAATAAAATCAATCGACATTTAATGTTGTATTCATTCGCATCGTTGCTGCCCTCTTCTAAGCCATAATTCATAAAACGTGAGGCTGCGTTTTAAGGGTAGCAACATTATCATCCCTTTAAGTGACATTGTCTAAGCTGTCCTAAAACAGGAATGCAGTCTCATTTCTGTGCTTAAATATTAGGGACAAAGAACCAGTGCAAGTAACAGAAACCTGATACAGCCTCCAGGCAATTCTGTTCATGATACTAAAATAGCACGTTTAGATGATAACAAATCATATATAAGATAACAGTGTAATTACTGGCGTTAACAAACAATCGATAACATTTAAATGTATAAAAACTATAACCACAAAAATAGTAAATATTACAGACCAAACCTAGTAATACTTAAAGACCATGCTTAACTACTTAATTGGGGGAGTCACATCTAAATCTTACTTAAAAGTACTGAAATGCTATCACACATTATATAAAGAATTGCTTAAAACTATCACACAAACTGTATGGAGCGTCGGCGTCGCGTTGCTTCTAGTAAGCCGCTTACTTAAAATGTAAATGGAAGCAACCGCTGTAAAACGCTGCTGAGAAAGGGAATGCAACTAGTAGGTTGTTGATTATCAAATAATCATTTCTGTTTACACGAAATATATTGTTTGGCAATCCCGCAAGTCCGAAGGAATGGAAACAAAAGTTATTTGATAATCGAGAAGACACGAGTTGCATTCGGCTAGATTATATCACGAGTCAATAAACAACGTTTGAATAGTATATTTTAAATATTAAAAGTACAGTTAATGTGGTTGTTATGAAAATTGCACTGACAGCAGGTAACGTGATGTTTGTGAAGGCGTGTGACTATCACCTATTAGTCAGGAAGGTATGTGATTATCAGTTGCTATGTACATTATCAAAAGTTAGTACATGCGTAACTATGCATTTTGCCGTTTTCATTAGTTCATATTAGAGGGAGTGGTATAATCACACTAAGCACTAGGTATCCTACAGTAATCAAATATGCAATTTGGAATAAATAAAATGTACTGTGTGATTAAATATTTACACATTCCCAAAATAGAACCTATTTCTTTATAAAAAGTACCTGTATATTTCAACACTCAAACTAAATTATGTTACTTTTAGTGTGATAGCAAACCAGCACTCAAATTTTACTCTAAAAATATTGAGCTCTCAACAGCTTTGTAAAACATACGGGTTGATTTTTAACCATTCAGCAATTATAATTTGGCACAACTGTTATTTATGAGCTATTTTAAACATACCTCTCAGCACCGAAATTGGTTCTTAATTTCTTAAAAGTGTAAAAGGGTGAAGCCCAGTTGGTTACAATCGATACATCAACATATGAGCGAATAAACTTGAACGATCAATGTTAGAATTTCCTTACGACATAAGGAGAAACCTCCAAAGTAACGCACGAATGTTACAAATACACGCTTTGTTGTGCACATATTATGAGAAATTTTCGCCGATCACACCTGGAAGTACGACTCCGATACCTGAAGAAACAGCGCAGCCACCGACCTCGCTTGACTAAACGCTTGGAAAGGTTGCTGGACCAAAATCCATCTACTGAATAACTGTCATGGACGCTGAGCAATGCCTACAGGACCCTTGCGCCAACCTTCGACAGCACAAATCAGGTTCGGACTCCAAAGCTTGCAGCTTAAGCGTCCACCATAAAAAATGCTAACTAAAAACAGCGTTAGGTTAGAAAATGAATTCAGAAGAGAAATGCATGTTTACCAAAGCACTGTCTTTTTAATACACCTCAAAACTGCAAATGCGTTGGGTTAGACGACGATAAATGACTTCAATTTTCCGGCATCGATAAACACGGACAGCAAAGCTCCGCACACGAAACTCACTGTTCAATATTGCATGGCCATATGAATTCGTGGAACACTCCAAAAATGCCCCAAGCTCTTCACACACAACATGCAACAACGCTGTCTCAACCGGAAGTCACTCCAAAACAAAAGAACAGGAGCATTCATTTTTCAAGTACACACGACGCATCAATGGTTGCAAACCTATCAGGCGAAGTAATTCTTCTAAACGCCAAGCCTATCGTAGAACGTTTAAATGGAGACTGCGGATAATTTCGAGTTTCTTTTTCAAAGTTTCAAATTGAATTATACAGGGAGCTCGAAAACTACAAAATCAACTGTTATAATATAAAAAGACAAACCCATGTAATTAAAAATCACTTTCGGCAGGAAGCGCTACATAATTAGCAGGTCCAGAGGGTTGGCGGTTAAACAGGTTTTTGTATGTTTGAACTCTGTAAATTCTGAATTTTATAAATAGGGGTAAGCCCGAAGGTTTCTGTCAACGTCCAAATTTAATCGCGTTTTAGAGTTGTTCCGCCAGACGTAAAAGAACTACTTCAAGCTTCAATTCAGAACTTAGAAAACGCCAGGAATTCATGTAGAACTTGTCACACAATAGCGGGCGCTTTTAAAGCGCACTTGCAGATCTGGAGATGTTTGTTTAGCAAGATTTAACAAATATAGACAGAAGAGTATCTTCCGGCGCGGAGCAAAGGAAACATAGGCAACTACTCAAATAGAGAACTCTCAGCCGGCTGCCATCCACAACTTTCAATGGGACGACGCAGATTCGACCTTATTAATTTTCCTGTACTGAAGATTGCTAACGCGAGTGTTAGAAACTGATAGGAGCTGCTGCTACAACTAGGCGGAGGAACTTCGGGCGCCTTTTAGTGAAAACAACGCGAGAGACATTCGCTTACACCCCATAAACTAAAAGCTACAAATTTTATGACCGTATGACGTTGAAGTTTACGGCACAAACTACAAATTCCGTCCCTAAAATTAAACTTTAACGCGGAACAAACACGGTTCTGTTTCTTCCAGGCGCAATCAAACTAAGAATTTAATAAAGTAACTGCGTTCCAAGGGTCAGCGATGTAATGTGAAAACTCCATAATGCTTCCAGAGTCAAGTGAAAAACATCGTTTTAGAAGCATAACTCTTCACTGGAGCTGCTATAATTGTTATTCTGCCAGTGTAAACCTTAAATCAACACTATTTTACATATTTTACTTGACTACGTTAATATTTTTTGCTAGAAATAATATTGCGGTGCTTGTACGTATCTACATTAGTGAAAACAAAATTGTCGAAATTTTAACATCCAAATTCTGTCTTAACATGCCTTCCAAATAATATACCCACTACGTTTCAAACTAGCATTTGTTATTAACAAGAAAAGTTAAGAAATATATTTATTTTATCTACGACAGCATGTAAAATTGACTTTTAGTTGGCAGTATTAAGTTTGTAAAACGACTATTTAATAACATGTTTCCATTAGTTTACGTCGTCAGTAGCAACGTGTTTAAAATGATTTCATTAGACACGTCGTAGCAACGTGTTTTAAAATTTTTATCCACGCAAAATTACGACCGTTTGCTAGTAATCCTAATTTACATTTACATATTTTTTTTATATTTATCCTGTTTTCGAGATTTTATCGTAGATAAAATATTGTAAGATACTCATGGGTAAAGCATCTTTAGTCACTCGCGGAACTTAAAACGCTCTATCACTCGCGGGACTTAAAACGCTCTCTCACTCGCGTTTTAACTCGGCCCCACTCGTCACTAAAGACTAGCTTTACGCACTTGTATCGTAAATTACTATTATATTGTTTGCTCAGAACTCCTAGGTGAAAACGCCTATTACTTTTTAAACAAATTCTTTAAATCAAACCAATTTCTGCAAGGGAAATATTTTAAATCTAAATACTGGAAGGAAACTAATTCGCAAAGCAAACATTCTGACATTGTAAGTTGCTGGTTAAGTTACTATCAATATTAAAATATGGGAATTTGAAAAATTTTCGACTTAACAAAATTGTTATTTCTAGTTTAAAAAATTTTAAACTCTTTTTAATGGTTTAGAATCACTGTTTAGGCAATTTCAATTAATAATTAAAACATGTTTAAAATTTTGACGTGTTGTTTATTGAAACCATCAAAAGTTATACTTTTACTTATTAATTTTTCCATATTTTAAACCAAGAAAGTAATCAGCAGGTGACATAAAAACATATTCTACGGTACTTATATTTTCTATAAAATATTATAATACAAATAAGTGCGAGAAATGTTATTCAAGTTATAATCGTCTTAATATTAACATGAATTGACAAGAAAATTATTTAAGAAAGCTCAAATAATTTTAAAAATAAAAACCTTAAAAAGAAAAATTATTCAGGTGTGCCTACTATGACACCACTTGTTACGATTTATTCACGCCGCCATTTGATTTCGAAATCTGTGGTATTTATTTCGTATTGTTACGCATCTTTGCGGTTCTGATGTCTTTGGCTGCTCAGTTTGTGTTTCGCGCACTAGCGCCACGCCTACTTTCTTGGCCTTTCTGCGAAAGTTGGATATAGCTCACAATCGTCTCGAAGCGCGTTCCTTTTCCACCTCGATCGGTAACACAAGATGAAGTCGGGTTTCTAGTATTGAAATTTTGGAGGATTGATAGGCTGCCGTTAGTTTTTGGTTGTCTGAAGTTTGCCCACGCTGTTGGAACAGTTTCAAGCCCTCGAATTTCGTTATTCCGCCATTTGGCGGAGTTTTTACGCTACCGAGTGTTTCGCACATGCCTGGTAAGTTGAAATTCGCTTCGAAATGCTTTGTATTTCTTGTATGCTATCGTGGACCTTTTCATTACTTACAGCAGCCAGTGCCGGAGCGCCGATCTGGGCATTAATTACAGTTCGCTATCGTTTCTACTGCGGATTGCTTCATGCGATTTTGGGCTGGTAGTTTGGATCTTCGGGGCCGTTTAACCCCAGCTGCGTGCGCTATTCGAGTTCAAGAAGGACCCGACACCGAAGCCTACCTCCAGGTCTAAATAGTCTCTGCCGTCGTGTTGCAAATCCATATTGTTCCACCTTTCTTCTATATCTTACTCATTACATATTAGTTTTCGTGTCTTAGTAATGCACATATTGTTTGGTTGTAGTTCGGTAGCCCGGGAATATAACATTCGTTCCTTTCTTTAAGGTGACGATATATTTCTTTTTAACATTATTCGTTAAACGACCTTTCGTTCTCCTTACTCGTGGTTTTCCAATGGTTTCTTGGGCAACTCATGTGCATCCATTTTTGCATTCTTATTAATTCTTTCATTGATTTCGACTAGTTTGGAATTAATTAACGTCTTGCATCAAAGACCTTCTGTTTAGTCTATTGGAGATATGCGATTCGATATGGTTGTATCAACATAATATCACAAAATCGATTGTCATTGGAAATTCGAATTGAGGCTACATTTTAAGATAACCAGATCGTTTATCGTAATGTCCAAGCTTCGGTTTTCTAAATTATTGGTCTCCAGACAAAACTGTATATTTTTTTAGAAAAGTAGTTTGCATAAAATCAATGGTTTTTACGATGTCTATCTAAATTGTAAATAGTACATTTTAGTTTTCTGTGCATGTTTCTTCAAGCCCTTGCATGTTCAGGACTTTCTAACCAGACTATAACTGGGGCATGTAATTTCCTAATTCGTTATCTTTTTAATCGTCTTTCTATCGCTTACCGTTTCTGGGTTTTCCGGACATAAATCATGTCAAATTTAAGAACCTCTACAAAAACAGAATATCTCACTTCTTCTTTTCCTTTCCTCTTTGTCGTCTAATGCATCGGGTTCTCGGTCCATTTCCGATATTGGTAGAGGCTGATAGTTTTTTTTCTCAAATGTTTTAGGCTTTTATCTCTTCTTTCTATACTTTTTCCAGATATTCGTCAATATTTATCTTGGTGTTTCCTATTGGACCTTCCCTCGATTTGAATATTTCGAATTCTTTTATGCTAGCTCCCCGCTCTCTCTTTGCTTTTTAACCATTTCTCCCAGACGTTTTGTTTTGTCAACAGTAATATTGGCTCTGACGTGATTCTATACTTCTAATACTCAGAATAATAATCTGTTCTTTCCCATTTTATTTATATTATTACTAGATATTCTAATTTTACTACTTGTTAACTGCTTGTCATAGTTTTGCTATCAACTCTATCAATAGTTCTATATCATCAACATATATAGTAGATGTATCATTAAAACAGGCATTTACATTCCTGGATTATTTGATTTATAATTGCAGTAATTGCACCAACCCAAGCCTTAATTTAAAATTAAAGTACCGCTTTGTTAAAAGCTATGTTCATTCTGTGTTATTATATGGAACCGAAACGTAGACTCTTAAAGTCAATACGCTTAATAAACTGTAAGAATTTAAAATATGGGATTTCAAAAGACTGCTAAAGGTACCTTGAACTGCCCACATGACCAACGCTGAGGTTTTGAGACTGATTAGTAGAGATAGGGAGCTTCTGACTATAGTGAAGCGAAGAAAAGTTGCATATCTTAGCCACATATTTCGCAACACAAAGTACCTATTTGTGAAGTTAATCATGGAGGGAAAACTGATGGAACACTGGGTATAGGTAGGAAAAAAAATATTCATGGCTCAAAAATATCAAGGACTGGATTAGTCTAGACGCCCACACACTATTTACAGCGGCACAGAACCGATATGATTTTGCTGGAATGAATTGTTGCCAGCATCCATTGATGAGTACGGCACTTTAAGAAGTAGAATTTCAGTAAATAGCCGTCAGTTTAACGAATCTCGTTATGTACTTCATCCTTACTACCTCGTGTTGAGTCTTTAAATTTACTCGCTTTTGGTCGAGTAACATACCACGGTTCTAAAGTGGCATAAATGAAAATGAAGATTATAGTTATTAAGGTACCAAGGGCGTTATGAGTAAAATAAGAGCCCAAGATTGTTAGTGTTCTAACCGAGGGCCTTTGGCCCGAGGTGTGTACAGTGTACATCAATCGCGGTCTCTTAGCTCATAATGCCCGTGGTGCCTTTCAGGTTTTATGTCCTACCAATTTTCTTACCTAATTCATATTCATATTCAATTCATATAATTACTATGATATAGTATTTAAGATTGATCTAGTTAGCTGATCTAAGTTAGATTTGTGACATTAGCTGAGCTGTCATTAATTTTCATTGTGAGAGTGGTGCATAATAAAGTTGTATCCATGGAAACAAATACTGTTAATTTTTCATAATAACCCTAGTGTTCTTATAAAGAAAATAATTGCCCTGGAGCGTTATTTTGTATCTAAGATACCTTAAAATATAGTCATTAATTTCAATTAATGTACTGGTAGGACATAAAAAATATTAAACGCTACATTTTGGTTAACATAGAAATCTTAGCAAACTATAAGAATACTTAGAAAATTGCTGAAATTGTATGACATTTATTAAAAGTCTGACTTGATAAGAGCGCACCGAATCGATCGAGTGAAGTAGTAGAAAAACCTGAATAAAATGCATCAAATAGTATTTTTTTAAAGCTACAGTTTAATACTTGCGGATACGATCGTCGACAAGGCCTTCTCAAGCGTAACGCATTTATAAAAAAGACTTGTCTTAATCGCTTACAATACACAATCTCTAGCTAATCGCCGAATAACGCAAGTGAGTATGTATAATTGAGTTTATGTATATTTAAATTAATCCTAAAATTTTAGATCTGCGATGGGAATTTCCATGGCAGGTTCAATCTAATAATCCACGGGTTTCCATCATGTAGAAAAGCGTGAGATATGTTATAAAAAGCTTGTAAGAGTAAAACAACAGAAATGCGTGATATTAATGGCCGGGATACATGTTAGAAAAACGCAAGTACAGTTCTGAAACTTAAGTTTAAAAACATTTTCTCAAGCCTAGGTTAGGTAAACAATAACACATACATTTTACATTCTTCTCCAACTGTTGCGGCAACGTTCAAATATGACAAATGTCTCTGGCAACTCTAATAAATTAGAAACTGTTTCATTCCAGCTTGGTTGTGGCTTTTGTTCAAGCATTCTCAGAAGGTCTACATATAATTGTGCATCAGGTGCTAAAGGAACTCTATATTATACTATAGTTAGTAGCACTGGATCAGTATCTCGGCTGCGGTTAATATCGGACTTATAAAGTTCTAAATGCGATCTTATGAAGGTTGAATGGCCCAGCGCACTCAGCTTTCAAAGAAAGGCCGCGATCCCAGGTTGCCACTTTCCTCGCATGAAGTATTCAGCACTTTACCCCGACATCTGTAGCCGCTTGCTTGAGCTTCACCTTCTGCTTTACAAAATTCGTCAAGCTCCGTGAACTTACACCGAGGCTTTTTGTTTTGTGGTGCGTTCGATTGGTCGTTTATCGGTACTGCGGAGGCTTTGTGTATTGTGTATTATTTGCAGAATTTACCATGAGCTCCCCTTGTTGCTCAAAGCTTGCCGTCTGAAAGCCATGACTTGAAAATATAAAATGAAAATGTATAATAAGATTCAGTATCTGCAACTTTTCGAATATAATGAAAGTTCAATGCAGGGAGCCTGCAGAAACGAAAGGTCACTTGAACATGTTTGCTGCATAAAATTTTAAATATATTCTCAGTTTAAAACTATACTTATCCATTTTAATACTTTTACTTCACTAGACACATTTATCAGCCTGGACGACACTTTATGATATTTTATACGACTACGTCGTTTACGACTTATGGTCTCAGCTACCATTAAAAGTAGCTTTTGGTGTTATATATGCATATGAATATACTCGCTCTGCGATAATGGTTTCCATAACTATTGTCGGTTTGCTGCAAACTTTACACATATAGCGGCACCAATATTAAGTAAAGCTTAACATTAACAAAAATACCCGATAGCAACGTCATAATTTTACCAAACAACTAGCTCAAAACAAATGCCGGAAGGGGAGGGGGGTCGTAAGCATAATCGGGTGTTTAATTAATTGATCAATTAGTATAAGCAATAAAGAGTCAATTATGAGGGCGCTAGGTTCAATAACTCGCCTTCGTAGAACCACGCCAAGCTAGTAAGCTGCGATGAAACTTGCTGAAAGCAATAGCAAACACCCAAAACGCAACATACGGGTGAGACAAACATCAGAGCAATGCCATAGTTACAGATATCTAAACTTACGATACTAGTTAAGCTACTACGCATTGGCGAATAAATTAAAATTTACGTTAGGCCCGCAAATGCAAAACGTATCCAAACAGACGAATTATTTAAACAACGGCTAATACAAAAAGTTACGTGCACGAACAGCGTATGAGAGCCTGGTAATAATAATTTGATCTGGTTGATTCCGCCAGAACCGATCAAGCTAATTCGTTTTTCGAATAACGCTATCAGTAAGGCCTTGTCGAACGCGACAAATGCATATACAGATTCTAATTTTGTCGGTCAAGTTCCAACGTAAGCCTCCGCTATGATCGCCGAATAATTTGGGTAAATGAATTCTATCAGAACGGTACATCTGTTATTCGCATTACTCATTAATGATTGATAATGTTACGTACCGCCCTCTGGATTGTAGGACCCGTAGCAAAAGCGGCGAAAAATTCACTCCGACCGATTCTGAATTATAACAGGTTGTTAATCGGCAACGCGTCAAGCTCCGGTTGTCTCAAGCACTTTAGATACCGATTCTTAGTCGAAACCTTCTAACATTTTTCAAATCGCGAAGGCTAATGTGTTTGAATTTTAACCTTCACGTCGGAAAATTGAAGAGTTGATTAACAAAGGTACATACCAACAGATACATATTTTCCAACAAATTTAACTGTAATGATACAGAAGAGTATTCATTACGTACCATTGAAGCGGTAGCAGTAAGGTCAACAACCGGAGGCACTATACTAATAGTGAATAAAGTGAAACGTAGAAGTACCTATTCGATATAAAAACATCCAGCTGTTGATGATACAGAAGAAGAGAGTGGACATAACTCGTAAAAAAGATGCATGGCCAAAACCTAGCCAAAGTGTGTATAACCAAAATACAACGCGGACAAAGAATTGCGAGAAGATTGCCAATGCGTTGACTAGATTGTTGAGCGTTATTTCTAAAGAAACGAGGCTAATAATAAAATAATAAATCAAAAAGCTTGATTATAAGATGCTTAGTAAGAAGAAATGGTCATTTGAAGTCCTTAATTCCTAAATAATTTATTTTTCGTAATACTATACTGTTATTGTGCTTTTTCGTAATACTGTGCCGTTATTGTATTTTAACTAAACAAATACATGACAACTCATTCATAACAGAAACAAAAACACAATCAATCAACTAAAATAACTATAAAAAATGATGGAAGTTGCTTTTCTCTGCTCTATACAGGGTGGTTCACTTTTTTGTAGCAGGACTTTAATAGTATAGAAACACTTATTTCAAGGCGAAAATTTCATATAAACATAGGCCCTGAAACTCTTCGTTTTAAAGATACAGGGCGTTCAAATTTTCGAAAAAATATAATTTTCTTTTTACAGTATCCCAACCAGGTGAGATAATTAAACTAAATTTGGTGTGCAGCTCTATCCTAAATGGTACTACATTCTGTAACAATATCAAGGCCCTCGATCGACCAGTGGCGGAGATGTGGGGTTTTGCGATCAATAAATTTAAAAATTCACTAGTACGACCCTGTTCAAAATCGAAATTGTTTATTTCTTTAAAAAAAAGCGTTTAATTCTCTACAAAAAATGTCTCTTCACATTTCTCCATATCTCCCACGGTTGCGTAGCAATTTTCAATAGTTTGGTCAAATTCATGTTTTTTATTCAAAATAAACTCGAGGTAGAATATTCACTTTTCATAACAAAATAAGGAAATGCTAGCCGTTTTTCGTACTTATGCTAATAGTGGAAGAAGAAATTAAAGAACTTTATTTTCAATGTCCAGTAATAAGTAATAACGAACGTAACTTATTTAATTAGTTCGAGTTTATTTTGAATAAAAAACATGAAATTGACCAAACTATTAAAAATTGCTACGCAACTGGGAGATACGGAGAAATGTAAAGAAACATTTTTGTAGAGAATTAAACGCTTTTTTTGAAGAAATAAACAATTTCGATTTTGAACAGGGTCGTACTAGTGAATTTTTAAATTTATTGATCGCGAAACCCCACATCTCCGCCACTGGTCGATCGAGTGCCTTGATATTGTTACAGAATGTAGTACCATTTAGGATACTGTAAAAAGAAAATAATATTTTTTCGAAAATTTGAACGCCCTGTATCTTTAAAACGAAGAGTTTTAAGGCCTATGTTCATAAAAAATTTTTGCCTTTAAATAAGTTTTTCTGTCTACTATTAAAGTCCTGCTACAAAAAAGTGGACCACCCTGTATAACTGCATATATTTGGAAAACAACTTTCCAAACTTAAAACGAAACGTATCTGAAAGTACTAACCATCTCAGGGTTTCTTAAAGCAATAGAATGTAACATGGGTAGTAAGTACCAACGATAAACATTATAATAAAGATATGTGCACACTTTAAGGAGAACACCAACCATTTATTTATTTAAACGAAATGAATTAACGAACACACACATACAACTTACATGTAGCAAGATACACAAATACACATATAGAGTGCGCGATTAATACAATTTTAAGCGTTAATAATTACGCGGAGTGATGAACCGAATGCTGAACAAAAATGGAAATACTTTGCCGCCGCTTCCATGTCTGGTTTATATGGCTTTATCAGTTACGTAAGTGAAGGGTTATTTATAGCATAGGCCCTTCGTCTTCTCGAAAGCGCAATTTAACCCTAACAATTTATTACCTTTTTGCTGCAATAAAATGTCTTGTCAACGAAGTGTTACGTCACTATTTTTTGGAGAGCTTACGCCATCCGAGTGTTTTATTAACCGTCAGTTGGCCTACGGGAGGTCACCTGAAATGGCCCGATTTTTACGCAGCCGTCTTTCGTTACCCTAAATGGTTGAGCGACTATCTGCTGTTTTGTTCTCGGGTTCTCTCCAGGTCACGGATGCTGTAATGTTGCAGAAATTTGAGTTTTAAATTGTCAGAGATGCGGATGTATTTTTTTATTCGGGACGGTAATCACTCAGTTTACGACACTAGACGCTTAATTGCGCGTTAAGTAACATTCAAACTTAGTTAACCGCTGTGGCATAAGCGCCAGCGCTGCCTTTTAGGCCTTTTGCGAGATGATTTAGGAACGCTACACGTGGTGATGCTTCTGCTATACTTCCATGTTTCACAACAGAACATTTTGAAAAACAATAAAAATTCCGCTATAAGCCAAAAAAAAGCGACAAAAAGTATATATTCCTATGTATATATAGCTTATTGTGGTCTAGAAAAATAACATCCAAATATTATTAGAGTCTGACAGATATAATAGCCAGACTGAATGATAAAAGTAATTGTCGAGTCTAAGTTTTAATAATGGAGTAGGGCTAATTAGAACTTACATCGTAATGTTTCTTTAACTAATTTTAAACCCACGAGTAAAGAAGTAATTATTTCAATATTTAGAAACGTGCACTATTATCATATCCAGCTAACAATAAAAATAGAAATGTATTCAATATCACTTTCTAGTAAAAGCAAATAGTTCGTCAAACATTCCCCATTCTGCTTGAACTTTCGACTTTGAATTTCAACATATGTGGGCCAAATAGAACTACTGGGTCACGCAATTCATGGGAAAAAATCAGTCCCTACAAAATCTGACGTTCTCTTGAAGTCTTACTAAACTAACTTTGGAAAGCAGAGTAACTTTAAACTAATAGAAGTTCCAGATAAGACTTCAGCGGCATATATAAACTTACTCCCATTCCAAGCGACCTTATCGATAATCATTACGTTTATTATTCTCCTCAATTTTAATTATTAGGGTAAATAAAGCAAACTCATTTTATCAGATTTGGGGGTATAGAAGAGCAGCAATAACAGTATTCTCAAGAGCTTTAAATAATTACATCTGCATGTAAATACTGAATGGTTTTGTTCTATTTTAATTTTGTTGAAGAACGTAACCGCAGATAGCTTTTTGTTTAAAAAAGGTGAACAACAATCAATAATGAAATCATTATTTCAACTTGACCATATTTTAACCATTAATAACGCTCTTCCTTACATTCAGTATCTATAATAAAATACCATATGCTCAAATACGATTTGACAATACAAAATGACACCATTCGAGAATTAGTTTCAACATAAAACTCTATAGCAAATAATTTAAATTTTGGCAAGTTATTTCCTTAATCAAAATAATTGTGAAATTTAGTTTTATTTTATAGCCAGACACACCCTTACATTTCGCTTTCGCAACGATTACACGTAAGCAATAAACAATGTAATGTGTAAAGTAGATCAATATTGCAACAGTAACGTGCTAACGAGGCAGATATGATCAAAGGCATAATCTGATAGATAATAGGTAATATAAACTGTCATGTTCAATAGATACTGGTATCGTACAAAGTGCACTGTCTGTAACTAAAATAATATACATTAACAACGTATGATAAAATTCCACAATTTTATACTCCATAAAAAATATTGTATTAATCTCTTACACGACAATTTTTTTAAGCAACCAAAGCGTGCAAATTTGAAATATTTCAAAAATTTCTATGTGCTGCTACAAAATTAATGTGTGTATGGCCAAATAAAACTTTACGACCCTACTAATGTATTAATCTTTCAGCAACTTGAAAGCTCTAAGATTTGACTTTATGCTTTTTCAAAAGGTAATTGAGATCACGAACATCCGGGCACTAGCCAAACTTGTTACATTAAGCTGCTGCACCCCTACAGACGCTTCAGACTTTACAGACTTCATTACAACAGCGGTCTAATAATGTATTGCTGTTTTACTACTCGTTTGGGGCAGCGGTAACAGAAGCGGCACACGCTAAAGCTGTAAGAGGCCACCACAAAGGGATAGGAAGTACAGATGTTAAAACATGGTCAAGTAGACAGCTACGTCGTAAAAGAAGGGACAGCCGTTACCTACCACTTACTTCAATCTATAACGTGTGTGACTTCATTTGAGTGAAATTTTAAAGGATAAATAACTTATACGCTGTGTTAGTCAAAGCTGGCCACAATTAATTTATATTTTGAAAACCAAACCAAGCTAGTACTCTTTTGGCAAACATCAGTCAACAAATGAAATGATTACTTTTCTAGTCTAAAAGACGATGAAGGTATTGTAATCGCGAAAAAATCACTTTCCGAGTTTTTTTCAGAGCTTCACGTTTCAACGTCCCCGGACGACGAAAAACATGTTTTCTAAATTCTGTCTGTCTGTATGTTGCAGGTATAACTAAAACACTATTTGTTAGGAAGACGATATTTTGATTACATATACAGATTATATGTATACCTAGCATAAAACCGAGAAAAATTCGGACAAATATATGTAGAAATAGTGAGCACCTTAAAAAATTTAATTTTGTTGTTTTTGCTTTAACTGAGAAACAAATAAAAGTAATCATTTGCACATAGCGCAGAATTTACCCTTGACAAAAATAGAACCTAACAGATACAGGATAAATGTTGTAAAAGAGACAAAGAGGATCAACATGAAATGCATTGTATTAAGTCAGCCGCATACCACTGTTTCGAGAGGTTCTCGGTGCCCGAATACAATGAAGAAGCAGTTCGCTTGCGGACTACGGCCAAACTTTGAAATCTCATTCGCGGGCGCTGAAGTTTGAAACCCACCGACGGTAATTTTGTTTATTTTAAAATTGATGTAATTCGCATTATCAAGTGTTTCCTTTTATTATTACAGTATTATTACGAACGTGAAGATATTTTTACCCCTAACGTGTGCTACAAAAGTTTTGAAGAAACGTTTGAGTGCGTATATTTAATTCAAATTCAATTTAATTCAAAAAACTCTTAAAACATATTCATTTTACATCTAAAGTAACAACAATAACAACATTATAAAATGCCAAGCGTTCTATTATTTTTAGTGGTCCGCAATTTTCCCATCACATGTAGCATAAGCTCTTGGGCAGAATTTGATTCAATTTCATAGTCGTTTGAAATATACTGCGATGAAGTTGTTTCTTATTTTGTACATGCTAGCCCAGGCACAACTCGGTCCCTAGTCCTATTCGGCTGCAAAGGAACACCTGACATTTGCGCTCGTGGCTAAATTATATACAACGCCCTGATCCTTTCCCATTTTTGTCTCTTTTATTACATTTACCCTGTATCGGTTGAGTCCCACCACGATGTGACGGTACTCTACTCTGAGAGTTGGACCTTACCTTGTTTCTGGATCTATAAAAATGCTTACTTGGTTTAAAAATGCGGGAATGCACTGCGATCCACAGGTAAACTCAGTATAGATACACTGGTGCAGAGTGTTGAAGGCGTTACTGCACTACGAATGGGAATATACCCTACCTTACTTTCTAAAGCACTTACCAACATTTACGATAATTTACAAGTACCAAAATTTTATTTTAGTGCATTTGAAACTAGTGGTAAATTCACATCCAACATAAAGTAATAAAAATATAATTTCAACTTAGCTGAAATTCAGTTCAATGGGCAGGGAAATTCGAAAAGACGGGCTTACAAATGAGTCTCGTAACTCGAAGGTGGAAGCAAAACTAACAGCTTCCCAGGATGTCAACGAGCACATTTTTGCGTTGTTCTACACGCGATGAATGCAAGTTCAGGCCATTGTCGTTATATCGGAAAGTCACGAAACGGTAGATTTAGGTACAGGGCGTCGATGGCACGGCTGCTATACAAGACGTAGCGGGTCACGATACCGGGTGTTTCTTTGGATGTATCGGACCAGCCGTGAAACTCAAAAGCTTGGCGAGATTCGGAATTTCAAACGATTGCGTATTGAAGCAGCTAAATATCTGTCATCGTAATTTGTTTAAAACTGGCATGGTAAGGCTTCCCCATACGAAGATGAGATGTTCACGGAACACGGATTACATCTGGATAACCCTCAATTGGAACCCGCGCTATTTTTTACATGTACAAATCCTTCCATCCCCAACAGGAACAACGAATGATTTTCATTTATTTCTGGCTTGAATCAAATACTTCACTTTCCTCAATGTTTTCCTGTGCGATTTGAGTTCTTCCGTTATTGTCCTTCCCCACGCGGTCTTTGATTTTTTTTACTTCTACTTCCTTCTAAGTGTAGGTCCTATCTAGTTCCATTTTCTTCTTTCTTTGAAGTTTTGTATAATATATACTTCTAATTGGTTCGTTGCTATAATTGGTTACGTAGTCTTACTGTCTTATTTTTATTATTTTCCTAGGACATTTACTTATCTTATAATAAATACTTGTAACTTCTTATCTATATTTTGTGTTATTTTCTGTATTTTACAGTAATGTTGAAGAAGACGTTTTATATAAATAACATATATTTATCTTAACATTTAAGATAACAATTTTATTACAAGTACGTTATGATATTGCAAGATGGTGTTTACCAAATGTTCTTGATTTGTACGTCATTTCATATATTTTTCGATTTTCAACGTGCGCCCATGTCTCTTCAGTTATGCCGTCTCTATTTGGTTCCTCTTCAATCCCAATACTGTATTGGTAATTTATAGTGTTTTGCGGTTTTCCACGTGTCTCGTTGTACTTCCGCATCCAGACTTTCAGACTGCAAGCCATGTTATGCAATTTTAATATGTATATAGGGTTTACCTATTACCATATTATTCTGTAGATTCTTGATATGTTAGCCAATCCTAGCAATAAAAAAATATTAAAACAATAAAATTCCATTATTTTTCAGAAAAGCCAATTAGTTATCTTGGTTTTATGATTCAACTTATTTATAATTTTTTTTACATGCAGAATAACTTACACAACTTACACGGTTTATTCGAAAAGCGAATCAGGTGCATCTTGAGATAGACCATATTTTTAAATAACTATCCCGCATTATGAGAGGAAAAATAAATATAAAATATTAACTTCACAATTATTTACTTATCCTGAAAACCTGCCCACCAACATTTGTACTGACTTAGTAATGACTGGCGGCACCACAGTATAATACAAACTCCAGTTTATTACGCTTTTCAATAGTAGCGAAACGATATAGCAATGATATTTAAAAATTGATTTCGAACTTTGCAACACTAAATGCTTATGTTGTTACCTAAAAATATCTTCTTTAACAGTGAAGTACTCTGCGTCTCTGCAGTATTAAAACAATTAACAAAGACACCTTTGAGCTTGAGAGATCAGTTTGATATACATACAAGAAATATTAATTATAGATATTGATTACATAATAACAACAGGCGAACAGAGAACCCTTTCGTACAGCAAAAAAATATTTATCTTATTACTGGGCGTGCTGCAGGACTCTACATTATTATGCCTTGGAGCACTGTCCGGTTATCCAGAATGGTCGATATGGCACTGCAGTAGGAAATTGATGGATTTGATACATTCATCTGATCCGCAATCTCATGACACTTTTACTATTAGGTCGTGTAACAAACCCTATCCATGTTTTCACGGTCGTAAAGCTCAAGTAAGCATAATCTTAGAAAACTAGATAGAGCCACGTTAAAAAAAAAACTTCTCAATGTAATATATTCCGCTCTTACCTAAACTGTTAAACTTATAATCACTTACAATCCCTTATAAACCTGCTAGCGTTACGCTGCCCTATAGCTTAATAACCGCTCTAAACATGTTTCAGTACTACTAGTAACTAGCACCCAACTTATCTAATTTAAGTACAAAGTTTAAACAAAATTCTACAGCATGAATTTTTCAATTACCCGCAAAAAAAACCACAAGAATTTGTAAAGAAAGGTTGACATGTACAAACAGATCCTACTATTAAATGAAAAATCAATTCAATATTAGATCAAAGAGAGAAAACAATGGCTAATTGAATTTTATAGCAGTTAATGTAAACTTGTGAATTTAATTTTGAATAAGCGACGGGAAAAATTAACCTTAATTAAAATGGGTTGTGGCTACATCGAGTTGTTAAAATTTCATTATATATTTATTTCAAGTCTAATATTCAACAATTTCTAAACAAAGGTATGTTACATTGTTCTTAGCTTATTTTAGTTTAGTGCTATACTCTGATTTACACTACAAAAAGTGACAGAGAACTTTCTCATTAGCAGCAAGATTGTTGACTGATATTCCTAAGGTAAAAGCTTATTTTCAACCAGTTTTTTTAAATAACTTTTCTAAAAATCTAGTAAACTTTCAAAATATTTTTTTTACATAATTATATTTAAACCCGGTTGGGTTCGATTTGCCTCACTTAGCTTGTAAGACGCTGGGTTGTTGTAGGTCATTATTAAAAAGTGCCTCAGTTAGCTTAGAGTGAGGTGGATCACGATCCAGCTGCAGCCTTAGATATGACAGTAAACAAAACCCAAATTTTAGGTCGCCAAGAACCTAATACAAGCCTAAATCGATATTGGTGCCAGATGCTACTCATTCCAAAATTGCGGGCAAAATCTAACAAACGACATAAAAGTAGCTTACCGCCGATTGCTCTTCCCATAATCATAATAAAAACGCACAATGATATGCATAGGTTAAGGAAAATTATAATAATATCTAGTCCGAATGCTTTAATGCAAAGAGTTAATGCTTTGTTAAGATGCAAAAATATTTTTTAAACGATATTAGTGTTTGAACTCAAAGGATACAGGTATAACGCAATTTCACACACAATCATAGGATGTTCCAATGGGGTAGAAGAAGAAGATTAACTAATCGCAAATAGAGATTCGCAAAGACACTAAATTTAATTTCAAATAATATTAATATTTCAACCCAATAACATATTAATAACAATTAAATATGACTAGAATAGGTAACTAATCATGTGGGTTTAATTCAATAAATTCAAAAATACGGGTAATATGTAAATAATACCTAATTTATTGTATTTGAAACGAACTCGAGAATTCTATGAACGTCGAATTATTATTATATAACTAACACAACTACATCTTGTATTCAAAACGAACCCAGAATTTAGATAAATAATTAAGGTCCAAAATATTATTACATTTAGAAAAAGTTATTAAATGAATAGCATTCTGGGTTTTGTAGCAAGTATAAGAGGATTTAACTTAATATGAGTGCTCGGAATCGATTCGTAGAAGTAGAAAGAAACCCTAATTGAAAAGCATTGCGTCATATTAATAAACTATTGAAGAAAATGGTCAGATTCCGCTGTACGACGATGCCTCACCGATATGGCATTATTTATCGCATAAAAAATCGCTTCAATATGTTTCGTTTATTATTCTTGACAAATAAATAATACAGCATAAATTTAAAGAACGTACCAACCAAGTGAAATTGGTCAAAAACTGATGGTTGTTTACTAGTTGCAAATTATACAAACAAAAAATATATAATAAGTAACTTCCATAACAAACGTAATTCAACAAGCTATACCGTTTCAGTCGAAGCAGGAACCGCAAGGGCGATGGCTGTGGCCCGAGGTACGTACTACACAAAAAGTTTAATAAAATACATCGGATCTGCATTCGTTGACCACGTACGTCGGAGAAGTTACGACCGGACTACCAGGTGGTATAGTTTTTCCCCAACGTGCGATGTGCAGCTGAATAGGGGGAGGAGGGGGGGCACTATAGACTTCAGTATTTAGTTATTTGCAATAGATTGTTGAAGGTAACGCGGAGGATATGCCCGAGACAGTTTTTGCTGCAGCACCCGGACCATAATATTCACTGCTCCTTCTGAAACTTTCGGGTATAGGTTAGAATCAAATTGACTTATATCATTTTAAAAATAAATAGAAGCTGTTACGTAGGTTTTGGGACTTAATTACGTATAATTAATATTAATTGTTTATTTCTTGTCTTGTATCTTTTATGTAAATGGAATCGGGGATTGGTGGAAGAACAGCCACCAGTTGAACCAATTCCCTAATAGAGTATTATTATTAAAATCAATCAAATAAATAGTTAAACTACCTGAATAGAGCGATAATGGTTCCGTACCTGAGATTTCGTGTGCGCAACAGATTGATTTACTTCCAAAATTCCATTAAATCCTGATTCAATCAGATAGGTGCACCTATTCACCAAATCATTATACCAAATTGTCACCAGATTACTGAAGATTGTTGGGATAAATCCGTTTACCAAACAAATGCGTCATACAGCATCTGAAGTAAAGTGAAATCTAAAAGTTTCAAAAATTGAAATCAAAGTCATAACTCTACTCTAAAGTTGAATACGAAAAATGTAAAAAGGTATGCCAATTGCGAATCCAAAACTTATCAAAAACTATATAGGCAACTTAGCATACGTAACGGCCAGCCGAATGCTCTAAATTACTGGAAAAGGGAAGTGGAAAGAATTATTTTAGGGCCATTACAATCTTTGAGCCACCTCAGGAACAATTTTTATCCTATTCTAGCATGTTTTGACTAAGAAAGAAATTATGATGCGTGGGGTTACAGAATTTTAGCGATTTCATAAAAAGACAGTAGACATTTCTATAATTGTTATGTCGCTAGCAAAGGTATGTTGCTACTTTCTGCTCGCGGTGGGTAGATAAAAGTAAATTATTGAAACTAAAAGTCTTGTCAAAGTAACAATTATTAACAGTTGTAAAGAATCGTTAACCAACGGTAAAGTTTTTTCCAAAGTAAACTTGCATTTCTAAAAAATGACGATGGTAAATGGAACTAAATGTTTTCTTATATTACTACTGCTTTCTTTCAAACAAGCTGGTACCACCCGAGCAACGGTATATTCCAAAATTTACCTCAAGTTCCATAATTGTCGATAAGTCAACGTGCGAAATACCCATTCCAAAAGCGTGCAATTTAACCTAACGTGGACAAACTTAATGTAACATAACCTAACTTTTCAGATACCTCGACTTTTAACCGTAGTAGTAAGTTGATAGTCACATTGAAAAACGACCGAATAAATCGTACTAGATAGAGCAACTTTTATAATAAGTTAAAAGGCGACAGTTAAGAAATGTAAAATTCAATATCTCAGTATAAACGGCTAAGTCTAAGAAAAAAATTGCCTGTGGGGACCCGTGTGGTATTAATTGACACTAACGGATCTTATTTTTTAGTAGTATAATATAAAAATTAGTATCAAAAAACTCGTCGAAAAATAGTGGTAACGTTATAATTATTATTTCTGTTTTGAAGATAATAATTAATTATGACACTATTTGCTACGGTCGTGACAGTGACTAAAAACATCTCCAGATGTATACATCTCAAAAAAAGTGTCAAAAATCAACTATTCTCACAATTATACTAAGATTTATAATAGAACTGTTGAACATTTTGTCATAAGATCTTATTTAAAACACCAATTAACAAACCTAAGTAAGAGAAGAAATAGAAAAAGAAATAATCATATAAAAGATTTATGATACAACTTTTGGCATTTTACCATAAGATCATATTGAAAACACCAATTGACAAACATAAATAATACGAGAGATAAAACATAATCATATAAAATAACTTATCATAGTGTTACCGAAGAAAATTAATACTCAACTTCACTGTCATCTGTTAATGCAATCTATGCTACTTCTACAAATTACTAAATTAATTTACAGTGCCTTCAGAAATGATCGAACGTTTTTGAATTGTCGTTGCGTATAGTAAGGCTTGAAACGTTTTCTAAGAATATAGTTATATTTCTGTCACCTGCAAAAACTATATACATTTATTGCCTGTTGGCCGTCCTCGTCGGGTAAATTTTTGGAAATGATTTAGTATAGAAATGTTGAATGTGTTAGAAACTTGAAGGCCACGGATGAGTTTATTTTTGATCGAGACAACAGTAAACATGCAAAATTCTTACACGTGGTTAGATAAAAACCAACATTCAGTTAAAAGGTAAAAACCACCAACGAAATCTGGCCCCTAATGGCTTGATGAAAAGGGGAAAAATGTGTTTCACAAATTCCTCAATATTTCTCAGGCCTGATGAGATATCTATTTGCTGTTTGCTTGAAAAGGTGGCCCTCTGTATCTCTTGTATTTGTTGAGTTAGAACATTCTTTTTAGCATATAGATGACTTTGTAAAATATGTTAAAAGTGGTTTAAGAGTTTTTAAAATTTTACCCCTAAAGATGGTAAAAATTAAAAGAAGTAAGGGTTTCAAAAACCGCAAATTAGAAACGTAAACATTTGCAGGTTTTGTCCACTAATGTATTATCTAGACACTAAGACGGGGTTTTCCAAAATTCCAACCCCAAGGGATATAAAAGGGGTAAAACTTATTTTTTATTTACAGCAGTTTTATCTTTTTGAGAATTTACTCCCAAAGGAAATTAAATGGGCTAAATGTGCTTTTATAGAGATTGCCATAACAAAGTATCTGCTGTAGGTACAACGTTTAGTTCAGCAAATGAATTCCTTCTACAAATCGGGTCAAGGTGTTTTATGGGATTTTCGGAATTCATCCGCCAACCAAGTTGAATAGGGTGGGTGTTTTACCAAAGATCGCCATAACGCGGGAAGTACTGCGGGTCGAAAGTTGAAATTGGGTAGAGTCGGTTCCCTTTACAAATGACATGAAATTATTTTCATAGTTCTTCGAAATTCATTCTCCATAGGGGTCAAATGGGGTAGATGTGTTTTTCGGAAGATCGGCATAGCGCGCTAACTAGTGCAAGTATGAAGTTAAAATTCCGCAAATGAATTTCGTTTACAAATCGGGTCAAACCATTTTCAGGGTTTTTCGGAATTCACACTCTAAGGGGGTTACATTCAATACATTTGTTTTCCTAAAGGCTATCATAGCGCGGCAGCTGCTGCAGACAGAAGTTAAAATTTCGCAAATTATTTCTTTGTAAAGGCACTTTCGTCTAGCCCTTGCGTACTATGAATTTATAATACCCTTTATTTGCTAGTTAACTCAGTCGTAGAAGTACAAGACCCGCTCTTACCTTAGTGCAGCTAAGGGAAATGTCAATATTGCTCTTGCCGGTTTGCTCGTATTTACCTATAATGCTGTAATTATACGGGGGCGATTCAAATTTGACCTGCATTTTATTATTTTCTGATCGATACAAATTACTAATTAATATTATAGCTACATTATTTTTCTAAGTAACAACACCCCTTTAAAATACACTTATCACATTGCTTCGGTGGCTTCTGTATTCCCGTATAAAAAAATATTTTAGTTGACGACGTACCCAATTTTGCACCGGATTCTTCACTTCCTCATTAGAGGCAAAGCGCTTGCCTCCCAAGAATTTTTTAAGGGGGTTAAGGAGATGATAGTCACTTGGGGCCAAGTCCGGACTATGTGGGGGGTGAGGCAGCACTTCACACACATACTCGTAGCGAAGCCCGAGTTCTCGGCAAACCTGTAGTCGTTTCTGCTGTTGTTCCGCGGAAAATTGTTTTGGAACCCACCTGGCGCTAACTTTACTAGATTTAAGCTTGTCGTGGACAATAGTGTGAACACTACCAACACTGGTGTTTACAATCCCAGCAATTGCCTTCACAGATATTCGCCTATTGCTCCGGGTCAGTTGGTCAACTTTTTGAATATTCCCAAGATTCACAGCAGACGTTTGACGGGCAGCATGCAGCAAGTTCGACACGCGTTCACGACCATCGTGGAAGGATTTACACCATTCAAAGACTATTTTGAGTGATAAACACCCTTCTTCAAACTGTTTATCAAATCTCTGATGAATATTAGTCGCTTTTATACCTTCATTGAAAGGAACCTTAATAATTAGACGTTGTGCAACAGAAATTGACACATTGTTGCACGACATTCTTAATACAAATGACAGTATTGACACAATCAAGGTGTAGTGGTTTATGGCGTTAGCTAACATGCCTACTTCGATGAATGTAAAACCGCTTTACAGTATCTCTACAATTATGTTCATAAAAAAATAAAATGCAGGTCTAATTTGAATTACCCTTGTACATGTAAACCGTGCCAAAAATGGAAACCAAACAGTTTACATGAAAAGATATATAATCTGGAAAAGAAACAAATATTCATGGAAATGCATAAGAGAATACACAATGTTAATCTATAAACGTTATGTGCTCTATTAATATCAGTACGGAACAGTCCACGAGCTTGATGCTTAATTTACCTGAAATGTTTAAATCCCGCACACAAGTTCGCTTAATGCGGTCCTGGGTACATTAGCTCGAAATCAGCTGAAGCGGTGTGTCAACAAGATGATGCAGCGCTTAGGTCTGGCACTGTTAATTCATCAAGTGCTCGCACGTATCTTTTGGGCGCGTCCTGGCTCGTTGCCATTATTGCACAATACGTTGCAACAGTTAATTCCCTATTATGGCTTTGGGTTTGTACAGTATTCCTGAGCCGTACATTCACTCGTAAATTGTAATTACAGTGCCTTTATTTCGTAGGAATATGGCCAGGATATCAGATCCGGGGTGTTAACAAAATCGACTAGCTCCCTTGAAACTCGAATGGCAGCCTAAATAGCAGCTTCTGCCTATGAACTGCAGCTGAATCTCGGAGATACTCCCCAAGCTGGCACTTAAATGCTTTGTGCGTTCTTTTGGTTTCTGGCGACACGCACAGCTCGCTTGTTGGCACGCGACTGTCCCCCGTTCTTCCTCTCTCACACAATTTGCACCAAACCGTTACGTCACTCCGTTGCATGCAGTTCCAATAATAGCACACGGGATTAGTATTCCGCTGGCTTGCATTTTACTATTCGAGGGCACGGAAAATTCGTTGCAAATTTTAAATACACAATACGTTACAATCTAATTACTACAATGTAAGAGATACAGTTTAGTTTTATTCCTAGCAAAATAATGGTTAAATAGCAAGGCGATTATTAAATGTTAAGGTGACACGGACTCGGCCATTACACCTTTTACAAATCGGGTCAAATGTTTCGTCGGATTTTCGAAATTCTATCCCCCAAAGGGGTTAAATGGGGGTGGATGATTTTTACTAAAGATTGCCGCAAAGCGATAGCTACTGCAGGTAGGAAGTTGAAGGAACGTTTCCTTAGTTACACAGTATTTCCTTCCTACCTACAGTTGTTTTACAGCGTTTGCTGGTGGTAAGGGAAGGACACTCTAGACTTCAATTAAGATTAAAGAAAAGTTTATAGCCTGTAAGAAGAACAGGTATCTTGCTAGTTATGTATACAATGAATCATTGCATTTTCGACTTTTTTACTAGAAAACTGGATTTCAACTGAATTGAAATTATGGGAAAATAAGTTTCAGGTTAAGCAAGAACGATCTCCAGTTATGAAAATGCAAGAATTTTTTTAAACTCAATCGGGAAGATGCTATTATAAGCTCTAGCTAAGCTGATGAGGCAGGTAATCATACTTTATATTCGCAATGCTGAATTTCTTGTGTCTTGTTCTATAGTTTTAAGCAAAACGCTAACTTAATTTTTCAGTTTCTTAATGAGACAGCTGTCCTGTTTATTATTGTTGTACACAGTTTCTATATATCATTCAAAATGTTTACAACTTACTATGTGAATGCGATTTTGCAGTAACAATTCCCAAGTCCTATCATTAGGTAAGAGGTTGCCAAAAATATCGTGTCCGCCATTGGTAGAAACAGAGAGAACGCAACAAAATTCTTGCCGTGTATCCTAAAACAAATTCGGTTTTGTTATTAGAAAAGCGAAAGGGCACGTTTAGGCAATTACAAAGGAAAGGCGTCATATAAACCTGCGAACTGGGTTGATAGGACACTAATAGTAGAGAAATAGAAGGCAAAATGAAACCGCGTTTGTGTTCCAAAGCCTAAATAAATATATTAAGCTTGTATATTACAGCGAGTCTACCACTGATGAAATTGCTAGCAAGGTACGCGTTAATATTTCCGGTGCCAGCTATGAGACAACCTTTGTTCGGTAAATCTGGACAAACCTAATTAAAATATACTTTTATACTCCGCTGATCTGATATGTTATGTTATGTCAAGTGAATAAAGAGACATTTTATCCACTAGGGGAAAACTTTAGCTCACGAGGAAAATCCGAGTGATATAATTTCCCCGAATAGATAAAACCTCTTTATTCATGTGTGGCATATCATTTTTTTTCAATAATTACTTTTTAATTAAATCAATAAGTTTTACAATTGAAGAAATAATTTTAAACAGGTAATCATATTACGTGGTTGTGTAATAGTTACCATGCTAACATTTAATTAATCCTCATCATTGAAATGTTTCTTACCTTGGAGTATTTTTTTAAACCTTTCACATATATGTCAATTGTCGTACATTGGTTGCCTGTTTGGGCAAAAGAGGTTCTATATTTTCAACTGAGCTTCTTAGCATTCACTAAAAACATAATGTATTCAGGTATTGGGATTTTCCCAATTAAACATTGTTATGTAAAGTCGTCCATGTAAGATTGAATGCTGTATTCCCATTCACCATAGGATATTCCACAATATGGTTCTAACTGGAAAGGTGGAAAAACTGGAATAACTGACGTCCGTGGTGTGTCCATTTTGCGAATCCTCAGCCAGTATTTTCTGAATTACTAAAAATAAATTAGTGTTGCCCATACGAAACCATCTAGTGAAATAGTATGCGGGTGAAAGAAGCAAATTAAAGAGTTGCATTAATTGTTAGCCTGAATGTGAGACGCCAAAATAACCTTAATTAAAGGTGTCTTCCGATGCACTCCAAAAATGTAGATTATTAAACGCGAACGCATTACAGTACTAAAATGAACGGGCCAGCAATCTACTGGAGCTGTACGACAAATATACTCACAGGCAGAACGAGATAGCCTCGGAACACGGACGCCCCCTTAATGACAAACAAAGCACAATCTCGAAAACGACATGCACAGGGAAAAAGAACAATATAGTAAAAGTAGCTAGTTTTAGAATTTAAATATTTGCTAGAAGTCACAAAATATGGAATACATAAGACAAGGCACTACAAAGTACAATGGATCCACCTAAACTTGTAGTGGTAAAAATAAAACCGAAAATGCCAGCTCTGGAGAGGGCATTTTACTACATGGGCTGTCGAGCAGCATTTTTACTTACACTAAATGAACCATGCTTTCTTAACCGTCGATGCAATTTTGAAAATAACTTATCGAATGGAAGTGCACGATTCGGAAATGCTTCGGCATACAGACGCCGTGCTTCATCCTCGTTGTCATTGGCACGGCCGTCATGAAATGAATATATGCCATTTCTTCATTGGTGTAGAGTGGCATTATCTTTTATTTCAAATGAATTTTAATCGAAAAGACTATAAAACTGATGATACAGTACTACAGCCAAATTAATAACACCAAATAAAGAGAAACAAAAGTCCAGTAACGCAGTGATTAAAATACAAAATGAACTCTATCTCTGAAACAGTTGATTTGCGGACCTATGTTTATTAAGACTTGTTTGCTTCTTTTGATGAGTATTATACGTGGGTAGAATATACAATCTTTTTCGGCGATCTGTAGTTTTCCTGTTTGAAACAATCCCCGAACATTCCATGTTGCCAAGTTGATAAGATTTCGTAGATAAAACTTATTTCTCCTGCCAGCAATGATTTCGCATGCGTATCCTTCTACTTCCATGTGTCCGATAGTAGTCCATTTCCCAATGTTGTTTTCATGGGAACAGTAACCAGGTGGTTTTCCCTTCCATAACTGATTCTACGCCGTTGACCTTATAACAGGCTTATTAAGAGCCATCCTTGGGATGAACCATGGCATTCTTTTACTCTAAGAACAAAAGAATGCCATGGTTCATCTCAAGATTTTCAAGGACAGAGTTTAATGTTTATGTCATCACTAGAGAGCAGATTTCTAGCTTTCATGCTTTTTGTTATGGTTAAGAGGGGATACGGAAAGTTCGTTCCCCACATTTCGTTCCCCACATTTCGTACCCCACATTTCGTTCCCGGGATATTTCGTCTCCCCACATCTCGTACCCGGAAACTTCGTTCCCGACCAAGCTCAATTTGTTTCCTAGATTACAGGGTGTTGAAAAACGATTGCAGCAATCGGAATACAGTTAAAAATGAAGGATATTTTAATTAATTTATTTATTATAATAAACTAATAAGAACAAAATAAATTGTATTTATTAAAAATGACGGTTTAAGTATCTTCCTGGTATTTTGTATAGGGCCATAATTTCTCATTCTGGACAAGTTTTCTTAGTAATATTTTGCCGTATCATGAACAAAAAGGGTAGTTTACTGGAAAAGAAAATAGTTTTTGCTTAACTGTCAGGCCGACTTGTTTTTGAAAACTGACAATTTTCTTAAAATTCTCTACAAACCAAGCAGAAATTATAATTCCTATAACATTTTTATGTAAAACTAAAAATAAAATTTAATTCCCTTTTGTAAACTCAAGCCGGGATCATACTCTATATAGTTCTTATAAGTTTATTGTATGTAATAAATAAATTAATTAAAATACCTTTCATTTTTACTTCCTTTTACAATAAAGGAAGTATTGGATTCACCCCAAAAATTCGAAATTGAGTTTTCAACAGATCTTCACGTTTTAGGGTCCCCTGAACCCAAAAAACATTATTTTTTCATTGGTCTGTCTGTCTGTGTGTGTGTCTGTCTGTGAACAGAGTATCTCAAAAACGAAAAGAGGTATGACGTTGAAACTTCATATATAAGTTTTGTGTACTATGTAGATGATACAGCAAGCTTTTCAAGAAAATCGCATAACCGGAAGTAGGTGTTTACTCTTGTAATTTTTCAGTTTTTTTCGATTTTTTCAAAAACGGCTCTAACGATTTTTTTTAACTTTACATTTTTAATATGTATTGATGTGAAATAGGTGATTTTCCAGTTGAATACTTCTAAAGTGGGTTTCTTTTGTTTTTTTTCTATTTTTTTTATTAACTCCTATTTTAAATAAAACACCCGGTATATTATTACATTTTCGAATTCACCTTAAAATTCTAGAGAAAATTTGTCTCTTCAACTAACGCTCTATTTTGTACCGTTTTTGTAGAATTTGTAATTTTTGAAAATTTTTGACAAACTTAAAAATTAAAAATGAAATTTTTGACTAATTATAAGATCACTGTAAAAGGAAGTTGTGTGAGTGTATCACACCAGATTTTTCTAACTGCATTCCGATCGCTGCACTCGTTTTTCAACACCCTGTAATCTAGAAGACAAATTGAGCTCGCTCAGGAACGAAGTTTCCGGGTACGAGATGTGGGGAGACGAAATATCCCGGGAACGAAATGTGGGGTACGAAATGTGGGGAACGAAATGTGGGGAACGAACTTTCCGCAAACCGGTTAAGAGCAACTCAGAACTTTTGATAGTGTGTATGTAACTAGAAAATTTGAATTATTTGACATACTATATTTTTCATGCTTTTTTTAGCTCTTTTGTGGTTTTACGCATATTTAATTTAATATGCATATTTAACGCTTTCTTTCCTTTTTAAAGTAAACTTTTTTAAATATTACAAAAGTTTTATGCATATTTAAAATAGTTCGCATGTTTAATGCTGTTTTTTATATCATATCGTATCCCTTAATAAATTGTACAAACCTCTATATGCCCATGATTTATCGTCCATTAACCAGGCCGTTAAAAGAAATAACAAAGATTGTAATTGCAACACTGTGACTTGTTACATTAATATAAAAAGTGCTAATGCACAGTACGTACGTGCTATGTTAGTTTATATTTTAAAAATGCCTAAATCAAAAAGAACGCCAGCTGAGTCAATTAGGGGTTTCCCTGAACTCAAAAGTGAAAACAACAAAATATTTAGTAGAGCTATCATAAAAACTGTAAGTAAATTACTATTGGAAAAGACATTAGTAATTAAAAGCAATATTTTTTAGATTCAAGGCAACAAGAAGTATAATGTGCTTCAGTCCATTTCAACTGGTTTTACAAAAATTTTGTGCTTAAAATAAAGCTTTTTTTGTGAAATATTTAAATGCTTTTTTAAGAGATTATTTTTCAATTTTTTATGCATAAAAATCCGCTCTCTAGTTATCACCGTACAAGTATGGCAACATACGTTCATTAAATAATTTTAAAAATCTGGTGTGATACACACACAAATTCCGTGATCTTATAATTAGTAAAAGAATGTGTTTTTAGCTTCCCTACTACATTATATAAAAAACATTTTAGAAGTATTCAACTGGAAAATCACTTCAATACACATAACAATTTAATAAAACAGCAACATTTAAAAAATAATAGTTAGAGCGAAAAAAACCTGAAAAACCCACAAAAGTAAACACGATACTTCCGGTTATGCGATTTTCTTCAATAGCTTGCTGTCGCATCTACATAGTACACAAAACTTATATATGAAGTTTCAACGCCATAATGAACAAAAGCATGTTTTTTGGATTCTTCGCGTTTCAGAGTCCCTTGAAACGTGAAGATCTGTTGAAAACTCAATATCGAATTCAATACTTACTTTATCGTAAAAGGAAGTAAAAAATATTAAAAATGTTGAAAGGAAACTATTGTTTTGAAGATAATCGTTCAAGAACACACTGCTTTCAAATCGTTCACAGCACCGAAAAACGCAGTTAAAATTATCTCATGCTACGACGGTTATTTTTTTATCAACCTCCGATTCAATGGGACTAAAACACAAGAATGAATGTGAAATATTTATTATACAGCAAATGTTAGTACATCTCTCAGCTACATTTCTACATAATCTCCATTTCGATTAAGGTACTTGTCACACATGGTTACGAGCTTTTCTATGCTCTATTCAAAGGTTGCCACCAGTTCACTCAGCCAATCGTTCATATCGCTTCGATCATTTCGATCTATACTTCACTCGTTTTAATTTCTCAGTAAATAATTTATATTGTTTTGTATAATTTCAATTCCCATAGTGCAAAAAAGCACATCGAACGTTAAGGATTACCTTTCTCAGACAATAATTGGAGTCATCGCTTCGCTCCTCTTCGAAACAATTGTCTTCGAACGGTAAAAATCCCTTACCGTTCTCCATACTTAATATACTATAAAGCATAATGTAATGAATAAAGTAAAATGTTTACTATTATAATTACCTTTGATAACTAACTTTGACAACTACCGGCTGCAGAAACAGTCACCTGCGCCGTCACGGCCATCTCTTTACTATGACATTAATTATAACCGTCATAAATGATAACCTTTGTTAAATCGACATTTATGGATTAATAACAGTAAATTTAAAAATGTAGAAAAAATATTGTAGGCAAACTCGTCCTAGAAGTGTTATTGCACTGGACATGTTATGAAATTTTCATGTCTCGTGCATAAACATTAACTTTTAGCACTTGTAGCACAAATAGCTATTATCTACTTTGATGTCACAATATGGTTATTATAACTATTTGAACAACACGTTATCCAATAGATGGCGACTGTCAAATGACACTTGACAATGTCCCCATCATTAGGCTCAAAAATCCCTAGATTTCAATACAATATTTTTAGTATCCGAAATTTAGAATTTCTATAAAATCAGCAACTCAAAGTAGATAAAATAGTATATTATTCTTATTTAACAAGAGGCATTGTAGCACTTGTTCCACGCGTGCTACAATGAGCCCTCTTATGAAACTCGTATAATAATGTACTTTAAGGTGCATCCCCTATATATTTCCAACAACAAAAACAAAGGCTCTTCAAAGCTGCCGACGTTTAAGTAAAAATAAATAGCAGATGTAAATTAAATAGAATCCTTGGAAGCAGGTCAGCCGAAGTTGAGCTACGAGTAATAAGCTCAGCGATGAAACTCCTAAAGCTGAAGTTATTTACAGAAATTGCGTGAATCTGGAAGTGAAAGCAGCGACGAAAACAGCACTAAGCAAAGGCAATAAAACAAAAACAGAAACTTAAGGCGACGATTAACAAAAAAGTTGATAAAAGACCGAATAACTTTGTAATGAATCAATCGTTATTTCCTTCTTATTTTGTAATTAATAAGTCTCCTTCAAAAAAGTGCGAAAAAGTAAGATTCAATTAATTTCTTACTACTGTGTTTAGAGGCCTACATTTTGGCATAAATCAGCCGCTGTCTCTCTGTTCTGGCACTTTTAATGTCACATTTCCATAAAGATGTGCAAACTTCTCTAAATACAACGCCACGACAAACCTCTATTAAAAATGCTAAAACTATTGAAAGCATGGAGAAGCGGTAAACCCACGAAAATAGGCAATAAATTTGCTAGGAGAGCGCTTCCATTAAAATATAATTATGATTTAGGCAAAAAATAAATTTATTAGAGCGAAAGTAAGTCATTCTGTCTTGAAAATTAAATTCTTAATTCCATTATTTCTCATTCCCTGAGACTTTTAAGTTGATTTTTCGCTTAGTTATTTGCCGTCTTCTTTCACTGCGTCCGCAATTTCCTGGTGCCGCAGCTGCTTACATGAAAGCTTTTAAATGATATCAATTATTCAGGTGCGGTTTTGCATATCACTGACATGAAATATTTGCAATATCTCCCGGGCATTTTTGTGTAATTGAAAATATCCGTCATCTACGTGTCCCCAATTTTAAAAGGAAATGTCCCGGATATTACTTATTCACTTCTTTTTAAACGCTCAGATATTTACGTCATTTGTATTAACTGTCCCACCTGGGAAGCTTCAACAACGTTATACCGAAATATCAATCACGGCACAACACAGTAGAAATTAGACTGTAATTAGGAATCGAGTAAAACACTCGAATACTCGTTCTGTCGTTGGATGGTACTGCAACATGAAGAGATAAAATCGCAGTTAATGGTAGCAAGCTTTGTTTTCAATGTTTCCACTTACGTCTGAAATGCTTTCACAATGCCAAAAGTCTCTGAGTGAAGCTCGGCGCAAGTTCTCGATTTTAGAAGTATTAATTAACTCTGTGATAATTAGCCCGTTTAACGGAATTGCTGCCTGGAGATGTATTCTACTATATTTCGCATGAAACTTAGAGTTTATTGGGTTTAATATTGCTGCGAATAAAGCAAGTCGTAAATTGAATAAATTGCGTCCCATATATGGCGTTTTTATGGCCATCCCGAAGTTTAATTTTTAGAATGTTAAAATAGTCCAGCAAGCCTTATCTTACTGCCAAAACGCTGTACCCATTTTCACTTATACTCGGTTCTTTTCTACCCTGAATCTCATTTAAATGAGATGTTCCCAACAATAAGTATCTAGGATGTGTGTTGCAACATTCAAGTGTATGCAGTATTTATTATTATCTTTAAATCAGCTCAGTTTCAAAGGATAGTAAAAGAAAAATCGTATGAATGAATGGTGGCAGTTGAGATAGTAACAGGGTCACTATGGGCGTATATTATTGACTAGAAAGTTTTGAAATCACGTTGAGGGTGGAATTCCTATCGATTGTGAATAAATAATAATTTTAATGTTATCCGCAGTGGCAAAATAGCTTTCCCTGTGTTATAATTTGATATAATAGTGCGGATTGTTATAATTCAGAATATAAGTAAATTTTTAAAGTAACCTTGAGTTATATTGTTCTATTGTACATGCAAAAGAGTTATCATTCATTTAACGTAGAATCACTGCCTGAATGACTTTTCTTGTGGCAATGGATTTGTTTCTATTGCAAAGAACAGAAATATGTTGGGGAAGTTCTACAAAGAGCTTCTGTAGCAATGACAACCAGTGAGACAGCCAGTGGACTGTTTCACAACAGAGCATATTTAAGTGAGGTACCTCTAAAAGAAGCAAAGATCATTGAACATTTTATTGAGATTTCAATATGTAATTTTATCAAGTTAAATTTTATATAAAATTTGTAAGAACAGTAACATAACTGTATCAATTTATATTCTAAATTGAAAGTTAAATCGAGATCTTGATAGTTTTAGGTGTTTATATTTTGAAATTAACATTTTATATTTATTTAAGTATATTTGGATCAAGATATTAAAATTTTATTTTGAAGCTTATTTGATTTTTAATTGTAAATGTCCAGTCAAACTGAAATAATATGACATATTTTGAATCGTAAAAAAGATTTTTTTATGGTACTTGAATTGATAATTATTTCCAATCAGTAATATTATACTGGTTATAATCACTGTCTACAAACAGAAAAGTGCATATAAAGATAACAGTAAATGAAAACATTTGTCTAAGAAAAAGGTTTCTCATTTGCTTTCAGCTGTGGCTAGTCGTGGTTGGAATTCATTTCTTATTGACATAAGGTAAATGTCAAATCATCAATTGCAATAAACGTCAATGTGATTAGTTTATACATTCCATGCAATTTATAAAACCGTAACTAACAGAAGTAAGTTCATCTTATAGCAAAGGCAAGTCAATCTTATATACAGGGTGGGCCATTTTAATCGACACATCCGAATATCTCCGTTGGTAAGCCGAATAAAAAAATTGCAGATATAAGTTATTCAGGACTATGGGGGTCATTTGACTGTATTAATAACTTTGACCTTGGCGTCAACTTTCAAGGTCATTGTAAAACAATAAAGAAGCCGACCTGCGATTAATTAATAAAATTAAGCAATGGTAGTAAAAATCGCAGATCAACCCCCCTACAGTTTATACACCACGGCAGCTCTGAAAACTCTTTACTCACCGCGATGGCCCTAACTAACTCAAATTTCGGCGGCCTTGGATCGTAGGTTCAAATCATCAGCTGTGTACCCTGGAATGTCTTCAAAAAAGGAAAGGAAATGGAAATGGGCGCCAGAAATCAAAAGATTTCAAATAATAAGAGGAAATAAACTGCAAGTAACTAACGTTTAATTAGTAACCAATAAAAAGTCTTGAAGTATCAGTAATAAATTATCAAAATAATTAAAATGCAAATAATGTTATAACAAAGTTGTGTATGTAAACTGAAGGTTGCGACACGCATAAAATTAAAAACCCCTTTCGGGTTATTTTAATACCTTTACCAACAAATCATTCGTGGCACAAGCTTAACACAGTCATTTAATAAATCCTTCTGTTTAGGGTATTGAAAATAAAAAAGCGTGACTGTACCTTTTACAGATGGTCGAAATACATATCAAAATTGCAGCTTTAAATACTGAGCATAATTAACTATAAGCATAAAAATTCAAATGTAAAAAGCAAGAGCATGTATGAAATTGAACGTTACATGTTAATAATGGTAAAACGTATGAATTTAAATTCCAAATAATTACTGATTTAAAATGTATAAAAGTAAAATCCAGGTATTGAAGATAATTTGAGATTTAATCCCGGAGTAGCACTAACTAACCTCGAAACAGAAGCTGGACGTGAACTCCGTGAATGCGCCGAAAATTGCTGCAGAAGCATCCTCAAAAAGGCAGGAAATACGCCGAACCCAGCAGGTGTCGAAAATGCGATAAGGCAAGCGCATTGGCCTCCGAGATAAACTCGTGGTTGAAATTGGTAATTAAGAGCTAAGAAAAAATGTAATTACTATGGAGATAATAAAACAGAAAAGCGCCATCGTACCTGATCATAATCTGCCCTAGGAAACATAATGCTCATAAAAATTGGTTGAGCGCACGTAATTTGACTTAATTAAAATCAAGCCTTAGCCGCGCCGATGACGGCGGGCTTAGGTTAAGACAGCAAGTGCCTTGGACGAAAATTTCGTGCCCAAAAGAAGACTCGCACTCTGATAAGAGATAGCGCGGGTCGGGAGGGCATAGCGCAAACGAAAGGAACTTGATGCAGGTACAAAATACGCAGCTTTGGAAAATTTACGAATTCGAAATGCAAAGGGTTTATAATTCAAATAAAATTATACAGGTTAGGCCTGAAATAATTGGATAAATGGCGAAACAATTAGGCGAAGCCAAAAAATTGTTTCAATTTGAAGGTCAATTTTATGTCCAAAATGATGGTTTATAACTCGTTGGAATGACCTTGAAAAGGTCACATCAAGGTTAAATGTTGAAAATTTGTCCAGAAGACTTAGGGGACCATAACCTTGACCTTCTTGTCCTTTAGGTCAACTGTGAAAGTCATTCAAAGGTCAAAGTGGTTTTTTAAATAAAAAATTTCACTATTTGCAATAATTGTATTTTTTGCACTACTAGTCTCAGAACGCACCGTTATTGGTCTATCGTTAGGTAGTCAGTTGATTTTCTCTACCAAGGGAGAGAAAGTAAAATAAACAATTTTCACCGTGGTAACTAATAAATTGCTAAGTTACCAAATATGACTATTTTAATTTTGACGTTTTAAAGAGCTGTATTGTCAGGTTGACAGTTAAAATATTTTGGAAATTTGTTGGGAATTTAGGTATTAAGCCGTTTTGTAGTGCAAAAAATAGTATATACACCACGGTAGCGAATCGTCTTATAACCTTCGCGCTTTAGATACTTCGCGCTGCGCGCTTAGTATCTAATATGCGCTCAGGTTATAATACTGCGCTTTGCTACCTTGATGTATAATACACTATTAATTCAAAATTAAAATTCGGGCATAAAAGGGAATTTGAGGCTTCATTTCTATTAAAATAGAATTATTACATAAATAAAGTGTAAAATAAATGTACATTTTACATAATTAATATTAATATACTAAATTGTGCAAGATGTATTGAAAGAAATCTTATTTAAATTACATTTATTACAAACAATTAAAACTTACACTAATTACATTGTAAATAAATAACAATGTAATAAAAAAAAATTACTGGCAAAAAAATCGACTTTGACCTTCGAATGACCTTCACGGTTGACCTAAACGACAATATGGTCCAGGTTATTGTCTCCTAAGTCTACTCAAATATTTTTTCGCCCTTAAATCACCCAAATTCGAAAAAACAGCTTCTGGACGGATTTTCAACATTTAACCTTGATTTGACGTTTTTAATGTCACTCCAACGAGTTATAAACTATCATTTTGGACATAAAATTTTCCGCTCTTTCCGAATCCGCCGTCAAAAATAGGAGTTCCTATTAAAAAAATAATTTTGACCTTCAGATTACCTTGGAAGTTGACGCCAAGGTCAAAGTTATTAGTACAGTCAAATGACCCCCATCGTCCTGAATAACTGTTGTCTGCACATTTTTTTTTATTCGGCTTACTAACGGAGATATTCGGATGCGTCGATTAAAATGGCCCACCCTGTATATATAAAGAAAAGTCCTGATTCACTTACTGACTCATCAACGCCCAGCCCAAATCATTGGACCTAGAAAGCTGAAATTTTGCACAGAGGTTCCCTTTATGACGTATACAGGGAATAAGGAAAGATATTTGGAAATTCAACCCCTAAAGGAGTAAAATGGGGGTTCCAATTTTGTATGAAAAAATAATATTAAATAGACATTTCGACTTGAAACTTCGTAGGAGTAGTTCTAAGAACAAATAAGCAAACACGTATTTCATGATTTTCCGAAAATCAACCCCTTAGGGGGTGACATGGGGTAAATAAGTCTAAAAATCGATATGGGTGTCGCTATTGAGGTTTTTAGGGTCGTTGATTGCAAAAATGGCATTTATTTTTAAGTCCAAGAAGGTGGACATGACATAAAATTAAAACTCTATAGTGGTAAACGGGGTTTCGGAGACAAATTATTTTTGGGCAGAACAACGTTTGCCGGGTCAGCTAGTGTACTGTATTGATATAACATCAATATAATTTGTCATATACATCAAAAACAGGGTATATTACATGTGGACCAGAAGTGAAATAAAAATAATACTTATGTAAGTTATTAACAAATGCTTAACTTTATGTTTTGAACGGAAACTCCAACAACTAGAATAAGAAACAACGTTATTTTTTATTAGAGCTATATATTGTTTAATGCAATATCTCAATGTTCTATCCAAAAGAAAGAAATTAATTCATCCAGCACGTTTTGCTATCTAAAAGAGTTAAAACAAAACTCAAAAGACTACCAAAGAAAACCAAATGTAATATTGTAAATACACATTGTCTGTTACAAAAAAATAAAGGGTGAGATACAAAAGAAACCTAGAGGTAATATAATAAATGCAAGTACAAAATCGCGGAAAGGAAAACGAAGAACCATAAAGAGAAAATTCGTCGCGTCGAAGTTCTTCTTGCGTTATCGGGATTACAGATCAGTAACTGGCCAGATATAGTCAAGCATAGAGGTTGCGTGTGGTATGCTATTTGATACCGTGAATATCACCGTTTGGGCAAGCATTGCCGTGCCAATTTTGGGAAAATTAGGACTATTGTCGAATACTTAACTCCCAAAACGCAGTCTACACATTTGAAATTCCGAATTCCATCTGGTTTTGAGTTTCGCTGAATTTTGCATTGACCGAGTCAGATACATTCAAAGGGATACCTTGCATCTATCTACCATTTTACAACCACCATGCAAAAGCACGCTGGAAAACCTTTGAACTGCCGCTATTCATTCTTCATCGTCTCACCAACACAGTTCTGAAGGGGATTTCGTCACATCACATATCTTTCTCTTCTTCTTCTTCGTATCCTCTTGACAGAGGAGTCGTGATCGGCTTTATTCGTCAGGTTCGGTTCACATCACATATAAGACCACCTAAATTTTGCTTCAAAATTCTGCTTTTGTTTCCGAGTCTGCAAATCTTGTTTAACTTAGGCATCCAGTGATCAATAAGAAGGGCCAAGATTTTATGCAACGCTCAGAGTATGTGCATTTCCTTAATTTTCGAATTTTTCCGGCGCTTGAACTGCATTTCAGCCGTCCAATTTATGTTATTACTAATGTTGCACATGTAATTTACCGCTAATTCATAATGTACTAAAATAAGATTTTGTATGCGCAATTCAAATCAATGTACGGTTGTGAATCGCAGTACGTAAGAAATTACACTAAGAATGAACTCCACACATTCGTAAACCGCTGCTTAAGAAACACATAACAAATTTGCTGACCGCAAGTAATATCAAATGCAGAATTGCGGCATAGAAAGGACCAAATAGATATAAAACGCTGGTATCAGAAGCAGTAAATATGGGTGAATTCGCCACATGTTAAAGAAGAATGCTAAGAGATCTCCCGCAAGTGTTTTGCAATGGAACTCACAGTTCAAACTACCACTTGGAGGAGAACGGTAGAAAGTAAAACTGGAAAAACAACTGCCCTAGCCCACAGTGATGGCAGAAAACCGTAAGCAATGGAAGAAGTTCAACTCATCCCTATGCCCCTTAAGGAAATAATAAGAGATATTTGTATTATGTATTTTAGCAAGTGAGTTTTGGGGAATATCATCAGTTTATCGATATTACTTTTCTCTGTGGTATCTGTACCGCAGCTAACATATTACGTAACGTAACGTCACGAGAAGAAGGTAGAATTCTTTAGGCAATGTTGATTTGGCAGCCACAGCTACAAGGCTGACCAGAGTCTTTAAATTTACGGCACAGTCGAGGCAAAGCAACCATAGGAAGCCGGAAAATAGCCACACAATATACCATACCTACATTTCAGTGGCAAACCAATCATTAAGAGCGCCAGGTTCAGTAACTTACCGTAACACTTCGCTGACCCATACGAAATAGTCGAAATGCGACGTAAGATAAGTTGCAAAAAATATAAATATTTAAGAAAACCGCAACTATTCTCAAACGGCGTCAACAAAAGGTTTGTTAGCGCCATTAACCTTAATACATCAAAAGACATGTTTTTACGTAAGCATTTAGAAGCTAACAAATTAATAAGTAATACAGAAATATACAAACAAAAAGGTTGGATTAGATAAAAGCGCACAGAATCGACTGAGCGAAGTATACAAACCCCAATTGAGGTGAACTCTAACGAGTGCCCCAAAAAATGCTATTTGGTAAAATAATACACGTATTTCACCGCACGATAAGGCTCCCTTGAGTAGACATAAAAATAGATACGGTACAAATTATTGTATTAAGAAAAAACAAGTTCTTTGCATAATTGCCGGATGGTGCACGTATATTAGTAAAATTACTCATTTACTATTATTAACAAATAAAAAGGTAGAAGAACTGGTCCGAATATGGGATAGGGTTTTAATATGAGCCCCCGTCTTTTTTTTACACAAGTAAAGCCATCTATCTATCTAGTAGGTAAATTTACACGGCACGTGTTGCTGATTACTGTTGTCAGATCCCGCTATAATTGCAGCTGTTGTTAATCTAAGGGGTGGGTTTGTGTATTAATAATTTTGCTAGCTAAGTTTAATCAGCACAATTTTAATATTTCTTGATAGTATTTAATTGTTTATTTCGCTTAATATGACAAAATGAACGTTTAAAATTGCATTCTAGCGGGAATTTTAAATGTAAAATGGATGGCTTGATGATAACTTATAATTTAAATTCAACGTAAACATTGTGCAATATGGGCCCCCTGAAAATAGGGTTGCAATGTGCATTTGGGGGGGGGGGGCTGTTTTATGATGATGCTACGGGAGAGCTCTGGGTTTAATGTCTAATCTGTCAACTGTGGGCCCATGAACAGTGTTCTGGTGAAGAGAAGGACAGAAGGACGACTATGATGTATGTGATTTCTGTCACTAGTTTGCAATTTTTTCACTTTAGAATAGATTTTTATTTGTGTTTTTGTATTAAAAAAGAGTTTATAATATTATATAATTTACGTTCCTGTTATAAAAAGAGTTTTCGTTCATTTTCGTAAGGAGCCCATATTTAGTGCTTCTACCTCATCTGACACAAATGTGCATAATTATATATATATATTTTTTGCAAAAATAAATGTTATATTTCTGAAAAAAGTATATTGGAGTTTCATTTCTAAGTCCTTAAACTACATATGTAATTTTTAACGCATTATCAAATACAAAGAATAACAAAATTATAAAAAAAAACAAAATGGGATCCCATATTCGGACAGTTCCTCTACAGAGCAAAAATCAGGAAACAGTAAATGGCATTAGATAAAAAACAGATGGTTGTTCACTAGAAGCAAAATTATCATCAAGTTAAATCAATAGAAAAGGTTCAATCACAAGTTGAAGATCTACGCTGAGCATTTCCCATGACGGGAGCGATTCAATAAGCAATGTGTTTCTCCCGTACCAGGAGGCGTGAGATGCGACACGTCTGGACGGGCTCGCCATTGTAGATGTTCCGGCTTTTCCAGGGGTCAAATCAGCGATCCAACAGGAGGGAAGGACAGCAACGTTAAGGCACTTCACACGTCCTTGGATTTTCTACAGGTAGCACAGCGAATCTTAAGACTCATTTAAAAATATCGGAGCATTAACGCAAAGTATCAATTGTAACAAACAAGAAAAGATAGCAGAAAAGAAAAAAATGAAGAAGAAAAGGGCCTGAAAATAATCTCGATAAAACATTAAACCACGTGAAAGCAGAGAACACCAAATCCTACCTTAGATTTCGGGCTTCCAACGAATGTTTTGCTTCCGGAACTGCTGTCAGATTCTGAACTAACCAGATGGGTGCATCAATTCACCAAACACCAATTCCTCCCCATATTCTCAGACTAAATTCGAGAAAAAGCGTCACCAAAATAAAACCCGGAACAAACACGCCATGTAGCTTTGGAAGTAAAATCAAGAATCGTAACAATTTTTGACAAGGAAATCGAGGCCGAAAAAGTATCTCCAACTGGAAACTGGGTTCGAGCAGTTTTCGAAAGAAAAGAATACCAACCACTAGAAACTATTTAAGCAACTTAAATGCAACACTTCGTTGGCAGTTCCCGGACCCAGAGCTACAGCGGGTATAACTTTGAAGTAATACTTGCGGATCATCACAACAGTCAAGCGAAACATTTGGTAATGTGAATTACGTTAATTCGCAAATTAAAAAAATGTTACAGTCGGTAAGATTCGAACCTACGCTCCCAGAAGGAATTAGATTTCTAATAAGGCGGCTTTACCACTCTGACAGGAACTGTAAGTAATATACATGCTTATCGTTGTATTATGAAAGAGGGGGCGACGACCTTAATTAATATTCCCGATCACGAACAAAATCATCCCGATCGGTGACAGTAAAGCATGACATAAGCAGGCAGACTCACAGGCACAACATACGATTATATATAAGGATTTCACACTTCAATTATTATACATATGAGAATTATTCCGTTCAACTCAAAAGTCCAACAACTTAAAGTAATCTGAAAAATAAAGAAGGGACTAGTTACATGATTTAGATTTCATGTAACTTTTGTTTGCGAAAATAAACACAAGTGCCAATAAAATCTGTAAAAATGCACTGTCTTTTACGCTTTTGATATGTCTCTCTCTCTTCGATTGCTTTCTAATAGAGAATCAACAGTTTACTGTATAAACTGGTGATTCTTTATTCGAATCCGCGTTATTATATAAAACGTCATGCGTATGTTGTTTCTGTTTAAAAATGTTTTTTTCACTACCTCATTTGTGAGTGATCCTTACACTGTCAAGTTTGAGGGATGTAGGAAACATTTACAAAATTGTTACAGTTTCCTTGACAATGTAATAACTTCCCTAGAGAAGTGAATTACTTACATCCCGCATGTATTACAACTGATAAGATGCCATGTCTGCCACTTGGTTAACACGAAGAAAACCATTATCATTCGTACTATTATCTATTTTTAATAAGAATACAATCACATAGCTCACAAAACAGCATTTGCTATCGTATTCACAAATTTTTTCCAAGAATTTTTCACAGTGCATTTATAACTGTCAAACAAAACGTCACAGCGCTATAAGGCTACTACAATTTAGCAAATGTCATAATTTTAGGCCAGATATTACCTACCATTTACTTTACATAAGGAAATATTGGTAGTTAAAAAAATTATGTACTTTACACAGGATGTAGGAAGATTTACACCACCTGGTACCTTGCTACCCTCGTTCGCTTCGCTCACTCAGGCATCAAACGGTCCTCGGTAGTGTAAATCTTACCTACATCCCTTGTAAAGTAATATACTATTTTCGACGTACAGTGCTTTACTTCTTTTTAAGATAAAGGAAGTATTGGATTCACTCTAAAAATTCGAAATTGAGTTTTCAACAGATCTTTACGTTTTAGAATCCCCTGAACCCAAAAATACATGTTTTTGTTCATTGGTCTGTCTGTGTGTCTGTCTGTGTAGCTGTGAACAGAATATCTCAAAAACGCAAAGAGGTATGGCGTTGAAACTTTATATCGTAATGGTATTAGGCCCACGGCTCGACTTTGCTAGCAGTGCAACATGATGAACCATTCAGTAAGCACAGAGTTGGGGTGTTTTATGTGGTTGCAATAATTAGCTTAACATTCAAACAATGAATGCATTGGTAAAGAGATGTCAGTAATAGTACAGTAATTGAGTAAAAGGAACGCAAGGGGCAAAGCTTGTTTTTCACAGGGGTCGAAGTTGACTTTCAAATATTAAATAATAGGTTTGTGCAAAATGAATAGCCAAACCGAAAGAAAGTAATAGACACAAAAAGGTTTGCTATGTGCATGTAAAAGAAGCGTAAATTTCAATTAAGCTAGTCAGTAAAATTGGTGAGGAATCGTGAATGGTAAAGAAAGCTGAAATAAAATAACAATACATTGCGAAAGATCAATTTTGAAAAGCAGGCAGCAGGACATGCAAGAAGCAAATAAGAAGTGATGAACTCTATAAATAATCAGTGCATTAAACGTTAGTGAAAAGCAGAGCAATTAATAAGACGTGTATGTGTGTGGCACAAAGAAACAATTTAGATTAAGAAAAAGACAATATTTTAGTCTGTAAGAAATTTGAAAATGCAAAATTATGTACTCAAACTTATTTCTATTATGTACTAAAATCAAAACTTATTTCCGTTAGCATTGTAACTATAGCAGCGAGATTTGTTTTTGTTTGCAATAACGGAAAACAACAGGAAAAAAAGAATAATTATTAAGCTTGACATTGTGAAATTTGTGCTCCACTTCAATTAAAGTTTTTATATAATAAATGAGCATTTTCAAACCTGAAAAGTATATTATTGTGTTGTGCACGTGTCAAAGTTTATATAGGAATGTTTGTGGAGGTTTCCGCAACATAAAAATAAAATTTTCTCCAAGAGCATCTCCGACGACTTCGGCAGCAGTTCAGTTCGGGATTCCGATATCCAATTCCGGCCAAGATAAGGGTCCAGAACCAGGGGTCTTCACTGCTACACATCTGGCAGGACTGCAGGAGTGCCTCCGCCAGCATCAACACCAGAGAAGGCCGTTCCAGAGGCAGATACCAACTGGGGTCATCTTCGAGCATTGCGGCCGCTACCACCGATTAGTAAAGGTTGGAAATTTGCCTAAAATAACAGTGTTATCGTGCGGTATTCGAGAAGCATACAAGAATAGGCCTTACTGAAAAAGAAACAAGCTTGTTCAGGGCTCCACCAAAGGCGCAGTTTGAAAAATAAGCAAGGCGTCCCAAATTTTGAGGTTATGCGAAGGTATCGAAGCGTCCAGTTAAAATAATTGCAAAATTTAAGACGGCGTCCATCTGATGTCACGATCACTGAAATAAAAGAAGTTATTTGCCGCCAAAGCGAGAAGATTTGAATAAATACCTTACGAATGTTTATAATTTCGCTCGTTGTTACGTAAACACCGCTGACTGCACGACTCAAGCTATTTTGTGCGATTTTTGACAGATTGGTAACTACCGCGCATTCGAACTAATTCCGGTGTACAGTACCGCACCAGATAAATTGTAAATTAGGAACTCACCCTGGGATTAAAGAGTTATTGTTCTACTGAGCTAGTGTTTTTCCAAATTAATTGCAGCTAAATAAACTATTGAAAAGGGCATACAACCAATTATTTTGTGCAGTAAATTAGTACGGGTCACATTTTAACCAGCCTAATAAAATCACAGGCAAAGTTCAAACACAATAATAACATTAAACAGAGGATTGAGCATTTTAGGATTTTGCTCTGGCTTTAATATAGCAATTAAATTAATTAATAATTATAGCAAATTATATTTAGTGTCCTCAAAGTAGAGCCTTTAAAATATATACGTTTTGTGTACTATCTAGATGCGACAGCAACGTTTTGAAAAAAATCGCATAACCGAAAGTATGGTGTTTACTCTTGCGATTTTTCAGTTTATTCGATTTTTCAAAAACGGCTCTAACAATTTTTTTCAAACTTCACGTTTTTATTACATTTTTAATGTGTATTAATGTGAGATAAGTGATTTTCAAGTTGAATACCTCTAAAATGGGTTTCTTTTGTTTTTTCTCCTATTTTTTTTTTTTATTAAATATTAAAGTACCTCGACTACCAGGGTCTTTGGTACTAATTTTAAATATTACATAACATTATAATATTATGATATTACAATATGGTTACATTTATAACAGTTGTAAAAGACCAGTGTTCTTCAAAAACAGTTTTAGTTTGTTCAATTGGTCGGTAGCATTGGTTAATACATCGCACAGATTGTGTCCTAGCTGACATACGTTACGGTGATGTTCATATTTCCGGCATTCGCATATTAGGTGTCTTATGGTTACATATTCATTACAAGTGTTGCACACTGGAGGGGGGTTCTGTTTCATTATTAACTCCTATTTTAAATAGAACACCCGGTATATTATTACATTTTTGAATTCAGCTTAAAAATTTTAGAGAAAATCGTACGACATTCATTAATGACCAATAGAAAAATTAGTTCAGGAGCCGTAACCAAGACAATAAAAAAATTTCTTAGAAATTTTTTGTAGGTAGACATTACTTCTTTTTAGGGTTTGTGTCGTTACGATTTTCTTACCGAATCTGCATTCGAGCATTAATTCATATCCGGAAATTATTTTTCGTGCATTCCAACAACGTCCTGATTTGCCCTCGCGTCCCGCTCGGGCAAATTAATACGACGTTGTTGGAATGCACTCAAAAAATTTCCGGAAAGAATTAATGCTCTTATGAGATTATATGTGAAAATTTATCTCTTGAACTAACGCTCTATTTTGTACGGTTTCAGTAGAATTTGCAATTTCTGAAAATTTGTTACAAATGCTTAAAAATTAAAAATCTAATTTTTAACTAATTATAAGATCACTGTAAAAGGAAGTTGTGTGCGTGTATCACACCAGATTTTTAATATTTTTAAATTAAACTAATCTGCTCCATACGAACTTATAATTCCTCAGCACATTCTTATTTCATTTTGCAAACGCTACGAAAAATTGAATAAATGTGTAAATTGATAGATACAAATCGGCGTTCTCAAGCAATATACACATTTTAGCGTAAAAAGCAAAACAGTTTCTTTCTTGTTTTCCTTGCGGTTTCTCCACTGACAGATAGAGGCTGTTTTTTACGGCGAACATAAATCACACGGCACTACAGCCCAAAAGCGTCGATATAGCCCTAAATACCTTCATCCGAAAATGATTTATGGGTAAGATATAGTGCTCCTTTAAATTTATAAGGTTACTCAAGGAAAAATTGAAATCAAAATTTAATCGTGTAATAGTCTAGCTTACACAATCGGGATCGCTTGTAGTTGAAATAAGAATCGAAATATAACCCATCCAAACAGTTCAAAATATGTGTAACATATCCAATATGGCTAAACTCGTTTATGTTACGCTGATTAAAATTGCCTCTATTAAAGGTGGTTGCTGGTTAATAAATGACCTGTAACGCGGGTTTTTCAGTCAGACTTTAATTTTAAATTTAGCTATAAACAATGCATTACAGCAGGTTGAAAATCGATGGCATAAGAAGTATAGCATATGAGAGCTAAGCACCAACAAAGGTACTATTAATCACCATAACTATTTGTTAATGATCAAAATATAGAAATACTGAATCTAATTGTGACTGGTTTCAATTAGCACAAACATTTTAACGCTGATAAATATTAAAATGAACGTCTTCAAAATGGAAACACGTATAAAAGATTCCTTCAAGCCACTACAGAAAATTCGGCTTTTGGCCAACAAATTGTTAAGCATTAAAGAAATCCTTTACTTTTTTATTCGAGCTTTGCGCTTTGCCCCAACACACTCAGTGTTAAATTGAAGCAATGCCGAAAGCATTAAATATTAAAACCACTTTTACTGGCGTTACAGATTTTAAGATTTAATGTAATTCGGGTTTCTCAAAGTGCGGTTCTGGCTGTAAGTTGGCCGGTGTTTTAAACAACGCTATTTGAACTTCTAAATGTCTAGTCAAATCACCTTCATTAATCTAGGCGAGACTGAAAGTTGAAACTAACGCCAAAAAAATTCAATTAAAACGAATTCTATTGAATGGTGTATAAGAACTTTTTTGTTGCCGAAGAGAAGAAAATTACATTTTTTTAAATCAAGATTTCAATTACAGGTCATCAATGAATAGATCCCTATAAGTTTCATTCTTGCAAAATTATTTTTATTTTTGAGACGCTTGTAATAAATGTAGTATAAAGATATATTTCCACAAATCCCACTCGGTATAATTCCGAGTTTCTGTAAATATGCAAATGGGAGTGATTATGTACAGTCAAGAAAATTATCGAAACATTTACCTGTCTGAGTTCCACACACTTTTGTTCAATACAGATAAGTACAATAAATTATAACAATCAAATAAAAGATTATTTGAATGTAGTCAAATTAGCGAATTCGTTATTTTGTCCGGGAAAATTCTTCAGCTCCGAGATTTGGAATACACCGTTGTTCGTGATCTCTGAAATAGCTTATGTGTCTTCAAAATATGCGAAACTGCACTGCGCTTTGTTACCGGCTAAAATCGATATTACGACAAGAACAACCAAAGGCAACACGTTGGGATGCCAGTTTGCTACAGGCTAAATGCCACTTTCCCACAAGGCTCTAATTAGTAATAACTTGGTACAGAATAAAATAACTACATTACGGCAAGAGCGCCAGTTTGTTACAACCTAAACGGGACTTCCGACAAGACACTAATTAGCTGAATGGCTCAATTCGAGAGGGAAATTACATAGTACCGCTGCCCCAGCCCGTAACAAAAACGACGTGCCGGCGTCGCTACAGTGGAGCTAAGAATGGTTCAACACGAGATTACACAGGGCAACGGCCTAATAAAAAAAAAGATTTTAAATGCCAAGGCGCCACCCCATGCTAATAAGATAAATACACAGGTGAGCCCACTGAGGAAAGTGGGAGCAAAATGGGTACACCTTCTAACTTAAACCTTGGCTATGTTTGGTCGATGGGCCACGAAAAACAGCGTTGAACTTACTTTGGGGGAAAACTCTTGTACAGCTAGATAAACTCCTTTCACAAAAGAAAACACATACTAAAATCGCATGCAAACATCGTAATCACTAATTATCAACAAGAAAAGCACAGTTAAATAAAAATGAACCGTATTAACAATAATATGCAAAGGTTTAATAAATAAATGCAACGAAATGGGTTAGTAGGGGTTAAATAATATTACGTAACATCTTGAACTAGTTAAATACTTGACAACAAACGAACTAAATGACTCGCAAACGGTGACAACAATAAATGATCAAAACGCTGATTCATAAACAGTAATACATGACGGTAAACAAATAAACGTGGCTTAAATGCGATACATACTTCAATTGCCACAACGTTAGGTTAAGCAGGAACATAAAATATGACGGTAATTAATTGATTCGACATAATGACAACTACAATGGTTCAAACGGTAAATACTACATTGATAGCAACGTTACCCACACTTCAACGAAATGCTACGTGTACCGCAAACTATAGCACTGTAAAACTAATACATACAATGGTACCTTAAGGGGCTCCTTAGCTGCGGTTGACGTCCAACGGAGCTGCACGTGGTCGCTTCCCAAACAAACTGCCGAAGACGTTTCAAGACGCTACACAATAATAACGAGATGCTGCCGACAGAAGAGGTCTAGCATCCCCCAATCAAGGGCAAATACAAAGTCCGAGACGATATGGTTTGTGATGTTCAATAAGCCTCCAAGAGAATCCCCCGAAAATAATCCATTAAACCACGTGAATTGAAGCTGCCCACTTCACGATAAGCTAGAACTCCAAGGCTTACAGCGGCATCGAGACTTAACAAAACCTCCAACACCGTCCGCAAACAACTAACACGTGCAGATCAAACACCGAATGCGGGAAATGTCACTTTTACTCGGAACCCAATAATTGCGATCTCTGATCGACGGGACTTCAGATATCGGGACAAAATATGCGGCACGCACAAGCAAAAGTAGCAAACAGTAACCGTTAATTAAAACACCTTAATTGCGACACTGCCCGACGAAGACCAAAACCTCCGCCGTGGCGATACCAAAAACCACGTTTTGCTTTGCCGGGAACTGTCGTAAAAATCTCCTGAAAGAAGCCCAAAGATTGCACACATGCTTGCACGAGGCCAGACAGGCGGGGGAAAAAAGTTCCCTCTCACATTCTTACACACAACGACTATTTCTATAGCGAAATAATTCTTGACTTAAATCGAGCGGTCCAACCAAAATTATGCCGCTTCGAAACAACGGCTGAAACACGTGTTCGTCTGTCTCGCTTGCACTCACAGAGATCGATTCCTTCTAGCGCTAAATATTGCCTACAAAGGCGGATCGATAAGACAGAATGTGTGCTACTAAAGCAGGAAACAGGCACATGGTTCGGAATGCTTTTATTCAGGCGGGGTTTTAAATTCGGAATCGAGAAAACAATACAAATTAGCCGTAGGTTCATAAAAATTTAAAATGTCCTCACATCTTTACAAATTAAAATCATAGAGTAAATATAAGAACTCCATTAATCTTTAACTGGTGTTGAAAGTTTATAGACCTTCAGTGTATTTTGAAAATACTACCATTTATTTAAATGCACATTTACTGACTATTTGAGTATAATCAAAAACACACTAGGAGACAAATAAACACCAACAATTTTGGGGCATCACCACGCCAACTATGTTGCAAATCAGCCACCATGCCAGCTGAAGATTGAAAACATTTATAAAAATACATTTAATCGAGTCAGTCTGGAGGCTGTCCCAAGAAAGTAAGGTTTCAAAACTATTCCTAAATTCTAGCAGATGTTCGTCTGCATTACAACTCCCACAATGGAAAGCAATATTGATAAACTTGTAACGAGAATACCTCCAAAACTTTTTTCACAGCATGCAACGCTTAAATTTACTTCTAAAAACGCACAAAATACGCGGTAATTTACCCACACAAAATCTTATCATGCTAAATTTGCGGTAAATCACACATGCAATACGAAATAATAAAACATATATAAATTATCTGAGGGCACTTTAATTACAAGATGCGGAAATAAAGCCAAATTACAGACCCCGTGCGTCGAGTGAAATCTTGGCCGGGTGATGGCTCGCTCGCCGCCAAAAGTTGAGCGATGTAAGCGGGCTCGCAAATGGAATTCGTAGCTCAAAAACGAAACCAAAATTGAGAGCTCCAAAGATGCCCACGCGCAAAACTGACATCAATTCTACACACAATATTGGAAAACTTTTCGTAGGGCTTGATCGGAAGTCGGAATTTCAGATGCGCAAGAAGCGTTTTAGGAAGCCGTCGGAATTTGGATAAAATTAACAGGGTGATACTTTTCCAAACAGCTACAATCACGGACCCCCACTTGTCCATGCATTTAAAAGCCAATAGTGGAGTGAAATCTCAGCCTGACCTAACATAGTATCATAGCGAATTTGTTTTATATTCTAATTATAAATAACACGAAAGAAGGGACCGTCCAAAATCAAAACTTTTAGTAGAGAAACTTCTGCCTGCTCGGTGGTAAAGTTGTTTAAGACTCTTGCCAAAATTATTCAGCTTTATTTTTCATATTTCTTGAGTGGTTTTCAAATACGACTGTAATAGTCACGACTCATCTTCTACTACTTGATCTTGACTCTAATCTTAACTTTGATCTTGGTCTTGTTGATTTTCGTCACAAAAGTATCTTCTCTAGAAACATCGCACAATGCGCTATACAATGCCCCTTAAAACGTTTGATGAGAGCGCAAATTAAACAGGAAGTGAAAGAACGCAACCTTGTTAAAAACTTAATGTTTTTGTAGTATGGTGAATTACTTTGACTGTTGCTAGTTGATCCCAATAGAGTTTCTTTGTGATATTAACATCTTTGGAATCTAGGTCTATCTTCTTACGCATTTAAATACGCTCATTGAGTTTGACTCAATCAAATGCATTTTCGTAATCAATGTAACGCGGTTTTTCTTTTTGCTTTAAATTTTTGAAATCACATGATTGTTGGTTTGCTTTACTAGATAAACCTCTAATGATAGTATGCTTAGAGTATGCTTTATTTCAATGTCGCCTAAGTTATTTCTATCCATCATCAAATAGTTATTTTGTTTAATATCCTCTTCATTTGTTGCCAAGTGATTTGACTCCCTTATCAACAGTTCTAATTTTTTCTACGTATAATTTCGTTTACTTTTTATACATTTTCCATCTATTTGTCACATCTTTTTCTGATCTCATGCATGCTTATTTCACTAGTTTCTTTATATTTACTTACACTGATTTCCTTGAGCATTCCTCTAACCTACATTAGGTTTAAGATATTTGTGTCATCCAGCTGTTTTCATTTTCATATTTTGTCTTCTGAGTTTCTCAGTTGGTATATTGATAATTAATTCGTTAAGATAGCTCTAAAACACTCAACTGTGCTTATTTAGTGCGGCAATGCCCATTTTTTATAATGCGATTTCATGTTTTCTTTACATGTTCATATACGCAGAAAAGCTTTTCTGTATCTATTCCTTGAAGCTTGCTCACGTTGATTTTATTTTAGTCCTACTTTGTTTTTTGGGCGATCCGGGTGTATGCTTTAACTGAACACTCCATTTCAATATTTTTTGTTAATCAATATAAAATATTGTACCACCCTTAAACGAGGGGTTGACAAGGCCGCGGCTAACTCTTTTAACTCTCGGCAGAATATGGAGTGGTGTAAATACTAGGCAAAAAATGCTTCGGTCTTTAAAATTGAGCAGTAGGATTATTAAAATGTGAGCACCTTGTCGTTACTCACAACATAAAAAACAAAACTAACTAATTAATAATACGTCACCTACCTTTTGTGCTTCGCGGCATACCATATGACTCGTACGGCTAGAGGGGTTGCCGAAAGAACACAAACAAATAACAGCAATAGGGGCATTTAATTAAACCCAAAAATCGCAATAACACATGAATTATATACATAAGCCTTTAGGCTAAGTGACAGCACTTTAATTTTGTAGGACCATTATCTATCAAATGAATTAATAAACCACAAATAGGAATTGACTTCCAAGTATACAAGTCCAAAATTGCTAATTATAGCTCAAATTACAACTTCAGGATAACTACTTGTGCTATCGCAATGGACATGCTTATTTCAGCACTTTAGAAACAATTAAGTTCTTGTTCTTTAGCGTTAATAAATGATTGAACCAAAAGAGTGATTAAACACGCTTCAGTTTGGGTTTCTAAGGCCTTAGGAGGAACTGATGTATTGGGGCATTTGCCTTTGTGGATAAAAGAAGACGCTGAGAAGGGCATGTACTTACAATTTAGTTCGTTGTAATTATCCAGCGATCGGCAGGGGTGATCCTGGTGCGTTGCATCTTATCCAAGAAAACTTCTAAGCCGGAATTGGCTGCATAATTCCTAGAATCCTAAGGTCGCCACTGTTAAGAAGACAGCGAAGAGCAACAAGAGGCGGCACGGTATTCTGGAATTCCTGGCTAACGTGTAGAAGCAAATTCGGGAGGCTGAATATGCTTCATGATAGCCTCATAGGAGCCGGCCTAAATATTGAAATTAGTATGCGAAATTCAGATAGAAGAAGCATTCTTACCAACGGTATTAACGGCCGGTTGTGCAGAAAACATCGCCGCAGCGGTTTTCGTTTATTAGAAGAGATAAAATTAGATGAGCATTCTTACCAAGCTGTTTGCGCCAGTTTGCGAAGAACCAAACGCGCTAGCTACTTTCGTTTGTTTAAAAATAAGTAAGGCTTCAGCCTACCCAACAATTAGATCCGCAAGGCGAGCTTCGTGAAAAATCAATACTAATCGAGCGATCTCAGTGTTTTCCAACGACGTACTCGGAATCGAATGCCCCCTAACATGCTGCGACAGGAAAAGCTCCTCTAATTATTAAAGCGTATTGCGTAATAAATTAATTGCCGCAGATTCACAGTTTTAAATAAGGAACTATGAAGTGGATATTTTTAAATTAACGTGTAATTTTAGTACTGTTATTTTCTAATTACTATATATATATATTAATAAAGCTATTGTTTATTCCCTATTTTCTCTGTTTTTAAGAACATTTATAAGGATTTGTTACAAGAGAAAACAGTTTACATCACGTGACAATCTGTAAAGTTTCTCGAACTCGCTTTAGTGGGAAGAAGTGAGGCGCAGATTGTAAGAATAGGGGCTCGCTTGCGATAATCAACAAAATTATACTTATAAATATACGGAGACAAATTTATATAATTTTTGGGCGCTAACTGCTGTCGCTTTGCCGATGATGTTATAAGGAAATTAAACCAACAAAATTCCCCTTCAGCAATGGAAAACATGTGCGTGCTCAACTTTAGGATTTGTACGTATCTTGTTTCGTAATACCTGAACGCTTGCGTAACTGCAAGAATACGGGAAATTGCACTTCGTTTTACAAATAAAAATCATACAATAAATTTAAGAACTTTATTAAGGTGACATTCATAAAAATATATTTATGCAAACACGAGCGGAACATACAATGGTCAAAAGCAATCAATCCCTAAGAATTTTAGCTACTCGTTACGTCACGTGGCGCAATAAGGAAACCTTCTCGTGTAAAGCCGGAACTACAGCGTGGAAAAGTGGCACAAAATGAAGTACTTACCTACAATTTTTGTGACTTTTTTACGTTGCCGATACCACAAAATTACGCAGTGAAAGTGTTTAGAGCAATTATATATATTTCTTCTAGTGGGTGATAAAACAAAATGACGCGACGCACAACATGCCAAAATATTATTTCAATAGCTGCATTTTAATCTTAAATCCAATCTTGCCTGCAATAACATTTGCTGAAACGAAATTGCAAACTTACAACACCTCTACGATTATATGAAATGCATGGTTTTGTTCTTTTGCAGTTGTAAAACAGAAGTACGACGTCCAAGTCTACGATGGGTACGTGATTATTGGAAACACTGCGGTCCTAAAATGCAAGATTTCCAGCTACGTAGCGGAATATGTCATGGTGACTTCTTGGGTCCAAGACGGAGCCGTCAACATTTACCCCAACACCGACATCGGCGGCAAGTACGTCGTTCTGGCAAATGGGGATCTCTACATCAGCAACGTCGGGCCCAGCGACTCATACAAAAATTACACCTGCAGAACTGTAAATCGCTTGACGGGTAAGTTAAGTAAAACTATCTTAACTATCACTTGGTGGCTTGCAAACTTTCCGAAGGCAAATTCAAATAGGAGGTTCAAATAAACCAGACCGTTTCTGCAAGTTGGATACGCCGAAACTTAAATGTATTCCAGATATTTGCATTGCTTCAAAGTTCGACTTTGCATATGCATTTCTGCAGTAATAAATTTATGCAGAAACAATTCAATGTATATTAAAACCGCATTAAGTGTATATTTTGCGGTTTGTTTTGTAAGACTGGCTGTAATGGAAATAAAATACAAAGCTGCTATCAACTCGATGTGCCTACAAACAAGTTTACTTTATGAACTGGTCCATCCAAAATATTAATGGCAAAACAAGCAAATGTCACCACAAAATGGAACAATTACGCAGCCATCAGGGTATTTAAGCTGCTGTCTCCGTAAATAAACAGAAAATCATCACTTTTAATGTTGTGGCAAATTAAAATACGAAATAAAAGCGATTTTAGGAATATCGTTTCATTTTTTACTGTTCTTATGATTCAACGCAAATATCTCAAGAGTCGTAGATGCGTAAGAAATGTTATGGAAGTTTTACAATTTTATCTTTTTGTAATTTTTTTAGTCAAACTTAAATGTTCAAATATGGGCATCAGAAAGTTTTGTTATATTTTATATATTGATATACAAGAAATGCCTAAAACATCAAAAAACAGTATGAAATAAACAAATTAAAATAAATGTTTGGCGACTCCCTCCGTAACAAAATGTTCACTTTATTGTGGTTAAAAGTATTGTGGTGAAGCAATAAAAATTCCTAAGACTGATTTTTATTAACAATAAGAATGTGTAGAAGCTTTAACAGCGTTTGGACTAAAGCTTCCTATGTCTATGACTTTTAAGAAATGCTCTCCTTGCTGACATCTATTTGTACCGTGTAAATAAAACTTAAAAAAGCCATTTAGACAAATCTTAATATCTTCTATTCAGATTTTTGGGATTGCCAGCAAGGTACAGGTTACTTAAAAATCACCTTTTTGAGATATTGCATCAAAGACGATCTTTTTTATGACTTTTCTGAAAGTGTTCCTTGCTGATATTTCTTCTCCCGTTGAAACTATACTTAAAACATCATAGAAAATTGATCTTGGGTAAAATCTACTTTATCTTCTTCTCCATAAGGTTCTGGAATTTGCAAATTAAAAATGCATTGCAAGCTCTGAGTATTATTTAGTAGAAAAGTTTGCATCCTGCGAATCACCTAAAATGTTTTAATAAATGTTTGACAATGTTTGACGCTTGTTACAGATTGGCATTCTTTCTTATATTACTTTAAAGAAATATGCTTACCCTTAATATTTCTTCTTGCAAAAAGATACGCTTCCATAAAGGATATTTCTAATTATCCATTTAATTTTCAGACATAGCAGTTAGAAACGTATCATTATATTAGATCTCCTTTGCGTTAGTTAATACTACTTTCAATGTTTCATTTTCTCTTCACTTTTAATGATAGGATTTATCGCAAGCAAATGTCTACATTTCTTGTTCTCTCTGCATTAACCTAAGAGATGATTTTCCGCTATTCATATTTAACTAATCTATTTATAATCGGGTTGTATACAGTGTCACCGATATGGATTACTCCTGATTGACATTTTCTTCTTACTGTCTACCAACTGTGGTAAACACCACCACATGAAATATTACAAATTGGTTTTACTTCAGATTTTGTGTTACTTTAATATTTGCTAACATGTGGATTACCACCAACAGACTTTAAATCCGATTCAAAACAGCCACCAAATGCACTACCACCGATACAAATTACCACCAGATGGATTTAATACCGACTCAATCACTATTAATTCAATCTCCATAATTCTATTGGCGAGATTGAAATAATCTATCGACGGGTTGAAGAATTTCTAAAGTGATTTTAACGAAGAAATTCAGTAATAAAATTGCTGGAAAGGACCTTAAGTGCTCATTTGTGGGAGAGGCGTCTACTAAATATGTTCGTTAAAGATAATACAGTACCTTCTTCAAAAAATTACAGTTTTTATTGAATTTGAAACTAAGTATTTCCAGCACTATTAAATTCTTCTCAAAAAGTCTTTTTTAACGAACTAAGTATTCGTAATTTTGAAAGCTGACAAACTGCAACCACTTCTTTATTAGATTGCTGTCTAAAGTTAGGACAGATTTAATATTTTTTAGGAAAGGGTTATTTTCCCCTGACGTCCCCGTAAGTACTGCCCTAACATTTCTTATTTTATACGTTTATATCAATACTATCTCTTTAAACAAAAAAATATATTAGTACCTAACACTTTTATTATTTTATTCACACATTGCTTCTTTAGAGTACAAGGTATAACAAACCACTTACACCAGATTTCTTATGAAACCCACTAATCGCAGATATATGATGACTGTACTAGCGTCGACTAGAGAGTACTAAAGTAGACGAAACCAGAAATAAATTTTAAAACTTTAATGGAAAGTGAAATAAAGTTGGTCATTATTGGGTAAAGTTCTTCAAAACCAACAATCTCTTATTATCTATAAGTATATTAAAAAACCGTTTTCTTTATCAAGTTTGTTTGTGACTACTACACCGATTTTTATCATAAAACATAGATTTGGTATCACACGATCTTTCTTTCATTTCGTCGACCTATTTGTTGGAAATGGAAAGTAATATTTGCGATTTGATAATTTTCTTCGGTTCCGTAGTAATTGCACTTGCTCTTAATTTTCGGTAATCGGATTTTGAACTAATACTAATCTAAATTTGTAAAAACTTGATCGTTGATCGCTGAGTAAATCGCATAACTTTATCACTCAATAAAATTTAAATTAATACCTATATTATGTTTTTTTTTTATATTTTTACAGGAAAATAATATTAAACTCCAATAATAATCGAAAGTGGTACATAATATCCAAATATTTCTAAAACAATCTTTCAAAATTTTACCGAAGTCTGTTTTCAAAAACAGGACCCAGTCGTAGTCATTCAAATTTGATCTGGGCTCACCTACTTATGGTACCTACTATTCTTCGGCCGATGCCAACATTAAATATATTCTTTATCTAGGCTTTGTTAATAACAATTTTTGTCAAAACCTTCTACAATGAATGGTTTTAAAATAAAAATCTGCTGCTGATGGTTTGCTGCACCCTATATAAAGCACACATGATTCTATAAAACCGTGGACACAAGCAAAAATGAAATGACTACCTTCCGTAGTTTCGCTCACGGCAAAATCATAAAATTTATACAGAGCTGACGCGTATTTTTATGTCCACTTTATTAGACGCAGAAGGCCGTTGATCTTAACAATGTATTCCATCCACGAACTGACTTTTTGATCACGGTTATTTCTCCTGAAATTGTGTTTTCTAGCCAATCAATCACTTATCTGTTGAATGGCTACACCTCCAGAACTTCCGAAAATCAATCAACGTTTAAGAACTTCAAGCGTAAGAATAATTGAAAAGATTTTACCTCTCGCGAATTCTGCTAGTTAAACGATTCTTTAGAAAAATTGCCTCCATTTCTTCTTCGGATATTCGAGATGGATTCACGTTCACAGGAGTGTATTTTCCTGTTATTCTCTAATTACTCGTGCCAGAAATAAAAATCTAATCATACTTATATGCCGTTTAGGTGAAGTACAAATTAGTGCATATCCTGGCCGAGTAATAATAACCGAACCAAAGGGTAACGTACAACCAAGAATAACTGTAGACAAATATAACGCCCGCCGCGTAGTCCTTGGGGAGGATGTCACGCTTCCTTGTGTGGCACAAGGACGTCCCGTACCTGGATATTATTGGAAAAGGGAACTCCAAGGACAAACCGTACCTGTTGCTTTAGGAGAAAGAATTTCCATAATATCAGCTGGGCTGCTTAAAATATCAAAGGTAGAACTCGTTGAATTAAATTTCTTACTCTAGCTATTTTATAGCAATTTATAAAATAATAAGTCACTAATGAAATAATGTATCCCTTATTCAGGTACGTCTAGAAGATCGTGGAGTGTACATATGTTTCGCCAACAATTCTGCAGGCGAAGAAAGCGTCCGCGTCACTTTAGAAGTAACCGCGCCGCTTTCCGTACATGTCCAACCCCAAGTTCAAATTGTTGACGTAGGGAAAGAAGCTAGTTTTCAGTGCATAGTAGGGGGTTACCCCATATCGCAAATCAACTGGCTGCATAACTCCAAACCGGTAGCGCCCGATAGCAGGGTTGAAATGATGGCGGATCCCCCTAGACTTACAATTCGCCAACTTTCTAAAGACGACAGAGGAATGTACCAATGCGTTGTGAGTAATAACTGGGATCAAGCGCAAGCCACCTCCGAACTTGATATGGGAGATGCGGGCCCGGAATTAATTTATTGGTTTTCTGAGCAAACACTTCAGCCAGGTCCCACAGTCTCGCTTAAATGCGTTGCATCTGGCAACCCTCCGCCACAGTTCTCATGGACTCTAGACGGTTTTCCGATTCCCGATTCTCCCAGGTTTCTTGTGGGACAGTATGTCACCATTCAAGACGATGTTATCAGTCATGTAAATATAAGCAACATAAAATCTGAGGATGGAGGAGAATACACTTGTACAGCACATAATACAATTGGAAAGATATCACACAGTGCAAGAGTCAACGTATACGGACTCCCTTTTATCCGCGAAATGCCAAAAATTACAGGAGTTGCTGGAATGAATCTCGTCATTAAATGCCCCGTAGCTGGATATCCCATCGAAACGATTTCATGGGAAAGGGATGGACAGTTGCTGCCAATAAATCGCAGACAACGTGTTTATACCAATGGTACGTTAGTAATAGAGCAAACTCAACGCACAGAAGACGCTGGCACGTATACATGCCAAGCCCAAAATCGTCAACGGCATTCGGCCAGAAGAGATCTGGAAATCCAGATTAATGGTAAAATCTTGCTTAAAGCAGTATTTCAATTTTCTAATCAAATATTTGTCTAGTGCCGCCAAAAATTATACCTATAAACCCAATGACTGATATTCTGAGAGAAGGAATGAGGGCTGCAATTACTTGTCAGATTATGGAAGGCGATTTACCCATTACCTTCCGCTGGGAGCGAAATGGAAAAACTATATCAAATAATGTTGTAGAAGGAACGACGGTCAGAAGAATTGACGAATTTTCTTCCTCGTTGATTATAGAAAAAGTCAGTTCAACTCACAGTGGGAATTATACGTGTGTTGCTAGCAATATTGCTGGGTCTGAAAAATACATCGTTCCACTAACAGTAAATGGTATGCTTTCATATACTGTAATTCGATTACGTAAAACATTAAATATTGTTTTAGTGCCTCCACGATGGACAGTCGAACCATCAGATTCCAACGTTGCCTCGGGACAAGAAGCCACTCTTCACTGCCAATCCGTTGGTTATCCAAATCCTGTAATCACCTGGAGAAAAGCCGTTGGTAAGGTAAAATAACAATGGGGTTATATATTTGCCTCACAGGTATTGTTTCTTAACAGGCGAGCAACCAGGAGAATACAAGGACTTTTTATTCGAACCCAACGTCCATCAATACCAAAATGGATCACTCAGTTTCGTGCACATATCTAAAAATGATGAGGGTCACTACTTATGTGAAGCTAAAAATAATATTGGTACCGGTGTAAGCAAAGTGATTTATTTAAAAGTTAATGGTAAGTTAACATCAGCATCAACATAAGTTGAGCAAAGCAGAGCAGAATGATCAGTTCAATTTTTTTTAAATGTTTACATTTTTACGTCAGTCAATTGGATAAAAACAAAAGAACAAAACTGTAATCGTGATTTCAAAATATGTTTCCAGCCCCCGCACATTTTCCACAAAAATCTAAGGAGTTACAAGTGGTAAAAGGAGAACAAGCACATTTGCAATGTGCAGCAAGTGGCGACACCCCCATGGAAATTTCGTGGAAAATGGATGGGCAACACATTTCCAACGAAGGAGACCAACGATACTCCATCAGAGAACAAGCACTGGCAGAAGGAATGGTATCAGAGCTGGGTATTGAAAGAACGATAAGGCAAGATTCGGGAATGTTTGCGTGTTATGCCACGAACACATATGGTCATGACGAAATGAATATACAGTTAATCATTCAAGAAATACCAGAATCCCCAAAAAATGTTCGAGTTACTGAACAATTATCTAGGACTATTGGACTATCATGGAGTCAACCCTATAATGGCAATAGTCAGATTAATAATTATATAATTCAATACAAGCTAGGCTTAGGTAAATTGCTTGCCCTGATTTAATAAGAGTTTAATTAATCCTGATTATTTAGATGCTTGGCCCAATCAGCCCTCTAAGCAAACAGTGCCTGGTTCTCAGGAAACAGCCACTCTTCCGAATTTGCGTCCTGCTCAAGTATACCATATCAGAATTTTAGCAGAAAATCGTTTAGGACTTAGCGAACCAAGTCAAACCATTCAAGTGAGCACACTTGAAGAAGGTAAGTAAGTATGTGTAAAGTTTATACCTCTTTACTGAAACCTTCTATTAGTGCCAAGTGGGGCACCCCTAGATATAAGAGCCGAAGCTAAAAGTTCCACAGAACTCCTTGTAATTTGGGAACCTCCATCCAGAGAATCATGGAATGGAAATCTTTTGGGTTACCATGTGGGTTATCAGGAACTACATTCAAATTCTATTTCGCCAACACAAAGCTACATTTTTAAAACAGTAGAAGTTAGACAACACTTTGGAGGAGAAGCTACTATTCAAGGCCTGGCTAAATATGCCGTATATAACATCATAGTGCAGGTAGAGGCTGTTTAATTTCATATGGGTAGCTGATGATAAGTCACCTGTTAGTGTTGTTATGGTTTAGGCATATAACAGTCGAGGGTCTGGACCTGCCAGCGAACCAGTTACTATTAGAACTCTGGAAGATGCTCCAACACTGCCTCCGGAAAATGTTCAGTGCTCTGTTTTAAGTGCACAAAGTCTACACATATCATGGGAGCCTCCTCTTCCAGAAGGAAGGAATGGAATAGTTCAAGGGTATAAAATAACTTATCACTGTGTTAGCGAATGGCTTGGTAAGTAGCTTTTCTCATTTTTTAAAAAACCTATATATTATTGTTAAATATATCTGCTTAGATAAAGACGATCAACAAACAAAAGTGATTCAACAATTACGCACAACAATAACAGGACTGAGAAAATATACAAACTACAGTATTACAGTCTTAGCTTATACATCCAATGGAGATGGTGTTAGATCTGAACCTGTTTACTGCCATACAGAAGAAGACGGTATACAATATTTTTAAATTTATTCCATTTGTTTAATTGTGTTTCCTTGATTAGTTCCATCTGCACCAGCAGACATAAAAGCTGTTCTAAGTGCCCCAAATAAAATCCTAGTTTCTTGGCTACCTCCAAAACATAGCAATGGACCTTTAGTTGCTTATACATTTTACATGAGTAGTTTGGAAGATGGTCGAGAAGCAGGAACACACAAAAAGGTGTTGAGTTCAACATTTGAATCACATGAAGTCAGCAGAGCACAGGAAACTGCTACTTATCAGTTCTGGGTTACAGCTTCTACAAGGGTAATTGTTATTTTATAACGAAATAAACCATCATGCACTATTGTTTAACAGGTAGGAGAAGGGGATAGCACCCGTGTTGTAACAGTAACACCTTCCAAAGTTATCCCAGCAAAAATAGCATCATTTGGAAGAGAAATAGTAAGTGCCTGGAAACAGACGGTATCACTACCTTGTAAGCGAGCGGGAGAACCACTTCCTGTTCCTGTATGGCATCTTAATGAATTATCCCTAGAAGTTGGTGGTCGACGATCAATATCCTCTGATGCCACCTTGCAAATTAAAGATGTGCAAAGTATAGATCAGGCAAATTATTCCTGCAGTGTGGAAAATCAATATGGCAAAGATGAAATAGTATACAATCTGAAGGTACTCGTCCCACCTGAACCGCCAATATTAACGGTAGTGGCTGAATTTACTGACAGCCTCCATTTGCGGTGGTCTGATAAGAAAAATGGGGGATCACCAATACTTGGATACGTAATCAGTTATAAAAGAGATCATGGTGATTGGGAAGAACTACATATATCTGCACGTACTGATGAGCACATGCTAAGAAATTTATGGTGTGGAACAAGGTACCTTTTATACATTACAGCATTTAACCGTATTGGAACTGGACTACCTTGTGATATTGTTACTGCCAATACAAAAGGCACAGGTATGCAGCTTATGTTTAACATTTTATTTTTATTTTTTTTCTTAGACTTATTTTTTTAGTAGAAACCAACAAGGCTGCCTGATATCTGATGTACGGATATGTTTATCTTTCTATTGTTTTACATGTTATTATCTATTATGTTTTATAAGAACAGTTTATTTTAATTTTATTTTAATAAATATTTGAGCTACTACTACATTTTATTTTACTTGAGCAATTTTTAGTTGTTTATATTTATGGGCATTCATAACATTATTTCATATTGCATCATAGACATTCTAGCATTTTCCTATATACCTGAAGTAATTAGTAAATTCCACTTTTGTTAATACTTGAACAAATTTCAGCTCCAATAAAACCTAAGCAATCACAAATGTTGACAATGAATGCTACAGTAGTCACAGTATGGCTCGATTCGTGGAGTGATGGTGGCTGTGGAATCTTATACTTTGTAATAGAATACAAGAAGAGATATCACTCTTCTTGGATAATGGCATCCAACCATGTGAAACCCACTGAACGGGTATACAGCGTTACTGAACTATGGCCTGCCACTGACTACCATCTCAAAGTTACTGCACACAATAATGCGGGAGAAACAATAGCCATTTACAATTTTACTACTCTTACAGTTATGGGTGGTAAGTTACACTGCTCATTGCACAATGTAAAATAATAAAATCACAAATTCAATACATTAAAAAATGCTCAAGAGTTTTCATACGAACATATTGAATTTGCTTCTTAATTATTTTGCACACTACTGGGTACATAACCACAAGCTTGTAGAGAAAACCTTTAATTGATTTCTTGAAACTTCAGTAAACCTATAACTAAAAGTGGAGAAAATTAATGCTTTTGTAATTTACTGCTTATGTCTGAATTTTCAAATTTTTAGAAGAATGTCAATCAAGAACTGTCTATATTCTACATATGATTTTTTACAGTGGTTCCAGAATTATCACCTCCTGTTTCCCACTCTGGCGATCAACCGTTTTACGCAAATGCAAGGGTAATAGTACCAATAGTTCTTTCAATACTGGTTTTACTCGGTCTATTTGCAACTTTGTTTTGGAGGCGAAGTAAGTAATGGGGCAGTTGAGGATAAGAAACTAAATTTAATATATCTATAGAAATTCGTCAAGAAAGGGAAGGCCAACGGCGTTCCATGGGTGAATCACCATCAATAGCTCAAATCCAAAATAAGCAAAATCGAGATCAACAATACTTAGCTGTCCGTGTTGGCAGACCGCAGCAACCCCTTACCATCGAGCCGGATACCTACAAGGCTGATTCAGCTGATTATATAGAAGACATATGTCCTTATGCCACATTCCAGCTGTCGAAGCCAGCGTATAGCGAGAGCTCCTACAGTGGAAACATCTATAGTGGCCCGTACCACTCGGTACGCGGGTCTTTTGTTTATCATGATGTTAAACCACCTCCTATTGATAAGTTTAAGTTAGGACATGTAAGTTTGATTTCTTTTATTTTTTTATGCTACAATTTTCACTTATTTATGCTTTGGTGATTTTTTACTGCACACTTTGACTCTTTTTCTGTATATAAAAGCTATTTTGTTATTTATCTGCAGAATAGGACCAGAACTACTAATGATTGATGTACAAGGTGTTTGTTTATGATAAAACATTCTAAATTTCATTCATTCATACCTTTTTACAAGTTAACAATTATTTGAAAAGTAATGAACACTCTGTATTCAATCAAATGTTTAGAAGAATAATGCCTTATCATATTTTCAATTTCAGAATAAAGAACCTGAATACACCAAAGTAAGAAGAAAAGGTGGAAGACTGAGGGATCCACATTCTGAAAGTCAAGGTTGGTATTTATAGTGTTTATATGAGCTATAATGTAAGTGTGTTATTTAAAACTGGGCTTGATCACTAGAAAAGTGTAAAAATCTTTTAATAATGTAAGCACTGTTTTAATTATTTTATCTACATCGGTGTTATAGACTATTAACTAAATTATTTTTAGTATTGTTAAGAGCTTCATTACCGCACTCAGTGCGGTAATGGATATTATCACTCTCTTTTTATATAAAAAGCATACATTGAACCAGAATTTATTGATGAAGAAAAATATTGAACAATACACGTTTGCTTATGGCATTTAACAAAACTCGTTTGATTGCCGCCTCTTTTCGGTCAGATGCTCATAATCAAACTCGTATCATTGATATCTATAATGACCTTCAGATTTATAAATATTTTGGTAAAAGATGATTCACTTATACTATTCTTATTTATCGTGAAGTGTTACAAAGCACCCATTCATATTTACTGAAAAGTAATCTCAGAAAAAAATAGATCAGTTTCCATGGATTTTTTATTATTCTCAGTTGTAATATAACAAGTGGAATGATTATTATCGATGATTTTTTTCCGAGTTAAAACCGGAACCTAAATTTAACGAGTGCGTAGCACGAGTTAAATTTGCTGTTTCGGTTTTAACGAGTAAAAAATTATCGATCATTAATCATTACACGAATTATATTTGGAAAGAGAATATATTGAATGAAATGCAAAATATCAAATATTTGCTTTTTGTTCTTAGGTTGGCACTGTTATTGTTGGTTACCCTGCTGTCAATTTTAAGTCTATGTCAAATTCAAGGTTAGCAGGTTAGATTTTCCGTCAGTTTTGACACAAACTGACACAAAACCTAACCTGCTAACGTCGAATTTGACACGGACTTCAAATTGACAGCAGGGTAACCAACATTAGTAGTGCCAACCTAAAAAAAACACAACCATTTATGATCACCCGTAAAAACAATTACGAAAATAAATTACTACCGCTGTGATAATGTGTAACTAGGCATTTGCATGCCCCTCATTGGTTGAAATTGCGTCACGTGATACATGAATTATATTTTCATAATTATACCAGCGTACATAAATCAAACAAGTAGAGACACTCATGCCAAATGTTGAAACCTGTCTAGGGTGCCTGGGACAGTGATTTGGGGGTTATTTCTAAGCTTGACTATCAGATGGCAGCACAAAGTTCTACCAATCAGAGCCAGTTACTGGCTCTGCTACCAATCATATGGGATAAAGTACTGGCGCCATCTGTTAGTACTATTGGAAAGTTAGACTAATAACACTTTTAAGGAAATCAATTCAATAAAAAAAATACTGTAAACCCATTTCCCATTTTTTTGTGATTTTATTAAAAAGTATTTGTGGGCAGAACAAATTTTAATTAACTTCTTAGTTTCGGTTTTAATGCTTTTTTTGTTTATTTCATACTATACGATTTTTAAAACAGATTTATTGACGTCATATTTTTGTTTTCTGAACACATAAATAAAAGTTTGATTGCTGATTTAAATACCTACCATTATCTACTTTTTGATTGCAATCTTTAAGAGGATTTATTCCTTTTAAAAAGTTTAATAACGATCTTTGATTTAAATCATTTGTAAAATTAAAAGTATCTATGATCTTTGATTTAAATCATTTGTCAAAATGAAAAGTAGGTATATATGATCTTTGATTTAAATCTTTTTTAAAATGATCTTGAACAGCTCTGACAGTGAGTGTCTCTACTTGTTTGATTTATGTACGCTGATTATACCACCATAATTTTCATTAAATAAGTTGAAAACAGCAATAAATATGTTCCTTTACTGTTTACTTGCTTCTGTACATATTAACAATCAAACAAATACTCCATAATAAAATGTTTTATTTGTCTGTCTTATGGAAAGTGTTTCAAATTATTTACAGAGTTTTTTTAATTACTTTTCCATATATCCTGTATGCCTTTATGTCACCACTTCTATTATATTAGCTAGTTGTCACTTATTTTGTTTAAAATGCATGAAAACTGCCAAAAATATTAAAACCAACTGATACCTAGCACAGTAGGTATATAAAATAAATTAGCAAAGTAATTTAAAAATGTCTATCAGAAAGTATCCATAATTAAGAGACCAAATCATTACTGGATATTTTTTAAATATATAACAAAGTGTTTATTTATAAGCATTACATAATTTCTGTTACTATAAATATTAATCGGCCTCAATAGAATTCCTCATACAACTAGCACCAACAGGGCAACCTATTTACTTCATTCTATGAATTTTGTTGACAGCTGCTTGAGGTTGACGAAGATATTTATTAAATGTTCGTTAGTACAATTGCTTTTACCTTCTTCCACTGCAAACCCCTACTCATATATAGTGCATAATATTTCACATCGGCATTGCAATACTAAACTAAGTAAAAATCCTTAATTCTGAGATACCTAGTTTACTTCCTTTGCTATGCATGAATTCATTGATTGGGCGCACAAATACAACCATTTTTTTTAAACCCTCCTCTTCTCTTTCTAGATGAACGAATGTATACTATATTGCTAGTTTAAAAATTTCTCAATATTAGAAATATGTAAGTAATACTAGAAATTTCGTAACTGGGAATTGTTTTTCAATTATTTTTTTCCTATATACCTATGATAAACTTTTGTGTTATACATGGCAGTGTTGGTTACATTAGAAATAATTATGCAACTGACTTTCTGAAGTATTTTAGTTCCTCTAGTTTTAAACAAAGTTAATCGCTGTGTTTGCTTGATAATAGGTTCTGTGGTAGTTTGTGTTTAAGTCGGGTGCGAATGTTTTTTCTTCCGAGGTTATAATTTATATAATGCACTGCATCGTCACAACCACCTGTGTTAGTAAAGAATTTTGTTGCACTGTCACTGATATTTATATTCTTCTGTTGTTGAGATGCCCAGTTGATAATGTAGCTGCTTATTTCTAATAAGTATACCTTGGAGCATTTACTGCAATTTGTAAAGTATAGTTTGTCATTATTGTTGATCTTGATGTTAGTAACTGAGAAATGGCTAGTGTGAGGTCGTGGCTGTGAGTTAAAATGGCCGTGTTGTTGGCTAAAAGTAGCTAAATATATCAGAAGTGTAAATATTGAAAAGCAGTGATTCCAAGATACTGCCTTCAGGAACTCCAGTTTTTAAGGTTTTGGTTTTAAATATCGTCAGGTTTGTTTTTACAGCAAATGTTCTGTCTTCTAAAAATGAAAAAACTATTTTACTTTGAGGAAATTAGGTACATTTAAGCTTAGTAGATTACCCTTCAAGCCTTCTATCCAGACCTTATCAAAGGCCTGAGCTACATCTAGGAATATTTCTGATATATATTGTTTGTATTCAAAAACTTTCTCTAAGTTCAGTGATTCGTTGAAGTTGATGGATTGTTGTTAAGCATTTCCTTCTGAAGCCAAATTCAACAAGGGAAGCATGTTCAGTGTCAAAATTTCACCATTTAAACAAGAGTGAATAACTTTTTCAAGTAGGAAACTTGGATGAAGATGTTAGTAGACTGATGGGTCTGTAATTGTCGATACTCTTTTTGTTTTTTCCTGGCTTCGGAAATAATAGAATGTGGGCATGTTTCCATGTGGGTACTTGGAAAGTAGCCTATCCTGAGACATGTATTGAATGTAGTGGAGAGATAAGCTAGTGCCTTCTTGGTTAAATGCATTAGGACTACATTTGGTATTAGGTGATTTCCGCTTGGGAAGTTTGGTGATCATTGTTTTAAGTTCATTTGGTGATGTAGGTTTAATTGGCTCAGTAATGACAAGCAGATTGTTTTCTATATAGTTTATAATACATGCCGTGTGTCTTCTACTGCAGGTTGCTTTGGGTGTAAAGACGTGCTCAAGGTGTTTGGCAAAAGCTGCAGCTTTTTCTGCATCTGTGTTGTAGCTTTTGTGTCCTGAGGTTAATTTTGGAATTTCTTTTTTCTGTTTTAATATTCGTTTAGTGGCTCTCTATATACCTGGATTACCTGACTCCAATTCTTCTATATATTTTTGGTATATAATAGTTCATCCGATTCTTTCTTAAGACTTTCTTAGACTGTTTAGGATTCTTTTCATCTCTGGGTTTTTAGTTCTTTGCCATTGTCATCTCTTTTCATCTTTATGAGATTAATTATGTAATTTGGGGTGCTGTAGCTGATAGGTTTTTTAGAATTGAATGTTCCTTAGATGCCTGTTGCAAACTATCCACAATTAATGCATTAAATTTAAATACTGCCGTGTCTATATCTTCTGTTGACTCTGGTTTGATTGGTCATTGTAGTTGTTGGTCTAGAATAGCCTGATCCCATAGAATCAGACCACTAATTAATCAGTGGATAGTTTTGATCGTGTAGTGCTGATAAATGATATAAAAATAGGAACATATGGTTTGATTTATAACTTCTTGAACAGAAGAAACTGAACAAAAGAAGTAGTAAAGAAAGCAAAACAGAAAAGCTAGGAGGAGTTTGATAAAGAGATAAACGAAACGTACAAGATAAACAAGGGCGGTTTGGACTAGAATAAGAAGAATGGGAGGAAGTCAATAAAACGAACTTAGAGGAGTAAAAAATAAAAATAATCAGATCAAGACAGACAAAAATTCAATCCTAATCACAGAGGTTTGAACAACGACGCACTGAAGGTATGAAGATAAATGAAGAACAACAGAAAGAATAAATAGAACAAATAGACACCATTACGAGGGAGGAAATTGAGGAAGCACTAAGAAAAATAAAAACAGGTAAAGCGTGTAGAAAAGACAATTTAGACCCGGAAATGAAAAAATGGATGGGAACAAAAGGAAAAGAATGGTTATGGAGAATTTGCAACAACTCATAGGTATACCAGAAAATACCAAAGGATTGAGAAAACAATTTGATTGTGTCGCTATACAAAAAAGGAAAACAATGAAACTGCGATAATTAAAGAGTGATATGTCTTTCATCAGTATGTTTCAAAGTATACACCAGAATAATTGAAAAAACTGCGAAAAGTGATAGAAAGTAAAATGTATGATGAGCAAGCGGCATTTAAACCTAATAGGCAAACTAGTAACAACATATTTATAGTGAGGAATTTAATGGAAAGAAAAATAGAAGAAGGTGGGAAGTTACTTTTAATATTCATAGATCTAAGAGCAGCGTTTGACACAGTAGCTAGAACAAGAACTGGATGCACCAACTCCTAATAAATATTACGAGTAGTATATGTAAAACAGTAAAAGGAAAAGTACAAATAGCAGGTGAGAAATCGAATGAGTTTAATATAGAAAAAGAACTAAAGTAGGGAGACAGTGTAAGTCCACTTCTGTTTATTGTAGTTATGTACAGAATACTGAAAAACGTCAAAGAGAGAATGATGGGATTAGACACAGTAATTGAATACAAGAACTTAGAACCTGTAAAGATGAGTACCTAATCTAATGTATGCCGATGATATAGTGATAGTGGCTGATACAAATAACAAAATGCAGAAACTGGTAGACCTGCTGGTGGAAGAAATAGAGAAGATGTAAATGAAATTGAATACAGATAAAAGTAAAACAATGGCAGTGAATAAGAATAAGCGAAAGATTAAAATAGAGAAATAAAATGTTAAGGGATCTACTTAGAAAGAGTTACAACATATGAATATTTGAAAATTAACAAATAGAGCGAGGAAGAGACACAATATTTATTTCGCATTAAACACTAAACTGGGAAAAGAGATAAACAAGAACGTGAAATGAATCGTACATAACACCGTTACACTACTAACGATGCTATAGTATGCCAAAGAGAACTTGACAATTCAGAGAAAGAACGAGAGTAAAATAATAGCCATAGAAATGAAACATTTAAGAAAGATGCTGGTAAGACAAAATGGGACAGAATACGGAATAAAGAAATAAGAAACATATTAGATTAAGAGTCAATACAGAGGAAGATAGAAAAGAAACAACTAAACTGGTATGCATACATTTTAAGCATAGATCCAGAGAGAACATGCAGAAAAGTAATGGAAACAAGAAGACTAAAGGAAAGAAGAGGAAGACCTAGGAAAAGCTGGATGGCACAGATAGCAGAGATCGGAAGAGTAAGAGGAAAGACACTAAATGAGATGAAAATATTAACAGAGAATAGAAAAGAATGAAAAATAGGTTAAAAAGACACATAATCCTAAATCCGACGCTGAAAAGCAAAAGGATATTGAGAAGAAAGTTTTTTTGTAAGCTCTTTTGTAATAAGGGTAGTAGGTGTATTCTGTGAGAGCTGAAAGCATTTTCCGTTGCAAGCTTTTCTAATTTGATTCTATTAGGGTTAGATGCCTGTACCCCCAATTTGTATTTTTAAAGTTAAGATCACCTATTACTGATGTGGGTTCAGTTGTATTGAACATAGTTTGCACATCTATTTCATTTAGTTTTAGATGTGGCTGTATGCACATATTAATGTGCAACTTTTATTGTTTATGATTACCGTTGTTCTACTACCTTCTATGCTTGTCAGGGTTAGATTAAGGATACAGTTGTGAATAATTTTCTTTTATATTATAATTGCTACACTGCCTGTAGCTTTATAAGGGTTTCGATAAACTTGATAGCCTAATATTCTAAAGGTGTCTGCTTCAGAAATGGGTTTCTGTGATACAGGCAGTCTTTGATTATATTTGAATTCCAATTTAGGATTATCAATTTTTCTATAGTCCTTTGACGATTATAGTCCATTAAAGAACAGAGCAGGAAGGTATTTGTGATAAAGATTTTGATTTGGGAGAGGAAGGGGATAGAAAGTCAAGCAGCGTCTTGATGAAGATACCTGTTTGGGGTGATTTGATATTATAGTTGCGTGATTGCATGAATGATTGGGGTATATTAAAAGAGTTGAGATGAGGAGATATGGGGTTGATTGAGTTAAATCGCACCTGTAATTTCTTCGAGTGTGCGGTTGTTTGGTTAATATTTATAAAGTTTTTATGTTAATTGGTCTCTGTTACAGTTTACACATTTTGGTGTATCTTTTGACTTTTTTGAACATTGACTATGTAGAGGAGCACCAGTGTATTTCACGCATTGAGAGTCTACCCCCTATTGGGGTAACATATGCATTATTATTTGCAGTGGTAAACAGTTATTATGTACTATTTGATGTGGATCTGTTGCTCAAGCACTTGTAGATAAAAGATAAACTTTCACTTTCTTGCACTTGTTGCAGCGATAAACACAACTATGCCCTTTAAAAGCTAAACGAGTACTTAAACATTTAACTATAGTGCAGCTATAAATCGGTTCTTTACCAGCAGGGTTTTCCAAATAGAATACTTCTCTTTTCTTTGGCAAAATTTAGAAAAATTTAAAACAAATAAACACATTTTGTTTACCTATAGGTATCTTTTTTAGCAAACGTTTAGTCTCAGTCATAATAATAACTGTGTTGAGCTACTATGTTAAATATTGTCAAATTATATGTCTCCTTTACGTTATCTCTAGCAACGTGTCTCGCATAACACCACTTTAACCGTGCCACTCTTCCAATAACATCTTCTATCTTTGTTTTTCTTCGAATACCCTCACTGCAGATTTGATCGCAGAGCTTAATGCTTAGCATTGCTCGTTAACATACCCTTAACTTATTGGCACGCTTTACCATTAGTGTTATTGTTTCTTGACCGTAGGTTGTAACAGGTAATATACAGGTGTTGTATACTTTACGTTTAAGACTCATAGGTATTTCAGGATTTTTCAGGATATAAGAAAGCCTGAAGAATGCTGCCCAGCCAAGACTAACACGTCGAGTTATTTCAGCATCATGATTTTCTTTACCAGTTTTTATTATATGTTCAAGGTAAATATATTCCCTAGCTAGTTCAAAGTCTTTGTTTCCGATGGTTACTTTTAAGTCTCCGGTACTCGTTATCTATGTCTTCTGCATGTTCATAGCAAGACCAACTTTTATTGAAACTTGCCATCCATTCTCATACCCTTTTCCTGCCACTGTAGGTTCTTAAACTGTCTTTGAGGAGCAGTGTGAACAGCTTGGGCAAAATGGGGTCTCCTTGTCTCACTCCTCGTTTAATTTTGATCCTGTTAGTGACTGTATCCTCATCAACCTTAACACACGTCGTGGCATTTTGGTATATGTGTTTTAATAGCCTCCAGTATCTAGAGTCTATTCTCGCATTGCTCGTACCCTGCAAGATGGCCCAGGTTTCGATGGAATCAAATGCCTCGTGGTAGTCTACAAAGGCCAGATGGTAAAAGATATTGTATTCTGTGCATTTTACAATTACGGTTCGAATAGTTTGAATATATCACTGGTGCTGAAGCCAGTCTGTTCTTCCGGCTGGTAGAAGTCAAACTTGTTGCTAAGTCTATTAGTTGGTATTCTTGTTAGCAATTTATACTGTATTGACAGAAGACTGATCAGACGGTAGTTTTCCAAGTCAGAGCTATCCCCTTTTTTATACAGAATTATAGCCTCTGCGTTTTTCCGCGTTTCGGAAATTTCCTTTTCTTTGACACATTTATTCATTAAAATTAAGATAGCTTGTTGGAAGATTCTGCCTCCAGCTTTCAACATTTTACTTGTGATACCATCTTCACCTAGAGCTTTGCGTGTTTTCATTTGACTCAGCGCTAGTTTCAACTTGATCTTATCTCTCTTTCTTCTCTCACAAGATTTCCTCAATCGTTTTTTAGTTTTGCGATTTTTAACTTCCCTCGACTCTTGTTTGCTCTTAAAACTTTTATGTTCATGTTATCGTTAATCAGTTCTTCTATCAGTAGAGTATTATACCTTCTTATGTCTTTGCTGATCTCCTTCTTTACTTGTTTGTTTAATTCTTGATATGCTGGTGCATCTCTGTCTAATCTTCTTTGAAACTGAATAAGGTTTTCTGTTTCTTTACTTATTTTGATTTGCTTTTTTTCTTCGTTCTACAGCAGACAGTCTTTATTGCTACTTGGATACTGTTTTCTATTTTACCGGATAGTTTGTTTAAGCTTAGTTCTTCTAGATGTTCTATAGGGTTTAGTTTGCTTTCGACTATTTTCTCTTTACTCTTGAGTTCTGGCATTGATGGTCCACAATGCACAGTATGAAATGTAATCAATATTGAGCACTAGACCATAGCTTGTCCGGTTGGCAGTATGTGGAGGGGTTACACTGATCACTTTCACTTTGAGATTTCTATGTACGTATGTATGTATTGCCGGTAACCTCATTTTACCTTGCGGTGTAAAGGCTGGTTTTTTATACGCTTGCGGCTGGCGGTACAATGCTCAACTTGCCCCATATTTGGGTTACAAAGTTGGAGCGCGCCTTTTGTGCTTGTGCAGTAACCATTGTGTGAAGTGTGTGTTATAATGATGTGTTGACCTTGTTACTCTATCTCTTAGATTTGTGATTCAGAGTAGAGCAGAGTTAATTTGGTTCGCAACTGTGAATGGTGAAGGCTGCAGAAAAATTACGGTCCAGTGGGATTCGAACCGAGGACTTGGTTAATGCAAGTCTAGCGCTTTCCCAACTGCATTACCCGGCTTCTTTGAAATCTTGGAGATTTATATAGGGTGTTAAAGAGAGAATATAATATGTATTCACACACCAATAATGTTCACACCCTTTCCCTTTTAATGTATTGGCACTTTACATCATTATTTAAATTTATTTATTTTCAGTCTTGAATGAAGTTATTAATCCGTTTATTTATATAAACCGTATATATTTATTTTCTATATTTAATTAAAATTACATGACATTCGAGAAAAACTATTATTCACAGTTTATTAGTACCTACATTTAAATTTTAAAGTTGGCGTGCCACGTATACCTATTTGAATTCGTGCCAATAGAACAATAGGCACTCGAGGTTGGGCCTCATCAGGGTTTCCACCTTTTGGTATTGTGGTCTATAAACGTATATTACTAATAGTTTACTTTTTGCGGATTGAAATTTAATTGCACTACACTCGACAATATTTTAAATAGTGTATTCACTGAACTTTTGTAATTTATGTCCTTTCAAATTATTTTTGGAAAATATAAAGGTTCCGCCATGGACGGTATCCTTCCTATAGTATTTTGCTGCAATTGTATAAGCAGGTAAGCTAGTTGTTTAACTGCTTCTGAATTTGGCCAATGCTCTTGCACACAAATTATATGAGGTTGCAATTCTTGAGAGATTATTTCGAGTTGATTTAGCTTATATAAACTCTGTATGTTCATACTGTGTGTGCTAACTTTCTTTTCTGTTTTATTTCCTTTTGGCATACTGTTTGTAATTTTAGTATGGCTGGTGTAAATCTGCGAAAATTTGTGTAGGGCCTAATAAGTGTGTGTATAGGTCAGAGTTCGGAATCGAAATTTTTTACATACATGTTGTCATTGAATGCGACTTTAAACGCAGCAATTGTTGAGTTCATTATTTCCAACCTTTCACATTCCAATATATTAATTTCGTTCTCATTCAAATAATCAATTACTTCCTCTGCTATTGTTGTATTTACTAGCTGAGAAATAGGGATCCATTCATGACTTTTAACAGTTTTTAGGCTTGTGTTAATTCTTTTGCTCCTTATCGTTTCTTACCTCTTCGTAAATTAAAATTTTGAGTAATAAATTCCCGGATATTCCCCATTTTTAATTTGCAAGAGAAATGTAAAGAATTGAATTTCACTATCATGGGCATCCATGTTTCAAAACAGCTTTAAAATCTGAAAATAGTGCCATAGGGAAAAGTTTTTAATGCATTGTTAAATCATTGATTGGCGTGATCCAACCACTTGTAAACGCATGTGCCGATGGTTATCTTCACTGCCATAAACATGGAAAAGGCCGAAGAGAATTTGGAAAGATGGGATTACAAAAGCAATGAGTGAACGATGTACGTAACCTAAACGAAATGGATTGGGAGGATGGAAGAATATGGAAGATAGGCGTTGGATAAAGTCGAAATACGTTTTAACAATACATGAATACTTGCAGTAACAGGAAAAGCAGCAAACCAGCGTGCAAATAAGCACAGCATAATAAGAATATGCGCAAAAACACCTTGTTGCATCTGGGCAATACCGATTTTCTTAAATATTCACTGTCACTTTATATGTACTTTGACGTTTTTTTCACAATTCAGGAGGCCGTTGATTTTAACCCGACGAAGTACAATGAGGTGAGGTACAATATGCCCCAATGCATTTCAAAAAAACAAATTGTAGCCCCTAGGAATAATACCTTAGCTAGACTCAATGCACCTTCGAATTGATCCTTTTTCTAAGTAATTATGTAACACGGTTAGTAGTAGTGAGGGCGTTGAGTTTATTATATCAATTAGAATAGATGTATATACACTATAACCCACCGTACCAATCCTGTAAGGGATCGAACTATAGCCATACCCTACTGTGCCCCCTTTGTTTTATGATTTTTGATTATTTTGTTAGCCTTTGCTTTAACTGACGAACTATTACTTAAATAAAAGTAATATTTTGCACATACCTCAGGATTTTATCCTTGGAAAAAAGGGCATATTTTCGACTCAAGATATACAGGGTGAGCAGCTTAAAACATAAATGTTTGTTTATTTTTGCTTTAACTGAGAAATAGATAAAAGTCATCATTTGCATATAGCTCAGGCTTTACACTTGACAAAAATGGGAACCAACAGATACAGGGTAACTGTAAAACAAATCAAAAAGAAGCAACAATAAGTGCTTTCTGTGCTTAATACCACGGCGCATCGTACATACGAAAGAGGTCGTCAATAAACGGGTGTATCAAATGAGCAAAGTTGAAATCGGATTTGCAGGCGCTGTAGTTCGAATTCCACCACTGGCAATGTTTTTTGTTTAATAATTGATGTCATTCGTATTACCAAGCGTTTCCGTTTATTGTTTCAGCATTATGAGGAACATTAGGATATTTTTATCCCTAGTTTCTTGTGATTTTTATAATAGTTTAGTGTCATAACGTCCACTTGCAATGGAAGTTCTGAGTAAAGCCCTTTACGGATTTTTAAAAAAGGGAAAAACAGACTCGAGACGTCATTGCCAATGTACAACTGTACTCAGCCATGGATGTTAATGACATCACAATTTTTTCCAATTATTCACACATCATATGTTGAGTCACAGAATGTATAAACATAGCGCCATTCCCCTTCTCTAAAAGTGCCTCCTAAGCTTGGGCAAGCTATAAAAATAAAATACATGCAATTCTTACTCCACATGTTAAAGCATGATCTAATGTTCTATCCCTCCCATATTAATTTATGCGTATAATACTTTTTGTCATCCCTTTTCTTTATTATCATACAAATAATATATTCAATGTTAAAGGTCTACATAAATAAAACACTAAAACCTATATTTAATATTATTTAGAATAGTACGCCTCAATCTTTCTTAAGGTGCTTTTTCACGACTAAAAATTAGCAGCGTTGGTAACATAATTTACTAAGTCTTGCATTGATCTAAATAAAGCGTGGGTGCCTAGGCTAGTCCAATCCCTTATGTTTTTTAGAAATGAACATCTTCTTCTACCTGCTCTTCTTCCTCGACATTCTATTTTTTCCCCCATAATGAGTTTTAATAGCCTGTACCTATTTCCTCTTAGAACAAGCCCCAGGTACTTATACAATCTTTCTCCTTTTGATGATGCCCAATAACTCTATCTATTTGCATGTCTGAGAACTTCATTAGTTATAATATGATCAACCCATGGTGTTTCCAACATTCTCCAGAAGATTCACATCTCAAACCGTAAAGTAGCTCTAAGTTCCTTGTAGAACTTTGGTTCTTTTACAATAGCCTTCCAGCTGTCTCTGTTATTTGCTTGAACAGTCCGCTTGTGTACCTACTCCGAGTTGCTTTAGATAATTTGTTAAGTTATCTGTGCATGTGTCCAAGCCATTTAATTCTGTCTTTTAATCCATCCCACCATATTCTGTTCTCCATTTGATGTTTTTACTTCGAGGCTCATTTGTTTTCCATTGGTTTAGTTCTCTATCAATAAGAGGCTCAAAGATGATTCTCGACACTTTCTACTTTAATCTGCTCAGTAGTCCCTTGCTCCATCTTGTTAATGTTCAGCTTTCGCATCCAGAACATACGAGCGGTCTAATTAACAATTTGTACAGTGTGAGTTTTGCACTTCCTAGAGATAGATATGTTTTGATTTCATAATATTTGTTAGACCATACAGATACAGGCATCTACTGCAGCATTATATTTAAATTCATGTACTGTTTGGAAGTAGTTTCTTCCTATGTCTGCCTCTGATTGTACTTGTTATTTCCCACAGTGGGTTTTCATAAACTTTGTTTTCTGGTCGTTGATTTGGAGACTGTTTTGTTGGCTCAGTGGTTGCAATAAATTGTCGATTTCTTGTATGTCATTGTTCTTCTTCCCAGTACATCATTGGCTAATGCGATTATTTGATGTCTTCTCGGGTAGATTGTTGCCCCTGTATTTATGTATGTTCGTTCTAGTACTAGATTAAATGGTACCAGTGAAAATCCTCGCTTTGTTTCCACACTTTATTTCTGAGATGGCAGCTTTAATTAAGTAACTGAATGTATTTACTTGCTAGATATTCCTAGTTGGTATGGTGTTTCCCAAATTTGTTTGTAATAGATACTATTCTAAGCCTTTTTATAGTTTACATATAACTTGATGATCTTGATATCAAATTCCCAGCATTTCTGTAGGATATGTCTTAATGTAAAAATTTGGTGAGCGGTAGATCACTCTTTCCTGAACCCCGCTTAATTGTCTCCTAGCAGTTGTTTCCATATGGTGTATGGCCACTTCCACTTTGGTGTAGCTTGGTATTTCCACTGGTTTTTGTTCAACTTCCTGCTGGTGGTTATTGCCATTCAGTAGTTCATTAAAGTGTTGTGCCTATCTTCCTAATATTTTTTGCTTGTTAGATATTCTTTCTTTGCTTTTGCTTATGTTACTTCCTAGCTGCAATTCTTTGCTTATCTCCTTTACAATTTTCAACATACTTCTTGTTTGGTTTCTGCTGTGGGTTTCCTCGATTTCTTCTACTCTTTAAGTCATAAGCTCTCTTCTCTTTTGCGTAAGGTTATTCTTGGTTTTATTTCTTCTTAATATTTGTTGACCTTACTTCTTGTGTTGTTTTGTATGGATTCCATCCTTAACTTGTTTCCATCGTGGTGGGCCTCCCTAATGTTCCTCATCAAACTACTGCTTCCGTCTGGTTGTCTGTTGTCTCCTAATGCTTTCCTGCGCCACTTTAATAATTACCTTCTTAACTGAATGGATATAGCACTTTACAAATTTATATTTGATGTGTAAGATTATTGTTTGTATGTTCTTATCTTTATTAGGTCAGGATCCTGGTTAGAGGTTAGCCAACAGCTGAGGTAATTAAATTTTGCAGCTTACTCTTTGTGTTTCTATATGTTCAATTTGATGTGGATATTTTGAGATCTACTAATTACCATGATCTTCGTTTTTGCTGTATTTATTTTCAGCCCATATACTTCACCTTCAGTAGCGTTTTGATCCATCAGTAAGCATTGTAACCCTTTTAGACTATCCGTAATGATTGGTGTTTGTTATTCATTTAAAGACAGCATCTTAAGTGGCTTAAATTGTTTTTTTATGTTCACAAACTCGAATAAGTATTGTTGAATTTAGAAGTACAAAATAAGATATGAGAAAAAAGCTCATTAAAAGAGCATTCCAAAAAATGTAGAAATATACAGGCCGTTCCGTTTTAAAAAAAATATGAAATTATTAAATTTGCAAATATAGAGCATCTTGTATAGCATTAATATTTAGAAGTAGTGATGTGGGTCGGGTAAGTACCCAGTGGGTAGGGTATTTACAAATAGATATTTACCTGGGTATTTACTCCTGCCCCGATAAATACCTAAAGACTGGGTATTTATGAAATCTGTAGTAAGTATCTACAGGGTGACAATTAAGTTCTATCGCCAAGGAAAACGAACGGTAGTATAGTTGATTTTATTATTTTTTTATAAACTTGGTATTATTATAAACATGAAACCTTAACAGCTAAAATAAACCCAAAAAATTTCAAAAATCCCCCGCGTTTTCTTAAAATTATCCACCTTGGATCGCAGCACTTTTTCAGGAATTCCAGCCCATGCAACTCTTAAGGATGCTTTAGGTCTTCAATACTAGCTTGATGTAGTGCACAGGCCGCTGTCGTTAGAATAGACCATACAGTGTAATCCATTGGATTCAAATCCGGTGAAAATGAAGGCCAATCTTTAGGCGAAATAAAGTCTTGAAATATTGTGTTATTCGCAGTATGGGGCCTTGCAGAGTCCTGCTGGAAAGTCCATCAATGATTTCCAAAATGTTGACGAGCCCGTGGTTCTACTACAGCCTCCAATACGTTCGTACGATACATTTCTGTGGTCATCCTAATCCACTGGTTGATAAACACCAAGGCCCAGACCATTACCGAAGAAGGATGGGCCGATGTAAAAACATGTCTACTTCTATCACTAGCACCTTCTATTGTACGAGCAATTATTCGAGAATTTTGTTTATTAAACTTTTCATCTATAGTAAATACTTTCTTATCTGTAAATAAGACCGATCTGTGCCAATTTAATTCACGGACAATGTCACAAACACGATTTCCAAACTCATAAGATACATCTTACCAAATGTTTTACAAAATGTCAACAGACTGAGCCTATTTGTTAAATACATTTCAAGTAACAAAACCTTAGACATGAAAAGCAAGGGTTGCAGTACAGAGTGCGCAGGGCGGTTTCAAAGATTGGCAACCGAACTTAATTGTCACCCTGTATAGCTAAGCTAACTTTTACTCAACTAATAGTGTCTTCTTCTGTTAGTGTCGATCCGTTAACAGATATTAGCTATCATTCTGGCTATTTGTACTTTATTTACCGCGGCTCTAAAAAGTTCCATTGTTGTGGTATTGCACCATGTTCTGAAATTTTTGAGCCACGATATCCTTCTCTTTCATGGACCTTTCTGTCCTAATACTTTACCCTACAATACCAGCTGAAGCAATCGATATCTCTCTCCATTTCTCATTATGTGGCCTAAATATTCAAGTTTCCTAGTTTTTATGGTTTTTATTACTTCTCTCTCTTTATTCATCTGTTGTAACACAGTGGTATTGGTAATATGTTGTGTCCAGGAGATTCTTAATATACGCCTATATAACCATATTTCGAATGCTTCAAGCTATTTTGTTGTTGTTTTGTTGAGGATCCATGATTCTGCTCCATATAATAAAACATAAAAGATGTAACAACACGGTAGTTTTATTTTCAAGGGTAATACCACAAGTAGTGGATATATTTTTGACAAATATTTTGCCTTTCCATGTAAATTATTGCGTTTAAATTTCACGAAACAAAATCATATCAAAAATGTCACGAGCCGAAGGCGAGTGACATTTAAATGTGATTTTGTTGAGTGAAATTTGTAATAATTTCTATGGAAATGGCAAAATATTTAAAAAATATATATCCACTTCGAGTGGTATTTGGGACGACTATTTAACAATATTAATACATAACGAGTAACTTTATTGAAAAATAATCCAACAATTAATATTCATCCTCAATTAAATTCAGCAGAATACTTCCAAAACACAACCGTTTAATAGTATATTACACAACGAGAGCTGTAGGAAGCATATTACACGCGAGTTGGAAAAGTTACGCACAAGCCGCGTAGCGGCGCGTGTGTAATTCCACGAGCGTGTAATTGCTCTATAGCTCGAGTTGCGTACTATACTTTTTCTACGATCACACTCATTTCGTTAAACGAAAAAGAAATATTTTATTAACTGTCAAATCATCTGTCACACCATCTTAAAAATTAGGAGGCTGCAGTCACATCCCTACACCGCTTCGTACAAACAACAGAAGCTAACTGTAACGTAATAAAAAAAATTACGTGTTAGTCATTACGTAACACTGTTTGTAACAACGAATTTACTTATCAAGTAAACAGTGCTTAATGAGCAATTTACTAATAAAGGAGTAGAAAAAATTTTTAACGCAAGCTAAACTTTGTTCACACAGTGTTTAGTTTTACGTAACCTAGCAATATCACTAAGGACAGAACATCGTTACTAAGCGATATTTTGCAACAAGGCTATTTAGTTTTTGAGTACGTACATTGTTTTGTGAATATTTTGCATGGTGCCCAATATTCAGTGATATACTGCTGTTATTGGTTGAAAAACGCAAATGTCTGTAATATTATTGGCTTATATGTTATAGTGTTGAATAGTCAAGGGTAATACCACAAGTAGTGGATATATTTTTGACAAATATTTTGTGGTTTCCATGTAAATTATTGCTTTTAAATTTCACGATACAAAATCACATTAAAAATGTCACGAGCCGAAGGCGAGTGACATTTAAGTGTGATTTTGTTGAGTGAAATTTTGCAATAATTTCTATGGAAATTGCAAAATATTTTTAAAAAATATATCCACTTCGAGTGGTATTTGGGACGACTATTTAACAATATTAATACATAACGGTTAACTTTATTGAAAAATAATCCAACAATTAATATAATTCATTCTCAATTAAATTCAGCGGAATACTCCAAAACACAACATTTTAAAATTTTTAATGCAAGCCAAACTTTGTTCACACTGTTTGTTAGTGTTTAGTTTTACGTAACCTGGCGATATCACTAAGGACATAACATCGTTGCTAAGCAATATTTAGCAACAAGGCTGTTTAGTTTTTTAGTAGGTACATTGTTTTGTGAATATTTTGCGTGGTGCCCAATATTCACTGATATACTGCTGTTATTGGTTGAAAAAAGCAAATGTCTGCAATATGATTGGCTTATATGTTATAGTGTTGAATAGTCATATGTATATCCAAGTCATGACTTATGAATAAGGCTTTCATTTTAACAAACGCAACTCGAGCTTTTTCTATTTTTCATTTTATTTCAATGGAGTGATCCGAATTACTATTTACAGTGGTTCCTAAGTAATTGTATGTATGCACCCTTTCTATGCGTTTATCTTTAATTATTAATTGACACGGAGGTATACCAACTTTAGAGATTACCATATATTTTGTTTTATTTGTGTTCAATGCTAACCCATATCTTTCGCTTATTTGTGTTATTTTAACCATTAATCTCTGTAGACTTTCTATTGTTACGTTTTTACGTTCGGGCTATTTAAAAATTATACGACGCTTCTTGTATTAAACATTTATTTACAACTATTAATTATTTTTATTTACAAACACACGAATTAACAAGGCAGAACACAAATTACTTCAACTAACGAACTACAGGCACTATTTCTAACAACGATACATTTATTTATTTATATGCGCTGGATCAAACATCAATTATTTATTTGGCTATTTACGACTTAAACACTAACGATTTATATGGTTATTTATCTGTTATTTATTTCACTAGGGTTCGTTTATATCACGCGCGCTTCGAGTCTAAAGTGAACTACTGAGAACTCCGGCGACCGTGTATTTATATTCGGGTAATTTCCTTCGAGATCCATCTAGACTTCGCTCGACCTTTCTGGGAACCGCATGACGCATCCATCGCAGCCGGCTCCGAGAGCGCTGACGTCACGCGTCTGCACTTGGGGTCCAAGGTTGCAAGGTCGTTTCTCGAGGTTCCAGAACAATCGGGGCACTGTGTCATAATTCCGGGGAAATGACCAGCAGCAGAATTGTTACACTATATTATCTGCAAATATCACCAAGAAGAAAAACAAATGGGAAACAAAGTAACAATTGGCTATCACAAACTAACAATAAACAACCAACTGTATGAATGGAGTAAGAAAGATAACGAGCTCCAACACCGTAAAGCGAAAGAAAATAAACAACAAACAAAAAACTCATGTTAAAGAAACAGGGATGGGAAAATTGGAAGACGACCAATGCAAAGGATACGAATATGAATACAAAGCAAATGAAAACAAAAAACAAAAATAAAAACAACAAGAAAATGATCATAGCAACATGGAACATAAGAATAATGCTGACACCCGTAAAGATGATGGAAGTGGCCAAGGAACTAAAGCGATACAAAGTGGACATAGCAGTCGTGCAAGAACTAAGGTGGAGAGCACAAGGGGAGGTTAACAAAAGGGAATTCACAATGCTATTCTCAGGGGAAAGAAACCAGGGTAACAATGGCACCTGATTCATTGTGAACAGTAAAATAAAAATTATAGACTTCAAACCTATTAACGGCAGATTATGTTATCCAAGAATTAAAGGAAAACCTTTAAATGTATCATTAATATGTGTCTATGCACCCACAGAAGCCGAGAGACAAGATGAAATAGATAAATTCTATAACGACTTGGAGAATGCACATGAAAATATACCTAAGCATGACGTATTGCTGATCTTAGGAGACCTGAATGCACGGATAGGGAAAGAGGACTACATAAAGGAGGTGGCAGGAAAACAGACATTACACGAAAAGACAAATGATAACGGAAACAGGCTATGTAACTTTGCGATAGCATCAAATTTGGAGATTAGCAGTAGTTACTAAATTTAAGCACAAGAGAATACACAAAGAAACATGGATGGGGCAGGAAAAACAAGAGGTAACCAGATAGATCACATATTAATAAATAAAAAACAAAATAGGACAATCACGGACGTAAGATCATATAGGGGACCAAATACAGACACAGATCATTACATGGTAACCGCAAAGTTGAGACAAAAATATAGGAACAATAACGAAAAACAGGGAAACAAAAAATGGAACTCCGAAAAACTACAAACAGAAGAAGGAAAAAGAAAATACAGGCAAGAAATCAATAACGAGATAGAGAAAAGGGAGAATGACGTAGATATAGAGAAAGAATGGGTGAATATCAAAGAAATAATTATAGGGAGCGCATAAGAGACAATTAAATACAAAACAAGCAAGATTACAAAACAATGGTATGATGAGGAATGTCAAAAAATAATTAATAGAAAGAATGGAAAGAGCAAAACGTGGTTACAAACAAACAAGCACGAAGACCTAGAAAACTACAAAGATTTCAAGAGAGAAGCACAGAGAATATGTAGGCAAAAAAAGAACAGCAAAATGGAAAAAATGAACGAGTTAGAACAAAATTATAAAAGTAATAACACAAAAAAGTTTTACCAACAGATAAAGATCCAAAAGAGAAGAAATCCAATAAAAACAAGAGGAATAAAATACGCATACGGAAACATAGAATACAATGAAAAAATGAAGAAAGCTATCTGGAAAGAATACTTCAGCAACTTATTATATGAAGCAGCAGAAGAAGACAAAAAAACGAAAACAAGAGCAACAAGGAATAAAACGAGGAAGAACACGACAACAAAAACATAGCAGAAGAACCAACGTATGAATAAATGAAAGCAGTAATAAGAAAACTAAAGAATGGAAAATCACTGAGGTGTGACCAAATACTGGGGGAGATGCTAAAGTATGGAAGAGAAAAGCTACATAAAAGAATATATAAGTTGATACGAGAGATATGGAAACATGAGAGAATGCCGACAGAATGGGAAAAAGAAATAATCGTAACAATACCAAAAAAAGACGACTTAGAACAATATAAGAACTACAGAGCAATCTCGCTGCTAAACACAACATTTAAAATTTTTACTACCCTCGTCCAAAACAAACTTGCAACACATGCTGACAAAGAAATCGGAGAATACCAAACGGGGTTTAGGACAGGAAATTCCACAACAGATGCTCTGCATACAATACTACAAATATTGGAAAAATGTTATGAATGCGATATCGAGCTACACATACTATTCGTAGACTATAAGCAAGCGTTTGATGAAATCAATAGAAGTAAACTAACGCAAATACTGAGAATGGAGATCCCGAGAAAACTAAGAAAATGAATATGATGATGAAGAACTCAAAAGCAGTGGTAAAAACAAGAGAAGACCAAACAGAAGAATTCAACATTAACAGGGGGGTCCGCCAAGGAGACACGCTCTCAACGACACTTTTTAATCTGGCACTGGAAGACGTAATAAGACGAATAGATATACAAGGAAGTATAAGAAGCAAGGAAGCACAAATCATCACCTATGCTGATGATATAGTCATCATCTCGGGATCATGGAAAAAGTAAAGGAGATTTTTATAAGAATGGAGAAAGAAGCAGGTGAAGTAGGGCTGACAATCAATGAAAGTAAAACAAAATATATGAAATCGGCTGCTCCATCAAAAAACACAGTAGGTATCCAACATTTTTTGTGAAATTGAGCTGAGTGTTCATATGTAGATACTGTGTTGTCCCTCATCTTTCTAGCTAATCAGATTTGAGCTATCTATACTGGTTACCTATTTACAGGTACCCATAAACACAGTACTTATCTACATGAATTTCTTCTGTTCTCCAATTCAAAACATACCAAGTCATTATAATGTTCAAAAGAACCAAAGAAAACACAGTATCTGGTAGTACTGTGTTTTAGAAAAACAACTTAGAGCAAACTTTTTTGTCAAAATTCTGTGTATAACACAGTATCTACGAGATACTGTGTTTTGTTGCAGACATGCTCACTCAACGTACCTACATAACCTTAATTTCTGAGTGTTTGTTATTGGTGTGGAGGGTGGTAATTCATAAATTTTGGTTATTTTTATTGTTTTTGTATTTGTTTAAGTTGTCCAGCATATCTTTTTGATAAAAAAATTCGTGTAGCTATCGTAAAAAAAATAATAAAACTGTTCTTGTAGATACTGTGTAGAAAATTTATGTAATCCTCACTTGGATTTCAAAACACAGTACCTACATTTTACCATGAAACTTTAGGGTTGCAAGATTTTTGGTCAGACAGTAAAAATTATACCTTAATACAGAGTGCAAATATAAGGGATTTAACTTTGGGAATGCATGCAGAGTGTGGGGCCATCGATCTAAAGTGTTTCCTTGTTTCCCACAATTTTACTCATTATCACATACTGTGTTATTCGATGGAGCAACCGAAATGTCAAAGAGGAAAAATAGATGATATCAAGGAAGTAAAGATAGGAGAATATACCTTTGAAAAAGTACGATCCTTCAAATATCTGGGAATCCAACTAACATATAATAACGACCGTAGTGAAGAGATCAAGGAGAGAATTGAAATAGGACATAAGACATACTATGCAAATAGAAACATACTGAAAAGTAAAAAAGTGAAGATAAAGACTAAAATACGAATCTATAAGTGCTTAATCAGACCAGTGGTATTATATCGAAGACGTCGACCCAGATGAATTTATAAACATTGACAAAGAAATAATCGTGGAAGATGATGTAACCCAAACTTCAAGTGAATCAGCTGCCATTGATGTGAAGTTGGCAGAATTAGAAAACGGTGGCATCTTAGAAATTTGTGAGAATGTAATCAAGACCTACACGGAAGCATTAACAGTGAAACATTTTAAATGCTTTACTAAAGAAAGTAATGACTTTAAAGTATTCAAACTGTCAAAATATTTAGAAATACATGTGGAAAGTATAATAAGCAGTCAGAAAAAACCCTTACGTCAAACGAGTATGTATTTTAGATTTTGTAACAACTATTACATAACTTTGTTTCAATTATTTTATTATTCTTATCTGTATTGTTAGCGCATATACCTTTGCATAATACAACTTTTTTAAACATAAAAATGGATTTTTCCCTTAAGCGGACGCCTCTAATAACCAGACAAGAACTTTGGCACTGTGCGTGTCCGCTTATGGGAGATTTCACTGTATATTTTGGTATTCTCAGTACAGGCATTTTATTCTATATTTTATATAATTCAAATAAAGCACCATCACTCCCCAATCAATTATACTGGTTAGATTACCTTTATGATATTTTTTTGTAAATCAGGCCATAATATTGTATAAAATTGTAAATACTTATTTTGGATATTTACCCCTAAAAATAAATACCTGGGTAATTTACATCACTACTCAGAAGCCTTATCTTACAGTCTTACGCTCGAAAAGTAAGTACCTAGTTCATACAAAACAACTTTTTGCTAACGTTTGTAGCAGCCTCCTGAACCCATTAAGCATTATTAAATAGATACTACTAGAAATAAGATTAATAACAATAAGCAATAATATCAGAAATACAACAGCAATTTACAAATGTAGAGAAAAATTTACAAATAACATATTATTAAGAATAACCCAGAAACCGTATTAGAAGGAGCAATATCTTCTATGACGTATGGAATAGTGTATTAAATTAGTGGAAATCATGTTAAACATTTCTTATAATAAAATAATTAAAATGTATTAAAAAATATTTATCTACGACCACTACTAAAAGTAGGCCTTTTAGCGCTAGCTTGTTTCACTAAAAGTGACGTTTTATAGTTTACCGTGTTTAAAGAAATCAGCTGTTTACTTTTAGCACATGTGCTAAAAGTGAAGCGAGGTTCAAAACTACAATTTCGAACTGCAAGTAAAGTTGTAAAGCTATTCTAGTTGCTTCTTGCGTTACAGGTAAAGCGTTTTTGAAATAATTAAAGCGTTATGTAATGAATACAGTCATATGTGGAGTATCAATAATTACATTTCGTAACTCACCTTGACAGCACGGGCGTGGCCAAACAATCGCCACCGCGGCGTAGGCTACTATTCATTATGACATAAATTAAAAGCGTCGCAGATGCGAACCTTTCTTAAATCGATATTTATGGATTAATAACGGTAAAATTAAGGTCGTAGATAAAATATTGTATGCAACGCGTGCTAAAAGTCGTTTATGCACGAGACATGTTATGAAACTCAGCCTTCGGCTTCGTTTCATAATTTTCATGTCTCGCTCATAAACGTCGACTTTTAGCACTTGTTGCATAAATAGCTATTATTTAATGAAATCCGTTGCACTCAAATTTTGACCACGTAAATTAGGAAATAAACAAAAACCCAGTAACGATGATCTTTAGGATATATGTGTGTACCTATAGACCCTTACACCCCTATGCATAGTCGTTCGCCAGTGGCTCGCCGGCGAGTCGCCGGAGTTTTGTTATGAATAGTATGTTGACGGCACTGTACGTCTATGTCAAATTCGAGGTTATCAGGTTAGGTTTTCCGTCAGTTTTGACAGAAATTGACACAAAATCTAACCTGCTAACCTTGAATTTGACATAGACGTACAGTGCCGCCAACATACTATTCATAACGAAACTCCGGCGACTATGAATACGGCTGTTAGACTCTCAATAAGTTTCCGAATTCATCCTTGAAATATTGCAGGTACGGGGCAGTTTTGAATCACTTTCTCATTGCATTTTATGTTTACATTTTATATAGGTTGCCTCTTAACTCAACCGTGTGGCTTTTGAAAGTAAAAAAAGGAAGTTGAAAATTCTTTGCTTCAGATCTGTAGCTTCTGAACTACCTCATGTTCAAGTTTTCAAGTTAAGTTTTAATTTTGCTTATAATAATGGAATGCTTGGATCGATTTGGATACGATATTCAATATAAAACTTAAAAGTGGCGTAAGCCATTTGAGATTATATCGGTGAACTACTAGTGGATGAAACATGGATGTCACGACATAAACCGGACAGTAACTTTTTTTTGTGTGTGCAGTTTTTAATACCTCTTATGATTTAGGCAGAAAAAACATATGGGTGACTTCGTCATGTATTTTTGGAAACAGGGGCACTCTAGTTGTACTGTATGCTGTGAAACATATGATTAAATGCCAATTTCTAATTGTAGTAGCAATTCATTCTCAGTGTTGTCAAACTTGAGTCTTAAGTTAAATTTTTTGGGCAGAATCAACCTTTTCATTCAGGAAAACGGTAATTAAATTGATTATTAATAGAACTCAGTGAAATCATTATAGTACTCAATGTCATAATGGAATCAAAACAAGTCAATTCAAAATAATGACTGTATTTTTCCCGTAAAAGAGAGGAAATTACATTTCCAGCGGTGTCTGCTATATCAGAAGGCAAACTTGCATCCAAATCGCTCATATTTGGTCTGACAAACTAGCACAATTATAAGAACTGGCAGAACTGAGATTTTTTTTTTAAATATTTTGCTTGTACATAAGTAATTTCTTACTAACATGAAATGAAATGGCTAACTGAGCACACTTGCTGTTTTTGTTTATTTTTTTTTAAATTTTTATGTTCAATTACTTTATCAATTTTGCAAGCATATAAAATTTTTAAATTGCCTAAGGAATACGCCCTTAGACTATGTCTGTCAAGTGGCAGGACACCCTGCATAATGTAATTGTCAAATGACCTCTTTCTCATTTGTTTTTCAGACTGCAGGCAACTAGATTACACATGTTTCCAAAAATCCTGGCGCAGTTGCTCTGCCTTTTCTGTCTAAATCATAAGATATTAAAGATTATAAAAACAAAAAAATACCAGTAAATATTACCTACTAGCAAAAATTATCAGTGAATATCTTCTGCTTCTGCAGGATGTTAAGAAAAGTTTTTGGTGGTGTAAAAGAGGGAAACGCATGGAGAAGGAGAACTAATGAAGAGTTGAGACAGTTGTATAGAAAAGCAACAATCACTACTATAGTTAAGAAGCAACGACTGAGATGTATACCGAATGTCACTAGGAAGAACACCAAAAGCTGTTCTGGAAACAAAGGCAGGTTCCCGAAGAAAGAGAGGAAGACCCAGAAAAAGATGGATGGATGCGGTCAATGAGGATTTGCGACAGTTGGGTGAATAAAATTGGAAAGAAGCAGTAACCGACCGAAGGAAGTGGAAGCAACTTGTAGAAGCCTTGGGCCAGTAGGCCTGTTGCGCTGATATATATATATATATATATCTTCTGCTGAAAAATACGTTTGTCAGCCAATATCGTTTTAAAAAATAACTTACACTGTTTTGGAGTGTCATACAGAATATTGTCCAAATCAATCCAAGCAAAATTTAATCTTGAGGTGAAAACGTAAACACGCTGTATTTGAGAAACTACAGAACTGAAGCAAAACCCTAATGGAATTTTCGACTTCTTTTTATGTTGCAATGTAGCACCACCACAAGACACACCTTCAACTTAAGAAACGGCTTGCACTGTATTATATATACAGTGAGGTCGTAAAGTTTGGAATAAATTCAGTATTTCCTAACATGTGCGTTTCCGGCCTAAACGCTCGGACCCGTCGATTTTAATTTTTATTTGAGCATTTTTTGAAGTAAAATGCATACATACAGGGTGTCCCGTGTATGAGGTATGGCGTTATCAATGTTTTTTTTTAAATAGAAACCCTCTTTTTTTATTATGGAATCTGAAAGAACGCATCTTTTTGCTTACAGTAAGCTGATTTTTGAGTATAGATCAGATAATCAAAAATTAAGAAAACATTTAAAAATTACAAAATACTAAGTTTAGTAATTTGTAAAACTACATTAAATGTACAAATTGTGCACCGTTGTCTGCCTGACAGTAACTAAGATGACCGACATGTTTTTTGTTAATTGCTGTCATTGATAAAAGCGTAAAATCACACTTCTTAAAATCAAATTTAGTATTTTGCAAATTTAAATTGTTTTTCTTAATTTTTGGTAATGTGACCGATACCCAAAAATTACCTTACCGTAAGTAAAAAGATGCGTTCTTTCAGATTCCGTAATAAAAAAAAGGGTTTCCATTTAAAAAAAACATCGATAACGCCATACTTCATACACGGGACACCCTGTATGTATGCATTTTATTTCAAAAAATGTTCAAATAAAAGAAAAAATCGACGGGTCCGAGCGTTTTAGCCGGAAACGTACATGTTAGGAAATACTGAATTTATTCCAAACTTTACGACCTCACTGTATATATAGCCGTTACAGGCCTTGTTAGCCCAGAGCTTTTGTTATTACTTATTTCCATTCCTTTCTATTCTTTGCTTTATTTCTCCAGTTACTTTCTTTTAACTTCTTTAGATCTTGTTCCGCCATTTCTTTCTTGGGCGACCTCTTCATTTGTTCTTCTTTGCCATCTATCTTCTACTTTCTTCCCTCCATATATCCTTTGTAATATTTTCCTTTCCCATATCTCAAGTTTGTTCTGTATCTCTTTGTTTAGAATCCACAGCTCACATGCATACGTTACATTTGGTCTGATTATCGTTTTATATACTAGGATTTTCGCACTCCGCGACACCACTTTTGATCTTGTAGAGTGTTTAGCTTGCCCGCACTTCTATCACCTTTTATCAATCTTGCACTTATTTCGTCTGTTTCGTCTCCGTTTTCGCTAAACTGAACTCCTAAGTAGTATACTGCAGGTTTTTCTCTTTTGAACACCATTTCTTTGTTCTTAGTGATCACTTTTATTTCTTGGACTTGCTGAAATTCCTCTTTGTGTCTCATCATCATGAACTTTGTCTTGTTCTCATTGATATTTAACCCTCATTTTGTGCTGCTCTTTCTAAATCTTGTATCCTTTTTTGTAGTTTTTCTCCTGACTTTGTTATGATTGCCACATCGTCAGCATAAGCCAAACATTGATGGTTACTATTAAAGATTGTTTCCTTTCTGTTCATTTTACTTTCTCTTATTATACTTTCTAGCAACAGGTTAAAGAGAAGAGTAGATAGGGGGTCCCCTTGCCGTAGTCCTTGTTCCATCTTAAAACTTTCTGAGACAGTTCCCAAGCTTTTCACTCTACTGTTTGAGTTCTTGTGTGTCATTTTTACTAGTCTTATTATCTTTTCTGATATTCCCAGATTCTTCATTGCTGTGTATAGTTGTTTTCTACTTATTGAATCATATGACTGTTTGAAATCAATAAAGCATACATATAGAGGTACCTTGTGTTCGTAACAGTCACTTTGTATTTGTTTTAAAGTAAATAACTGGTCCACCACCGATCTATTGGCTCTGAAACCCGCCTGGTATTCTCCTATTTTATCTTCTGCCTGCTTGCTTAAGCGGTCACGTAACAGTGTTGCGAGGACTTTATACACTGTATCCAGCAGAGCGATACCCCTGTAATTTTTGCATAGTTTGGTGTCACCTTTTTTATGTATTGGGAGTATAAGCGCTCTTGTCCATTTCTCTGGTATGTTACTACCACTTCTCCTCCACACTTGACTTGTTCTGCTGTGATATTATTTTCACATGGGGTTTTATTATTTCTCATTCTACGAATTACTCCCTCTACTTCTTCTAGGGTTGATGTTTCTTCCTCTGTTTCTTGTTCTTCTCTTTGGTCTTCGTCTATCTCTTCTTCTTCATCCTCTTGACTCTGTTTTTGGTTCAGAAGTTCTTCAAAATACTCTCGCCACCTTGCTGCAATTTGTTCTTCGTTTTCTATAAGGTTTCCTTTCTTATCTCTTATGTATATAGTTTTAGTTATTGTTTCCCTTCCTGTCTTTTTCACCTCCTGGTAGAAATTTCTTATTTCTTTTGCTTTATATGTTTCCTCTAGCTCCTTTATCTCTTTCACTTTATGTCTTTTTTTTGTATCCCTTAATATCCGTTTTGTTCTTCTTCTTTGTTCTTGGTATATTTTTGTATTTTCTTCTGTTCTTGAGCCTAAAATTTTTTCTCTTGCTTTGTTTCTCTTCTTAAGTGCATCTTTGCAGTTCTGATCAAACCATTTTTCTTTCTCCTTTCTTTTTTCCAGCGGTAATGTTTCTTTTGTAGCGGTTTTTATCCCTCTTTCTATTCTTTCCCACTTCTCTTCTATATTCCCTTTCTTTTGTTCTCTAAAAATATCTTTTAACTTTTCGCGCTATCTTGTTTTGTTCTCATGGGACTGTAAGTCTGTTACGTTATACCTTCTTTCTATCCTTCTGAGAGTCTTTTTTTCTTTCATAAAGTCTTATTTGCAATGTATCTTAACCATGAAATGGTCCGAATCGGCATCGACCCCTCTGTAGCTTCTGCTGTTTTTTGATCAATACATGATCCACCTGATTCACTGTGTTTCCATCTGGGGACCTCCAGGTTCCTTTATATATGTCCTTTATTTGATATTGTGTTCCTTTTACTACCATTTCCTTTTCTGCTGCAAAGCCGATTAGCCTTTTGCCGTTATCGTTACTACTTTCATGTTTACTATATTTCCCCACGATTTTTCTATAGATTTCTTCCTTTCCCACCTTCGCATTGCAATCACCTATTAGCATCTGCACGTCGTATCTAGGTATACTTTGGTAAACGCGCTCCATTTCTTCATAAAACTCGTCTTTTACCTCTCCTTCCTGTACTTCTGTAGGGGCATGTACATTCAGTATGCTTAGTTTTCTTCCTTTTATTTTGATTCTCAGCCAGCATAGTCTGTCTGAGACCGGTGTAAAACCGGTTTTAAAAAATAACTTACACTGTTTTGGAGTGACATACAGAATATTGTCCAAATCAATCCAAACGTTTTATTCTTACAAGCAAAATTTAATCTTGAGGTGAAAACGTAAACACGCTGTATTTGAGAAACTACAGAACTGAAGCAAAACCCTAATGGAATTTTCGACTTCTTTTTAAGTTGCAATGTAGCACCACCAGAAGACACACCTTCAACTTAAGAAACGGCTTGCACTGTATTGGTTATCTTATTTTATATTTTACCTAATTTAAACTTCGAATTTTCCATAATAAAGAGTTGTGGCATAAATATTAATTTTGTATAAAAAAAACTTAGAACTATATACTTAATCTACAATTTTAAATCAAAATCAGACTCATTTAGTTTTTTTTATTATCTATATGACTTTAAAAATGTGTTAGTTATTCGTTCTTGTACTTTTAAAGTTTCTGAAAACACTACCTGGAATTTCATGTTTTAGTTAAGTAGTTAGCCACCCTAAAAATTGAAAAAAATTACAATCACTATTAAGTAACTAATTAGAAAACTAAAATATTAACACAATACTAGTAAAATTTTATTAGATTACAATAGTTCTAGTTGCTGTGTATCTTTTAGTTGTAGAAGTTAACAAAATTAATTACCTACTTTACTTTGAAATGTACATAGTAAATTCCTAGTAGAATCAAGAAATGATTAAGGGCCACTGCTGCTCATTACTACCTAATATTTTAAAATTAACAAATACCAAAAATTGTTTCAAATTACCTTGAAGGCAAAGCAGTAGTTCATTATATTTCAGAATCAGACAACCTGGGCAGCACTGACTCGGAGGTGAAGAAGATTCTAACGCTACACCTGCCTATTTCAGAGTACGACACATTGGGTAGTGATTCTGAGGGAGACGGGGCAGCAGCTAGCCAAGAACTGGTATCATTCAGACATCGAATGCGTGGTATGTCCTCCAAACATCACAATTTTTTTACCTTATCGAAGGCTTGAAAATGTACAAACACAAGATACCACTAACTGTAACCGTTGTTTTTATATTCTTATAGTTAGCCAACTGCAATGGAGAGAAGAAGACAATTGAAATGTATTTTATGGTGAGGGTATTGTATGACACATAATGAAAAGATTACAAAAAACCCTGCAATACTATTTACCTTGTAAACTCATGCCACTCTATAAAACTAATTATTATATCGTATGGTTTACAGGGCGTTGTGATACATATCAAACACAGAGTGCATAGATAAAAGATTTTTATACTAGTCTGTATTTCGCGGTTGTTAACTAAGAGTTAAATTGTTTCATAGAAGTGGAAGATTGGTATAACAAGCATGAAAAAGGTTATTACCTCACCTCAAATTTAATTTTAACTGGGTGGCCTATAAGTTGCGCTACCATTGGAAACTTTAATAAGTTTTTTTTTTGTAATTTTTTTTGTATTTACTGATACTTGTCAACTTTTTAAAGTTTCATCTTTAGCAATTAGTTATGGAAAAATTCAGCAAGATCAAAAAAGATCAAAGTAATTGAATTTTATTATCAAAATCAGTACTTCATTGTGCTTGCATTTTCAAGTCAGTAAAACTCCCTAAACTGCAATACTCCAAATAATTCAAACTTACCAGCAAGACGAGTCAGTGAGTCACTTGACACGAGCTTGGAGACCACCTTGTGCAAATACCCCATTAGTAAGGGTGTTCGGACCGAATTTTTTTGAGGACAAGAACAGCAATGTAGTGACAGTTGCAGCTGCCAGATATTGAGAAATTCTGGAGAATTTTGTTCTTTTAACTGTTGATTACATCCCAGGGATATGGTAGCAACAGGATGAAGCGACTGCTCATATGACTAAAGCCACTGTGTAGTTTTTGGAAGAGTAATTTCAAGAAATGTCGCTTTCAACTGGCCTCCATGTTTGCCCGATTTAAGCGCTCCAGATTTTTGTTTTTGCGACTACCTAAAGGACAGTATTTATGTCAATAATCTTCTAACTATCCAGCAGCTAAAAGAGAATATTTGAGTCAAAATTCGTGTGCTGGAGCCAAACATGCTCACCAAGGTTATGTAAAATGTAGCAAAAAAGTGCTGCTTGCGAAGAGGAAAACGGATATCATTATAGGCCAGAAGAATTTCCCAATGTTCTAGTTTAAAGTAAAGGAAACGTAATTAAAAATAATTGACCAACAAAAGTTACTTACATTTTAAATGGTAGCGTGACTTATGAGCCGCCCAGTGTAAAGTAAAACTTACTTGTTTATGCAATATGTTCATTTAACTATTTATTTAAAAAAAAAATCTTTGTAGACGTAGAAACTCTTTCCTAAAAATGTTTAGAATATTTGATATACAGCGTGTTTAGTATGCGATATCTTGGGTTGCTCTAGAAGTTTTGAGTAGAGTTTGTTAGTAAATAGGTGTCCGAATCTTATTATAAAAGTTCTCAAAGTAGCTACCATTAACAGCTACACATAACTCGACACGAGGTAGTAATGAATTTTGTACTGCAATTAGTAGTTGTTATGGATTCTCTCCCTTTGAATTTGCAAAACGATGGATACTTTTAAGTAATTTTTGCCCGGTTGCAGATTCATTAAAATAAACCTTTTGTTTCTAATCCTTAATCTGGAGATTTTGCTGGCCATGGAATCGGTCCTCCACAACCGATACATCTGTCATTGTAATAGTAATTCAGAAAATGTGTTAGTTGATGGCCATAACGTGCTGAGGCTACATCATGTTGCAAAATCATATTTTGGCAAACAGCCAGTGAGACATCTTCGAGAAGGGAAGAAAGAGTGTTCTCTTACTTAAAAAATTTAAATAATTGTTTGCATTAAGTCTAATTGACAGTTCTACAAGTCCCAATAACTCTAACTGAAAGATTTATTGATAATCTATATTGAAAGTTTAATCATCTTATTAATCATAGGTTTTTACTTCCCTCGTCTAAAAGATGAAGGAAGTTCCTATTGTAATCGTGAAAAAATCACCTTCCGAAATTTTTTCAGATCTTCATGTTTCAGGGTCCCTAAATGACGAAAAACAGGTTTTCTCAATTCCGTTTGTCTGTCTGTCTGTTGGTGATATAACTTGTTGAAGGTACCTACATGATATTTTGTTTGCAGATTATATATCGACCTGGCATGAAACCGAGAAAATTTCAGACGAGGGTGAGCACCTTAAAAAATTTAATTTTGTATTTTTTTTCTTTAACTGAGAAACAATTTGCAAATAGCCATACTTTACCCTTGACAAAAATGAGACCCAACAAATACCGTGTAAATGCTGTAAAGCAGAAGAGCGGATTAACGAAAAATGCATTCTATTTAAGGCAGCAGCAGCGCAAGGATGTGAGGAGCGCTCCATTCGGGCGATGAGCTTGCGGCATATTGCCAAACGTTCGAATCATATTTACAGCTACTGCCATTTGAATTACTTGTTTTTTTATTTGGAAATTGATGTAATTTGCATTACCAAGTGTTTTCTTCTATTGTTACCCCTGGTTTTCTTTGATTTTTAAAATTATTTAGTGTAACAACTTCCACTTGCAAAGGAAGCTCTGAGTAAAACCCTTTACACATTTTCTTGTTGATAATTCTGTGTTTACTATCATTTATTTTCAAAAGCCGGCAGTAAGGCGGAGTGGTGTTGCATATCTTACGGCACTTGTAAGCTCCAGTCTGCTTGGTCAGTACTTGGATGGGTGAATATCTGGAGAGATCCCCGCCTCGATGATTCTTCGCACTACTCGTGTGTATTTGTAGGAGTCCCTGTGTAAATTTCGTATTTGCTACTACCAATTGATTTGCTACACATATGTCTAGTTATCTTCAAACCATTTGTATTCTGTGTTTCTTTGCCTTAGTCTCCCAAAAACTCTTCTACATTATTTTTTAGGTCCCCCATTATAATAATTTCATTGTCTTTTTTATCTATTTCCTCTTATAGTTCTTCAAAAATGATTTCTTTTGCTTTTTTCTCTGCGTCTTTGCTTGGTCAATATGCTATTATTATTGTGCTTTGCTTTCTTTCTTGCCCTAATTGTATTTGTACTACTAAGATTCTTTAATTTTTATGTGTGGTTTCAAGTATGTTGTCCAAGTTATCACCCTTGATCTTGCCCTCTCTTTTTCTGCTACTCCTTCTGTATTCATCTAATATTCCTTGTGTATTTTTTTAATTCACTGCCTTTCGTTTTTGTTTCTAGAATGCCTAAGTAATCTAATACTACATTTTTCATTTCTTCTACAATTTCTTCTTCCTTGCCATAAATACTCCTCACATTCCAAGTTCCTAACTTGATTATGTTTTTACTTCCTTTTACTATAAAGGAAGTAAGTATTGGATTCACCCCAAAAATTCGAAATTGAGTTTTCAACGGATCTTCACGTTTTAGAGTCCCCTGATCCCAAAAAACATATTTTTTTTCATTGGTCTGTCTGTCTGTGTGTCTGTCTGTCTGTCTGTCTGTGTGTCTGTCTGTGAACAGAATATCTCAAAAACGAAAAGAGGTATGGCGTTGAAACTTCATATATAAGTTTTGTGTATTATGTAGATGAGACAGCAAGCTTTTGAAGAAAATCGCATAACCGGAAGTAGGTGTTTACTCTTGTGATTTTTCAGTTTTTTTCGATTTTTTCAAAAACCGCTCTAACGATTTTTTTTAAACTTTACATTTTTCTTACATTTTTAATGTGTATTGATGTGAGATAGGTGATTTTCCAGTTGAATACTTCTAAAGTGGGTTTCTTTTTTTTTTTTCTATTTTTTTTATTAACTCCTATTTTAAATAAAACACCCGGTATATTATTACATTTTTGAATTCACCTTAAAATTCTAGAGAAAATTTGTCTCTTCAACTATCACTCGATTTGGTACCGTTTTTGTAGAATTTGTAATTTTTGAAAATTTTTAACAAATGCTTAAAAATTAAAAATGAAATTTTTGACTAATTATAAGATCACTGTAAAAGGAAGTTGTGTGAGTGTATCACACCAGATTTTTTCTATTCTGAATTTTTTGTCATTGGTCTATTCCTTGCCTGGATCATTTTCTTGGTATCTTCTTTTTTGTTTTATTTCAGTTTTTTGTTTCTTCCATTTTCTTCTTCAGTCCTTCGTGTTGCGGACTCCATATAAATTCTTTGTAATTAATTTCTGGTATCCTACTTTGACCGTTACGTTTCTTTTTTCCACTCCTCTTGAATTATGGTGCAGATAGCTGGAGGCATAGCCGCATACTCCAAGGATTGACCAAACAGTCTTGAGAGTTAAGCAACTTTAGCAGCGGTCAGCACTCGGACGGGTGTCCGGCCTATAGTGGTAATAAAACCGCAACCAGCCGTGCCTCAGAGATCACATTAAGCCGTCGGTCCCGGTTGTCATTTCAGTGACAATCGTTAGGTTACGTCAGAGGTGTTCGCACAATTGAAAACTCTTACACTTCCTACCACAAGCCTTACGATACACACATACTGCTCATTTCATTTCTTTGTATGTCATGTCATTCTTAATGAATATCCTTTTTCCTTTTAGTTTGTTTTTGTTTCTCATTATTTCGAGTTTCTTTTCAAAGGATTCTACTTTTGTAATTATTAACGTCTTCCCTGTGTTTTTTTTAATGCTATGTGCTATTATTATTGCTGCTTCTGCCTGTAATTCCTTTTGCAGGAATTTTTGCACTCCTTGTTTCACTTCCTTTCCGTTTACGTCGATGCTGCTTATTACGCTTTTACACTTTCTATTCTCCTTCTCTAATTTTTCTATTTTACGTTCTATGCTTTCTATTTTTGTTGCATTTTTTGTTTTTCTTTCTCATTGTTATGTATAAAAAGCGTTAGAATTTAGTTTGTGCATAATTCTTGGTCGCGTAAACACTCCTTTATTTGAGCGCGATTTTCGTATAAACATAGCCTAATCAGCTGTTCGCACATTGCGCTGATAGTTGATAATTTGCATTACCGGTAACTTTATAATAATAATAATAATAATAATCTTCTTCTTCTTCTTCTTCTTTCTCAGCATTTGACCGTCCACTCCTGAACGTATGCCTCCTCTTTCATTTTCCACTCGTTTCGGTCTTGCGCTGATTGTAGCCAATTCTTCCCAGCTTTTTCTTTTATATCGTCTACCCATCTTCTGGGTGGTCTTCCTACGCTACGTTTGTGCATTCTTGGTCTCCACGTTAAAATACGTTTTGGCCACTTTACCTCTTCTTGTCTGGCCACATGTCCCGCCCATCTCCATTTTGTCTTCGCCATTCTTTCCACAACGTCCTCTACCTTTGTTGTTTCTCTGATTTCTTTGTTCGTGATTCTGTCTCTTAGGCTTATGCCCAGCATGGCGCGTTCTATCGCTCTTTGTGTTGTTTTTAATCTTGTTGCTGATTTGATAGTTAGCGACATTGTCTCGGTTCCATATGTTAATACCGGCAGTATACACATATTAAACACCTCTTTCTTCAAGTTGACTGGTATTTTTGGGTTTTTAATTATGAATCCTAATTTTCCGGTAGCTGCCCATGTTAGTCGGATTCTTCTAGTTATTTTAGCAGTCTGGTTCTCTATGCCTAGTTTTAATGTGTGGCCTAAGTATACATATTCGTCTACATTTTCCAATGTGTCATTTCCGACTCTTATGTTGATGCTTTCTGAAGACATAACTTTTGTTTTTTCCAAGTTCATGGAGAGGCCTATTTCTTCCGACGTCGCTTTAAGTTCGCTTAACATCTCTTGTAGGTCTTCGGGGTTGGTGCTTATGAGTACGATGTCGTCTGCAAAGCGAAGGTGATTTAGGAGTTGGCCATCGATGTTAATGCCCTTTTTTTCCCAATTCAGTTTTTTAAATGTTTCTTCGAGGGCAAGGGTAAACAACTTTGGAGAGATTGTATCTCCTTGTCTCACTCCGCGTTTGGTACTTATTTTATTTGTTGTGAGGTCTTCTGTGATTTTAATTTGTATTGTGGCGTTGTCATATATATATTTCAAGGTGCTTCTATATCTAGAGTCTATCCTTGCGCTATCCATGGCTGTGAAAATTGCCCAGAGGTCTATCGAGTCGAATGCTATGTTATAGTCTACAAACCCTAGATATAGTGGGATGTTGTATTCCCTGCACTTCTCTATTAGTGTACGCATTGTCTGAATGTGGTCCGCTGTACTGTACCCCTTGCGGAAACCCGCCTGTTCCGGAGGTTGGTATTCATCCAGTTTATTCGTCAATCTGTTCGTCATAATTTTCGTAAACAATTTGTACGGGTGTGGTAGAAGACTTATAGGTCGGTAGTTGTTTAAATTTAATGTATCTCCTTTTTTATGTATTAGAATCACTTGCGCGTTTTGCCAGCCTTCAGGTATTTTGTTTTCGTTAAGGCATTTGTTTAATAGAATTTTCATGGCTTCTGTTGTGGCCGCACCTCCTAGTTTTAGCATCTCAGTCGTGATACCATCTTCACCTGGTGCTCGTCCGTTTTTCATCTGTGTCAAAGCGTACTCTATTTCGTTCGTTGTAATGTCTGGTATCTCTTCTGATCCGACATTTGTTATTTTCTGGAGATGTACATTTGGTGGTTGAGGATTGGATGATGAATAGAGTTCCTTGTAAAATGTTTCAACAATTTCGACCATGTCTTTATTCTCGTGTTTTATTTCTCCTTTTTTGTTCTTTATTTGGTACACTCTCATTTTTCCCCTTGCCCTTTCTCTCTTTAGTACCTTCATGTTTTTGTTATTTTCGATTACCTCTTTTATTCTTTGTGTGTTTCGATTTCTTACATCTTCTCTGATTTTCTTCTTTATGTCTTTATTTAACTTTGAATATTCTGGTGTGCCCTTTTTTGTATTTCTTCTCTTTTTAAGTAACTTTTGTGTTTCTTCTGTGATCCGGGATGTTTTGTTTCTTTTACTCTTACTGCATATCTTCTTACTTACGGTTTGTATATCGTTCTTTATTTTTGCTTCCAGTGTATTTATTTCCATTTTCGTCAATTCCTCTGTTTGTGATAGTTTTTTATCTAGCTCTTTTTGGACCCTCAAGCATGGCGAATTGGAAAACAAACAGGAAGGTACCCCAGGTGGGTGGTGCAACAAGCGCCAAGTCCCACACCCCGAAAGGGGTCCGCCTCATGGATTCTGGGGGAGGCAAAAATTCGCACAAACCACTAAATAATATAAATGGTAGTAAATTTAAGCTTTACATAGCCACGTACAATATACGAACAATGAGGTCTATAGAACATCAATTAGAACTAGAAGAAGAACTAAACCAGATTAAATGGGATATTCTTGGTCTCAGCGAAACAAGACTAGCCAAAGAACAATGCACAACGTTAAAGTCCGGGCATGTCCTGTACCAAAACAATAGCGAAGAAAGAACACATATAGGTGGCGTAGGTATCCTAATCCACAAAAATATAAAACATATGATTATCAAAATGAAATCGATATCACCAAGAGTAATCTATACTGTCCTGCAGATAAACAAAAGATACAAACTTCAAGTGATCCAGGTCTACGCCCCCACCAGCACAGCCGAAACGGAGGAGGTTGAACAACTATACGAGGATATCTCGCTAGCACGAAAATCAGAAAAAGCACAATTTTCCATGATAATAGGCGACTTTAACGCCAAAATAGGAAGCTCAAACGACGACAACATGCCGAATAGAGGAAAATTTGGACTTGGTCTTATAAACGATAGAGGAAATATGCTAATTAATTATCTGCAAAGCGAAAACCTGTATTGCATGAATACGTTCTTTCGCAAGCCCCCGCAGAGAAGATGGACATGGAGAAGCCCGGACGGAAAAACAAAAAACGAGATAGATTATATCATATCAAACAAAACATATATTATAAAGGATGTCACAGTTCTAAACAAATTCAACACGGGCAGTGACCATAGACTTATAAGGGCAAAGGTAGAGATAGATACGAGATCAGAAAGGAACAAACTTATAAGACCAAAGAGATTTCCTACGAACGAACAATTAAAAGAACATATGAACACATTCCAAAAAGAGCTAGATAATAATAATAAATGTCTTTATTACTACAAACGAAACACACTAAAAAGAATTGAAATTTATAGTTAGGGCGAGATTCAGTACATATGCCAGTTGAACACCACATATAATGACTAAATCCAAGCAACTAGCATACGTCTGCTCTTCCATCTAACCCCATGCTCTTCCATCTAACCCCAACTTTTGCTGGTCTTTTACCTGAGCGACCCGCTTTGTCTCTATCTTGTGTAGTTAAGAAAGCCTGTATCTGAAGGCTACATTCGTCTGCGATTTGGTGCAGCTATTTAGCTACTGCCCCTTTGAGCTAAGTATCCAGGCATTGCTGTAGCTTCTTTAAAGATTCAGTGATGTCTTTTGATTGTTACGTTTTGATTTGCGTGTTGGTCATTTATGCCAATGCTCTTGCCGAAATCCCTTCAGGCTTCATCAGGTTATGCTAGTTAATAATATTCGTACTACAAACTCTAGGTGTATTTATTAATGTAGAGTAATTTAAACTGTTTTTACTGGTTTAAACTTTGATTGTTTATTGATTTGTGTTAATAACTAGTACGTTATCGCTATTTGGGGGTGCGCCTTTCGCATACTTAATACTATAAAGAACTATTAGACTGGCTATTTTATGCAAAATTGTTTAATTGATGTTCTGACAACTCAAATACTGACTTGCGTGAAAAACTGTATGAATTGGTTATATTTTACTTGACCTTGACTGCTAATTAAATATATTATACTGCTAATGTTTTTATGTGTATTGTTTCTGCTACCTTCTGTATTTCAGTTATTGTGTTATTGTTTGCTGCTATTGTTTGAGTTTATAAGTTCTCGACCTAGCTGCTTATATTTGTTGTAATTTAAAGACTTGTTGGCGCTCATGGAATTTAGTAATTACAGCACTTAAAGAACTGCACATCGTCTTCACTGAGCCTAGTTGGCAGCCTCAAATATACTCTCGTAGCATTGCGATATTTGAAGATATTGACTATAATTATAGCTAACATCATGTCTTCTTTTAGTTATCTTATTTCCAAGGAATTCTTTTACAATTCTTCAGTCATAGTTTTTATATCTTTTAATTTCTCCCATCTCTCTAACGTCTAGCTCTTTTCTTTTTTTTTGTATTCAGGTGATTTTATTATCTTCTTACTTCTTGCAAAGAACTCACGTTCCATTTACGCTTCTTACTCCTTATTGCTCCTTCTTTAGTGATCTTGCTCTTGCCTTTGCCGGTCACTCATTCGTTTTTATTTTATTCCTTTCTTTTTGTTTATTCGCCAGACTCGCCTCTTTATCAGTTCGGGCACAGTACGAAGTGGCAGGTTGTTGACTCTGCAGGTACACTCACTTATTCGTCTGGTATGTCAGCTGTTTGATAATGTAAATAAGCATAAAATAACATTGCCATAATAGTGTAGTTGAGGAGGGGGGGGGGGGGGGGGGGTTGTAAGAGTTGAAAATTAAAGATGAAGAAGATGATTGAACATAATTAGAGAACCAAGTATAAATCTTCTTCTTCTTCGTCTTGTTTTTAGGTCTAAGACCTGTTTCTTCTGGTATCCTCTTCTTTAGTGTTGGCCGTTATCCTGGGATGTTGATTGCTAACTATCCCACCTGTTGGTCTTCCAGTCTCCGGTCTAGCATTTCGTGCAATTTTGACTATCCTATCTTCTGTCATTCTATTGATGATGTGTTCATTCCATATTCTGCGCCTTTTCCTGATCCATCTGACTATATCTTCTGTTTCGCACTTTGTTCTTATGTTTTTCATTTCGTATCGTGTCGAGTAGTGTTTTTCCACATATTGTTCGTAAAGTTTTCATTTCGCTCGTTCATAATGCTCTCTTTGTCCTTGTTGTGTCGGGTCGGGTCTCTGCTGTATATGTAAGAATCGGTCTAATACATGTTTTATAAATACGTGCTTTACTTTGTATTGTCATATCCCTATTCCTCCATATGACGTCTCGTAGGTGTCCTAATATTTGGTTTACTTTGCTAGTTTGATTTTGTACTTCCACTATTAGTCCAGTCGTTGAAGGTAAAAATATGCTATTACCTCAGAATTCCTTGAACCTTGATCGATTGACGTGAAATTTGGTGAGTGGTTAGGGGATGGCTCAAGGAGCAAAAGTGACATAGCGCCGATGTGCGCTTTTACCCTGAGAGTTAATGCCACCCCTTCTCGGGGGTAGAAATTGTTCACTCAAAATAACCCCGGAAATGGATCGAGGGATAAATTCTAAGTAAAAAATGTTCTATATAATTTTTCTAATAGATTGATATTTTTCGAGCTATTTGCGATTGAAGACTTAGATTTTTCGTGATAAAAATGCATGTTTTCGGACGGTTTTTCGCGAATAAGTCGAAAACTTCGCATTCTATCAAATAAGTTGTAATAACCAAAAATGAAGCTTAGAAAACAGCAAAGAGATTTATTTTTTTATGAATGCTCTAGGTCTAAAATAAAAGAAGTTATGGCTCGTTGCAGAAGATTTTTTTTTTGCAACAACTTTGTTCGAAGTAGTCAACGTTAATTAACGAAAAACCGATGCATTTTTCGGGAAAAACTTATAGAACATTTTATGTAGTGATTGAAAAGACCTTTAAAATAAGCACTGTTAAAAGTCGATTTCACTATAACTAAGCGAGTTACGATGCAAAAACGGTGGGTCACTCGAATTTTTGAAAAAAAAATGAGCGCTAAAACCCCAGCCATTCCACCAGAATTGATATTGACCATTATTCCTTCACAAATTACTTTACTTTAGTATTACTCATGTAATCCAAAAGTTGTTCGACATGCTCAGACTTTGCATATTCAAAAAGTACAGGGTTGAAGGGCTCGGGAGGGGTGGTGCGCGCACTATAATGCAAACTGCTAACATTTATATCTCCGTTATTCTTTTTCCTACAGAAATTTTAAAAAAACTAAAATGTTCGTTAAGAAAAAATGCACATTTTTGTACTATATTATTTTTTACGTTTTTGTCTTTAGTTTTAGGTATTTTCAAAATAAGGTATTTTTTTAAGAAATTTGAAAAATACGTTTTCCATTTTCATCATATTTTTTTCGAAAAATACGCATTCTAACCTGCCCAAACTTTTGGATTACATAAGTAATACTAAAATAAAGTATATTTGTAAAGGGATAATGGTCAATATCAATTCTAGTGGAATGGCTGGGGTTTTATCGCTCATTTTTTTTTCAAAAATTCGAGTGGGCCACCGTTTTTGCATCGTAACTCGCTTAGTTATAATGCAATCGGCTTTTAACAGTGTTCATTTTAAAGGTCTTTTCAATCACTACAGAAAATGTTCTATAAGTTTTTCCCGAAAAATGCATCGGCTTTTCGTTAATTACTTCGTTGATTACGTCGAACCAAGTTGTTGCAAAAAAAATCTTCTTCAAAGAGCCATAACTTCTTTTATTTTGGACCTAGAGCATTAATAAAAAACCCGATCTTTTTCCTGTTTTCTAAGCTTAATTTTTGGTTATTACAACTTATTTGATAGAACGCGAAGTTTTCGACTTATTCGCGAAAAACCGTCCAAAAACATACATTTTTATCACGAAAAATTTAAGTCTTCAATCGCGAATAGCTCGAAAAATATCGATCTCTCGAAAAAACTATATAGAACATTTTTTACTTAGAATTTGTCCTTCTATCCATTTCCGGGGTTATTTTGAGTGAAAAATTTCTACCCCCGAGAAGGGGTGGCATCCACTCTCAGGGTAAAAGCGCACATCGGCGCTATGTCACTTTTGCTTCTTGAGCCATCCCCTAACCACTCACCAAATTTCACGTCAATCGATCAAGGTTCAAAGAATTCGGAGCGGAAAACCTTCAACGACTGGACTATATTAAATTTCCCGAACTTGATATCGCTACTCCCAGGTAGTTGAAGCACATCACTTGTTGTATAGGTTGGTTGTCTATTACTAACTTACATCTGGTGGGTTCTCTGGCAACTGTCAGGCACTTTGTTTTATTTATGGAGATTTTGATGTTGTACCTTTCTGCAGTTATTTTAAACCTGTGTAATTGTCTTCGTAGGTTATTTTCCGATTCGACGATTAGGACGACGTCATCTGCGTAGCACACCATACTGATCTTTCTATTTCCCAAATGGTATCCATAGTTCTCGTCTTTTGTTAGGTCTATTATTTTATTCATTATTATGTTGAACCTTAAGGGGCTCAGACTGTCGCCTTGTCTTATTCCGCATGATATAAGCACTTCTTCTGTTAAGTCTTTGTTTTTCTGTTTGTTGTATTGTTAGTGTTTAGCTTATGAATGATCTGTATTATCTTTTCATTACAACTTACATCAAGAAGTATTAAATCACTGTACAAAGTCCTTGTAAAGGCTGATTTAGGTCTTTTCTCGAGTATGGCAAGCCTTTATATAGTACTATTTATTGGTATGGCAACTATATTAATTTACTAAATTTGTTGTTAACTATATAAAAAAGCCTATACCATACTTGCCGCTATCACAAATTTTGGCCAAAAATCATACATGTTTGTACCAGTATGGGTACCCACATAACCATCCGAGCGGTATGGCAATTATATTTTTGGATAATATTGGCGTTTAAATGAAGTAGTAAACAAAAATTGAAGCTTGCCGCTATTTTTTTTTTGCAACAAAAAAATTACCAGTTTGACCTAGTATGGCAATCCCTATATCTTTTTTATTAGTATGGGACATACTTTCCCTATGGGGTTTAGGGACCTTGTTTTTCGATTAACAAAAATTAGCCTTGCCGCTTTAAACAAAAATATTTAATTTTATTAACAAGTAGCTGTGACCTAACCGGCATTGCCTGGGCATATTACATGAACCTAAAGTACGTTTTTTTCCTATAAAAATTTTCAAGGTTAAGATAAAACTGGCAAAACTGCTTTTTTTAAATTATTAGAAAATGTATTTTCGTCAGGCTTTTCTGTAAACGACTTGTGTCATTTTCACATTTAAAATTAAATTGTCAGCTTTTCTTTTTTGAAAATGAATACGCGTAAAAAACGGAATCTTTTAAAATTAAATGTAAAAAAAGCAATTCAACTGTTGGATCTACAGCCTAACATGCCAGAAGAAGAAGTTTACGAAAGATTACCTAAAAACAAAACTCCTTTAATGCCAGATTTTAAATTTCCCACCAATTTTTAGTTCTAAAAAGTTACTAAAACAAATTCTACCAACATATATATTTTTTAAGGAATCCAAGTAATGCCAACATAAACCCTAAATTCTTTTACCTTCAAAATTTTTATAGGAAAAAAACGTGCTTTATGCATGTATGTTTTCAAATACACGATATTTGCAAAATCTTGTGTAGATTAAGTATTCGTATTTAGTATTATTTTCCGAATTTTTGGATAGATTTTCCCAAAATTTTCTTTGATACAAACCTTGTCCTGACAATTACGAACACAACAAAAAAAAATCTGGTGTGATACACGCACACAATTTCCTATTACAGTGATCTTATAATTAACCAAAAATTTGATTTTAAATTTTTAAGCATTTGTCAAAAATTTTCAAAAATTAAAAATTTTTCAAAAACGGTACAAAATAGAGTATTAGTTCAAGAGACAAATTTTCTCTAGAATTGCTGTCTCATCTACATGGTACGCAAAACTTACATATGAAGTTTCAACGCCATACCTCTTTTCGTTTTTGAGATATTCTGTTCACAGACAGACAGACAGACACACAGACAGACAGACCAATGAAAATAAATACGTTTTTTGGGTTCAGGGGACTCTAAAATGTAAAGATCTGTTAAAAATTCAATTTCGAATTTTTGGGGTAAATCCAATACTTCCTTTATTGTAAAAGGAAGTAAAAAAGAGCCAAATTGGTTGAGTCGTTCTCAAGTGATGATGTACCATACATGTGGCAAATGATTTTTATTTATATAGATTTTCAAAAGCCGCAGTTAATATTTGTAACCGCAGTCCGGCTGCCATACTTGCGTTTTTGTTACTTACTTGAGCAATATAAAAAGGTTTACTACCTACTGAGCTTGCCGCTATGACTAGTACTTTAGGTGTTATGGACCCTTGGTTTATAAAAACATACCAAATTACCGACTGCGTGACCACTGACCAAAACAATAAGTACTATGTAATATTAAATATCCAATATCAAGTTAACTGCCTTCTTACGATGTTTTAATTCTTTTTTCGCCTATCATATGCGAAAATGAATCATATTGACCCTAAAAATGTGACAGAAAGTAATGTCTATCGTCCCTTGGGCCGCTATAGTATATTGTGTCACAAGGGCAGAAAACGAGCATTAGCAGCCCGCGGATATTAGCTGCATGAGCGAGCGAACCGAAGCGAGGGCAGCTGAAAGCTAAGAGCTGCTAATGCATTTTCTGCATGTGTGACACACAACTGTTTTTCGCCTAGCATTAAAAAAAAAATAACAAAAAATATAACAAAAAGCTTTGATTTTATAAATACAAACAGAATTTAATAATAAACTTAAGTACTAACAATTTACGAATTTATTTATTATAATAATTAATGTTAATTATCCCTTGAGCACAATTATGTATAGTAATAAGTACCAGAATTTGTAGGCATTTGGTAAGTGTTTGAAGTGCTAGTAGCCTGGTGACTTATTTCTATAGATGAAGTGGGTTCATTGGAATTATCTAGATTAACTGGTATTTCATTTATTTGGTCGGAAATATTTAACACTTCAATTCTGTTATTTTTGCTAGTACTAGGTTGCTGTTCTTGGGTTGTCAAGATTTTTTGAGAAATATTAATCTTATGCAGAAGAACGCCAACCTCCATGTTTTTTAAGTGTAAGCAAATCACTTCCAGAGTTAGCTAGTAGGGTTGCAGAACTACGGCGGAAGCAATGTCCTGTGTATTTACAGCTGATTGCAAATAAAACTGGGACAGCTAATATGTAATATTGTAATATGAAGTACAATAACATCTTAAATACTCATAATTATGTTCCTTTTCTTATGCTTCTATCTTTAATAATATTTTATGTATTCATCTACGGAAATATAAGTTAGAGAAAGTTTCACACGTTATTAAAAACGCAAAAAGTAGTCTCAAGACTTGTCCCACTTTTATTTGCAATCAGCTGTACTAGGTTCAGACAGTTTCAAAAAAGTGGCTATATTTTGCTTGGAATTTTGCTAAATACATTTTTTCCGATCGGTTGTACTGTACATTTATTGTTCTTGCAATAAATGAATAGGTGATTGTGTGGAGTGTGGGTAGGTCTAAGAGAAACATATTTGTTGTATATTGTAAGTAGATTCAATCCATCAACTGTTTTGTTTGTGACTGTAAACGTTCTTGTAATATTATTTTTTGTTTCTGGAACTGTAACAATCAATACGTCTCCTCTATTATCTAAAGTACGTTTTTTTTCTATAATAATTTTCAAGGTCAACTTTCTAGGGGATAAGTTGCATTCCTGCAGGGTCCCTAGTTTTAATAATGTTGGTACATAAAGTTTTAGTTCTTTTCTTCCACCAAAAAGATGATTGTCATTTTGACAGATATGTCATAATTTAATATCGCTTGCTTCAGTTTTGCATTTAAAATATTTCTTGGTTTTCTTTTTTTATCCGATTTTATTAATGATGATTCCATGTTAAAAAAAGAAATTTGTCAAGAGTTCAAATTAAGAAACTTTGACATTCAAAATTGACACATACTCATAATTTTGAAAAAGTTCTACCAACACGAGGTATAAAAATTTCCTAGCGTTTTAATCACATATCTACCAACATTGTAACACTTTGACAGTTATTATAGAAAAAAAACGTACTTATGTGGTCAAGTTTCATATTCAACAACTCATTTCGACGATAAGCTCCGTATAGTTCCATAATAAGAGAAACCTACAATGCAATGTTAATAAAAAATAAAATTAATTTATCTTAATTTATTTGTTTACCTTTATCATATGATATTCTGAATCATCTGCTTCCTTAAAAAATTGAATGCATTGTTCTTGAGTCAAAGTTTTAGACTTTTTGGGCAGGTAATTTACAGAATTTTGTTTGAAAAATGTAAGAACTTTATGAAAATTATCAAAATTTATATTTTCCTTGACTTTAAAAGTGGTTTTCAACATTGAAAATTCAGACCAGAGTGTACCTGCATTTACAATCTTTGATCTTTCCGATAGATAAGCAAGTAATACATTTTCTGTTTGAATAATTCATAGTACTTTTCGTACCGTTCTCTTGACTTTGTAAGTAACAAATTCAGAGAAATTTTGCTAGCTTCCTCTTGCAAGTCCGGTGGAGTATTCGTAAATTCTTCGTCATTGTCTGGATTACCATTCATTTTCAGTTACTCACTGAATTACAATTATTCAGAACTTACTGTTATTTTACACTTTTATTGTCTGTTTTGATTCCAAACTTTGATTTAAAATGACATTTAATGAAAAATTATGTGAAACATCAAAACACGCAAATGACAGTCAAAGGTGTCCAAAGCTGTCTAGATCAGCGGTCGGCAACCCGCGGCCCGCGGGCCGCATGCGGCCCGCGATCCTCCGTCTTGCGGCCCGCGATGTTTTGTAAATGAAAGTCTTATATACCAACCTAAAATTTAAATAATTGCGTCATGCGCGCGCAAAATTCAAGCGAGCGTGTATTTAATAAGAATGTAATATTACAATCACAGACACAGAGTGCGTGCGTTCAGCCGGCATAGCGCTGAGGTAGCGATTGCGTTGAACGCTTCGCTGACCGACAGCGCTTCGGTTTCGCTTCTGCAGCAGTCGCCATTTTTGGGAGCGAATTTATTTTCGCTCCATTTCCGCTTTATTTCCGCTTGACCACTTAGCAGAAGACGGTGTTTGGGTTTACTTCTAATTATAACCTAGAAAGGCGCGAATTTTTTAAAAACATGGATTCTGAAACGACCCTGCTGCAGTTTAATGTTAAGTAATTAAATGGACCATTTTCTCAAAATCAGTAGGCCTTGAAATTATTGAAACAAATAGCCACTGAAATGTGATACAAAAGCAGTAATTAAAAAAAATCAGTCTAATTTTGACAAGAGTTAAATGCTCAAACTGAAAATTCTTCATGAGGCCCATCCTCATTCTCATTATTTGCTTCCACATTTAAATGGAAATTTTGCAGCCCTTGTCCTGGCAAAAATACGTCACTACGCAATCACAACATAACTGACGTTTCTGTTTGTAAACATAGCGCTCGCTAGCCAAGGTCGTACAGCCGTTCGCAGCTGCTGCAACTCAGCAAAATGTTTTCGCATTTTTAATATCACCCCGATATACATAGTATACCTATTATCAAAATTATGAATAAGTGCGGCCCTCCTTCACTTCATTTTGCCACTATGTGGCCCTTGCCTGCCAAAAGGTTGCCGACCGCTGGTCTAGATTATGGAAAACTTCAAAATCGTGTTGTTATAAGTTTAGCGGCCCAAGGGACGATAAACATTACTTTCGTTCACATTTTTAGGGTCAATATGATTCATTTTCGTATATGATAGTACTAGCAAAAATAACAGAATTGAAGTGTTCAATATTTCCGACCAAATGAAATATCAGTTAATCTAGATAATTCCAATGAACCCACTTCATCTATAGAAATAAGTCACCACGCTACTAGCACTTCGAACGCTTACCAAATGCCTACAAATTCTGGTATTACTATAGGTAATTGTGCTCAAGGGATAATTAACATTAATTATTATAATAAATAAAATTAATCTTATTAAATTCTGTTTGTAATTATAAAATCAAAGCTTTTTGTTATATTTTTTCTATTTTTTTTAATGAACATGTGTATAATAAAAATGGCTCCACTACTGACCTTATATTTCTTAACAACTAATCATAAGATTGACGAAATTTTCAATTGCATCCCCTTCATATTTATGGTACCTATGTAAAAACAACTGTACCTTATACAGGGTGTCTCCGAAAGGTCTGTACAAAATAATAACACATATTCCTGAGGATAAAATAGGACGATTTAACCCAACTTACCTCTATTCAAAGTTGCTTCGTTTAGCCGCTAGAGGGCTTTAAAAATGATTAACTTTCTTAAATTTTTTAACCCCCTGTATAATCACTACCATTTGTTTTTCTGAATAGTTACTTTAATTTAGAAACTATTTCCTCTCTTACAAAATTTTTGTTTGGTGAACGGTTCAGCCACAAAAAATATCTTCTAAATCCCTACAAGCCTAGTGTTAACGTTACAATAGTTAACTGATTCAGGCTTGTACAGATTTAGAAAATATTTTTTGTGGCTAAACCGTTTACCCAACTAAAATTTTGTAAGAAAGGAAAAAGCTTCTAAATTAAAGTAGCTATCCACAAAAATACATTGGTAGTGATTATACAGGGGGTTAAAAAAATATGGATGGATAATTTATCGTGACAAAGTTTTTAAACACCCTGTGATTTTCGAAATTAGGGTTGACTCCACAAAAAGCTGTAGTTTACTGGTACAAACGCATGGCCAAAAAATGAATAAAATCTATCAAAGATTTTTCGACTTGAAAAAATTTAAAAAAGCTAATCATCTTTGAAGACCTCTAGTGGCTAAACAAAGCAACTTTGAATAGAGATAAGTTGGGTTAAATCGTCCTATTTTGGCCTCAGAAATATGTGTTATTATTTTGTACAGACCTTTCGGGGACACCCTGTATAAAACAAAAGAATGTTATGTTCACATTTGAAAATAAATAAAAATAATGTGAGTTTTTAAAAATAATAAAGGCAAATTTTGACTTTAACAATCTACAAACATTGATTCTTATACTTACAAAACAATATTACATGATATGAAATTAAAAATAATCACATCCAGTTAACACAAAATTATATGGGTAATTATTTCAAAGTAATCATTTCTAAATATAGAATTTAAAAAAAAACTAATATGCATTAAGAGTGCTAAAAATAATGTAGGTAGCTTCATTATGTATTAAAGTGTCGAGCCCATATGAAGATCATACAAGATTCTTAGTTATTTGTACATTTTTTATTTATTTTTAACAAAGGTGTTCCAGAGGAATGATTTAATAAGACAGAGGAATGACAAAAGTTCCTTTTATTCATATATTGAAGACAACACTCAACATTTTTAAACAAATTTTCATGTGTAACAAAAGGTTTTTTAAAAATATAAAAATTAAACACTAGAAAATATAAAAACTAAATACTGTTAATGTCAAAAATATTAATTTCTTATTATTGTTCATATACGTCAATGTTTCTCTTAAACTGGTATAATATCTTGGTACCTCGTTGTAATATTTTAGGTAGTGGTAAAATTTCTACTATTTGTTCATACCTGACATACGATATGTCGTATTCATCGGGTTTAAAAGTTTGGTTATCATTATTAGCGTCGCAAATTCTGAGGTACATAACTCTTACCTCGCCATCTTTTTCCAACTCGCTTTGAGTGACAGCAACATATCGGTAGCTGGATCGTTTCGTTTTAAGCTCAACCAGCAAATATACCCCTACCTTAATATTGCTAGGTGTCAATTCTTCATTACTTTCTGTTCTGGGACATTCACTTGGGCCTGCCTCTTCCTCGTCTGAATATACATCACTGTAACGAAGCTTTTCGTGAGGACGATTTATGTTTACCGGAAAGAGTATATTATTTTCAAAATGTTTATCAGTTAAATGGTCAAACATGTATTTTAGAGATCCAAGATGATAATTCGAATGATTAACCCCAAAAGAACTTAAAGAACTAAAATTTAATTTAACGAAATTTTGTGTAAATGGCTCATTTTTCACCTGGTGGACTTTCATCGTTCCAACAAAGTTTTGAATTTTGCCTTTGCCCGTTTGCTCAGCCATGTTGTTTATTTCTCCAGGCTTAATAGTAAAATACGTGATGCCTTTTACGTTTTCATTGAGCACCTTTTCTAGCAATTTTAGAGAAGCTACGTCGTTTCCTTCTGCCACCAATCTGTCAGCAGTTCTTTTTGTCACACCTCCTACGCCATCCGGAGCACCTTTACCATGTCCAGCCTCCTGGTAATGCCAAGTAAATGATTTAATTTTTGGATAGAAACTTTTAAGCCTAACCGCTAAAAAATAAAACATGGTTTTGTTCCGGTATTGCGTCGCTGGACTGTCGCTAACGAAATGTAAATTATCCACATCATAATTTTTGTCGATGAAGGACAAAATAGGTTGCAAATGGGCCCAGATTGCCGGGACATTATGCTGAAGGTTTTCTGATAAGGTGCCGAAACATTGTTTCTTAAGAATGTCGCCAGTTTTTGTATAAAGCACAACAGTATGTAGCGTAATCTGTTGTCGCGAGCCGCCAAAATGAAAGGCCTGGATTTCTTGTGAGTACTTTAGATTGTAATTTTCACTAAAATCCATGTGCAGCAAAGCTTCATTTTTTTGTAAATTGAGCTTTATTTCTTTAATTGCTTTGAACTGATGAAGAGCTCTTCCCCTGTGCAGGAGATATTTAATTATGTTAGTTTCAAACTCTGCCACAATAAGGGCATTGGTACATAATATTTTTTCCTTAGTAGTTTTCACAACGATTTTCTGCTTTTGGTTCTTTTTATCAACGTAGCTTTCTTTTTTTAATATCCATTTGAAAAAGTACTCCTCAGTAGAAGGATCATAAGACAAATAATTAACTTTTTTTGGTGCACATTCATTGCACTCTCTAAGAAGTAGTGATGTAAAAAAACGCGTTTTTTTTAAATCGAATAAAAAACCTAGAAAAAAAACAGAAAAAAACGGTTTTTTTTGTTTTTTTTTGTTTTTTATTCATTTTTGTAATTGGCGGCATGTTTTGGTAGGTACCCACCCCTATTGGAAGTTGCTTTAAGCTGGACCCAGCTCTGAAACTGTCGACCTGATCGACGAATCAAGTTACGTTAGCGATTTATCAGACAGTGACATGGGCGACGTAAACTGCATGGATACTGACTCCGAGTCAGTTGAGGAGTCAGCTATGTCTGTTAGAGAGTAATTTCTGCATTATTATAATTTCTACAGGGCGTTAGGGAAGTCGACGGAAAAAATTCTAGGGGTGAATCCTTGTCCCAAGATATGATGATTTAACTCAACTTACCTATATACAAAGTTGCTTAGTTTAGCCGCTAGAGGGCTTTAAAAATTATTAATAATAATAATGGTGAGGCACTAACACCCCATGAAGGAGCTTGGCCTGCAAGGCGGAAGGTCAGAATTTCCATATTCTCGCTCTCACACCCGGCTGTCGCGTGTCAAATTCATGACACGTGGTGATGTGGTAAGCATCACGCATTAGACAACCGCATTATTACCCATTATTCCTTCGAACGCAGGTCCCCAATTATTTAAAGCGACTAGCTTTTTTAAATGTTTTAACCCCCTGTATAATCACTACCAATTTTTTTTCTGGACAGTTACTTTAATTCAGAAGCTATTCACTCTCTTAAAAAAATTTTAGTTGGGTCAACGGTTTAGCCACAAAAAAATATTTTCTAAATCTCTACAAAAGCCTAGTGCTAAGTTAAAATTACTGATTCAGCCTTGTAGGGATTTAGAAAATATTTTTTGTGGATAAACCGTTTACCCAACTAATTTTTTTAAAGAGAGGAAATAGCTTATAAATCAAAGTAGCTATCCATAAAAAAACATTAGATGGATAATTAATTGCGACAAAGTTTTTAAACACCCTGTAATTTTTGAAATTAGGGTTTATGCCACAAAATGCTTAAGTTTACTGGTAAAAACGCATGACCAAAAACTGAATAAAATTCATCAACGATTTTTTGACTTATTTGAAAAAATTAAAAAAAGCTAATCATCTTTAAAGCCCTCTAGCGGCTAAACTACGCAACTTTGTATATAGGTAAGTTGAGTTAAATCATCATATTTTGGGCCAAGGATTCACCCCTAGAAATTTTTCATTCGACTTCCCTAACACTCTGTATATCCACTTTGGCTATGTTTCTATTTTTCTTTAGAAATATTTGTTTTTTTTTGGGTTATTATAAATTCGATAATTCACTTTACCTACGAAATGTATTATTTTTATTTAAAAATATCTGTTTTTTGTTTTTCCAAACAAATTACTTGTTGTTATTCACTACACTTTAATTCTGAAAAAAAACGCATTTAAATAAAAAACCAGACCGCTTGGTTTTTTTTACAAAAAAAACAGGTTTTTTTAAAAAAAAACGAACGGTTTTTTTTTAGGTTGCATCACTACTAAGAAGACATTTTTCTGTATGGTTTTCACAACAATAAGACTGTATAATATCACTCGCAGTTATTTTATTTAAGATGCCCGCTCTACAAAGACTCTGTATAAGCAATTCCATATTTAGACATGTTGTGCAACCACAAGTGTCTCTTGCTGAAACCTTTCTGGAAACTATGTAAAAAGGTTTATTTTTACACCAGAAACTGAAACTCACACTCATATTTGGATGAAGTTTTAAAAATTTTCTGTGTAAATTTTTCAAGGAATCGTTAAGATATCTTTTTTGCTTTATAATACCATTTTTTGAACGATAATCCTTTTTGCCTGGACATATTCTGCTATTTAGGTCGGATTCTAAAAATCTCCAAATGGCATTTCTCATTCTATTAGCTGCTATTAGTCTGATTCTTAGTGTAGATCTAGCATATTCTTTAATACGACTACCCTTTATAATTTTTCGTACGTTATTTGTAATATGATACTTCTTTATCACTTTTCCGGTTATCACTTTTCTGAACGCTCGTTTCTCTTTATCACTTCCCAGCTGACTATAATTTTCTTTCAATTGATCTTCCATTGCTTCGGCAAATAATAGTCTTTTAACCACTTCAGGGTTCCGATTTTCGTTTGAAAGTATCTCATTTACTCTCGTGCCGGGAGTAGGTGGACCGCTATTTTTATTTCCTTTCTGTCTTCGTAATCGGTGGTATCTGGACTTATATTTCATAACCTTTTTCTGTAGTTTTTTTATCAGTTCATCTTTTTTCTTAGATTCTCGATATCTCGCTTTTCTGTTTTTTGCTGCTCTTCGCTTTCCTGACGTATTTTGTGGCGTCTCTTCTAGTTGAACTTCTTGTCTTAATTCTTCTTCATCTGAAATAACAGGAGTAGACGGTGGTGTATTTTGAAGGAGTATTTCATATTCTCTGCTAATATGTTTCTTCTTTAGCCGATGATTTTTAGAGTTGATTCGCCACTGCCTTCTTTTCATGCGTTGTTCTCGTGTATTTAATTTTCCTATAGATCTAATAATTTTCTTTTCTTTTTTTCTTAAGTACTGTGTTCTTTCTTTTTCTTGTAACTTTTTCTTACCTTGGGGGTCTTGTTTAAGTTTATCGTAACGCCTTTTCTCGGCTTCTCTTTTTTTTCGCAGCCTTTCCTCTCTGGACATCGGCATGTTGAACTAGAAATAATTAATGTGACAGACTAAAGGATTCGTTTAGGGTCGACATTTCAGAAAAATAAAGTAAAAAAGCAACTATCGAATGCATTTCGTGAATAGTTTTGGCGCAATATTATTTCTAAGCAATTAAATACCATTATCGTCATTCCTCTGGTTTAGACGTCATTCCTCTGACTCTAAGACTGCCAGAGGAATGAGGCCAGAGGAATGACTATTTTTACATTATTTTACTAATACTACTAACTGTTGCACATTTCTAACCTCAAAATTTGCCGGTGCATATATTTACGGATGTTTCATTGTTGTTTATACGTTTTACAATAAATTCATTTTTTAAACTAAGTTTAGTGCTTACCAGAGTAATGATGATGCTGAATGTGACACTTTAACTTTATTCACCATTTACGTAAACACCTTGAAAACAAAATAAAAATGACTTGTCAATTTTTATTGCGCCAACTAAGAACAAAGAAAAGGCACTGTTCACATTATACACAGACCATTGGATCCATCTAGTGGCTAATAATAAATTCATAAAAGTGCTCCAGAGGAATGACTACATAAGTTGGAGACACAACTTATTATTTTTTTTAAATGTTTTGTTTTAAAGGATTTTTTTTAAAAGTTACTATTTGTTAATTTAATACCTAATTATGAATAAATAATCAATAAAATAACTGAAACGTTCACAGTACCATTTTTATTTCATCAAGATAATGTTTAAGAATCATTGGTTACGCGCCAGAGGAATGATGTTTAACATGTTTGAAAATAAAAAATAAATAGCGAACATATTTTTTAAACAGTTTTAAAAGAAGGCATAATTACAACCTTAATTTCTGATTAGACCTGCAGAAAGAGAAATGATTGACATTCTTAATTTTCTTGATAATTAGTGGTACGTCCAAAATGATCATTTTGAAATATTTACCCATATAGTTCTAATTTTTTGAAATTGTAAAATCTACATATTAACCTTTTTCTGTAATGTAATAATTTTGTATAAGGAACTGGGCGATACAAAAAAATCTGCACATTTCGTCAGGTCGGCATTAAATAGTGTCTATTTTATAATGCTGTCAATGTGACAATGTGCTATAATGAGCACGCCCAAAATCTTATCTTAAAAATGTTAGAAACTTCTTCGAACAGGAGAAACGTCGGATAGGTCAAGCATGTCCTGGTATGCATAATGTCCTATTTAGAACTTTCGCAAATTCAAAACCAGAATGAACTATTTGTCTGAGGTTACTATTGACCACTGGAGGAACTATGTCAATCATGTTAGAACAGCAATTGGAGCAGAATGGGATACTATAAAAGTTTGCTACACTTCTAATATTGACCAAATAAGTACTAGCGATGACAATTCATCAGACGTATTCCATTTTAATTCTTCGAGTAACTTAAGTAACTATTTCTTGCTGCTACCGCAATTAAGTTGTGAAAATATCAAAGAATAAAATTAAAGTTATAGTTTAAATTTATTTAAATGAAAATAGTTGAATGAATCAGACAATCAAGTAAGTTCAATTTTTGTAATTTTTGTGCATCTCCACTCTTCTCCATACTTCATTACAAGAAACGGGAAAACTGTAGAATGCGGGGCTAATTCCTCACCTATTGTTAATATTAATTATCATTAACTGTGTTTCTCCACTGCCTCTTACACTTATATTCTGTTCACTAAACATAAAAACACAAAGTGGCCTTTGATTTCCAAAATTTCATGAGTGTACTTCCAAAATGCATCTTTTGTCTAGGAATGTGGTTACAAAAAGTTACTAAAACAAATAGGTTAAGAGTGTGACATTTAATTAGCATCTGTCATAACTACTTTTAAAGATGTTAAACAAATACGGTGTTGGATACTAATGATGTAGAATTTATTACTAGGTGTTTTTATTACCTTTTATAAAAGTTCAGGCAAGAATTTCCAGAATAATATGTAATTTGACACTGAAATAATGAGATTTATTAATTGTCATTTTTAAATTCTAAGTCGCCTTTATGCAGGTGTGGAAACCTTTGCAAAATAAAATACAGAATCCCTAGCACACAAATGTTACGTATCGAGAGATCCAAAAAAAACTGTTCCTCAGCGGGCTGTGGAAATTCAACGTATGAATAATATGTTGGTGACACTGTACGTCAATGTCAAATTCGAGGTTATCAGGTTAGGTTTTCCGTCAGTTATGACAAAAATCCTAACCTGCTAACCTCGAATTTGACATTGACGTACAGTGTCACCAACATATTATTCATACGTTGAATTTCCACAGCCCGCTGAGGAACAGTTTTTTTTGGATCTCTCGATATATGCCAACTCCAAGAAAATTTAAATGTTTTTGTGTTTACTGAATGGCCTATACAAGCCATGCCGTTAGACTTGGCAACATTGCATCTCTGGTAGTTGGTGGACCTAAATTACAGTACCTACTCCAATTAGAAATAATTTTGCTTTACTCTGTAATTAACTAAAGATAGCTTCTGTAATTGTGACATTTATTTATATACTCAAGTAATACAAACATGTAACAGTATATTTATAAAAATAAAACAACTTAACCTATGTAACCCATGGTTAATATGTTGACTGCTCATGACACAGATTCATGGCGGATCGGCGTTATAGGGAATATTTACGATGTGCTCACAACGCGTCTCCGTTCATTATATTACTCGAGCGACAAGGATCCGTGTCGTGAGCACATCGTAACCACGCACAATAATGCAGATCCGTGTCATGAGCAGTCAACGTGTTAAAAGAACATTTCTGTAATTATTTTAACACCACTGCTGATTGAGAGTACAACATATATGCAAAAACTATGGAGGTGCTACTGTAAATAATTTTATTTGAACATAATAAACTTATCTGCTCGGTAACATCTAAATTTGTGTGAAGTAAATTGTTCCATAAACTTCGAAAAACTGCTGATGTCATCATTTAAAAACACTTTCACTGTTTTTGCATGTCTTTCCAATATTTGTTTTCTTCTACATTTTGGATTTATCCTTTCTTAAGGGGCTTTTGATGACAAATATGTTGGTAAATTTGGAAATACGCTTGGGACAGCATTGTCAGTTAATCGAGGGTAATGCAGCATCAGCTTCTGCAGTTCCCACTCTTATTTATAACGCTTTCAAATGCCTTTTCCATTAAAATGTATTTCACACACGACAGCACTTTTTGTTGGGGTTGAACCTTTGCGTGATATTACACAAAGCCATGCTTTCTTTGGGATCTGGCCCATTGGAAAAGAAAATGTTAGTTATACTTTTAAGGTACTGTCGTGGTTGGTACACAGCGTTTTCGTGCCATTCTAAATATAAAATTAAAAGTTACAAGAAATGCGCTAAAAATGAGGTTAGATTGTTTCTTACCTCGGTTGGATTTCAGTGAAATTATTAATAAAAACCCGTAAATACTAGCAGCAATTTTACTTTTACCTATTGCGAACAGTACAGTGATATAAATAAATGTATTTCTTCAAACTTAGAGCAGTCGAACATGTCAATATTTAATCACACGCCACATTTGAACAGATAATTTTATTAATAGAGTACAAAAATTGGCCTACCAGCAGAGTTGCCAAATCTCCAACAGCATGTAAGCTTGTAAGTGTAAGAGGCAGTGGTTTCTCTAGTAACCTTAACTAAAATTATAAGGGAAGCAAATAAAAGGAGGGCAATTGGCCTCAGATTCTGCAGTTCAGCCCAAGAAACCTTTGTAAATAAATTCGTTGACAATAATTTGAAATGTGTGACAGATAAGAGCTTGCAAGTAGCACCAATAAGGTAAACAAAAAATTACTTGTAGAAGGAAATTATATTAATGAGACCTACCCCATAAAATGTATATATTTTCAAAAAGATATATATACCGGGTGACAATGAGACTAGGGCCATGCTTATATCTTCTTTATTTACGAATTCATTTGGATAAAATTTTATACCAAGATACTAGAGATAATTTATGATTGGCTGATAGATATAGTCAAAATGGTTGACTTCCGGTTTTACTGGAAACTATACTTTGTTTTTTTAAATGGAACACCCTGTATATTTTATATTTTTCTGCATCTACGAGTCAAATTACATATAATAGTCTTGCAAAATTTAAATTTTTTGAAAAAAAATTTACTTTTTTATTAATTTTCAGTTTCAGATAAAGATAAAAGTAGTGCATGATGCATATCGTTAGATTGGTAATTACATTTTCTATGTAATGCCAAGATGGCCCTTGGTAGGTGCCATTTAAGAAAAGTGACTTTTTCTTAAAAAATGAGCTTAGCAAATTATATTCTTTTATTAAAGGTTTGTTATTGACCTTATTGATAAAATAGCTATTACTAAGAGTTGCTAGAGTCAATTAGAAAAAAAAAATCAAGTCTAGGCCTTCTATGGTAAAAATAAAAATTGAAAAAATCGAAATTTCGCAAAACTATTATATGTAATTTCACTCATAGAATCAGAAAAACATAAAATATACAGGGTGTTCCATTTAAAAAATCAAAGTATCATTTCCGGAAAACAGGAAGTCAGCTATTTTGACTATATCTATGGGCCAATCAGAAATTATGTCTAGTATCTTAGTATACAATTTTATCCAAATCGATTCGTAAATAAAGAAGATATAAGCATGGCCCTAGCCTCATTGTCACCCGGTATATATAAATATACATTTTATGGGGAAGTTACTTCGACACGAAGTGTACGAAATATTGAAATTCCCTCATATCGAAAACCACTCTGAGTCAAATATCTCTAAAATTCGAGCCAACCGACTAATGAACCCAATATATCAAATCTCCGTCTCGGCGGTGCGGATCTTTTGGTGAAGATCCCAACCCACTAGATCATTGGGGGGTGCCTAAACGTGCTGTGCGGGGGATGTATGTTCGTATGTGTACACGATTCCGATCGCCAGGAACCTTCCTGAAGTCTTGGATCGTTTTCATACGATAGGTCCTCCGAAAATGAGGGCAACATCAACTTTTGAGCTATGGTCATCGGCAAAAAAAAATTTTTTTTTGTTTTTTTTTTTTATAAATAACTGGTTCATAGCATTTCATTGTATTAGCGAAACGGAGTGATGCTGAGTATCGAAGTATTCTTGGAAAGCACGGAAGGGCGCTTTTCTTGGGTGGGGGTACCGTATATTTTCATATTTCTAATTCCCTCCTGTTATTTTTTCCCATTTTAAGCAAATAATGGATTTAAATATTGATAAAAACACAGTTTTATATAACAATACAGTCATTTTACTCACCGCAAAATGTATTCCCAGCTTCCAGTATGCGCGCAGCCTTTTACGCGGTAGTTCTCTTCTCACCTAACTTGTTCTGTGTTCTGTTAATCACACTTTTAACGTTTTTAAAATGCTATGGTAAATGACAATCTGAAAGTATCAGCTAAAATTGTATTCTAGGTTATCACAAGCAAATCATCACAATTATGTAAATGTTAGGTTAAGTGCGTAGGGGTGTTCGTTTATTTAAAACAGCGCCGAACAAAAACGACGTGCAGCCTTTTGTGCACGGGTGTTTAGTACGACACAAAGATAAAAGTGTCGACAGAGGAGTGAAATGACTGTATTATTACATAGACTGTGATAAAAATTGCTTAGTGAGAAATAGCAGTAGTGCCAACTCACCGCCATTTTGACAATACGAATGTCATATAAATGTCAATTTCCTTCTGATGTTAACTATCTGCGATGTATAATTTAATATAAGACATGCATTATTTAACACTATGTTGTGTTATTTCTGACGTCACAGAAAATTGTAATGTGTAGACTTTAGCACCCCTATTTTAAAACTCAGCTGTAGGAAAAAAATTGATGGTACCTGGAGTACCTATATTTTAACATCGTGCTGAAAACCTTAGAAAAAAAATGCAAAAAGGAACTGGCTAATGAAACTGGTTTATTCGATGACTGAGAATTTGTAAGTTCAGAGAAAGTAGTATTTCTACACCTTTTCCAGTTGTAATTCAGAAAACATCAATTGTCATTCAGAAAGCGTCAAATGTATTTCAGATTAATCAAATGAATTTCAGAAATGGTCACATGTAATTGAGATTGATCAATTGTAATTCGGAAAGCGTCAGGTGTAATTCAGAAAACGTCAGATGTAATTCAGAAAGCGTCAATTGTAATTCAAATTAATCAAATGAATTTCAGAAAAGGTCAGATGTAATTCAGATTGATCAATTGTAATTCAGAAAGCGTCAGATGTAATTCAGAAAACATCAATTGTAATTCAGAACTATACTCCATTCACTATGGTCCCGGATTGTCAAAAATGACGTTTTATGGTAGCACTGTTGAATTTCGATTGGTTTTTTTGTTACTACTAGGTTGGACAACGCAAAAGCGTAATTTTGAAAATTTGCGTTTTTGTTACCTGGCAACTTTTATTTATTTTTGCTTAAGTCAGTGCAAAATATAACCTATAATTTATAGTTTTGACATTAGTAGCTCAATTAATTGTTTCTAGTTACCCATAGTTTGACTTAAAAGTATTAACCATGATATAAAGGATTGTTTTTAATTGGATTTTGACATTGACAATCCGGGACTATAGTGAATAGAGTATAAAATAGTAAACTCTTGAATAAACAACATATTATTTCACATAGTTACCATGTCCTTAAAAAGTTAGGTAGTCATGACAACTAACTGTTTTGGTTTATGTGCTTGTATATTATAATTGTCAAAGTGAAAAAGTTTCATAGGTATGGAATTGAGAGATAATTGCGAAATTTGTCGTGCATCTATGACACGGCATTCAATATTACGTACACTTCCGTGTCGCCATTTATTTCACATAAAGTGTTTTGAACTCGGCAATGCACCACAAGTCAACTGTCCTTTGTGCCGAACAGTGATAGCAGGAACAGAGCATGTTCTGCGAAAACATTACAAACAACACTCTGAAGAAGACAGAAGAAGAATTGTAGAATGCGCCAACGGAGCAGATGACTGGGTAGCTTTGGCAGGTACGTTAAGGATAAAATACAAAACAGTATTCCGCTGGATTCGATCTGGACGGCCTACAATGCTTAGAAAAGGAGGAATAAAGCCTAAAATTTTAACTGAAGAAGAAATAGATACAGTAATTTCATGGATAGAAGCTGAATGTCACACTACGCTTAAAACAATACAAGAAAAGATAAGACAGAACTTCCACACAGAAGTAGGTATATCTACAATTGGAAACTATTTGGAAGGTAGATTGTTTACGCTAAAGCAGCTACATCGCGAACCAACGACGATGAATTCAGTTGAAAATAAACGCAAGAAGACGGAATATGTGCAAATTTTAAGCAGGCATATTCAACAGGGCAAACAAATTGTTTGGACGGATCAAACCAATTTTAATTTGTTTTGTCGACGAACTAAGGGTTGCGCCCTTGCTGGTTCGAGAGCCGTTCAGCAAATGCCGTCAGGAAGAGGCCCCAATGTTCATCTAATTGGAGCTATTTCAGCAGTAGGCATTGTGGCGATGGAGAGAAGGAGGTGTTCATTCACAGTTGTGTCAGCAAATGCTTAGGTAGTGAGCCTTTTGCATCGTTGGAAAGAGATGGGTAATGAACCAAACGACTTAGTGGTAGTGTGCGATAATGCACCATGCCACTCCAGATTAGAAACCGTGTTTGATGGTACTGAAGCAACGCTGTTGCGTCTAGCACCATATTCCCCTATGCTTAATCCTATTGAGACAATATGGTGAAAGGTAAAATCCTTCGTAAAGTGTAATCTGAGAGTACCTCAAGTTGTAGCTCCTGGAATTCAAGAGCAAAGGCTCATCTATCTGGAAGGAATTATTGACCAGGCGAAAAATTCTATTGTGGGGGGAGATTGTGGTCGAGCGGCACAGCATACCACAGTTTACCACGCTGCAGCTTTGGCAATGGAAAATATGCCAGTAGGCCGTTAAAGTTTTGCAAAAGTTTAATACATATATAAGTTTTATTGTAAAGACTAAAAAAATAATAAATGTTTCAAATTAAGGTAGATGCTTCCTTAATTACACTTGACGCTTTCTGAATTCCACCTGACGCTTTCTGAATTACAATTGATCAATCTGAATTACATGTGAGCTTTTCTGAAATTCATTTGATTAATCTGAATTACAACTGACGCTTCCTAAATTACACCTAACGCTTTCTGAATTACACCTGACGCTTTCCGAATTACAATTGATCAATCTGAATTACATGTGATGCTTTCTGATTTACGATTAAAAAATCTGAATTACATCTGACCTTTTCTGAAATTCACTTGACTAATCTGATTTACAATTGACGCTTTCTGATTTACAAATGGAAAAGGTGTAGTATCATAAAACCCCCAAACATCAAAATACAAATGATTCCAGCGGTTTGGGCTGATTATTTTTAATATAAGTAACATAGTGACTACAAAATATCAGCATTGTGAACAATATTATCACAATAAAAATTAAACATAAAGCAAACACCCATTTGCTTATTGGTAGTACCAGAAAATATTAAGCACAATAAAAATCTATTACATATTTTAATAAATTAAGAATAAATGTTTCTATGAAATACCGTATTAAATTGAAGCACCATGTTTACAGAAATTTAAAACTTTAACTGTTAATTGTATCTGGAACAATTACAATTGCAACATTTATTTATCATTTTACTGCAAGTTAATATGTAAAAGTTTTGTTATTTTAATTTTTCTCTTTATTTTAAAAATGTAATTGAAACACTAGCATTGACTGGAATTGGTTCTAAGTAATTTTCCTTTTTTTTTGTTAACTAGACTGGTCTACAAACTGCAACCGTATGACCATTACAAAACTGATTTAATTTAAAAATAAATCAACTAAGCTTTTGTTTAGTAGCATAAGCTAGCTACTAATCATCAATAGCAAAAGTCTACACTTTTTCCCATTACCTGGTCTCCATTGTAAGTGGTTCCTCTTAAAGTCCATGAGGTTGGCTAAATATAACATATAAAAACAATGCTATAGCGTTGCTATTTAACTAAATTACTCTAACTTTCATATCAACTGCAGGAGGAGCAGAAGGCTCCAGCTCCTCTTCAGAGACATCTCCTCCATCAGGAAGCATGGGTCGCAAACCATATCCCTCCCGGAAGGGCAAGGCCAAGGCTGCACCTCTAAGCAAAAGACATGTGCGTAGCAGCAGCGGTTACTCCAGCCATAATGAAGAGACTACTTTCAGTATTTCGCACACGCCCAGTTTCAGTGAACGGATTCACCCTCCCAGCAGGTTTTCTGACCTAAACCCAAGAGACCTCAGTGAAGCTGAGTGTGAGAAAGGGCACAAACACAGGGGGCTGTCTAAACTCAGTCGGGAAGCTTTCCAAATAAATGTATAGTTTCCATGAGGTATTTGTAAATTTTAGGTTTGTTACATCTTTTGTAACTGGCGCTGCAGGACTCATAGCTGTATATTTTGTAACACTTATTGCAAGAAGCTGCAAGCTGATCGAAGTAAGATTCGTCAAAAACACAGCTATGATGCCTAAAGTGCGACTTTACGAGCTGTTTTTCTTTCAGTATTTTATACATGAGTTTTGGTTTTTTAAATAGAACAAGCATTCGTGTGTGAATATTTTTATGTGGAGAATGTCATTGGGAAAGCGTAAATGGTGGCAGGTGCCTTCGAGTGGGAACCATTGTTGGTAAAAGCGACATGCTTCCCTATCTTCCGTACATGGGATGTGCCAAAATGAGCTTGATAATAATCTGTATAAATCCAATGTATGTTATAGAGTTTATAGATTGTTACGTAAAGTTATACAAGAACAATAAGTGAGCCTCACACTCTAGTTATACGTGTTAACAACACACTGTCTCTTACATCACTCTTTGAAGCAGAAACTTCATCTTCCCCACACAAAATTCAAAGGACTGTCATTTTTGGATACACCTTTTTATTGTACAATTGTCAAATGTAACGAAATATAATAAAATGTTGTGTTAACAAATCTCTGTATTTTAATTTTTTGTACTTCAACATGTAATATTAACTTCTCACATAGTGATATCGTATGGTTCGAAGTCACTACGAAGTCTTTTAACTAGCGTTTCTTCAGCTTCTCTACCCAAGCTGCATTCCCTCCAATCAATACGATCAGGTAAATTTAAAATTGGTCCAGAAGCTAGAACTTCTCTGCCAAAATTGATGGGGAAATTCATGGATGACTGTATCTTCGTGTACAAAGTGTCTCCTGAGGGAATTTCAACAGAAAAGTAAGGAGTACGTGCTGGTAGCACCTGATCCAAACGATTGTGTACGTCCAATTCTTCTAATGTAAAATTGTTACCTTCAGCTTCTTCCTAAAAAAGGATGTAAGTGTGTTTTATACATATAAAAATAAACTTCACAGTGGTAAAAAAGTTGAGTAAAACATTTCTTCTGTTAAATTATTTTATTTGAAGACTTAAATTATACACATTAACTGTCGGATAATTCTGAGTAAGTTCTGTCAAATTGTAATGTGTTTACAATGGCGGACAATAAATTTAGGCCGGCCTGTCATTAACTTGACATTTACTACTACTACTTTGTCCAACTAACCTCAATTTACATTTTTCCGGCCTAAATTTATTGTCTCCCATGGTACAAAACAATTAGAATTTGGTTTAAAGCTTCAATAATAAAAATATATGAAGGATACTGCCCAAAAGGAAAATTACCATTATTGGAATGTGGATAAATCCTAAAATTAATAGATACAACATAGTTTTACATCATTCAGACAAAATTTTAAAACTTCTCTTCATTTTCAGGACAGTGATGTAATTGTTTTTTCTATGTGCATTAAATATATTACTGATAAATATAATAGTAGCAAAAAAAAGAACTTTATATTATGTGCTTAAACTAGGGAAGTAGGGGAATTACATGTTTTCATATGTGTGGCATGGGGCGTGTTATAAATTGCGTGTTCAGATGCTAGCTAGGAAACTAAGGCAATTACTTCTTTTCATAGGCGGCCTATGTTTTTCAATCTTAATCCTCCTGAATTTCGGAAGTGAAAAGTGTTCTGCGAAAATGATTTTATTTACCCATAGCAAAGTGCTCTTTCTTTATAACTGCATTTGATTAAAAGCAGGTAAGATTTCTTCAATACAGGCTGCAGTTAATAGGTATGTACTAAAGCTACTTTTTTACAGTAGTGTTATAATGTATGGTACTGTGTACCTACATAGTAGTATGTATTTAAAAATGTATGTATTTTTATGTCGTTCTATATTCAAATAAAGATTAAACAAAAAAAATATTAAAATTAAAGCATCCGCTTATGAGAAAGTTCACTGTATTCACAAAGCGCAAATGCTGTACAACTCTTTAATGAACACGACTGTACATCAAAACTGTGATCAGATTTGACTTTCTCATTCCGAAATAGTATATTACGCAACAAGTTTAGAAAAGTGATGTTTTACTGAAGCTATAATAAGAGAATAAGACAATCTACTATGCCGTGAAAAACAAAACATGTAGTATTATTTAGAGTAACTCTTTATCTGCCATTTAAGGTTTAGTTGTTAAAGTTACGTTAGTTAGAACCCGAGTTGTTAATTTTTTTAAATGGCATTAAAAGTCAAAAAATTAAATTAACCAAAGATCATTTTCGACTCATGATTTATTATGACTTTAAAAGATGTTTAAGCGCTTATGAGTGCAAAGAGAATTTAGACTCGGCTTTTAGTAAATACGCATCTTCTTTTGTTACAAATTACCATGGTATAAAGAATTTTAACTCGAAAATAATGTTGTTCAGCATCAAAACGGAGCGGGGCATACTTCTACGACCATTACCAAAAAAAAAAACATTGCTGCTGTTAAGAAAATAATTGAAGAGGGCGATAAAGCCACTTATGCAGTAAGAGAGTATCAACTCAAGATTAGATCCTCAGCTGTTAACACAATCATACACTATCACTAACATTTTAAAAAAATATCAATTGTTTTGTGCCGCATTGGCTTTCACTTTCCTGAAAAACTGAGCGTTTCAGAATTAGCCATGAAACTTTATATCTCCTAAGTAATGGCAAACAAAAATTTTTTTCCAATACTCTGATGAGTGACGAAACTTATATTCCCATTTTCGACAGAACTACCCACCAAGTAGGTCTGTGCATTTGTATCGATAATTCGAATAATACAGTGTGTCCCCGGATTGAGTTCACTATAGGTATAATTGACAAAAAATTTTACAATTTTATTTTAATGTTTTGGGATTCCGCCCTGCTTGGTCTGAAGAGAATTTTAAGAATATTTACAGTTTTTGAAACACAAGTAGGCCTTGGCAGAGAAGCAAAAACTATTTTATTTTCAGGTAAACTACCCTTTTTGTTCATGATACGGCAAAATTTTATTAAGAAAAGTTGTTTAGAATGATAAATTACGGCCCTATGCAAAATTTCAGATAGATCTGTTGACTTAGAAAACACCGTTATTTTTTAGATAATTGTATTTTATTTTCAGGTAAACTACTTTTTTTGTTTATGATACGGAAAAATTGTATTAAGAAAAGTTGTTCAGAATGAGAAATTGTCGCCCTATACAAAATTTCAGAAAGATCTTGTGACTTAGATGAAACCGTCATTTTTAATAAATGCAATTTGTTTAATCTAAAAAATAACGGTTTAATCTAAGTCGACAGATCTTTGTGAAATTTGATACAGGGCCACAATTTTTCATTCTGAACAACTTTTCTTAATACAATTATTCCGTATCATGAACAAAAAAAGTAGTTTACCAGAAAATAAAATACAATTATCTAAAAAATAACGGTGTTTTCTAAGTCCACAGATTTTTCTGAAATTTTGCATAGCGCCGTAATTTATCACTCTAAACAACTTTTCTTAATAAAATTTTGCCGTATCATGAACAAAAAGGATAGTTTACCTAAATAGAAAATAGTTTTCTCACATTTTTCATGGCCGACTTAATTTCTAAAAATTAAAACTCTGCTTAAAATTGTTTTCAGACCAAGCAGGGCGGGATCCCAAAACATTAAAATAAAATTGTAAAATTCTTTGTTGATTATACCTATAGTGAACTCAATCCGGGGACACACTGTATATCGAATAATTCGATATATCGAATAACGATATTAAAATAAAAGTAATTGGAATTATCGAATAAATAATTATTCGGATAAAAATTTATTCGAATAAAAGTTTATCCGGTTGAATATTTATTCGAATAAATTCATACCAAGAATTATTTATTAGATAATTCGAATAAGTTTATTGTTAATAAATTTATGCGAATATCGAATAAACAATTATTGGAATAAATACTTATTTATGCAAATAAAACTTATTAGAATACAAAGCCACATTATAAATATCAAACTGTAAACATTTTAATTACCTACTTAAAATTAAAATGGCCAGAGCAATTTCATTTTTTATAAAGCTGGCTATGACATATAAATGATCTGTATTAGGGTTCCTAGATGTGTGTGATTATTTATTTTGTTAATTATCATTGCTTGAAAAGTTCTTTAGATGATCTTATCGGTTATCGTTAATCATTAGTATTGTTAGTCCTTTTCAATTTCCTTACAATAATACCAAAACAAATGCCTGCCTAATGATTATTATTTGTATTTAGAAAATGGCCATTAATCATCATAAGTTAGTAAACTTGTATCAGATATCAGATAGAATAGGTTAAACAGAAGATTACTATTTCTAGAAATTGTTAATTGATTTTTAACAACTTATTCTAGTAATGATACATATTGGGTATTGGTCGGAATTGTAAATCGGGGATGTGGGGAAGTGGGGATACCCCTTTAGCGATAATTTAAAATATCGTTGCAATAAATCAATGCCCAATTCTGTTCAAAAATTACAGTTTACGTTTGTGTTCGAAGGTGAACAGTAAATTATTTTCTGCATTTGTACTTTCTCAAAGGAGAAAAATACGGTTTAGTGCTGTTAACATTTGTTGTTCTCCAAAGCTACTCACATTTAGAATTCAGTCTTCAGAATCAGAAAAGGTAAGTACTGCTATTGTTATACATTATGACCCGATTTAAATCATGATTAAAATTACGTTAAAAAAATTCAAATATACCATGGACCTTTATTATTTTAACATTTTCCTACTTTTAAATATCACTTACTTTTTATTGCTCACAAATGTTTTTTTCGTTCGTTTTGTTCATTAGTTTTGTGAATGTTCAATAATTTATTTAAAACTAAAATTTAATAAAATGGGGTGTAGAGCAATAGTTTATAACTTTCGAATAATTGAATAATTATTTCAATAAATTAGTTATTCGAATTAGTTAGTTATTCGAATAAAGTGGTTATTCGAATAAGTTATTGCAATAAATTATTCGAATAAATTATTTATCCGAATAAGCTATTCGAATAAATTAGTTATTCGAATAACTAATTTATTCGAATAATTCGATAGTTATTCGAATTTAGATATATCGAATAATATTCGATATTTAATTTTATTCGTTATTCGATACTTAGTTTGTGATATCAAACACCCCTACCGCCAAGAGAGTCGTGTATGAATTCAAGAAGATGAAGAACCTCCAGCAATGGCCAAGAAGCAGTAAGCTATGAAAAAAGTTATGTATGAGGTCTAATCAATGCAATTAAGACAGATATGGACAAAATACAGTTATAGCTACATGATACACTGAAAAATGTTTTCTTGAAATGTTTAATTGAGTTCCAGAGAAGGAAATTATGCTACATTATGAAAATGCATCATCCCATAAGGCTGCTTTAACACTGTAGGTTTTGACTGGAAAAAATATAAAAGAAATAGAACACCCGCCGTGCTCCCCTGGTTTAGCAATGTGCTACTTTTATGGGCTTACAAGATATTTGCAGAATTGAAGGTTTTAGTCTGAGGAAGAGTTCATGATTATTTGGAAAGTTTTCCTAAAGACGATGATTGGCACCTTTTAAGCAATTAAATGAAAGAACGCTCAAGTGCATTAATGCTGAAGGGAATTACTTTGAGCATATTTAAAATAAAATCCTACAAAATGTTAACCGTTTTCTTTATTCTCAATAATTGTAGCTTGATTCTCGTATGGCTGGTTTGAGTACGAGCGTTAGCGAGTACTTAAACGGCCATACAAGTTCGGTAAAATCACTTTTCTAACATGTTGCATATACTATTTTATCGCAATTCATAAGAAATTGTAAAATATTAAATTTTTATATAAGAGTGACACTGTCAAAACATAACCAAGTTGAGCAGGACTCGTTTCTATGCAGGTTAGGTTTTGCCTGAGTCTGTGTCCAACATATATATAATACACATATATTGCTAGTTACGGCGCCGACATAGTCTCACTTAGAGTATAACGCGTCTCGTGCACATGCGTGAAAATTCAAACTCCGCCTTTAAAAGCGAATTTTAAACTTGACCACTTCCCCATTGGGCGGACGACACCGCCCCGCTTGCGCACAGCTCACCATTATACATTGAAGAGTTGGTTGTCTGTCTCACTTCCTTCGTGAGTTTCCCACTAATAGCCGCTAGCAATATAGTAAGTATTAGATATATGGTGTCCAAAGTGATGCAAAACCTAACCTAGAATTTGACATAGACTTATAGTGCCACCAACAATACACTTCAGTACTGCCAAACATAAAACGAGTCGCCGTTGCTATGCAGAAAAGTGTTGCTAATGCAGAAAAGTACCACATACATTTCTAAACGATTTTGAATGTAGAAATGTAGTACATTACCAAATAAAATGCGATAAACACCATTAATATGAAACTTCGTGTAGATTCTGCGATTCTAAAGATAAAAATAAAAAAAGTAAAAAAACATAATTACCTTGACTCGACTTGATTTCGAAAACTATCAACTTTTGGACTAAGGTAAGTTGCTCTCGATCGTTATAATTTAGTCTCAGGAATTTGTGCTAGCATTTTGTACGGACCTTTTAGCAACATCCTGTATAACAGCCTACCACCAAATATAAAGAGTATCAAAAATTTTACACAATTTAAAACAATTTGCGTATAGTATATTACTGGACGAGTGGAAAAACTAAAATATTCACTCATGCGTCTGTCGATTTTATACACGAGGCGAAGCCGAGTAGAAAGACCAACAAATGAGTGATTTAGTTTCTCACGAGTGTGTTCTATATCCAAGTAAGAAACAACATGTTTTAACAGTAGGATTGAACAAAGAAAATATTACTTAGATTGTCGGTATTTTATTTTAACTTATAAATATCATCTTAAATATAGAGTTACTTTTATAAAAAACACTGGACGTAGTATGTGTTGTAACGAGATAAAAAAACCAGTGTATAGGTGTTATTCTACAGAATAAAATAAGAAAAAACCCTAATAAGTATATGTCCTAAAATGATTAATTTCAAAGATATCCTTGATCAAAAAATTAAAGATAGTAATTCGTATTTAAAACGTTCGAGTATGAGCCTCCATAGTGAATAGACGTGTAGAGTCGTGGTCACGAAATAACAATGGTGTTCACTCAGAATCAGCAGTGCAATATAAAAGCAATTGTCAAATCAGCTGTCCGAGAACATGTTGCTGGCGATTCTTTTTTGGAAGACCTTGCAGCAAAACTTGCTGAAATTGTTGGAAACCAAATTTGATGCAATACTGGATAAGTATAAAACTTTGGAAGTTCGTGCAATGGCTTTGGAGACTGAAAAGCAAGAACTTTGCAAAAAACTCGATGACCTAGAACAGTACACAAGACGGTGCAACTTAAGTTTTTGGTGTCGCTGAAGAAGCCAATGAAAATACTGACAAAGTTGTTCTCAATATTTTTAAAGATAAACTTGATATTGGGCTCGCTAAAGACCATATAGATTGCTCTCACCGCGGGGGACGTTATAATCCTGCTTCGAAAAAAACCCGCGGTATCATTGTAAAGTTCACCAGCTACCGACAACGATCTCTTGTTTTCTAGAACAAATGGAAACTAAAAGGGAGGAAAATCACCATAAAAGAAGACTTGACAAGACACCGACTGGAAGTTCTTAACTGTGCAGTAGAGCAATTCGGAACAAAAAGTGTGTGGTCAAAGAATGGGACCATCTACATTTACAAAGAGGGAAAGAAGTACACTTGCCAAAGTATGTTAGAGTGATATTGTTATCGGGCACCAGCCTTGCAATTCCACACGTTTGATTTCGGCTTAATTAATTTGAAATATAGTTTTATTAGATTAGTCTGTTTACAATTCATTTACTTACTTAGGCAGCTTAGGTTAACTGATTCATATGTGTTTTTCATATATTTGTAAATAGTACTTTGTGTGATGCATAATAATAATTTACGCATAGCTCATTTAAATATCTGTTCATTAACTGCACATTTTGCAGATTTTAAAGATTTTGTATTATCCAATAATTATGATGTCATTGCACTATCTGAAATGTGGTTAACTGCGGAAGTAAGAAATAATTTCATTGGTATTGATAATTATAGGTTTTATCGGTTGGATCGCCTTACAAGAGGAGAAGGGGTAGGACTGTATGTAAAAAACACACTCAAATCGTGTTCGGTAGTTCAATCAGACACTACTATTGAGCAATTGTGGATTAAATTTGTTGTTGAAAAGTCTCTTATTGCATTGGTGTGATATACAGACCTCCTACATTTGAGTTTAATGTATTCGAAAATTGTTTAGAAACGGTTTTATCCAGTGCTGTACTGAATCATAATTTTGTAATTTGCCTAGGAGATTTTAATGTTAATTTATTTCATACTGAAAGCTTATTAACAAAACGATTGCTGTCAGATATAGAAAGTACCGGTACAAATACAATTAACAGTGTAAAGGGCCATGAAATTTACTATTCACTTACAACAAACGCCGTTTCATGACGTTGTATTGAATAATGTCGATGAAAAAGTAGGTTTTCTCAAAAACTTGTTATACAATTTTCTCAGCCCCACTTGTTGTGGCAACATTGTTTTATATCTTTGGTCAACTGACATTCCTTACTAATAAAAATATGACATTTGAAATAATGTCATTTGATTCTTATTTAAAAATTACCTCGGCTAGACAGTTATTAAGCAATGAGACTCTCTTTCGTCCTCAGCTGAATAATAATAATAATAAATGAACTTTATTAGCTTAAGCTATTTGAATACAGTGTACAAAAAACAAACTTAATTTTAATTAAATATTAAATAGGATATTTCTATGCTTAATCGAATACCAAAATAATTAACATTTATAACTTACCATTAGAAAATAACATAAATTAACATAAAATACCGATAACTTAACTAACATTTTCTTTTACAAATTTTCCACAAACCATTCTAAACTCGGATACATTTTGAATACTTTTTATATTTGGCGGTAGGCTGTTATATAATGTAAATCCTTTTTCTATATAAGATTTATACAAGCTGTTATTTTTAAAAGTTTCTATATATACATTATTACAGTTTCTAGTAAAATGGCCATGTATGTCGCCGACATATTTAATATTGGTTTGTAAGTAATTTGGCAATTTGCCGTTTAAAACCTTATGTATGAACACAAGAGTATTACAAGCTATTCTTTGTTTAACGCTCATTAATTCTAAGGTGTTTAACATATCTCTAACAGGAGTGTGCCAATTACATTTTAAAATTGCCCTCATTGCTCGATTTTGTATTTTTTGTAGTTGTTGTATATCACAGTCATATAGAGTGAATAAAAGTGAAGAGCAATATTCGAAATGTGGTGCAATAATAGATTTATAATTTTCAGTTTGCTAAAACTACTTAAATACTTTGTTGTCCTGTTTATATAATTTACCTTTTTTGCATTTTTCTTCAGTAAGTAATTTACATGACTCTTAAAAGATAACATATCATTAATAACAAATCTGAGATATTTAATTTCCTTAACTTGTTCGACTTGTGTATCTACATTTACTTTAGGGATCACGTTGTTACTTAACTTATTTAAGAGTGCTCTATTGCCGAGTATTATGAATGGGTTAATGTTAAACTTATTAATCTTCTTTGGTCAATTACACTCTCTTGTACATTCAATTAAATCTTATTCAGTTAGTTAGTATTTGAAGGATTGGTCTGACATTACAATAAATCAAAATAAAAATGTCAAATTATTTAATCAAATGTTCTAACTTTTTCCAACTTTGATGTTAATAGCTATTTACGTTATTAGACCGGTAGCAACATTTTTATGGCCGCGCCAATACTTTACAGGTTGAGCCCGTAGGGCGAGACCTGTATGTTTGGCAAGGCCATAAAAATGCTACCGGTCGTGTATCGTATAAGATTTTTTAGGATACGAGTCCGGTAGATAAAATTTACCGGCCGGTAGTTCTACTACTGGTCTAGGCCGGTAAATTTTATCTACCGGACTCGTTTGTAACTATGTAAACGCTAGTTACCAATGCAGTATCCTAAAAAATTAATTAAGATACCCTAAACCAAAATATGTCAATTTCTAATTATAATTTCCGAAAACGTCAAGTACCCGAATCAATGTAAATTTAGAAAAATAAATATTCTAAATATAAATTACAAATATTTCCACTAATTTTGGCGTACCAAACTTTTTATTTATTTCTTAATAAAATATAATTTTCTATCAGCTCCTAACTGAATGGCAGCCTGTAAACACCTCCTTTGGGTTGTTCACTACCAAAATAGCACGTTGCAGCTCTATGACCCCTTAAGATCTGGATATATCGTAGCACAGCATGCCACAAACACAAACACTTGCACCTTTTACTGGTTGAAGCAAAAATTTCCACTTCAAATGGCTTCAAACAATCTTGTAGTTCTAATCTGAATAATAGTTGTGACCTTTAGTCAAATTTGATCGTAAAGAAGGTTGTCTTGCTATTATATATCAAATATACAATTATTATTTTCACAATTAAAGGAAATATAACCCTTTAACGTGATTATTTTAACGTAGATTATTATTTTCAGATACTTTTTCACTTCGTGTAAACAACCACACTGGTTACCCATTACTACTCCCACCAGTTATCTACACACAACTGTTATCACATGATACCCATTAGATATCTGGATATTATTACTGAATTAATTAAGCATCCACACAGCATGCTGCATTACAAACTGTATTTTGAATTTGCTTAATTGGCATGCGCCTGTTCAAAATTGTAAATCACGAAAAAGGTATGTATGTTCCTTGGATTACAGATAACCTTAAATTACTTATGTCGCTGCGTGATAAAGCTGCAGCCAAATACAAAAAAACAGGATTGGCAAAGCATTGGGATTATTACAAAAGCTTAAGAAATTTGACTAATAACACAATTCATTTAGAAAAAAAGCGTATTTAGAATTTAAAATTAGAAATGCCAGTAATAACAACCTCGTATGGCAAGAACTTAAAAATCTTAACGTCCGTAGTAATGAAAAATCCCATTCTCTACCAGATCACCTTAAAGATGTTAACAAAATTAATCGTTATTTAATTAGCTCTACATTCCTCATTAACACTACTGCCGAGGGTAATTTAATTAATTTCTACAATAACAACTACAAATCGAATTTCATAAATAAGTTTAAATTTAAGAAGGTAACTGACGAAATAATTCTTAATTACATTAACAGCATTAAAACTAAAGCTAGGGCCTTGATAACATTTCCACTGATATGTTAAAACTTTGTTGCCCCTGTGTTACCGGCTATTACTCATATTATAAATTACTGCTGTAACACCGGAGTATACCCAAAAATTTGGAAACAAGCTAAAATTATCCCTTTGCCTAAACAGTGGCAACCTTGCGATTTTATCAGTTATTTCAAAGATTATGGAAAAAATCATTGCCTCTCAACTGTCTACACACATTGACCAATATATTATATAATATTCTCCCCATGTGTCAATCTGGATTCAGGTCTGATCACAGTTGTGCAACCGCTTTGATTAACGTGGTGGATGACCTTGTGACGGCAATCGACCAGGGCAAACTTACTGTATTAATATTATTAGATTTCAGTAAGGCATTTGATACGATCGATCATGCTGTTTGGGAATCTATTTTTCATTTTATTGGACTTGATTTATCGGCTGTAAGTGTATTTCGATCGTATTTGAGGGAACGCACACAGAGAGTATTGATTGATGATCAATTATCTGATACACTTAACATTAATTCGGTGGTTCCACACGGCTCTATACTGGGGCCACTGCTTTTTACTATATACACGTGCTATTTAATAGAAAGTTCGCTTAAATACTGTCAGGTGCAATTATATGCAGATGATACTCAAATATATTTATCGTTTCCTCCAGAATGTTTGCCGACTGCGGTGTATCAAATCAATGAAGATATACGTCTCTTGTTCAAAAATGTCATGAGCAAAATTTATGTATTAATCTCAGCAAGACTATTGTAGTTCTTTTTGGTAGGCGAAAAGATCGGTGTTCTGCTCTTAATGATATACAACTTTATATAAATAATACTCTCCTCCCTTTGAAAGACGAGGCCTAAAATCTCGGAGTTGTGGTTGATTGCACTTTAAAATTTAAAACTCACATTAAGAAAGTTATTGGCAAATACATAAATACTGAACCAAAAACTTAAAATAATGCTATGGGATTTGTTGGTACTTTCACAATTTACTACGGTGATACGTTATATATGCATTATATTGATTCCGTTGATCGTCGTAAAATACAAGTTGTCCAAAGTAACTGTTTAAGATTAATATATGGTATTTCAAACAGGGTTCCCAGCAAGTTAACAAATTTAAATTCCCTGACTTTTCCAGGTTTTCCCTGACTTAATTTTTCATTTTTCCAGGTAATTTGGTACAGCAGCTATAATTCTGCTCCATTCTGGATTTACGGCTGGATCAATCCAATCTTTTATTAAACACTGTTTTCTTTTGCGTCATGCTAATACGTTTCAAGTTTTACTAAAATACGCAAACAAAGCAAAACGGGCAACCTAGACCAACCTCATAACCTCACAAGTCAAACATAAACAACACGTGGTTCGCGTCGTTGACGGTCTGAGCAGAATAAGCAACCAATGCGCGCGTCGCGCGCGACATTCCACAATTTGAATGCTTCGACTCGTCATCCGACTGCGAATGAATACACACACACACTGGCGACATTCCATCTTTGTCAACTCAACGCTACTACATAGGGCCAAGACAGAGATAATACGCTGAGCGTAGGTATATTATATCTCTGAAAGTAACGCAAGAATTAAAATAATCATGCACAGTTTTACGTTTTCAAAAATTCCCTGACCAAGTGAAAGAGTTACTAATTTTCCCTGACTTTTCCCTGACTATTTTTAATTCCCTGACTTTTCCCGGTTTTCCCTGTTTTCCAGGTCGCTGGAAACCCTGTCAAAGTACCAACATATCACACATACGTTAAAAAAAGCTAGTTGGTTGTCAATGCAGCAGCGAAGAGACTTTCATGCTGCAGTATTATACTATAAAATTTATTTAGTTAAGAAGCCCACATATCTGTGTCGTAAAATCACCTACCGTACTAACATACATAATCTTAACTTACGTTTCAGAAGTGTATTAACAGCGCCTTTACACTCTACAACCATCTTTCAGCAAAGTGTCTCATACAATATTTACATGTTCTTTAATAGGTTGCCGGTGGAATTTCTTAAGATTATCGTTGCCTCAGTTCAAATTCTTATATAAAAGAAGGCTATTAGAACAAGGTACTTAAAATTTCATTTATATTTTTTGTCTATTATAATTGTATTGTCTGGGAGCTGATAGTATGTAAGTTTATTTAGAACGCAAATTTTATTGCTTTGCATTATGTATTACACAACTATGCTTTGTCTAATTAATATTGACGATTTCGTAATTAATTTAATTTATTTTATTCGATCATACTACTCGTTGGAAGTACTCGATTCAATTTCATACGGGGAAGTGGTAGAACAGTATCTTCTAAAGATACTGAACTCTCCCCATTTTGTTCCGCATATATTTATTTGTAATTTATGTTATTAAGTTTGTATCAATTTAATACAGTGGAACAAATAAAATTATTATTATTATTTCGTAGGCTGGTGTTTTGTTTCCAACACGTGCATTGTTCTACAGTAAAAATTTAAAAACATAATAAGTATGCATTCCAAAATAGTTTATTTCAGATTTATCAATGATCAATTTCAATATTGCCGTTCTTGAATTTGATACGCCGTAATTTATTTGTGAAGCAGAATGCAGTTACGAGAAAATTTTTGATGTAAAGCTAGTGTTTCAGCTAACAAGGTAAGTAGTTTCTGGGAGCCAAATAAATCCCTATAGCCGAGCATTAACATGGAAAGTGATGCGTAACAATTTGTTCAAGATATCTGTAACGTACAACTTGTTTTTGACAAGCATTTCTTGCAGCCAATAACCCGCCTCTACTCCACTGAGCTGCCTGGAGCACTTTTGTTTTGTTTCGAGGTCATTTTCCCCCATAACAAAATAAAACTATGCTGAATATTTGCACCTATGGTTTTCAAAGCTATTCTATTTTTTATAAAACTGAAAATGGCAAGTCTATACCTACTGTATTTAAACACACAGCAACACAACACTATGCGTATGGCAACATCACAATTATATAATCTGTCCATTCTACACTCAGGGGCAAAAAATATGGGACACTTTTTTTTTATAGTTTTTGATAGCATCATTGTTCTAATAATTAGAATAAAAATTTATTTATTTATTTATTTATACATTGAAGGCAGACAGCTATCAGCGGTTTATACCTCAGTATAAGGGTTTGGTTGTACATGTCTAAATGCCTACAAAAACGTAATAGATGTTTCTAATATCATTGCATACGAAAAAAAAAGAAAAAATTGTTGGTTTTTTTTCAATGAAATTAGCTGTCAGAGTATACAAAACAAAATATTGTACTTGTTTCTTTAATGAACAATTATTAGAAAATATAATTTTGAAATTGCATTCTTATGTGGCCCATTTTTCTACACCTGAGTGTATATGCATCGGTTGCACGGTTGTTATGAGTACACCTTGTACCTGATTGTTATTCCTGTCTTTATGACTTACATCATACCACCCTGGTTGCACAACGGTTTCTCACAATAATATAATGAAAAATAATGTATAAAAATTTTCTATTATTTTTAGGTGAAAAATAACTAATAAAAAATGTTAACCATGGACTGATAATGTAAAAAAAATTAACAATGAGCTCTCGCGAGTTTATGTAAGCCCGGTACAGTTCACCACTGCTCTTACATTTAATAAAAAAAACAATTTACTGATGAAAGCTTACCGAAAATAGTACAAACAGATCATTGAGTAGGTATCAGTAAGAATCTAGAATATATTAAATAGGCTTTAATGTACTCAATGAGCTTGGATTATTCATATAAAAACAGTTAATCTAACATATACTTCAAACTATCAACTTCGCCTACCTTAAATATTTCCTTTAACTCCTTGACTGCTGCCTTAGGAATCGGAACAGCTTGCACCTGCATATGTGACGTTTTATAATTCCTCTCAAAAAATACTGGCACCTTCCCACTTGCTGCGTAAAACTTTGTGAGGGCTTCTTTAAATTGCTGGAGTTCTTTCATAATTGCATCAGAAAGTCCAATTGTGCATTGATGATGTTCAACCGGGCAAATTAGAAAATGTTCGTCCACTAGCCCGCCTAAAAGTTATTTTTCAAATATTAAAACCAAAACAAAATATGTTACCAGTAAGTTCTGGTATAATGCTTCCTAAACAATTTTTCACTACAGTAATTAGCACTCTGAAAATAAAACACCGTCCCTCGGTAGCCATTTCCTTATAATATTTTGTCTACTTGTTATCGGTCATCCTTCCTGTGCCCTGACCAATTCCATTTCAGTTTCCTACACCTGACAACGTGGCAACCAGATCTTCTATTCTTATCCTTCTCATTTCCATGACTCATACCTTATCAGCAACTTTAACTTTAAAGAAATTTTCTCAACCTGCATTGATTTTCCTTTGTATTTCTGTCTCCATCTATTCATAATGTCCTTCTCATCTGTTAATATGTTACTTTTTAGTTGTACCATAGAATAACTTCTGGTTTTCCTAATATTGTTCCTTCATTTGTTCCCCAAAATCTGCCCATGATTGTTTCTTTGCTTTTTTCATTTCATGCTTAACTTCTCTATTGCTTATTTTATATGAATCGTAGTCTTCATCCCGTTGTGACCTTAAATATCTTCTTCATTTTTGTTTCTTATCTTCTATTTTCTGTTGTATTTCTGGGGTTCACCATTTACTCTTTTTGTTGTGTATGTCAGTAGTTTTGGTTGCCCCGCAACTTTCTTTGACTGCTAGGATCATATTTTCTTTAAAGTATTTCTATTTATTTTCTATTCCTTTTATCTTTTCAGCATCTTTCCCTTTTTAATCTATTTTGTAGTTTATTTTGGTATGCCTTCTTGGTTTCTTCGTCTTTTAGTCTGTAACTTTTAATTTTTTCCATTATTATTATTTTCCGTTTGGTCGTCCGTTTAATAGCGTTTCTATATTCTCTACTTACTATGAATAGTCTATTATGGATTTTTCGCCTCTTGATTTTACTTCTCTAGTAAATTTATGTATATCCTTATGTTTGAATATTGTATTTGTCAGTGTTAGGTCGTTACTCACACATAAGTCTATCAAACGTTCACCATTATTGTTTACTGTTGTTTCTCCATATGGTCCCATATACCTTTGGATGTTTTCGTTGTTGTCACCCACTCTTCCATTCATGTCTCCCATAATTATAATATTTCCCGTTCCATTATCTTTGAGTAATTAATAAAAGCAAGCATTGAAGAACAAGAACGAGAAACACTACAACTAAGAACCAATGAAAGATATGACATACAACCGATAACAGAACCAAAGATTACGTAAGCTATCAACAAATTAAAAAATGGAAAGCAGCGAGACAAGATGATATTACAACAGAAATGCTAAAATACATGGGTGAACAAGCAAGAACAGTGTTCAAAGACCTGTTAAATAATATAATTAGAACAAAAGAAATACCACAAGAATGGAACATAGGTATAATACTACCGCTATACAAAAAAGCAAATATAAGAGAATGTACGAATTATAGAGGAATTACCCTATCAAGTATACTAAGCAAAGTATTTATGACAATAATCGAAAACAGACTGAGAGAAGAAATAGAAGATACAATATGAGAAGCACAACACGGGTTTTGAAGAGGAAAAAGCATGAAAGACTTAATATTCATATTAAGACAAATAGGGCAAAAACTAATAAGGAAAGGAAAGGACATATATATGGTGTTCATAGACCTGCAGAAGGCTTTCGACAAGATAAGAAGAAATAATGTAGGTGAAGGCCTAAGAGAAAGGGGAATAGAAGAAGAAATTATAGAAATAGTCAAGATATTATACAAGAACAATATAAAAAAGTGAGAACACACGACGAATCAAAATAATTCACAACAAAGATAGGTTTAAAACAAGGATGCGTGCTTAGCCCACTACTATTCTCAATTGTAATAGATAAAGCAATCAGGAAATACAAAGAAAAATGCAAATGTATGAAAATAGAAACATGGAAAATGAAAACAATCTAACTCCAAGAAATGTTATTCGTGGATGATATGGTGTTAGTGACAGAATCAGAGGAAAAACTACAACATAATCTAAACGAATAACAAAAAGAACTAAAAGGAATAAACATGGAAATAAATATAAGTAAGACAAAGACGATGATAATATCCAACGAAGACAAGAAATATAAGATAGAAATAAACGGACAAACGCCTGTATGGCTAGAACACTATGCCTGCTCTCCAGATGGTCACCCAACCAAGTACTGACCGAGCAGACTGGTGCGTAACTTTTACAAGTGCCGTGAGATGTGCAACACCACTCAGCTGTACTGCCGGCTTTATGCACAGAAGTTGTATACATTAATTAATGTTCTGGAACAAGTCTTAACTTCATTCAGTCGTTAAGTCGTCACAATTCATTTTCGTACAATTGGCAAGCATGAGTGAAGTGGGAGTGCATTCAAGCGTCGAACAACGCATTCTTAGTAAATTTCTTATCAACAAAGACGTCAAATCATAAGAAATTTGTGTAAGAGTTAAAAAACAGTTTAATGTGCAATCACTATCAGACATAAGCGTTTACAAAACGAGTAAAGCTGCAAAGGTGCTGAGAATGAAAAATTCTCGCCGTCCAAAAACATTGACAACAGAAGAGAATGCTAACAAAGTAAAATGCACTGATTTCAAACGATCGTCTAATTACAGTGAAGGATATTCCTTCTGTATTAAATATCAGTAGGGGTAACTTGAAAAAAACAGAAGTTCTCTGTCTGTCTTACAGGATAATGCTCAACCCCATTTCGCTATTCACAGGCTGACTGCGATTCAAAAATTGAAATGGACCCTTCTGCCCCATTTATCATACATTTCGGACCTTGCTGCATCAGTTTTTTATTTATTTGTTTGGACCCTTAAAATAGTTTCTACGAGAAGAATACCTCGTTGTAATGAAGAAGTAAGCGAAATTGTTCGGGAGTGGGTGTGGCAGCAGCCAAAAGAAAATTTTTCTCGTGGAATACAGAAACTTGCGAAACGATCGCATCAGTTTATTAAAAGAGAGGGAGACTGAGTAGAAAAATTACATGATATACATTAAAGTCCTTGTGTTTATTTTTGAGTAAATATTAAATTATAATTTATATTTGAACGCTCCTTGTATAACGATGTAAATGTAAAACATACAGACCAACACCTAACGGTACAAATGGTCTTCTGATTAAATAAAAATAATATCTGTCTCCAAGTGATATCAGAACATCAGCTGCCCTACGTAGGTCATTCAGACTTTGGTACACGAACTTACTATTATGTATTGCACTAATGGCAAAATTTTCATAAACTAACATTAACTGTAAGAGGCACTTTAAATTTTTTTTATCTGTAACATTTTTTTAAATTTTAAGTTATTATCGGAAACAGAATTAAGCAGCGTCAAAATAAGCTATTCTTTATTCATAAGCATAAAAGCAAGTGTTTACTGTAAAATTCCTATTAAAATTTGGGTTGTCATAAAGATGTGCAATTATTAAGTAGCCGTGATCACAAGGCCAATGGGTAGTAATTGTGATCTGGTAAACAACAATAATAATATATCAATTAATGATATGGTGTTGATACTATCCGTTCCGTACCGAACTACAGTCTCGTGTCTATACGTGTCTATACGTGGCTAACGTGATATTCTTAGTATCACATATTGTCATTCATTGTTTTGTAAGCTACAATTGTGTATCCTGTAAACAAATAGTTTGTCGGAGTAGAAGTTAAAGGCAGTGTTATTATTTCAGTTCACCCACGAGAACAAATAATCCTGATAGTTGGTAATATAGCAATTTTTTCCTTTAAGTTTAGTAGTATTAGTAGTATTATTTTTGGGGAGATTCATGTCTAACAGGTAGGCCTTTATAGGCCTTTTTTGCCAACCCCATGAACAAGGTCTTTAAGTTTACAAAAATGTGCAACACAACAAATTCTTCAATGCTGAAATGGCAGTTTTGAAAAATGTCTACGTCTCAAACGTTATTAATTGATTTATCATTGTTTACTAGATCACTACCCATTGTTTTGTGATCATAACTACCCGATAATTGCACATTTTAATGACAACCCAAAACTTTGATCAGAATTTTAAGGTAAACGGTTGCTCTTACTCTTATGAACTATGAGTACCTTAGTTTTATGCCTTTTAATTCCGCTTCAGTTAAAAACTTCTTCTCAGTATCCATTTGCTTTTCGGCATCAGATGTGTCTTCTTTAACGCATTTCTTCCATTCTTTTCTATTCCTTGAGCTAATATTTTCATCCCATTTGGTGTTTTTCCCTTGCTCTTCATATCTTTATCTATGCCATCCAGGATTTCATAGGTCTTCCCCTTTTTCTTTTCTTTAGTCTTCTTACGTCCATTACTTTTCTGCATGTTCTCTATGGATCCATCCTTAATAGTATGCGTACCAGTTTAGTTGTTTCTTTTTTATCTTTTTCTGTATTGACTCTTGATCTATCTTTCTTATTTCTTCATTCCGTACTCTTTGTCAAATGTTTTATTTCTATAGCTATTATTTTGTTCTCATGCTTTCTCTAGTGTCCATTTCTCGATGGCATACAGGACCGGTTCAAGATAATTTCAATTCCCCAACTGGGGACGGGTTGCTATATGGACCTTGTGTCCCTCTTCAGCCAAGAACGAGAGTTATAGAATGGGTGCAAGAAAGTAGGGGTGGAGAATGGAAGAGAGGCCAGGAAAGGTGGAAAAGCATTGTCCCAGCATTTGCCTCAAAGAAAGTACTCTGTTGACTTAGGAAAATCACCTAAAAACCTGAATCAGAGCAGACGGTCGCTGGAATCCAACCAATGACCTCCCAAATGCTAAGTAGACGTGCTAACCACTAAACTACAGAGCTCGGTTAATTTTTCCTCTCTTGTAATAATTTCTATTTGGTCTATTTCTTCTTCCTGTTGCCCTTGATTTATCTTCATTTCTTCAGTGCCTAGTTGTTCCAGTATTTCGTTTTTGTCTGTCTTGACCTGATTATTTTTATCTTTTACTCCTCTAAGTATCAGGTAACCAAAGAAGTTCGTGTGGTTTTTGTATACAGCAGAGTACCACGAATATTTTTTACGTTGTTGATCGATAACACTTGTTTGTTATCTGTCATCTACTTTAGTATGAATCCTTCTTTTATCGAATACATACACATTTGGTGACAATTGTTTAATTCCTAGTTTTAAATAGTTGAAAATGGCAACGAATAAAACTTTAATTCGAGGTCGTTTACTCTATGAGTACAAACTCAGTAACACAGCTGCAGTAGCGGTGCGAAAAATATGTACCGCATTCGGAGATGATGCCGTAAGTGATCGAACAGCACAGAAGTGGTTCAAGAAATTTTCTTCGGGAGATCTCAGCTTGACCGATGAAGCACGCTCTGGGAAACCGAAGATCATTAACAACGAGGACACTCAACAGGTTGTGGAGGAAAATTCCAGGACAACGTGCCTAGAGTTTTCAGAAAGATTCAATGTGAGTGATGAAACCAGTTGTTTGCACCTTCATCAGCTAGGAAAGACGTGGAAGAGTGACCCAGGAAAAAATTTCCGAACTTGACTGGGAAACGTTATCACTAGACATCGGATTATATGCACTATCAAAATGCCAAAATATGCATGCAAATATGCACTAAAAAAGGGCGAAATATGCATAAAATATGCACAATCAAAAAACATTTACAATTAGAATTTACGTTTAATATTATTATTATAAAATTATAATATAATATTTAATAAACTATAAATTATTATTACGTAAATAATAAACTTATTTATTATAAATAATTCTTGTAACAGTAAACAATAATATATTTTTCCAGGTTTTCTGCAGCAAACTTGTGACGTTTGTCACTTAATATTAATTTATAGGCTGAAAATGACCTTTCAACGTCAACTGACGTTACCGGACAGAATTTAAAATTTGGCGCCATTTCTGCAGAGACCTCTTCAGGCAGAGTTTGTCCGATGCCGTTGATAAACGCGTCAATTTTCTTTATGCCTTCAAAACCGGGGTTCTTATACAAAACTGCATTTAATTTGCCAAGAACCTTTTGCGATAGTGAACTCAGAAGGGGGTTACTCTGTTCAATCATTTTTTCTATTATTTCCAAGGACCGGCACAGAGGAAAGTTTTTAGTTTCTAGTTTCTCAATTGCATCGGGTATATTGCTGAAATGTGTTGCAATAATAGCAATATTTTTTTTATTGAAGGATCCTCAAATGCCAGCTGGCTTGAATTGATTGCAATTGCGTCTGATCTGTCAAATTTTCCAACTACTTCTTTTATAGCTTCGAAATTTTCAGCATAAAACAATACGGCTTTCAACCAAGTTCCCCACCGTGTTAATATTGGTTCTGGAGGTAGTGCTACGTTTGGTAGTTGCTCTTTATATGCTTGTACTCGTGATGGTGCTTTTAAAAACACTTCTTTTGTAGAAGAAATCAATTTATTGACTATCCCGAACTCGTTTCTAATCTCTTCCGCAAGTCGATGTAATCCGTGAGCTAGACAGGTGATGTGAAGCAATTTCGGGTAGAACACTTTCAGAGCTTGACCAGCTTTCACCACATAAGGCGCACCGTCAGAAACAAAAACACATATTTTCTCGTCAATAGAAGAATCAGGAAATAGTGATCTGATGGAATCATTTATGAACCGGGCGATAGTTGAATGGTTTGTTTTTTCTAGGACCTTGCAAGCAACCAAATGGGGAGTGGAGGGCTCTTTAGATAATTTTCCAACAATTAGATTCGCTATATATCGTCCACATGAATCTGTCATTTCATCAGCTGATATCCATAGTCGATTGTTCGAGAGATCGGTGCGTATTTCACTAAGTACTTCGTCGTAGATAGTTGACAGGTAGTTTTTTCGAATTGTGGACTCTTCAGGAATTATCTGATTAATGCAATACTTCTTAAAGAATTTTCGGCATACTTCGTTATTTAATTCAAATAAGCACTATCAATGAAAAAGTACCAAAATATGCAATAACGCTATAAAAATAGAATTATATGCATTTGCATATGCAAACATGCAAATGCATATAATCCGATGTCTAGTTATCACATTCTTCATATTCTCCTGACATTTCGCCAAGTGATTACCACCTTTTTTTGTCTCTTGACAACTGTAAGAGACATAGGCAGTTCAAAACTCGGACTGGCCTACAAAAGTTGGTGTCACGTCGGCAAAAGGTCATTGAGTGTGATGGTAATTACTTCGATGAATATTAGTGTATTATTGTTTCTTAATAAATATTTATATTTTGCCATCAAAAAACGCACGAACTTTTTTGGTTACCTGATAATTTCTTTTTGTTCTTATTGCAGTCCAAAACGCTCATCTGTTTATTGTGTACGTTTCGTTTATCTCTTTACCGAACTCCTCCCAGCTTTTTTGTTTTGCTTCGTTTACTACTTCTTTTGCTTTGTTTTTTCTGTTTATATATTTTTCCCTATGATCCAGTCCGCATATATTTCTTCCAAATTTTCTTCTTTTCTTTCACCTCCTATTTTACCTCATTACCCCATTCTATTTTGTTGCTTGTCCACTCTTCTAATTCCACAGATTACTACAACTTTTCCGTACAATTTCCAATGCCAATTATTTCTCCTTCCAATGTGTGAAATTCCTTATTCGTTTCCTCTTGCTAGTGCTTTCTTCTGTCTTCATCTTTTAATTTATTTATTGTCATCTTTATAAATTCCGTTTCCTCCTCTACCTACTCTCTAACTAGTCTATGATTAGCTGCTAGTTCTGTCTCTTAATCAGTACAGACTGCTTCTACAACGTGTTCATTAAAAAAGTCCAGGCTGTGGACGTATGAATAATATGTTGGTAGCACTGTAAGTCTATCAGCCGTATTCATAGTCGTTCGCCAGCGCCTCACCGGAATTTCGTTATGAATAGTATGTTGGCGGCACTGTACGTCTATGTCAAATTCGAGGTTAGCAGGTTAGATTTTGTGTCAATTTCTGTCAAAACTGACGGAAAACCTAACCTGATAACATCGAATTTGACATAGACGTACAGTGCCGCCAACATACTATTCATAATGAAACTCCGGCAACTCGCCGGCGAGCCGCTGGCGAACGACTATGAATACGGGTGTATGTCAAATTCGAGGTTAGCAGGTTAGGATTTGCGCCAGTCTATGTCAAAACTGATGCAAAACCTAACCTGCTAACCTCGAATTTGACATAGACTTACAGTGCCACCAACATATTCACACGTTTGAATTTCCACAGCCACCCCTTATGAACTTTTTTAATGAACATACATGAATCGTCCTCGACACCGAAAGGTAAAAGAGGCTATTGATTATGAATGAATGAATGTTGTATATTTTGTTTTAATCCTGTGCATATTATGTAGTCTATTACGCTTTTTGCATTTCTTTCCTCTGCCACAACTGTAGGTATATTTATCTTCCAACTTTTGGTAGCAGAATGTGTTTCCTAATTCATTTGTTTGGCAGAACTGTAGCATTTTAAATCCATTTCTGTTTATTCTTTCCTCTCCATAACCGCCCATACACCCCATTCCCCTGTTTCCATTTCTTTCTATTCTGGTGTTCCAATTCGCCATTATTATTACTTTCCTGTTATCTTTTCTTACTTTAGCCAGGGCCTTCTGTAATTCTAAGGTTCTATTGTTTTCTCTTCTTGAGTTCCTTCTACCGGTTTGTACTACTTTGATCGATTTTCTCTTTTACAGTTATCCCAACTCTCTCCTTTGTCCTTTGTCCTGCCAGTACACCTGAGTAGTATAGACTAGGTTTGCTTGTCAGTTTTAATTTTCCATTTCCATTTTTCTATGTTTTGCTTATTCCCATTATTCCAATTTCGTATTTATCCACCTCTTCTGATATTTACATCTCCTTCCCTGTGATCGTTGTTATATTCCATCTTCCTATTACCAGCTTATTGTAATCCAGTTCTCTTAATTTCCTAATTCGTCTGTTTTCCATTTCCATTCTCATTTGTTGTCCTTTTCTCGCTATGGATGTCAATATTTTTTCTCACCTGCATGTTGTGAACTAATTGTTTTTTTTTGGGTTTGCTGAACGTTTTACATTTATATTTTGCTTTTCGGGAGATTCGGCTTACAAGTCAACCTTTTTTTCTTAGTTTCTTCTATGTATTCTGCTGATCCATTTTCCATTTTGCTTTCTTTCAGAGATTCCATAATATGTTTCCCCATCCATTATTATATATATAAAGCAGCATGTTAGGGCTGCAGGCTGCAGCTTTGATTAGCTTTTTCCATAACACCCTGTCTAGGGCTACTTGTTCCCAGTCCATTAAACCGCACTCTTGTAGGTCTTGTCGAACATTTTCCAACCATGTTATGTTTGATCATCCACTTCGGTTCCGCCCACCTAACTCCATCCTATGTATTTTGTTGTCTGGTTATCTCCTTCCATTCTCGATATGTGTCCCAACCGTCAGAGCCTATTTTGTTGTACTACTGTTTTTATTCCCAGTTCCCTGCATATTTGTGATAGTTCTGCATTTGTACGTCGTCTCCATTCTCCTTGTTCCCGTATTACTTCAAACATTTTCCTCTCCCCCACCTAAAGCTTGTTTCAATTAACTTTTATTAAAACCCCATCCGTTATTAGTTTGTTATAAATATTTGCTCTATATTCCCTTTTTCTCGCCTGTTTCAAGTGCTCCCCAACCATTTTCTCTGTTCTCTTACTCTTTTGGTGTAATCTTCTTTAATCTAAATGTTTTTACTCTTAATTTCTTGGCTGCTTTCAGAAATTCTAATTTCTTATTCCAATTTTCCAGTTCGACTAATATTGGTTTACTTCTATTGGCTTTATGTTTTCTCAGACTTCGTATCTCCTTAATTTCAGTTTCAACATTCATCTGAACGTCCATGTCCCTCAATGTGCATCTTATTTTTTTCGTTCATTTCTAGTTCTACTTAATTTTCAAACTCTTCTACTCCCTGGATTAATATTTTCTTTCTCCTCAGTTCTTTTTCCAATAATCCTATTGCTTTTCTAACTTTAATTTCATTTCTCACTTTTTGCTTTTATTTCCTCATTTTCGGTTTTGAGTTTCGTTATCTCTGCCTTGTATATATTTCGCTTCTTTTCTATTTGCTCCTACCTTTCATTAATTATGTGTAATTGTGGTCGGATTGCTTCGAGCACCGTTTCCATTGCCATTATTTATTACTGAAGCAGTTACATATTTTAAGTAAGACCTGTTCTCGGTTTATTTTACAAGCGCTGCTTGACCTTTCACCTTTTACTATCGCGTTGCGATTTTACTATTACTAACACCTAAACTGTACTACCCCTGGAGTCTCTGTGTCCCTCCTTTACAGTTTATTTAACTATTTTGTTATTTACTACAGTCTGTTATATATATTTTAGTACTTACAGTTCGTTGGCTTGTTAGTTGCCTGATCAGTCAGCTATTCGTTATTTTACACTTCACTTATACTTGATTTTCACCAATATTTCGACACAAGCACAAATTCATTTCCACTACACCATTCACTTCCAAAAATGTTAATGATAATGATAACTTCAACTTCAAAAACATGCTACAGATAACAAAGCTAGAGCTAATCAAGATTTTGAAGATAGGTAAAGTGCCTTTTACAGTCAAGTCTAGTTACTACATTTTTCCATTAGTGCAGTAACTAATAGTAGGCATGTGTTCCAAAGTTGAAATCGATATCTTCTTAAAAGAAATAAAAAATTTAACTTCAAGTCCCTACAACTTCATACTGGAAAGACTTTGTACTAATGTACATTAGGTTTAAACGGTTTATTATAACCTAAGGAATCTATTACCAGCGGATGTCCCATTCTGTTTGAGACACCCTGTATAATGTCTTCCCTTTTTTCTCCGTGCTATTAAAATCTCTTATAACCACTGTTTGGATTTCTTCTTGGTCAATAATTGTTATTTTCTACGTTTTTATAGATATTGTGTCTTTGTCCCTGTTCGACGATGTAGGAACATACATTTGTGTTATTGAAATTGCCACTGCTTAATTAAGAAATGACCATGAAATTCTTTTCTTCAGTTCTTTAATATGTTTTTAATTCAAATCCTACTTCTCCCTATCCTTTGTTTGGTGCTTTGTAATACAGTATTCGCCTGGTTTCCATTGGGTTATTGTATCTCCCTCTCTTCCTACATCTGACATTTTGATTACATCCCAACTGATATATCCCATTACTTGTTCCATTGCTAGTAGCCTCTCTTGTCTTTATTCGGATATTTACTTTCAGATAGCAATTGAGTTTTACTTTCTTAACTTTTAGCTATTTTTGGGGAGTGCTATGGTGTCTCGCTTCCCTGTTGACCACACTACTGGAGTACTTTTAAGCTCTTGCTTCTCTTTATGTTTGTTGTCCTGGGCATTGGATGAGTTGTTTCTTCTGGCCTGAATTTTTGCTTAATGGAAACCGCATAGGGACACTTTAGGGCCATATTTCCTTTATTTTTATTTGTTTTTTACTTGATGGTCCTTCCGGTACTCTGGTGATCATTTACTTATAGTCCTTTTTTTGTTCTTTGCTATAATTTCGGTACCATTTTCTTCTCATCATTTTCATATGTTCAATTAGTTATTTTGTCTTCTTTTTCGTTCAATGTATAATCTTTACTTAACTAATATTCAGTACCCCTTCGTAACATTTATAGATATAAATGCTGTCAGAATTACCCTACTTTATTACTCCTTAGGACTTTGTACATGTTTTAACTTACCATAGTCCATTCCTACTTCAAGTTTGTTTTCTCCTCACTATCCTCATTCTCGGTTCCATAGCAAATTGTTTGCTTTTTAGTTTCTCAATTCTAGTTTCCTCCTTTGATATCATTTGTTTTAATTCATTAATCTTCTAGTGATTTCCTAATTTTTGTTAAGAAATGTTTCCATTTTTTAATTAATTTTTATTTGTAACGGGTGTCCGTCGGCAAATTTCATTTTTAAACTTGACATAAAATTTTTATTTCTTAAAATATGTTATTGAAAAAAAATACAAAATAAACCTTAATCTTTGGGAAATTATTTGTGAAACAGCACATCCGTCAAATGACGCCCCTCACGTCGTATCACTTCTTCCAAACGAACTTGAAAATTTTGCATCACACGCTTAAGCATAGCAGGTGTAATCGCACGAATTTCTTGGGTGATGTTCTGCTTTAACACATCCAAAGTGGTGGTGCATTCTCGTAGACTTTTGATTTGAGATATCCCCACAAAAAAGTGGTTGTCCAGTGGCAAATTTCCTACGAGAATGCACCACCCACTTTGGATGTGTTAAAGCAGAACATCACCCCATCACACCTGCTATGCTTACGCGTGTGATGCAATTTTCAAGTTTGTTTGGAAGAAGTGATACGACGTGAGAGGCGTCATTTGGCGGATGTGCTGTTTCACAAATAATTTCCCAAAGATTAAGGTTTATTTTGTATTTTTTTTCAATAACATATTTTAAGAAATAAAAATTTTATTTCAAGTTTAAAAATGAAATTTGCCGGTGGACACCCGTTATCTATCATTTCAATTTCTTAAAATTTTAACTTAAGGTAAATTGATCAAAGAATTAGTACGAGAGAAAATAATAAACTGTGGTTTTCAAAACATTACGATGAGTAATAAGTTGGTGAAAGTATCTGTAAGAGAGGCAATGAAAATTACACTTTTTCATATTGCCATTCTCTTTGGGGAGACACTGATTCACGTATACTCGAGGTGGAATCAAGCTATTGTTAATTAAAAGTTGCGTTCTGACAATGTTGGTGATTTGCACTGCATAAATAAGCATTATAGAAGAACTTATTTAATTCAAAACTATATTCCTCATATAGTACTAGAAAATTATTTTTTTAAATCAATAAGAAGTAACTAGAACATGTACAAATATGTTTATGTTTGTGATTTATGAATTTACTTGTATTTTTGACTGTTCGTAGTTTTTATTATTACAAAATTCCAATGAATCAATGAAATTAAACTAATTCTAATACTACTAAGAATATTACCTTTAGCTAATGCTAGATAGACCAAATTTCCCACTGTAATTACAAGATGCTTTTCCACTGATGGACTGGCCAAGCAAAACCAACATTTATTTTGATCAAATTCTACTCTTTGTCGCTTGCCTTTCTTGTTCATATTTTTGGAATCATCATACGTGTTCATGTCATAAAAGTACTGGTTGGATGATGGAGTCTTTCTTTTGCCTTTAAATACTGAAAATAAAAACACAATTTAAACTCTACCAACTTCTACGATTTATTAAACTTATACTTAATTGTATGTATATTCACAAATAATTACTTCAACTTGAGAGGAATGTAAAAATAACTTAAAGCTGTCAATTATACTGGGCGTTCACTCTCCAAGTCGAACATCGGCAATTAACATTATGCATTTAGAAAAAGCGGTAGAGCAGAACTTAATGGATAACAACCAACATGTGACGATAAAGGATAAGTGGGATTCAATTAAAGCAACAATAAGACAAGAAGCGCAAGAGTTAACGCAAGTCAAAAAAATTAGAGAGAAGGAATGGTTTGATGAGAGCTGTAAAGGAGCAGTAAATGAGAGGAAAAAAGCTAGACTCATAATGCTAGAAAAAAAAAACACAGCAGAAGCACACGAAAAATACAAAGTAGCTGTCAGAAAAGCAACGACGATATGTACAAAATAAAAAAAGGGGAGCCCTCCAGCTGAAAATTAAAAAGTTAGAAGAAAATCACCAAAGAAAGAAAATAAGGGAGTTTTACACAGGTTTAAAGAAAGAAAAAGAAGGCTGCAAAAACAAAACACTATGTTTCAGAAGCGAGAACGATAAAATAACAGAAGAAAGAAAAATTATTATTATTATTATTATTCTTGTTAGAAGACAGGCAGCATTAAGCTGTTGACGTCTTCTTTCAACAAAAGGTACAAAGTAGGCATGTTTTTAACAATATCACAGTAAACTAAAATTAAATACAAGATAATATCACAAATAAAATAAAAATGAGATTATTCTAATGGCCACAAAATATCTAAGAAATAACACACAAAAAAAACACATTTATATAGTGTGTTTGAAATTAGAATGGCAAAAGATTAAATTAATAAATAAAATTGATCTAAATGGCAGAAGATATATGTGACAGAAAATAAAACATTCTTATATAGTACAAAATGGAAAAAACAAAATTATCTGGCAGCAACTGACACTTTCACTATTATTTAGCACTGGCAATTAAAACTGTAGTTAACATTAGCTATCTATTTTATTCTTGAAGTGATCAATGGTGGTAGAGTTAATGGTTTCTTGAGTCAAATTGTTCCAGTCTTCCACAACGCGATTACTAATAAAGTTCTTCCTCGGATTTAAGGAATACCGTCCCTTCCTTAACTTTAAGTGGTGCCCACGAAGATGGTTTGCTATAGTTGGCTCATACATCACTCTTAAGTTATTTCCACAAGTGTAGTGGTCCATTGCGAGAATTTTGAAGGTTTCTATTAGGTCACCCCTTTTCCTACGTGATTCAAGAGTAGTTAAGTGTAAACGTTGTAGTCTTTCTTGGTACGTCAATCTCCCAAAACCTATTGGCATTTTAGTGGCTCTTCGTTGAACACGTTCTAAGAGAGAAATATCCTTGTTGAAGTAGGGTGACCATATCTGGAACCCAAATTCTAAGATTGGTCGCACATATGTTTTATACAGCTTTAGAAATGTATCTGAATTAATAGAACCAAACGCTTTCTTAATAAGGTATAGAGTGGTGTTCGCCTTTTTGACTATGCTGGAAATATGACATTCCCATTTCAAATCGCTTGTAATTTCTATTCCCAGGTCTCTTTGAGATTCAACTGCTTTTAGCTGTGCACCATCTAATATGTATACGTTTTTCGGGTTAGCCTTTCCTATATGGATCACTGTGCATTTTGTTGAGTTTAAGTTGAGAAGCCAAGTTTTTGTCCAATCCAGAACTTGTTCCAAATCTTCCTGTAATGTATTTTCCTTGTCCAGTGGATTGCTGTAAAACTTTGTATCATCAGCAAAAAAACTTGATGATGAACGGATACAGTGCTTCAGGTCTGCAATATATAGGGTGAACAGGAGTGGTCCCAAAACAGAGCCTTGGGGTACTCCACTTAATACTTCATAAGAATCGGACAGACTAGTACCAATACGAACCCGGAATGTTCGCTTGCTGAGGAACGATGTTATCCAGTTTAAAAGTTCACCTCTAATTCCAAGGTGCTCCAGTTTGTATACCAATCGTTTTATAGGCACTCTGTCAAAGGCCTTTTCGAAGTCGAGATATATTATGTCAGTGGGGATGTTTTGGTCGAGGTCCTGTGTCCATCTGTTTAAGCATATCAGCATATTTGATACTATCGAGCGGCCTTTCACAAATCCATGTTGCTCGTCTATAAATAACTTGTTTTGAAAAAGGAATGCCAACATACTGTCAGTAATTATACGTTCCATGCACTTACATACAAGAGATGTCAGGCTGATTGGCCGGTAGTTTATAGCACACATTTTATCACCTTTTTTGTATATGGGTGTTACAATGGCCTCTTTCCAGATCTCAGGTAGCTCTCCAGTGATAAAAGAACTTGTCATTAGTTCTGAAAGCCGCGGGCTTAACACTTTGGCACATCCTTTAAGAAAAGGTGCGGCCAGACCGTCAAGTCCAGCTGCCGTGTCATTCTTAAGATTTAGAAGTATTTTTTCAATCTTTTCTGGAGTAAACTCGACATTTGTCAGCGAGTTGATAGTTCTTTGGACCTTATCCATAACTGGAATTTCACCAGGGGGTTCGCGAACGAAGCTTCTCTCAAACTGCTTTGCAAATTCATTTGCAATATCATCTGGTGCTGTAACAAGTTGGTTATCCACATTTCGTAGTACTGGAGGTAAGGCAACTCTTGAGGAGATCTGCTTACGGACGTAGCTGTAGAAAGCTTTCTGCCCACTTCCTATAATAGTTTCTTCATACTTGGCTCTACATTGTCTAATTAGTTGAGTTGTTTCATTGGCTTTGGTTCTGTAGATAGAATAGTTGGCTTCAGTTCGGTTTCTTCTGTATATATCCCAAGCTTTCCTCTTTTCATTGATTCTTTTTTGCATAATTTTATTAATCCATGGTTTCTCCAATTGTCTGGCTGCTATTTGCTTCTTATGTGGTATGTGGTTGCAAATTACATCCTGTATAATGTTATTCAGTAATGCCCATTTTTTCTTAGTAACCATTTCTTCTGAAAAGACACTGTAGTTAGCACTATGTAGGTTAGCGTTGACAACTGCGTAATCGGCTCTAAAATAATCCAGCTTGATGGTGTTTTGTTCCATGGGTATCCTTGCCTGTGTTGTAAGTTGGATGGTAGCTAGTATTTGCACATGGTCACTCACTCCTATAGGAGGAAAAAATTCGATATCTGTGATTAAGTTTTCATCATTTGTTAGTACTAGGTCCAGTGTTGATGGAGTGTCTTGATTACGGTAGCGAGTTGGTCGATTTATCAATTGATGCAGGTTACTACTAAGTATCATATTAGCAAACTGACAGTCAGGGTTATTGTTGTTATTATCTGGGATATTTACAATGGGCCATTTTAAGTCAGGAAAGTTGAAATCGCCAAATATAACACATGTCTTTGTTAAAGATGCTAGTGTCAATTTATCAATTAACTCCATTTCGTTTCTTCTGTTTGGGTTTTTGTTTAAGTTTGACGTCCTATATACAACGCCTATAATCAACTCAGTTTCATGAATTCGCACATCAAGCCACATGTCTTCTATCTGATCGCTGGAAATGAATGATTGATTAACGGTTGCAACTATTTTTAAGTCACTGTCTTTGGTGATGTAAATCGCAACTCCTCCTCCTTTTTTAGTGCTGCGACCCTTCCTATAAATTTCATAGCCAGGAATGTTGACAGCTGCGCTCGGTATGTGTTGTTGTAGGTGTGTTTCAGTGATAACTATAACTGCCGGTTTGACTCTGTTTACTTCCACAATAAGTTGATCGAATTTGGCCGTTAGCGATGCTAGGTTTGTGTATAGTATTGGGTAGTTTAAAATAGTGCTAGCAATTACTTTTTTGATTGCCCGCTTAGCGATACAATTTTTGGGACTCCATGAACATATTTAATTGTTATTGCTTGTTCACCTTTGCCCGTTCTAGCCTCAAGCTCTTTCCTAAGTTGGTTCAGATGTTCACGTTGCATGGGAGTTTGGTCAGTTACAAATTTAATTCCTGACTTTGATGGCAGTCTTACTTTGTTTCGCAATATAGTACGTGCATCTTCGGCGCTTCTTAAAACTACCTTTAGGGGTCTTGCCTTGCTATTATTGGGGTCACTTCTTCCTAGGCGAAAGATTTGCAAGCCATCTGTATTTATATTGGTAATTGACTTAATCGAGTTTATGACTTGTTCCCTATCGTGCTCCTTTCTGGCGTCGACGCTATCTGTAGCTGCCTCTGGTACATTGAAAACAATTACATTTGTGGCTCTGCGTTGCCTGTCTGCGACTTCGCTGATAATAGATTCTGTCGCTATGCTTCCTGTACCTTGGCTGCTTTTTAGCTTATCAACCTCTGCTTGCAGGTCTGTTATCAAGTTCCTGAGGACTGGCACTTGAAGCAAGTTCTCCTCGCAGTCTGAACAGAAAAACTTAAGTACCCTGCTTTTCATTTCAACACAGCGTATTTCCGAAGCTGATAGTTTAGCACAGATGTAGCACATTGGCCGTTTGCAGCCATCACAATTGAGATGCTTTTGACCTTGCAGATCATTTTCACATTTAAAACAATTCATTTGAGATGTTTTTTTTTCCTCTAACCTCACTTTGCTAAGAATTGTATTCTTTAAGGTACAGGAGATGTGTTTTAGCGGAAATAGCAATACAGTTGGTTGTAATGTTAACAACTCTCCTACATACAGCAACAATATTAATAGTTTTTTCACAAATGCTAGATATGTGGGTGAAACACTTTAAAGGAATGTTAGGGAATGAGAATGAGGAAGAATACGAAGAAGATGAACGCCATGGAAGCAGCAATTAAACCGGCCTAAGAGTACCTATCTTTGAAGAAGTAGAGCAGGGCTGTCCAACACATGGCCCGCGGGCCGCATGCGGCCCGCCGCCGGGATATTTTTGCGGCCCGCGGATCGAATTCCCCTTGAGTCCACCAGTCCTGATCCGCTCCTCTCCTTTTCTACCTGGGCCCTCCGGTCTGACACGCTGAACTGTCTAACGGAGTATGCCTCCAACCCTTACCAGATCACGCTTAAAGGGAGATGACGTATTGTACTGTCAGCCCAAGAAGTTCAAATTTTCCGCAAAAGGAAGACTGCTAGATTCGATTTTACCTTAATTGTTGAACTTTCGTGGGAAATCGAATCCCTGAGGCTTTAATCCTGTCTTAATACGCTGTACTGTCTTAAAGGGCTAATTGCTTAAAAGCCATTTCCAACCGCCTAATTTTTAAACGCAAATCTCGGCGCCCCGAGAGGTGAAATACTCCTCATAACCTCATTTTACTAATAATTAAACCTGTAACATGTAGGAATCGCAGCCTCTACCCCGCTTCTGAGCGGCTAGAGTCCTGTAGCCGCCCTTCATAAACTCACCAGCAGGGCCCCTTTTTGGCCATTAAAAGGAGAATTCCTGGACTTCGACGTTCGATTCCGCAGCCCGCAAATTCCCTACCGGGAGAATGTCAACATCATTTTCCGACTCAAGGCGAATAAATTCGATCTGCAGGATTTGACACCGCGTTCGCTCCTAGAACGACGCCTAGCCGTCGTAAGGTACCAGCAACCTCTGCACCAGGATTTAGGCACTAACGCCCGCCTCAGGTAACCCATAAAATCGCTAAATTCACCGGAAAATTACAGTTTAAAATCACTGCTGAGTGGAAGGTCAAGTTTCCAGGAACAAAAGATCTACTCAGCCCATTTCCCAAAGAATCGGCGTGCGTACTGGCGGACTACCAATAGGGACCCGAAACACTCGCCGGTTGCAGCTCGACGAACGAAACCTGACACCGTTCCAGAAGAACATGTTAATTTTAAATAATGTACAACTCAGGAGTTATTTTTAATTAATCATTGTAACTAGCTAAAAACATTATATTTGTTTCGGTAATTATCTGGTGTTTTACCTAATCGAATGTATATTTGTGTGAACGTATTTCTCTGATTTGAGCTTAACCCGAGGGGTAAATCTTTGACGCCCTTAGTAAAGGGGTGAAACTTCACATCTCTATACGTAAATTTACATTAATTGATGTAATTTTTTTCTTTTGTCGGTATCTCAAGAACTGAAAGGAATTAACCTAAAGTGAATATGAATTTTTTTGTTTAGAATCACTTCTAGAACATATGGTGTAAGTTTGTCGGTTACCTCAGGGAACACCCTGTATATCTCTTTTATGTTTCAATGCTTTTTGTAATGTAACGTAAGCTTCTTGAATAAATAAAAATTACTATTGAAATATACACGTTTTATATTTATTACAAATCACTCACAAAGTCGTATACGACACATTTTATGATGCGGCCCTCATAACCTTCAAATTTTTTATAGTGGCCCTTGGGTCTTTTGAAGTTGGACAGCCCTGAAGTAGAGGATATAATGTTCAAAATGAAAAATAACAGAAGTTCAGACGCAGATGATCTGCCAATCGAATTGTTTAAATATGGTGGAAACCGCATACTTCAGAAAGTTTATGAGCTGATACTGAAAATATGGCAAGAAAAGCAGATGCCAGAAGAGTGGACAACGGAGGTTATAACCCCAATACATAAAAAAGGAAATAAACAGCAACCAGAAAACTACCGGCCTATATCTCCATTAGGCGTAATATATAAAGTGTTAGCAAGCATAATTAAAGTGAGGGTTGAAGAAGAAGCAGAAAAGAAAATAGTATAATACCAAGCTAGGTTTAAGAAAGGGAAATCCATTATTGACCAGGTGTTTATAATAAAGCAGATCCAGGAGAAGATCGAACAAAAAGGTAAAACACTTTATGCACTTTTTATAGATTTTAGAAAAGCCTATGACACCATCCGTAGATCAGAAATTTATAAGGAATTAGATTACTTAAAATTTTCTTCCGATTTGATCTCCCTACTTCAAATGACATTAACAAAAACAACCAATAGAGTAAAGTTTAATGATTAAATGTCCGGTAAGTTCATAAGTAATAATGGATTAAAGCAGGAAGATCCATTATCAACTATCTTGTTCAATGCAATTCTTGAAGCCATTTTAAGATAAAGCAAAATTAAAACCGAATATAACGCATTAAGAAATTCATACCAATGCTTGGCATATGCGGATGATATAGTGCTTTTAGCAAAAACAAAGGAAGAACTTAAAGAAATATTTAAACGTTTAGAAAGCAATGCAAGCGAGATTGGCCTAGATATTAATAAAACAAAAACTAAGTATGTAGTGCTGGGCAGAAAACGACACCCACATGAGGACGAATTAAAAGTGAAAAGCAAGATAAATGGTTCACTTTTAAAGAGATCGATAAGGTGGATATTACTGCAGACGGAAACTATAATAAGGTAATTGAGAGGCGTATAGTGGCGGAATCAAGGTGTATGGGGGCTATAGTAAATTACTTCAAGCAAAGAACATATCGAGAACAGTTAAACTAAAATTGTACAAAACAGTGATAAGACCGGTCGTTCTCTTCCATTTCTTATCTCCAGGCATCTTTCTTCTTCTGTATTAATTTTAAATATATCTTGGTGGAAATAGCGTTGCGAATACTAAATCCAAAAAACGAATTCATCGTAATTTGTACGATGTTACCCTAAAAACATGGAAAATGCAGTAGAATTTAGCACAACTAAATGCACTACAGTTTAGCTGAAGACTAAACTAAACTTAAAATACCAACGAAATAAAAGGCTCGAAAGATTTCGAAATTTAACTAAAATGTACGATCAGCATAAAATTTACTACATATTAATATTGTAAGTTTAATAAAAACTATTTAAAGTGTTAATTACTTTAATATTTGTTCGTATAGATTTATGGCAAAATACCTAAAATTCTAATATACAGGGTGTCCCAGACTTCACTCCTCAGGCCTATAACTTTGTTATTTTTAAAAATAACTATATTAAACTATATATATTCTTAAATGGGAGCAAATTGTCTATAAGACAGCCAAAGAAATTTTACAAAATCTGCACTTGTGTAAAGGTAACGACATTCAACTTTTTTTTTCAAATGAGACGCTATACTTTTTCTCAATTTTTCTAATAATACTTTTTATTCTCTTTACAACCATGTAAACATATATGGGTGTTACATGAGAAAATTTTTGAGAAAAATACAATTCAAAGTTTAAGCATGGTTTGCCATGAAAATCACCGATTTTTGTAAATTATATCTAGTCGGCAATGAAAACCATAACGTAGTTTAAACAAATATTAGTTTATGCGTTTGTTTATTAACGCAAATCTGTCAATTTATGTTGTCAAGTTAATTTAAGCAATTATCATTCTGTTTGTTTTGATAATTATGAATTATTCTAATTCCGAAAAATGTGACATGATACTAATGTACGGTTTGTGTGGGCGTAATTCAAGAGAGGCAGCTAGAAGATACAGAGAGCAATATCCAGATAGAAGGCATCCTGATCATAAGACGTTTAGAGGTTTGGAACATAATCGCCGGAAACATGGATCGTTTTCAGTAAACAGAAGAATACCGTTTAATCCGAACAGACATGTTGCTGATGAAGAACATACAGTAGCTGTTCTTGGGTATATGGAAGTTAATCCTACATCGTCCTTAAGGCAAGTAGCCTCAGAATGTGGCATTTCGAAATCGCCAGTACAGCGCACTTTAAAACAAAACAGGTACAGACCATACAAATGTATTGGCATACATAAACTTTACCCTGAAGATCCGGACAGGAGACTTACGTTTATTGCTTGGATCCTTGTGCAGTGAACTCAACAACATAATTTCTTGAGACGAATATTGTGGTCTGATGAAAGTCGATTCCATAATAATGGATTGGTTTCGACACAAAATACTAGATACTGGTGCACGGAACAGCCACACTGGCTGAGAGAAAGGAATAATTAACATGTTTTCGGAATTAATGTCTGGTGTGGGATACTTGGTGGTTATCTGGTAGGACCATATTTTTACGAAGGAAGTTTAACTGGCAATCGCTACTTGCACTTTCTGGACAACGTATTGCCGGAGCTAATGGAAGATGTACACTTCTGTGCAATAAAATTAAGCACACGTCTTATGACTACTTTCCACAATATTCTAGTTTGTATAATTCGGGTCTATTTTAATTGCCTAGCAGCAGTTGCAATAGATGATAAAACACCATAACTTGAAAATAACACCTTTATTAAAAGACCAAAACTAAGACCTTTCGAAAAAAAAACGCTATTAATAAATGCAACAAAGCCGCGTGTGCTTAATTTTATTGCACAGAAGTGTACCTCTTCGTAGAAGGCTGAACATGTTTTATCAACATGATGGTGCTCCAGCACATAACAGCGCTATTGTGCGGAATTACTTAGATGCTAATTTTCCACAGCAGTGGATGGGAACATATGGTCCAGTAGAATGGCCAGCTCGTTCTCTTAACCTCACGCCCTTGGACTTTTTCGTGTGGGGTGATTTAAAGAAATGCGTTTATAAATTGCCTCTCTTAAATGTGGATGACTTAAAAAACCGAATAAGAGCAGAATATGCAAACTTTACCAGAGAAACTTTATTAGAAACGACAACCAGACATCTTCTGCATCCTTTAGAGCTTTGCTCAAATAACAACGGAGGCAATTTTGAACAATTTTTGTAGTTATGTATAACCGAGGGGGTAGTCACTTGCAATTTTTTAGGACAGAAAATCTCCATTTGTGGAGATCTTCTTGGAACTCCATGGATATCCTTGGATATCCATGGAGATCATTTGGATTTCCATGGATCTCCATGTATCTCCTCCGGACCTCCGTGTATCTCCTCCGGACCTCCATATACTACATTAATAACTTTTCAATTTTATATGGAATTAGATCTTTGGAAAAAACACGTTTTTGCTGTCAGAATGTGGTAGTCTCGGTGGTAGTTTGATATTAATAATAATTTGCATCCATGCTTGGCGCAGATGGGTAAGCGGCTGGCTTGCATTAAGCAAGTCCTCGGTTCGAATCCCGCTGGGGTCGGAATTTTTCCGTATCCTTGGCAATTAGAATCGGGCTCAGTGAGACCATTCACAGTCGGGCACCAAATTAACTGTGCTCTACTCAGAACCACAGACCTAAGAGATAGAGTAACAAGGTCAACACATCACCAAGCCACACAACTCACAGAATGGTTGCCGCGCAAGCACCAAAGGCGCGCTCCAACTCTGTATCCCAAAGCCGGGGCAAGTTGAGCATTACCGCCAGATTCCAGCGCATAAAGCACCAGCCTCTACACCGCAAGGTAAATGAGGTTACAGATTATACATACATACATACATTTATAATATAGATAAATCACAAACTTTTTAGAAGTAGCAAATAGAGTATTACGAATGGTATGTAATACTTGATCTAATAGTAGATTATATACCATGGCAGAAAATAGATTATTACTGTCAAAGGACTGTCTCGTGGACTAACTCAGTTTTATTTTACTCCCGTAGTTTACTCACAACTTGTTATGGTGTTTTAGAAAAGAAACAACATCTGAACATGAAATTAATGTTTAAACAAGAAAATTAAAAAAATATATGACATCAACTTAGTGTTATTAAAATAAAAAAGAATTACATATGTATATATCTTTAGTAACACATGACTTGGTCAAAATAATATTAAAAGCTATAAACTAAACAAAACAAACAGTGCAAAAAACATGCCTTTTTAGGTATTATAAAATTAAAAAAGAGGAACACCAAAAGAGTATTATACAATAACAAAAAACTTATTGTAGAAGAACACTAAGTGGAAAAATAAACAGTATACAATCATCATAAAAAAATAACAACAAAAATATATTTGTTTTTGACCTAATAAACAATAAATAGGTATTCCCAAGTCGAAACTTAACTTCCCTGTCTGGAATACACTTTGTAATAAACACATACAGTAGGAACAAGTTACCAGTATAAAAGGAACTCGAAAAAAACTAAACTCTCTCTAAGACAAATGTGATTTAAGCACTTTTTTAAGATTTATGAAAAGTCTGTATTTTTACTCTGTCTGATCTTGACAGTTTCATAGGGTGGGTACCCAGCATTGTAATGGGCCCATAAATAATTTGAATGGGCTCTATTAGTTGCAGATCATCTTGTTTCGGCCAATAAAAATCTTCAAGGTCTTCTTTCATAAAACATCTATGCTTTACATAATTTATCATCATCATCATATTCAGCGTTCATCGGTCCATTTTTGGATATACGCCTCCTCATTGTCTCGCCAGATTCTGCGATCAAAAGTTAGTCTAGTCCAAGCTTTCCCCGCTATCTTCACTATATCATCCTTCCATCTTTGTCTGGGCCTGCCCTTGATTCTGTACCCTTGTCTCGGTCGCCACTCCGTCACCTTTTTAGTCCACCTATTGTCCTGCCTTCTCATCAGGTGACCTGCCCATTGCCATTTTAAACCTGTTATGCGTTCTGCTACATCTACTACTTTTGTTATGTTTCTTAACCTTTGGTTAGATATCCTGTCCCGTAATGTCACTCCTACCATTGCCCTTTCCATTTTTCTTTGTGCTATTTTCATTTTCTCCATTGTTGATTTCTTGATTGACCACGTTTCTGCACCATAAGTGAGCACTGGAAGTATGCACTGGTTGAAGACTCTCGATTTAAGGTATTGTAGAAACTTTGAACTGAAGATCTCTCTCCTGAGCCTACCGAAGGCTGCCCACGCCAATCTGATTCGACGGCTAACTTCCGCCTCTTGTGTATCTTCCTTGAATGTCAAAATTTGACCCAAGTAAATGTATTTGTCTGTTATTTCCACCGTAGCGTTCCCGTACTGTACTGGCGTGGCATCGTCTCGATTAGCCATTATTTTGGATTTTGCGATGTTCATCCGTAGGCCCACTTTTTGAGATTCTATTCGTAGCTCATTGATCATTTTTTCCAAGTCTGACATGTTTGTAGCGAGCAGGACAATGTCGTCCGCAAACTTCAGGTTGGAGAGGTATTCGCCGTTGATATTGATACCCAATTTTGACCAGTTCAGGTTCTTGAACACATCCTCTAAAACAATCGTAAACAGTTTAGGGGAGATTGTATCCCATTGTCTTATGCCTCTCTTTGTTCGTATTGGTTGACTTTTCGTGAATGTCTCAATAGTAGTACTGGCGTTTACGTAGAGGTCCTTAATAAGTGCTATATACCTATAGTCTATCCTGAATCTTTTTAGAGCGTTGATTA
>OW679195.1:166715090-166825921 GCA_940337035.1 Agriotes lineatus
CTGTTCCTAGACCAGAAAATGTCTGTTCGATCCCTACATACACCAACGGCCACGAAAAATTGAGCACCAGGCCTACTGCGATTCCCCAATCAGGCTTTCACAAGCCTGAGGTCCACTGGAAGAGGAGACCGTTCTGCTTATGGGTTTTAAACATAATATTGTAATACTGTCGAAATAGAGAATTTGGTTAATCTCCTCTCGAACATTGGAGATAAAAAATGCCAATCTCGAATTTCGAGACGAGACGAGACAGGATCGAAAATAATCTCGTTTTGGCGGCATCACTAGTACAGAGTATTACAACAATAACAACGACTGCAAATCACCTAACAAGCTCGACGGGCTTAAACTGCTTTGTAATGCAACAGCGCTGGAAGTGCGAATTCACGTTCGCATTTTTCCCTATAGTGCTTGCTTCTAGGGCTGGAAATTATTTTTTCTGGTATTAATTAATTAATGTCAATTAACTGTAAAAGTTTCAATTCGTGCACATTTTTAGTTGTATCCTAAGATACGCACAAATGATAGAATATACAGTTTGTCTAAAATCCGTTCTCTACCTATTGCCATTTAATTAGAACAAAATTAAGTATTTACATTTTCAATTGACTGTAATTTCGGTTGTATTTATCCCAGTTGCAAAATGGACATACCAGACGATTTCTTATCAGTGGTAGCATATTGTTCTATTTGAAAAGATTGAGTTTCGTCCAAAAAACTATTTTGAAAATCATGTTAGTCGAATGATATGTTTTTCGGACTTTTTCCACTATCTAGGGTGTAAATCACACAACGTTTCGGGAGTTTTGATCTACTCCCGTCTTCAGGTGTTCTTGGTTAGTCCTGAGAAGGACTGATATTATACGTTTTTCTACGTAAATTTGTGCCTCCCCCGGGGTTTGAACCCGGGATCGCTGATCGCTAGTCTGCCACTCTAGCCACTAGGCCACGAGGGCGGTTACAGTGGCAGACTAGCGCTCAGCGGTCCCAAGAACACCTGAAGACGGGAGTAGATCAAAACTCCCGAAACGTTGTGTGATTTACACCCTAGACAGTGGAAACAGTCCGAAAAATATATCATAATACACCACTGCCAAAAATGACATTCAGAGAACAACATGTTAGTCGAAAGTAATAATATCACATAATTTACTATTTTTGAAATTATTTTGACTTTTTAGCATTAGGTCCCGAGTGGTGTAGCTTGAACAAGCGTCCACGTTCGATCAGTAAAGTTAAGCAACGCTCTTTCTGGTCAGAACTTGGATGGGAGTTCCACGGCTGCTTCGCTCAGCGCCTCTTGATACGGCTGTCACAGAAATAGTTGGCCCCGGATGTCATAATAACATCATGACAGTCGTTAGTGGGGTTGGAAGACCCCATAAAATGTACAACCACTCCTACAATTGGCCTAACGGCTGTTGGCTGAGTACCAAAATAAAATAAAATAAAATAAAATTACATGGTACCCGGCACACTTAAGTTAAAAAATTGAAATGTCACCTATGTGGTTTTATTAGATTTAGAAAAATAAAGTGAGGGGTTATACCATAATATTGTGTTACATCAATAGCCCCTTAAGAACAAGGTCGCAGCGCACCGGCGTGACATCAGCTCAGAAAAGCCGAATTGGCCAATGATTGAATTTATTGATACTCGAACTTCCAAATAAGAAGCTCGATAAATTCAAACATTGACCAATTCGGCCTTCTTATGCTGACGTCATGCCGAAGCGCTGCGGCATTGTTTTTCATGTGATATCCCAAGTAACACTAATGCTCTTATTGCGCTCTTCAAGGTCGATTTAAAACTATATGTACAATAAAATTTCTAATAAAACCAAATGATCTTCAAGACAGCCCCAAGACCACCATAAAGCAGCTTCTAGCCAAAAAGGGACCATCCTAAAAGGGTCTTCAAGACTAAATTTTAAAACTATATTAAAACCATTTACTTTTAATTTTATATTCTTAAAGAGCTCTTCAAGGCAACTTTAAATTTATGTATTAAAACGTATTAACTGACGTTTTGCATTTAAAATATATATGCGGCTGACTACATTACCTTGAGAATCAAAATTAATCCTAAAAGAGTTTTATTAAGTCGGACAACTTTTGTAAGTCTCTAGGTATAATGGCAGAGTGGTAATATTTTAAACGTAACGCATACGTATATAAAGCATATCATAAAATAATATTCAAATGCAAACTATTCTGATAAAGAATTTACCAACGGATGGTACTTTTCTACCAAAATATCCGACATAATAATTTCCTTTGCTTGACGCCACTTTGAGAACGAACCCGTGGGCCGAATTGGCTGATTTTGGTGTCAATCGACTCAGGGCGACGCAAGTAAGCCAGTAGTAGGGTTTTCAAATTTTTATAAGTGACTTTTTTATGTGGATTTTTTAACCTCAAAATTAACTCGACACACAAAATGGATCACTCTTGTACAAATTATTATTTCGCGCCCAATTTGGGTGCAAAACGCTAGTAATAAAATACTTCTACATAACTCGAGCGCCATCAATTTAATGTGTTTTTCTATTATTTAAAAAATATTTAAAAAATATCGTCAAATTTTATTTTGCATCTAAACAGCTAAATGCTTCTTACTTTTAATTGCATGTTTGGACACACCGTTCTTCAGTTATTTAAGAGAATCTAAGGCGCATATATTTCAATAATAATATATTTTTCTTTGGCTATTGAAAATGTGCATCATGGCGGAATCTGTATTTCATATAAAACATGGCGAGATCTAGATTAAAACTGATTGCAAATTTATAGAACATTTTAAATCTTACAAGACTTAAAACAGCGTTTTATTTACCACTTTAAGTGCAATTACTCTAGCAGACGTCTGTTTACATTTCATTTTAAAACCAAGTTGCTTTAATATGTTCAAACTCGTGGCCTTATCGATTTAAAGTGCTCTTGCGCACGAATGAAATCCTAACCTCACAAATTTTGCCGGTTTTGCAAATGCTGCATTTAGTGCATTTTCATCTTTATGTGCCTAATTTAATTAAAAAAACGGGCAAGTTTTGCATATTACTGTTACATTAATCGCATTTATAACAAATGGCACACCTGAGCACCTTTCCCAATATATTAACAGGTGTAAGTACCCAGAATCCAAAAGGCATTTATTTTAACCAAATTGACTAAATTAAAACCTTTAAGTTTTAAAATATTCTTAATGTACTTACTCTTTGAAAATTAAAAATTATGTTTTTGGATTTAATGTGGAATTTTATTGAGTATATAGGCTTAAGATAAAACAGTTTTCTTAATGGGTTTTAATGAATACATCAAGGGTACTCCATAAAACTACATTAAAACTATCTGTTCCAAAATGGATTGTTTTAAAACCAACTAGCTATTCAATCCTTTAAAATAGCAAATTAGTTTTAAAATAGCTAATGTCAAGAGTATTATAAAACCAGTATAAGATCAATAGGACATTACGAGCAAATCGTTTTTTTTTTAATTTAAAGAGTGCATTAAATTCTTTTAATCGATAAGCACACTTGGAGACACTGTTAGTAAAAACTACTACTAGCCTAATATAAGTGAACGGCATTCCGTTTTAGATGTCTAAATTACAAATTCTATAAAATATTTAAACGTTTTGAGATTATAACAGAAGATAACTATGTAATAACGATTGATAGTAAAAGAAATTGTCGACTTACATCGCCAGAAATTACTGTAGATACCAAGGAGCGTCTTCGTAAAGCAGTAGGCATTGCAACTGTTACGCGTCACTTAATAAAGTGAGTTTATTTCAAAAAATTTATTGCCATTAAAACACGCTAAGGCTACAAAACAAAAGAAAAACACTGCTTTGGGCTAATGAACATGTAAATTGCATTACGCAGCAATTGAACACAGTAGTAGGTATTTGGAAAAATGTTGTTTATACTTTCGTCAAAGAATTCACTGAAAACGATACGGAATCTGCAGGATATTATAAATTTGGTATTAATTACACGGATTAATTGTAATTACAAAAGCTATAAAAGCAATTGTAGTGGAACAAATTTAAAATACAAGGCCAATAATTAAAAAGAAATTTAAGCTAGTCTTAATGATTCTTTACTTTTCCATACAAAGCTAAGTGATGTATGTTTTAAAATCATTCAGAAATTCAAGATTGGGTGGGAATATTGTTTTACCACCATTTTCTACCATTTGGAAATAAATTTTTCACCGAGGGCGAAAAAAAAGGAAATTCCGAGCTTACAAAAGTGTTGGAAGTTGGAAGGGGCATTTAAATTTGTTTTATTTTTAAATTCCGTTTGAAATTACTAGAAACAACAATAATGGTAAACCGCACGGTTAACAACAAAATTTACTTAGAACAATAACTGACAAAGTCTACAAACGACGCCGCTTAAAAATTTACTTTATTACTTTAAGAAGTATTTATTGCTACTACTTAGAAAATTGTATAGTTAGTCGTGGAACTGCAAATACAAAAAGACGCTGTCCTTTTATATATTTCATTAAGAGTTGCTGCGAATTTATATTGATAGTATCAATGAGTCTCAGCAATTTAGCTCGCAGTATACAGGGTTACCTAAATTCACGGCAGAAAAAATAAACACGGATAGGTTATACTCAAACAATGATATTTCCAAAATCAGCAGGTTACGTTTTCGAGTACAAATTTATTAAAGTTTTTCGTAAATAATTACACCGGCCACTGGTACATAAAATAAAGCGAGGTACCTACATAATTACGCAACGTTCAAGGATGAAGTTCTTCAAATGCGAGTTTCTTATCGCAAGAAAAGAAATGCAGCAGGTGTTATGCGATTAAGTGCACTGTTTTTGAAATAGTTTTATCGATCAGTCTCGTTGTGTCTTTGACCAGTACGTGTTTAATAAAATTTAAAATGGATCCTATTACGAATACCGAGAGGGTTACTTTGAGTTTGTGTAACCCTGTAACTTCGTTAAGGGTTGGTAAGAAAGTATGCAAAATGAGGCCCCCAAGAATTTGTTTGCAAATGTTTTATCTTCAATGCAGAGACGATCCTGCGCTGTGTTCATCAAGGGAGGAATTTTAAACGTTTTTTGTAAGACTGAACATTAATGTGTGTAGATAAGTGGTTTAATAAGAACAATGTTTCTGCCGGACCGGTGATTAATTTTATTAGTAATAAAATTTTTAGGGTTTTCCAAATAAATATTATACATGTATTAAAACGAATTAAAAAGCACAAATATGAGTTATATTACCTTATACCATGATGGATATTTTTTTCTAGCATAAATTGTAGACACCCTGCATGTATAGGGTGGTGAAAAACTAGTGCATTATATCTGCGCTACGTTGTAGGGTTTTACCAACTATGTAATTTGAATATCAATTTCAATTTTTCAGTTTAAAGACAAAATTCTCCTTCAAATTTAGCAGCTGAAGCTACATTTTTTATATTTGAAGGTCGAAATAAGTACATGATTTACGCCCCTACTATCCAAAAATACTTCGTTAATGCTTATTGAAAATGCACTGCATATGCATGTGAGGTGTCATTCTACATGCTTCTTAGGGTGCTGAACACGTTAAAGCCTTAAAAAACAGTTTAGCAAAAAAATTAATAATATACAAATACAGAGTGTTCCCGGATGAGGTACCGTACTCTTCAAAATTTTCCCATTTTTACTTCTAAAAAAAGTAATGCAGGGTATTCTAAATATTATAAAATGTGGGATTGGCCTTTATGAAAATACTCTTATTTTTATGTTCTTATTTTTATGTCTATGATAAATGTTTTTAACAAAGTTGTTTCAAAACTGAAGAAACGTTTAAATACGAAGTTTGTTAAAACTTTAGGAAAACAACTTTTCACTAAGAAAATAAAATTTGTTGGATACAAAACTCTTTGTAAACCCTCTTATTTTCACAGAAAAGTAATTCTTGATTAAAAAAATATGAAACTAATTATTTTTAATTATTGTCACAAAATACAATGGTAACGTTGTATTGTTTTTTAGCTTGTATAGACTCACAGAATATAGAAGGTGTTTATTCCATTAGTGGAATCGTCTAAGAAAATTTTTAACCACTCCAATTACAAACTGTTTGTGTAACGATCATTTTCAGGATTAAAACGCATACAAAATTATGTACGCACTTCACTGTCCCCAGATCGTTTAAACATTTTGACAATTCCAAGCATAAATTCTTATATTACACTATGTCTTAATAAATAAATCTTCACAAGTTAAAGGTAGAAAGAAAAGATAAAAAAAATGTAATAAATATAAGTGCCTAAGACTAATACTTGTATTATCTATCCGAAATAAAGTAAATGAAAGTACTTTGATATTAGTTTAGATTTTTTAGTTTTCAGTTACACTTCCAGACAGAACCAGATATGAATCAGTTAAAACTTGCATTGCTTTCGGTAAACATGAAAATTATTAAAATTGTTCAAAATTTAAATTTAGGGTAGGGCGTTGGCAACTGGTAGTCTGCATAAACGAGACAAAGTCCTAAATACAGGCCTGAATTGTACTGTCAGTGTCGGCAATAATAACAAATACTAATACGCAGAAATGTATTTCCATTATGAGTAAACAAATCGCTAATCGGTGCACTAAAACGCATTTCGCTATGAATCACGCCGCACGGGTTTATAAACACGTTCCTGCACTTCTGCAACTGTTTACTATAAAATTATGTTTTACATTTAAGTTACAAAAACATCAGCCAGAGAATTAAACTTGTTATGTCTATTCAATGATTGTAGTAAAACAAAAATTGCAAATTAATAATACAAGGCCGATAATTACTATATAGTAGTATGTGTATAATGCTCTTATTGCTCTTACATCATGATAATGGACGTTTCTGGAATATGTCCAACTTCGGGGAAAAAGTTCGAAGCATGACATATTTGAAAACTTTAAAAATACAAAAATTTTTTGCATTACTATAAATAAGTAATTTTAACAATCAAGCAAAATTGTGATACAAGCCCTGAAAAGATAAAACTTAGAAAAGAAGAACTAAAAGAGTGAAACTAACAAAAATGGTAAAAAAATACTTTTTCTTCAAACGTCAGTAAAATGTGACATTATACTGCTTGATTGATGATGCTAAAACTGTCACTTCATTGGCATGGCATCTAAACAGTTTCTCTGGCCGCTAGTTAGCAGCAGATAGTTATTATTAGTGATGGGCCTATCCGGAATGAACAATCGGAAAGTTTCCAATTGTTCAAAAAATCGGAAGGTTCCTATTATTTCGGAACTTTTCGGAATTCGATTATTTTACTGTTCGGTGCACAAAATTCGGAACTTTCGGAATTCGATTATTTTACTATTCGGAACACAAAATGAGAAAACAAAATGCCAATTTGAACTGAACAGAATACGGAATGTTGTGTTGACTCACTTGACTGCTATATGCTGGTGAATGGCACTAATGGCAGTGGTATTTCATAGATTAATTATTAGATAGTACAACTTACAGACTTCAAATTCATGTATTGTTTTATACTATCTATTATGTACTTTATGTGCCATTAAACTTTAAAATATCACTACTATTTTCCGAAAGTCTATTAAGGTAACTTCTGTAATAATTTAAAAATATATTATATTTCCTCTTATATGCCACTGTGCGACTCAAACTCATAAATTATTTTACTGGCGGTCCTGCAAACCCAACAATAGATGGCAGCGCAGATAAAGGCTTACGACGCGACGCAAATTTGCACGCACTTCATCTTCCTTCCGCTTGTTATTGTTTCGCTCGTTTTCTCTTGCTTGCATTTACGAATGTAAAATAATCGGATGATATTCCGATTTTATAAACATTCCGAAATGGAACATTCGATTATTGAAATCATCCGATTATGCCCATCACTAGTTATTATCTCCGCTGACGAGATAAAGTATTTTTTTTCGAATTTTGTTAACAACGTTGTAAATAATTTGTTATAAAACGTTTGAAGAAAAAAATACTATATGTTATTCGGAGCAAAAGTATTTTATGTGCCTCGTCTATACTTATCTGAGCTACCGCCACATAAAGTATAACTTTTGCGTCTACTAACATTAAAAAGCTATCAATTTCGGCAGCGTTCAGCGGTAAAAACTCCCATTTTTTATACTAGAAACTTTTACTTCCAGCAGTAATAACCATGGCAACGAAAACTAACAACCATTTCGAAATCAAAATTCTCATTTTGCGGTAATTATACATATGATCAAGACCTCCTCGACTTCCTCGATTAAACTGTCGTTTTATAAGGAGAAAAAACGCTTTCAAAGCAGTAGAATAAAATTTATGTATGTAGCTCGCACGTAAGCGGACTTTTAGACTTACTAGTTTATGTGCCTCGCTCGCTACGCTCGCTTGGACATAAACTGAAGCTCGCCCAAAAAAGTCCTTAATTTTATACTTGTAACATAAATAGCTATTAGTCGTTACTCGAAACACGACAATGTAATAAAACTATTTTTGGAAGATTAAAGGAAAATCTCATTCATTATGGGACATTTCAACAAACTAAGAATAAAGAATTAATATAATATTGAAGATGCTGCTATACACACAACTAGATTATTTCAAAAGCATATAAAACTATTTACACTAAATTTTCAAATTGAGGTCCATGCTTTGCAACACATAGTTCACTTCGCTTTATACACAGAAAAAATATGCCAGACAAAATTAAGGAGCTAGAAGATCAAGTTCTAAAAAGATTTGCAGAAGATTCTTGCAAACTGATGTTAATTTAACTTATATTTTTTGCAACTTGAATATATACTCATACGATACAATCATACAATTATTTGTAAAACACGAGCAAACACACATATATTTTCTGAGTGTAAAACTGAATTTGAGTTTAGAGTGCCACATACTGCATTCTTATTTGAAATTTAGTATAGTAATAAAGGGTGTTCAAAATTATTTTCATCTAGTATGGCTAGGAATAGTTAGTAATTTATGAATGCAACTACGTTTATACTTATGTTTCAAACTTGACATTTGATTTTTAAGTGACATAGTTGCATTCATAAATTAGAAACTATTCCATAGCCATGGTGGTTGGCATGTAGTGAGTTCGAACCTCACTCTCGGATATTTGTTTCATCTCACGCTTTCCGGCCACCATACAAATACCTTCAGTGGTCCTGACCGCTGTAGAAGGGCATTCCTCCCCTAAAATTCAGCGGGTTAGGCTAGCCACCTATCGACTTCGCAGCGTAATAGGGCTCATAGAACTACGCATTGTGTAATAGGTAACAGGCTCTCAGCCTATAGCAAGAGGAAGAAGAAGAAGAATATGGAAATGCATGTGTTATTAGCTTCGTCTTCTTTTTTAGTTTCCATTTTCCCAAATTAATTATAGAAGATATTGCAAACGAACTAAACAAAAAAGTGTAAGCAAGCTACATTTAGCTCTATACATTCATCGATTTTTAAATGAATTACCCTACTTTTTTAAATATTCCAAAATGAAAAACTGGAAACTTTAGATAATAATTTTTAATTGAATAGCAGCACATGTAAATTTGCATTAAAGATTGAAATTAGTCTTAATGATTGTAAAGAACAAAAAACTTGTGGTAAAACCATTTTTTAAAATTTCATTTAAAAAAGTAGGCTTTATTAAATTAATGTGTGAAGTACCACTTTTTTCACTCAGTGAAAAAAAGTGACACTGCTTTTAATTTAGGAATGAACGATTTTAAATAGACGTCTCCTTAGTTACCAGCACTGACTAACGCACTTGACTAAAATGAAGACAAAGACAATTCTATCCGATAACATAAAATCGGTGGTCTTTTTTTTCTTTCTTTCTTTGTATGTTTGTTCGCTATCTCCTCCGAAGATACTGGACCGATTAAGTTGTATGATGACTTAAAAATTTGTTAATTTTGAGACTTACATCGTAGGCCGATTTTTATTTAAAAAAAAGTACGAAAACGTTTTAATGTAATTAAATCCTTAGGTAAGTAGCGGTGAAGCCGTGGCTTGTTAGCTCGGGTGAATTACTATATATTATTATAATAGCGCCCGATTAAACGGAGCATGCATGGTTTAGTGGTAGAGTGCTCGCCTGCCACGCAGGCGGCCCGCGTTCGATTCCCCTCCGATGCAACCTCCTTTTAAAATTTATATTAATGAATCTCTCTTAAATTAGTTAACCGAAGCGTAGCTTGGGCGATTCACTAGTACAAAATAGGCTTGGATTTGAATAGTTAATGAAATTTTAAAAAATCTTATAGACAACTTGTGTTAGTGTGCTTATTTTTCACGCGTGTGGATTATTAAACTCGGCTGCGACTCGTGAAAAAAAGTTGTACTTCTAACATTTGTGGTCTAAATAACTATTATAAGTAAACTTTGTATGTAGTCCAAGTCATATTTTCAAGAAATTGAATATTAGGAAGTTATAAAAGTATATTTTTAATTCGGAAATCTTTAAAAACTGATAGTAAGATTTTTTGTGATTACTGAAATATCTTTACCGCATGAAGGCATTGTACTTTTACAAATTATCTAGGTGACAAAAAACTGAAAATATTTGTTAGTAAAACATTGAAATGGTAGAATCTTCCAATAGTTACAACGCCCTTATTGTTGACGCTCTACTACTATGGCGTAATTAATATTTAAAATAATATGTTCTGAGATAATACTCTCACTTTAAAAATATTGTGATATGCTGTATTAGCTTCAAGCTATCATTATCTAATATTCTTCTTACATCACGGTGATGCAAGTCCAAGTAGTGATTCATTGGTGCTGTACGACGAAGTATGTATTATGCATCAGAGTTACTGCAAATCTTGTTCAATGCAGTCGTGTTAGTCAACATATATTCATTCATAGCTTTATCTTTGTTTAAAATAATAAAATCACAGCAGGCTTGATAATTTATGTAACAATGTCTAAACTGTAAACAAAATAATTGGGGTAGCTCCTTTGAAAGCTTTGGTTGTGAAATTGCCAAGCTGCCCCAAAAATCATGTTATTTTATGTGATAATGAATACCCAAGTTAATTAAAAGTGTTGTTTAATTGAGTGATTGTGTTCTGGGTTACTTGTGGAAGTTTTGCCTTGCATTGAGCTTCCGCACAGGTAAAATACAAAGCGTCAAAGTGGTCCAGTGGAAGTTTCAACGGAGATTTTTCAAAAGGTCTCCTAAAAGTGTTAGTTTTGTGAAAGTGCTTCATTAGCATGCCTTAGAGCGTCACTTCCGGTTGTTGGCGTGGGTAGAAGTGTTTGGTTTATGACGCGGAATACTTATACTTCATTGTTATCGCACAGCAACAGCGTTAATTGCGTGGACATCCAGAAATTAATTAAAATTGTCAGCTTGTTTACGTATTCTCGAAGTAAAGAAACCATTCTGGTTTTGTATTTATTCCCATCAGTTAAAAAATATCTCAGTTGTCAAATCCCATTAGAAAAATAGCGATATACAGAGTGCTTATAAGTAAATGTTTATTTTAAAATAGGACCTTCAATAATTATTGATAGCCAAACGTAGTTAATTAGTAATAATAGCAAGTTCATATTCGTTTTTCTTAAATTAGCTGTAGCGACCTAACCCTGGGATGAAGGTGAGTTAGAATTAGAAATTTAAGCATTATTACAGTATAGCCGGGAAAATTACAAAAAGTGTTAGTTTTAAAATAATAAAATCCGCTATACCGGCCGTATGTAAAACTACAAACTTATGCCAAATTTACGACTCCCCTTCTCTTTACATTTATAAGAACTACATACAAAACAATTAACTAGAAAACCGAAAAAAAATCAAATAAAGACATTTTGAAATAAATAATAGTTTAAAAAACTAAAAAACACGCTTTTATAGCAGATTGAACTAAAAAATGAAAAATAAATTATAGTTTTAGTCATCTCTGTTTCGTCTTATAACTGCAGTAAATTTACCGGAGGAAGCCGGGGCATAATAGTGTTACGATACAAGTGCGTAAGGAGTCATTAGTCACCAGTGGGTCAAAGTTGAAACGCGAGTATAGCGTATATAACGTTTTCAGCCTCGCGAGTGACTATAGATATTTTACGCATGTGTATCGTATAATATTTTATCTATGATAGAATCTAGAAAACACAGTAACTATAAAAAATTACATTAAATGTAAATTAGGATTACTACAGTAAATAACAGGTTTGCCTTGATAAGAAAAACTTCACCATAGCAACCGGTCGTAATTTTGTGTGGTTAATAGCTATTTATATATCAAGGGAGCAAAGTGTATAATTTCCTCCCGCGGGCAAAGTTTGCGGTCCGACGCAAAGCGGAGGGCCGTAATTGCACGAGGAAGGAAATTCACTTGGCTCCCATGATATATATATGATTTTTTCGCCTCGCTAAAAAATGCGACTCGCTGTTTTTTTAATTAAAGAATATTAAAATACGTGTGGCATTTTGGGTATATTACTAATCAGGTCGTCTATGTGATGCGATCAACAAACAACGAATTGTTGTGAGTGAAAATAGAGTGCTAGTGAAAACAAACAAACCGACGAAACCTAGTTTGCAATAGATGTCAAACTATTATAAAAATGTGTAGCAGCGGTGACGACGATTCAGATTTGCCCTCTGATATTGCAGAAGAGGCAAATGCTGTAACATTGGATTGATTACCGGAAAAGTCAAAGGAAAAGTAGCGGTGCAGGAAAATATTGACATAAAAAAACCAAAATTGATTGCATTACTGAAGCGTCAGGCTGCAGGTTACAGGCCAAAGAAACCCGAAACTTTCACGCGAGGAAATCTCAACTAATTTTTATTGGAAGCTCCAGATGAGTACCTACCTACTGATGAAGGTATTAAATACAAAATTGTTATAAACAAGAGTGCCCCGTTTTAAAATATTTTTTATCCGTTACAGCTTGTCCTGATCATAGGTATCTCAGGTGCCCGTCGGTGTGACGAACTCACCAAATTGAATATCAGCGATATATGAGCAAAAGACGGAATTTTAATTATTCAAATCCCAGATTCGAAAACAACAAATGCGAGCGCCTTTACTGGTCATTGTCTAAGGAGGCTTCAGCTACACCTTTAGTGGATGCTTGAGCAAACATTTTAAGCATCAAACGTCACGGGGGATGGAAGTCCACGTCTGTCGCTGAAGTGGCTTGAGTCAATTGCAAGTAAAGTGCAAGCCTCGAATCAATTACAGGAGAAACATTCTTAGAATACTGTGCAATAAAGTTTTTTCAAATGCAATTTGACATTTTTGAAGTTTACTGTCAATTTTAATTTATTAAATTTAATCATTGACAGCTACAGTTTCTATGGAAATTACTTTACCTCCCGTGGGAATTTTTGTTTACTTTACCTCCCGTGTGAGGTAAATGCATCCTTTGCTCCCTCAAATTAGGGAGAAAAAGATCATTTTCTATAAAGCGAGGCGAAAAAATGTTTATTTTCATCGGTGTTGTTATAGCCTATTAACTCAATTAATTTTATTATTGTTAAGAGCACTTAGTGCGGTAATGGATAGATATTATCGCACTCTTTTTATATAACGAAATACATTGACACAGAATTTATTGATGAAGATAAAATAGTGAACAATACACGTTTGCTTATGGCACGTAACGAGACTCGTTTGATTGCCGCAAAATTCTGCTCACCGCCTCGTTTTGGCAACCAAACTCGTTTCGTCAAGATGCTCATAATCAAACTTGTATCGTTAATATCTGCAACCACTTTGATACTGACTATGTGACTAGTGAAATTATGTCAATGAAGAATCGTTTTGCAATCTTAAAGCTGCCAACTTAAAGCGGATTTTACACACAGTCATAGAAAAGATGCTACTAGAATAGCGTAAAGCATTATTATATCGTTCGTATTTCACGAATTTACTGTTTGTAAAGTGCATATGATGCACCAGCGAATTTTAAAATCCATTTTATTAGATAAACTAGCAACTGATAAAACAGGATTGATAACTAGAATTGCTCTTCACAATTATTATATAAATTGAACGGTGTCGTCTCAGATGGTATCGAACTCTGTAGTTTAGTGGTTAGCACGTCTACTTAGCATTCGGTAGGTCATGGGTTCGATTTTTGCGACCTTCTGCTCTGATTCAGGTTTTTAGGTGGTTTTCCTGAGTCAACAGAGTATTTTCTCTGAAACAAATGCTGGGGCAGTATTTCTCCACCTTTCATGGCCTTTCTTCCATTATCCACCGCTCCTATAACTCCCGTTCTAAGCTGAAGAGGGACACAAGGTCCCCATAGCAGCCCGCCCCCAGTTGGGGGAATTGAAATTACCTTGAACCTGTGCCTTTACCCAGGGTCGGCTGTGGGTTTTGCGGGGCCTCGGGAAAATATTGTGTGCGGGGCCCCTTCCCAAAAAGGAAGAAATGAGACATGAACATAATTTTATCAATTTATTTAATGAAATATTTATTTCTTCAATATATTCAATAATATACATACATAAACATAGTATTTTTTATTCCTATTTCGTACAAACTTTTTTTACTGCTAATTCCTCGATAATATCATCAAAATTTATCTGTTTTTTACCTCCTGCTCTATTGACAACATAGCCACCCCCTTTAACCTATCTTATTGCATGGTTGATCTTAGATCATTTTTAATTAACTTTAATTTGAAAAAACTGCATTCGGCGGAGGCTACTGAAACAGGCCTTGTTAGCATAATTCTCAATGCTATATAATTATGTATTGGGATATACATCGTCTATATTACCTTTGCAAATTTGTTTCAGGCAATCTAATGGAGTTGTATTCTCTTGAATAATTTGTGACAAAAATTTTAACTCATGAAATAAATTGTAACCATCAATATCAGCATTTTCGCCATCGTGAAGAAATAGATGAAGATCGTTGCAAAATTTTTTTACTTCATCATGGTTTTTATTTTTAAAATTTCTAATGTTGTGTAAAAAAACCAAATACATGATTATAACGAGTATACTGTTCAAATCTTTCATCCAGAGCAACAATAGCACAATCTACAATTTTTAAAAAATAGTCCACTTTAAATAACTGTTTTGCATCGTTTCCAATGTCGTCATTGTTTTCATAGGTAGACATTTTTGGTTTTTTGGAAATACGTTTCGTTTTAAATTCTGATGATATATTTACACTACTACATATTTCACCACTACTAATTATCGCATCTTCAAACCCAGAATTTCTGTAACTTTTAAAAAAATTTAGAAGTTGTTTTAGGTGCTCTAAAACTACAGAAATTTGCCATGAACCAAAGATCAACACAGGAATTTGATATTTAGTTTCCTCCTTATCGGTTTTTGCGGATGCGATCACTACTAGGTGTCAATTTACGCTGATAGGTCTCTCGGAAATGTATGTAAAAGGTCCACGCAGCACACTCATATTATGGGAGGTAAGTGATTTGTCAATCGTCTCGGCCCACACAATGCGTGGGGCCCCTTTAAGCGCGGGGCCTCGGGAAAAATCCCCGAAGTCCCGACCTCTGAGCCGGCCCTGCCTTTACCTCTCAGATGTGGTAGTTACATTTGAGGTTATGGTGATTATCGTTGCGTATGCGGTGAACGGCAAAAATTTACTGAGAATTTACTCTTACAGAAGTCTCATTTGCGGTCAGCTGCTTTTACCGTTGTTAAAAGTTGTTTCCATAGTCCAGTTCCATATATTATTTATAATTGATATTTTGTGTTACTCTGTCTTGATTAAGCAAAGGCAATCTTCTGGCGAATACTGCAAATTTATTTCAGTTGATAAATAAATACTACGTATAATATATTCAAAAATTAAATTCATAAGCGTTGACCATGAAAAGTAAATTTGCTACAACTAGTGTAGAAAAGTAACGGGAGCTATATTATTATATGTGTATGAATAACTAAAATTGATAATTTTATATAATGTATAATGACACGAATAAAGAATAATGCGAATATCAGCAGGCAATAAAAAACACAAAATAGAAGTGATCTTAAAAACAATCTAAGAACAAAACGACAAGTTCACATTGTCGTAAATGAACCACATCTAATAATTATTATTAATATTGTAAATCGTATACCTTACTTTAAAAACCTTGTTATAAATTACATTGGTTTTGACAGAAAATTTAATATAGTACGTGACGGTAACTGCGTCAGCTTGTTGTTTTGTACTCCTTGAAATAGTGTCACAGATGATGAGCAAACATATAAATGAGGTTTCGTTCCAATGATGCAATCGTTTTCTTTAAATAATAAATTGTTAGGGGTAAAGCACACATGTTTTTCGTTTCAAATTTCTTTTGTTGTTCTAAAATATTTACTCTTGCTATTCTGCTCAAATATTTTGCAAGAACTATAAATAATGACCTCGTTATTGCCAGTGAAACTGCCTGGTGACTGTCGAAAGCCAGGTGATAACGGGGTTGTTGCATAACAAAGACATTGTTATACAATTTACAAAATGGACTTCTGATGTTTTTCATTCGACTATTAATTGGAGAGATTAAATCCATTCATGCATTATCAGTTTTTCTATTACAAAACGTGACGATCAATAAGCAACTAACTATACTTATATGCTCTCAAGCATATTTGAGTCGATTGAAAGTGCGTTAACTTCATGACGCACGGCTAATTAAATGGAAAGTAGCTAAGAGCTAACAATAACAGAATTTTCTAAAAATGATCCTGAAAATACATGTGCAATATCGCCAAGATAAGATAGTGTTTAATTATTGAGATATAAATGAATACTTAACTGATAACAGAAGCAATAATTTCTTAAAATGTTATCAGAATCACACACATTTGAAGAGTCCTTGAAATGGGAATTTTGCATCGGAGAGATAAAAGATAACTACAGAACTCAATCTATCATATACTATGGATATCATACACACATAATAATTTTAAAAATTTAAAGCTATTTAAAGAGTTAAATGGTATCTTAAAACCAAGCAAATATATAGAAATCAACTAAACTTAGTCGTATGTTGCAGCTTCTCAGAATTATAACAGTCCATTAATTTGGATACATTTTTACTTCTTTTTACGATAAAGGAAGTATTGCATTCATCCCAAAAATTCGAAATTGAGTTTTTGACAGATATTCACGTTTTAGAGTCCCCTGAACCAAAAAAACATGTTTTTGTTCATGGGTCTGTCTGCCTGTGTGTCTGTAAATAGAATATCTCAAAAATTAAAAGAGGTATGACGTTGAAGCTTCACATGTAAGTTTTGTGGACTATCTAGATGCGACAGCAAGCTTTTGAAGAAAATTTCATAACCGGAAATATGGCGTTTACTCTTGTGATTTTTCAGTTTCCTTCGATTTTTTCAAAAACGGCCCAAACTTTACATTTTTATTACATTTTTAATGTGTATTGATGTGAGATACGTAATTTTCCAGTTGAATACCTTGAAAATGGATTTCTTTTGTTTTTTCTATTTTTTTTAATTAACGCCCATTTTAAATGGAACACCCGGTATATTATTACATTTTTGAATTCAGCTTAATATTTTAGAGAAATTTTGTCTCTTCAACTAACAGTCTATTTTGTACGGTTTCTATAGAATTTGTAATTTTTGAAGAATATTGACAAATGCTTAAAAATTAAAAATCAAATTTTTGGCTAATTATAAGATTACTATAAAAGGAAGTTGTGCGCGTGTGTCGCCCCAGATTTTTTATATGGGATGTACCGAAATTAAGTCCGTGTTTAGTAGTAATATTTAGCAATTCTATTTCAAAATGCATTTTCAAAGGGTTAATTTCTGGTACAGCATTTTATGAAATTTATCAATTACTACTAAAGAATGTGGTAGGAGGAATAACAATGGCCCAGTAAGCTTAGTTACAGCCACGAATAATCGATCGAGTTGTTTACGTTAATTCATTTTCCGTTTCTTATTTAATAATTGTTGTATATTTATTTCTCCAACGAAAAATTAGTTGACATTATCTTTACTCATTGTGAAATGTATGGAAATTTCGCAGCATCAGTACGACTACATCATCAGAAATTTCCTAATCGCAGTAAATTAAGTAACAAGACAGTTTTGCACAATGTTCGGGATGGATGCGAGAAAGAACATTTGTCCTTTTTGAGGAAGTCTATGCAGAGGTGGATTACATAGAATAAAATATACACGCAACGAATATGTAGGCTTACTTTTACGGAAATTATTCTATTTTATTTACGGTAAACTATATTAACGACTACGGATAAATTAATTTATTTAGTCTTCCACCACCAGCCAATATCAATAATTTTACTTACGACTTCTGTTGCTGCATCTAAGTTTCTAGAATGTATGCTGATTATTAATAATTTGGCATTCAAAATTTAATGTTAAAAACATGTGAGCTATTTTTAGAAGGTTCTAATACAAACTAAACCTACATTTTCCTTTGCGTACATATAATTGAGTTGCGCTGTTTGTATATATTGCTCGATAAATGTAAAATATATTCGCTTTTAAAATTGCGAAGAACTAGCAAATGCATATTTGCTGTTGATAAGCTGTAAATTTACAAAGCGATAACAGGAAGGTCGAATAACATATGCAACATACTTGAAATAGGATTTGAAGGAAGATTCATAAATCAATACCATATCAGTTGTTTTCTAAAATAATAGATGGCCATGTTTCAATGCTATTAAGAGTTTTATTAGGTGCTAAAAATTATACCATAATTTGTTAAATTCGCATATAGAAAGAATATGCTTGTATTGGAAATAAAACACTCCGCATTGTAAAAGTGTATTGAAATTCGTATAAAAAACGTTCAAATTACATGTAGAAATACTCAAGGGTAATACCACAAGTAGTGGATATATTTTTGACAAATATTTACTGTTTCCATGTAAATTATTGATTTTAAATCATTTCGGAGTACATGTTACATAGTGTATGATAAAGCATATGCCCCTGACGTGCACTTCTGAATTTCTATAGCGTCCATGAAGCTGTCCTGTATTTTAACTTTTTCGGTTTGGCTCCAATATAGATTTGATATGACAAATATATATTTATATATATTTTTGACAAATATTTACTGTTTCTATGTAAATTATTGATTTAAATCATTTCCGAGTACATGTTACATAGTGTATGATAAATTATATACCCCTGACGTGCACTTCTGAATTTCTATAGCATCCATGGGGCTGTCCTGTATTTTAACTTTTTCGGTTTGGCTCAAATATAGATTTGATATGATTCTGATAATTTGCTATCTATAACCGATTTCTTTGAGAATATTTACAGGAGGATATAATTCGTTGAATTATAAGCCAATCATCATCTCTCAAATTTAGGAAATTGACTAATCGGACCGACAGACAGTATAGCGACTCACGATTTTTAATTTGGTACGAGCTAACTTGTTTTTTTTCAAGTGTCAAATGAGTAGTAAGGCGGCACCTTAATTAGAGCAATCAAATTAATTGACCTAATTCCGCGAATTAAATCCGCGGATTGACCTAATTAATTTCGCGGTTTGACCTAATTATTGCGCGGATTGCTCTAATTAATTTTTATATGTGCTACTGATTAAATTACGCATTAGCTACTGATTAAATTACGCGGCGGCCATTTTTAATTTGCTTCCGGAATTACGCGGCGGCCATTTTCAATTTTCGCGCGAATATTTGAATTTGAAATTTTTCAGATTTTTTTCTAAGTTTAATTTTTTGAATTTAAACTTCCCGGGGTCGGCCATCTTGGTTTTCTGCGCGCGCACTTCTCTCGGATGCCAGTTTTAATTTTAATTTAGCGCCCTTTTTGAATTTCAAATTGATAAATCTGTCTCTCTCTGGTTGTCTCTCTTGCATTCACAGGATGGATGTTTAATTTAAAAAAATCTCTGGCCGACTCGGATTTGAACCCGCTATGTTCGCATCCACATTGGGCTAACATCGACCTATGCCGCTACACCACGGAGCGCTACGGGATTTAAAGGGTTTGATTTCATAAATGGTTTTGCCAGAATTAATTACTTTATTTTTATAATTTGTCCCAACAGGTCGTGTGCTATCTCATCCAATCCTCATTGGTTTCTATAGCTTTCTCTTTTTCACTCGTAGCCCCGTGCTAGAACATGCTTAAATTTATGTTGCTAGGCGTGATTACAAAAGACGTTATAGCCCCGAGGGCGGACTTTCTATTTGTCATCCTCTGTGAACTTTAGTTACGTCACATGTCGTCTTATCTCACTCGCTCTTATTGACTGCTGTAACTTTATCTCTTGCACTCGTTCAAAAATGTCTGCAATTTTAATATGATTGAAGGTATTTCGTCATTCCTTCCTTTAATTTAGCGCCCGTTTTGAATTTCAAACTGATGAATCTGTCTATCTCTCTTGTACTCATTGGGTTTTAGTTGTCTCGTCGTCGTCGTTCTATCTCACTCTCATATAGGTACGAGAGTCGGGTTGAGTTGCTTTAACTACAGCATTTTCAACTACATTTCAAAGGTATGAGTCCGAAGATATCCGAGTCATGTCGTATATGTCCGAATGCTTGTTCTTTTAAACCTATTGCACAATATTTCCAGCTTAAAACAATTTAGCGAAAGGTATTAAAAATGATTGGCACATCACAGAAAAGTTATAAAATAAAAAGAATAAATATAAAGTCAAATATCCATTACTTAAGCTTGCTAACTCGTCGTTTGTTAATGTCTGTTCTACATGAGCTGAATTATTCAAATGTTTTTATTTTTGACCGCTGTTGCTGTAAAAAGCCTGTCTTGTACGTTTAGAAAACAGTCTGCTTCATGTCCGTTTTCTTCCGTTTAAAACCACATTTCCTGGAACAAGCATGTTGTGACGAACAGTAATGAGTGGAATTTTTAAAATATTGCCCATCGAACAACGGAATAATTCTAGAACGAATCGAAGCTTTTATTTGTATAAAATGGCTATCCGAACACGACGCTGCACAAAACCTGGAGTTTTATAAGAAAACTGCATCTTGTTTTCCAACAAATCAGTGCAGGTTTGATGGCACGACGGTCTTTTTAATTTGTAACGCCGAGATTGACATGTTTGGCTTTTATTTTATAAGTAAGCGGCTGAAATTGTGTCATTATATCGATCAAAAATGTATTTTAGTTTTCAAAATCCCAGTATAAATGCAAACGGACGAAAATAAAAACGCAAACACTTTGTAATAAGAAATATATTGTTATTAAAATAAATGTGTTCACAATACTCGACTCTTATTTCTAAAAAACTACATTAACCACATGTGAATAATTATTTCAAATCGCCTCACTCATCGCAGCTGTTCTTTCTCGCTCGCATTTATTTAATTAAAAAAAAAGCTTTTTGCGCCGGCCTCAAGTCGGGTTTGAACCCTAGATGTTACGAGACTGTCATGTTTGGTTTTTATTTTATAAGTAAAGCGTCTTAGTTACTTTGAAGCACCTTTTATAAAACGCACCAGTCAAATTTAAAATAAATCACTAGGTTTTGGCGAGGGTCGGCATCGAAATGACAATTTAATCATAATTTTCAAAGTACATTACTCTAACAGCAATTTCATTGAAAAATATTCTGATACACAATCATTTCGAAAAGGAAAATTTCAGTTAAGTAGGCTCGTTGTGCATTTTTATTACAACGTTTTATCATAAATATTATCTAAACTATTTAAAAATTTTAGATTCACGGTAGATTGATCGATATAATGTTACAATTTCGCATTTTTATTACAAAAGTTCTTGTACTTTTGATAAAAATATATGTATGTTGATCCCAAATTAACATAAATTTGAATAAAAACACCCAATTTCATTGAAAAATCTTCTGCCCCTATCATTTCGATAAACAAAATTCAAAAATTCTTGTACTTTTGATGGAAATATATGTATGTTGATCACAAATTAATATAAAATTGAATAAAACACGCAATTTCATTGAAAAATCTGCCACAAGCATTTCGATAAACAAAATTTCAGTTACGTAGGCTCATTGTTCATTTTTATGACGAAATTAACTCAAGATTGAATAAAAATCACACAATTACACATCATCTCACAAATTTTTACAAAAATCGACATCATGTCACATAAATTATACAAAAAATGACATTTTAATTCAACATACGATGAAAATTTGATAAAAATCACGCAATTACACATCATCCCACATAAATTTTTACAAAAATCGACATCATGTCACATAAATTATACAAAAAATGACATTTTAATTCAACACACGATGAAAATTTAATAAAAAATATGCAATTACACATCATCTCACTTAAAAAATTATCACAATTCGTTTTACAAAACGATTTATAATAACGAAAATGATGTAAAAACAGTTTTAGAGTTATTTCTAAGCATAATTTTGAAATGTTTTACACTTTTTTTATAAAATGTATCACTCAAAATTAAAAGAAATCACAATTTTTTAAATTATATCATGCCATTATGAAATCGTAGATTGATTTTTTGAAATTTTACACTTTCTAACTGTAAAATAATTTCAAATACTAATATTTTAGCTTCAGATTTTGTAATTATTGCAGATTCGTGAAAAAACAAAAGCAGAGTAGAAATAAAAAACATAAACACTTTGTAATAAACACATATATTGTTCTTATTTCGTATAATACTTAATAATATAAAAATATGTACAGCTGAATGTCTTATTTTCTAAAAATCCGCTAGCAATTTACAAAACTGTAGTTTGAGGTGTACAACATTTCAAATTAAAAAAGCTGCAAGTAATAAAATCAGAATTCGTTTACATGGGATCGTAGAGCAAATTTCATTGTGGTATTTTAAAGTTTAAGGCGCTCCCAATCCAGAATTCCATTCGTATTTGATGTTGAGGACCTCTGCCTTAGAGGTGTTTTTCTAACGGCCCTTTTTTGGAAGTGCTTCCTAATCGACGTTTTTCTGACTGCATCTTTTTGATGTGGACTTGGATGAGTAGCTGGTGTTTTTAATTTATATTCTAAATCGGACTCGCAGTTATCAGTTTCCATTTCGGTTTTTCCTGTAGTACCAGTCGGGGTTGGCTTCTTTTACTGGTTAGGTTTAGCTAGCAGCACATGAGCAACGTTAAGGCCTTTGATGTAATCAGCAAACTGTAGGCGTCCGGGTGGCTTAATAGTTTTTCGAAGCCTCAGAGTGTCGTGAACTAAATCGACTATGTTAGACGCCGGTACAATTTCACCCTTTATAGTAACGGCACCCTTGTGATCCCAGCTCACATCGTTTGAGGCACTCAAAATGCGTAGGAAAACTTCAGCTTTTTTCTTAAAAGTTTTGGGAAGTGTAGATAAAATAATGGCATTTGATAGGCTGTTACTGCTTGTTTCAATATGTATTTTGATTGGCTGCTGTGCATGGTTTGTGAAATCAAGGTATCTTTGTAACACTTGGTTGTACTGCCCCCATTTATCGTGATCAGTTAATTTGGACTTTAAAACTTTTTGCGTTTCGTCATCAAGCTGTGATAATATATTTTTCTCCGTATTCTCACCAGACTTAAGACGTTGGATAAATTCCGGCGATACAACCAACATCTTCCGCACCCAAAAATTCACTGTCGCAAATCCTGCAATTCTCTTGTACGTACTACATGTCCATTTGCTTGCAGACGTGTATCGCCTTGTTCTGGCAAGTTTATTTTTTCATGCAAGTCATTTACATTCGTGTGCAAATCTGCACCGCCGCCTCATTTTGGTGCATCTTTTGTTTCACCCACATGCAGTTCACGTACGTCCATCGACGCTCAAGCATCGCCACTTTCCCTCGGTGCATTTGCTATTGTACCCGCATGCAGGCCACTTGCATTCGCATTCGCACTCTGACGCGTATTTTGTTTCACCTGCATGCAGATTACAAGCGTCAATCAGCGCTGAGGCATCATCGGCTTCTTCTGGCGGGTCTGTTATTTTCTCTGCATGGATCCCCAGTTTTCCTGCTCGAGCAGTTGCATGTACCCACGCATCACCGATGGAGCAGCAGCTTCCGCAACGTGCTACCGCAGCCTGCTACAGTTGCTCACGCACATCAATGGCCTATCTTGACCAAGTGCGTGCAGCAGCCGCGTTCGCAGCCTGCTCTGGTTACTCGCACGCATCCATGTCCTGCGTTAGTCAAGTGCGCGCAACAGCTGCTTCCGCAGGCTACTATGGTTGCTCGCGCACACCCATGGCCTGCGTTGGTCAGACGCGCATCGACCACTTCCCCAACCTGCTATTGCTGCGCATGCATCTTCATGGCTTAGTCGGTTCAGTGTATGCTCGGTCACTTATCGACCATAGTACATTCGCAGTTGCATTCGCAACTCTGTTATCATTGTTCACGTACATCCATGGCCTACGTTGTTCAGATACGTGCAGCAACCATTCGTACTCGGTCACCTATCGACCATCACACGTCCGCAGTTGCGAACATCTTTTTCATGCATACGCTTGCCCTTTTTTCTCTATTCAGCTTTCATCTCTGAAGTAGGTGGAGGCGGTGGATTAATAACGCAGACTTGTGCAACCAGTAGTGTATGTGTTTGTGTTGTGTTTTTATTATTTGTTATTGTGACCATTATGTTATTGCTAACATTTATTATTGTTGTTATTATTTTTAAGGATTGTTAAAAAGATCCAGGAGGCATTGTAGCTAAATATAATCCTGCTAATTTCATTCGGGATTCTCTTACCTAGCCTCCCTCTACCAACCTTTTCTTTGGAGGCAGGGAGGGAGTAATGTTATGATCGCGTCACCAGGTTTAGTTGTTAAGGTGACGCATCAAACAAACACTGATAAGCTGAAGAATATGTTTTATAACGTACGCCCGCGTTTTATTCATTGCTCCATACTCAAGATATAAAGCTACATAAATTAAGATATTACTTAAATATCAATTACATATCAAGTAATAACTTTAATAACACTCTTCAAACAATTGTTTTTTTAGCATCTTTCATATTCCTTTTTATCTTTGCATCTATCTCATAGAACTTGAGTTGGTCTTTATTTTTTACACGTCTTCTTTGTTCCATAAGAGTCAGAATCTCAAGAGTCATCCATTCCTTCTTGTGTCTTTCTGAATTTTTAGATGTTTTTTCTACAATCTCCGTGATGACACGTTGTGCCATCTACCATTTGTCTATGGGATATTAAAGTTTTTTATGATTTCCGTTCCTAGCTACAAGGATTGTTTAACGTTATTTTTATATTTAATTGATTCAGCCTTTTTATCGCTATTGTCTACTGTCTATTACTTCCTTTTACAATAAAGGAAGTATTGGATTCACCCCAAAAATTCGAAATTGAGTTTTCAACGGATCTTCATGTTTTAGAGTCCCCTGATCCAAAAAAACATATTTTTCTTCATTGGTCTGTCTGTCTGTCTGTCTGTCTGTGTGTCTGTCTGTGAACAGAATATCTCAAAAACGAAAAGAGGTATGGCGTTGAAACTTCATATATAAGTTTTGTGTACTATGTAGATGAGACAGCAAGCTTTTGAAGAAATCGCATAACCGGAAGTAGGTGTTTACTCTTGTGATTTTTCAGTTTTTTTCGATTTTTTCAAAAACGGCTCTAACGATTTTTTTTTAACTTTACATTTTTCTTACATTTTTAATGTGTATTGATGTGGGATAGGTGATTTTCCAGTTGAATACTTCTAAAGTGGGTTTCTTTTGTTTTTTTTCTATTTTTTTTATTAACTCCTATTTTAAATAAAACACCCGGTATATTATTACATTTTTGAATTCACCTTAAAATTCTAGAGAAAATTTGTCTCTTCAACTAACACTCGATTTTGTACCGTTTTTGTAGAATTTGTAATTTTGAAAATTTTTAACAAATGGTTAAAAATTAAAAATGAAATTTTTGACTAATTATAAGATCACTGTAAAAGGAAGTTGTGTGAGTGTATCACACCAGATTTTTTTTACATTACGACGGACAAATAATCTTCCAGTGATTACGATAAATCGAATTCCTATTATTTGGAAAACCAACGCAGAGAGAATGTTAAATATCTAGCAGTATTGCTAGACACGCATTTAACTTGAAAAGGCATAAGTTATTATACAAAAAACCGAATAAAAGCTACGCAGGGCTTGAACAACTTTATTCTCTCATAAATACGAAATCTATACAAATCATATGTGCATTGCTGTTTTATAATGCGTTAATCCGCCAGTTACCGTTATAATATGTATGTGTTGTTTGATGATGTGTATTATCAACTAATATTAACACAGTTGAAGTTTTGCAAAACGAAGTTTTGCGTATTGACGGAAATGCAGATTGGTTTGTCAGTAATTAGTCAATTACAGCAAGAATTGGGAAAATTAACAATTTCAGAATACATCGAACAGCTGGCCGTTAACTTTCATACTCACATTACTCAGCGTATTCTGCGGTAGCGTTTTATAACCTACAACGTAAACACTTTCACATTACATTAGAACGCCAACTACCACATCTGCCATAATACAATAATAGTAATTTACGATTTACGATACAAGTGCGTAAAGCTACTCTTTAGGCACGAGTGGGGTAGAGTTAAAACGCGCGAGCGTGCGTTTTAAGCCCCGCGAGTGACTAAAGATGCTTTACGCATGTGTATCGTACAATATTTTACGATAGAATCTAGAAAACACGGTAAATACAAAAATGTTTTTAATGTAAATTAGGATTACCAACAACCGGTCGTAATTTTACGTGTTTTAAAATTTTTTAAACATGTTGCTACTGACAATGTGCCTAATGAAATCTTTTAAACACGTTACTACTGACGACGTAAACTAATGAAAACATGTTCTTAGACAGTCGTTTTACAAACTTAAAACTGCCAACTAAAAGGCAATTTTACACACTGTCGTAGATAATAGCTATTTATGCAACACGTGCTCAAAGTTGAGGTTTATGCACGAGACATAACATGTCAAAACCTGTATTTCATAAAACTGATATTACAAATAGCAATATGCGGTAGCTGAACTGACAAAAAAAAAAGAAGTAAAATAAGGCGTGAGTGACAAGCATAATATTTTTTATCTACGGTAGTGCGTAAAATTGCCTTTTAGTTGGCAGTTTTAAGTTTGCAAAATTACTGTTTAATAACATGTTTTCATTAGTTTACGTCGTTAGTAGTAACGTGTTTAAAAGATTTCATTAGGCACGTTGTCAGTAGCAACGTGTTTTAAAATTTTTAAAACGTGCAAAATTACGACCGGTTGCTGGTAATCCTAATTTACATTAAATTTTCTTTTTATATTTACAGTGTTTTCTAGATTCTATCGTAGATAAAATAATGTACGACACACATGCGTAAAGCATTTTTAGTCACTCACGGGGCTTATAAACGCTCGCTCACTCGCGTTTTAACTCTACCCCACTCGTGCCTATAGAGAAGCTTTACGCACTTGTATCGTAAATTTATTATTTGTCTAATTATTAAGGAGTTTGGCGTTAACCAACAATCTCTAAATTTTTATTGTTTGGATTTACGTTAAGATGTTTAAGTAGCCTTAATTTATTAACGTTGATTTTTACCTTAATCTTGTGTTACACGCTTAAAACCAGTAAGTGCTAGAACAACATTGACATTTACAATTATGATTATAGAGTAAATTCCAAAGTACATGAAAAATCAAATATTCATATAATAATTACACTTCATACAAAGTGTGGTTAATTTTACATTTCAGATTTTGAACAGTTATAAATCCCTGGAAAATTAATACATTTTCAACATTAAAACCTATTTTTATTGTAATACCTTAGAATACTACAGTCGAAATTGATGCAACAAATAAAACAATCTAATCAGTGGTTTATCAAAACAAAATTAAGAAAAATTTTCCAAGATTGAGTGTAAACACCATAAACAATATGCAATTTTTCATCGGAAAATTTCACCGCCAATTTTACTACAATATGTCAACATCATTTTATATACAGGGTGATTCATAAGCATGGCCATTAAATTAAATGGGTATATACTGACCTCAGTAAAAGTACATTGTACTATAAATGAAGTTATTATACAAAAAAATCACATTAGGGTGTGGTATAAGTTTTTGAGAACTACTGGTTGGCACCAAACCTTTATTGGGTAGATAAGAGTGCATTAACTGCTTTCCAAATGCAATTGAAATACCCAAAGCACTACTTTGTGCTTCTGCATTTTATCCAAATTCGGTCTTATTGCAATTACATGTAGTCCAATCGTTATACATATAGCAGAAAAAAAATCATACAGGAAATTTGTAAGCATACTCTTTTCAGATATTCTCCCCAAAAAAGTTGTGCTCAAGCAGTTATCTTGAAAAATGGAAACGCAGATGCAGTTTTTAACCCTTTCTCGAAAACTGTCCATTTTACAAAAAAAATGTGTATATATAAAATGATAATTATATACAACTTTTGTTATAACTATTTTTTCCGAACCAATCATGGAGATACAAAGTGATATTGAACTACTTCTTGTCTCATCATCGAAGGCTGATTTTGTTGTTAATTCAAACCAACTGCAGCCCGTAAATATAATACACTAGCAGAAATGCCCGTTCTTCGCACGGCATATTATACCAAGTGTCTGTTTGCAAACTCGAACATAGGAATTTAGCATTGCATTGAATGTTTTTGATGATTTTTGTTCGCCAATTTAACTTACAGCAAATTTAATGATATCAATACAAAGATAAAATTATTGATTATTATATTAATATTATTAAATACATTTTAAAAATTAACTTGGTGCAAACTTTTTATCTCACAATTTCTCGATTTAAAGAAAACATAATGTGCTCCTAGGTATAAAAATAGCTATTTTTTACTCCAAAAGACAATGAAACCACATCTAAGTATTCCTATTTCAGAAACTGAAACAATCATAGTCACTTCTTTCAGGCATCTTGGCTCAGACCGATTATGCTATAAACATACTAGATCCAACTTGACGACTTACATGACGTTATCCTTTATGGAGCAATTAATAGTTCGATGACATTTTGTGACTTTATGATTGCTTCACCAAAAAATGCAAGTGACAGAAGTTATAGGTAATCACGTGCTTAACAATTTAACTTTTTTTTGTAAAATGGACGGATGTTTCAAAAAAACTTAAAAAACCCCATTTGAGCCTCCATTTTCCAAGATGGCGGCTTGAACACAACTCTTTTTTTGGAATTTATAGAATTTTAATCAGAAAGCTGAAAGGAGCATGTCTCCCAAATCCGTTCCTTAAATGATTTTCTTTAAAAATCTAATTGGAAATGCATCACATCAGTGGATTGGGGGTTAGAATACAACCACGGTATTTCCTGTCTGTCGTAAAAAGCGACTAAAAGGACTAGAAGAGAAAACTTCGATAAGAAATTGTCGACAGAGAGGCTAGCAATCTACCCAGGATGTAGAAAAAATTGCTCAAAGTGCCATAGAAGAGCCTCGGAAACAGACGCATATAGTTATTAACGTCATTAGGCCGTTATTTGCGTTCTTCAATATTTTTCGTCATACAAATCTACTCATTTTAAGAATAATTTATTAATAGTTTTTTAAACAATAAACACTGTGATAGCTATTGAGAAACGAGTATGTAGCCCTAGGCAAGTGTCGTAATGAATATTTGTTATAAATGTGGACTTTGTATTGAATATTGTATCGATAAATTTCGTGATTTTATTTTGTTTGGAAATTCTTTAATATTATTTATATATCTTCAGTCCATTAATTGCTTATAATATTTTTCATGTACCTTTTTCAATTTTTATAATAAATTATGAATCGCCGTGTTTCACAATATCAGGATCAGGTGCCTAGATTTTATGTATAAAATTTGCAATTGGAAATTGTTTGCCACGTCGATTGTTAAAGATCAACAATGCATGTAGGTAAAGTTACGCAATAAAATTCTGTGCTGCTATTGGTGAATTTAGTACTGTCTTAATGAAAATCTGTATATTAATGGATGCCATTATTAGTTATTTAACCAACAAGTGTGTTAATGAAGGCGATTAATAATCGAAACTGTTTAAAGCAAGAACGAGCGATAGGGAGTGAGTGCCTTTATCAGTTGAGATTATTAATCGCCCATTAACAAATGAGTTGATTACAAAATGTTTTCGTTGACCGAAAAATCTTTTTTTGTGGCGAAAAATTTGATTAATACAACTAACCTCCATGCAAAATATCAAAACGTCAAAATCACAAAAACAGTTAATTAATGAAAAAGAGTGTATTAATCAAAAACAGTGTGTTAATGACGTTTATTAATCCATCCTTTTTTAGGAAAAATAATTCATTAATATTGAAATTAACAAGCGGTCAACGAAAAAGTACATATAGTAACGCAGTATTTACAATACAGCAAATAAAAAAAGTTCTCTAATTCAACAGAACCGCGCATTTGTGTTTTGTCGATCTGGAAAAGGCCAACTGAATGATATCATAAACATATTATACGAAAGGAAAGTACCACAGGCCAAGTAAACATTATACAAAGCACATACACAGATAAAATCATCAACAATATCTAAATTAACAGAAGCCATACCGTCTCAGAAGACTCGTTAAGCCCGCTACTGTGTAACCTCGTAATGGACAAAATCATCATAAAGTCGTAAAACAAAGCCATGGGTTCCAAATGGGTGCAGAAACTACCTATAAAAATAGTATGTTATGCAGATAATGCAGTGCTGATCTTAGAGCGAGAACCAATTAGAGACGATTCTGTATCAATTTGTAAATACTTGTAAGACATTTCATCTGACCATCTCTGTACCGAAAACGAAATGTATGACGATCCCACAAGAATCCGTAAGATGTAGCATATGACAGGTCCATACAGCTGGTGATAGAAATAAAATTTTGGGATAAATTATTACCAGTTATGGGGACTTAAATAAAGAAGTAAGGGAACATACCACAAAAGCAAAGAGTAAAAACATCACTGATCGTACAGAAGAAGAGAACGGAACTCACATATAGATAGACTGGACGAGAGTACAGTGGTACGAATTGCACGAGACGACCAACCTAGGGGAAGAAGTATTGGGCGACCAAAAAACAAACGATGGTGCAACGCCGCCTAATGAAACATGGCAAAGAACAGGCTGTTAGCCTATGTTAGAAGTTAGAAAAAGAAGAAGGAAACGTATAATGGCTAGTCTAATGTGCGAACTTTATGTTTATAGAAATTCATTCCATGATCGTCAATCAGTTTAAACCAGTGGTTCTCAACCTTTTTGTATCTGAGCCCCCCCCCCCCATTCCATATAAATATTATTCACCCCCCCCCTTTCAATGAAGTAACCGAACTCAGCGTGGGGGGTCATTAACAATGTGATAACGAAAAAGTTATCGATGGGCATCGCCGCGGGGGGTCTGGGGAACAGTGCCACAGGTGATTTTTTTTCAAAGTTCAAGATCATTCATCTTTCTGGAGCCTAACATTTTGATGAACACCAAAGAAAGTGAAAGAAATTTAATAGAATTTAATTCCGCGCATAGATTTTTTTCACAAATAACTAGAAAACAGGTTTTTAGGCAATTACCGCATGGTATTGTAGTCGGTCACTTAAGCTCAATATTGAATGTAAAAAATCAAAATTTTATAAACCAGAGAAGCAACGCTTGCTCTCAACTGTCGTCATAGGTAATGTACACAAAATATTTAATAAATTTACACTTTCGGAAAATGTATCACAAAGGTTATTATTTATAAATAACTGAAGAATTAATTATTAATTGTTAAATTCTCCGTTGTTCAAAAAATAAGTTGTGAAATACATATGTACCTACCGACATATAGGAGTAGAATGTAATTTATTTTATGTTTTCTGGTTCTTTTTTATTCAATAAGATTTACGCGCCCCCTTAGTGGGGCGCGCTCCACAGGTTGAGAACCACTGGTCTATGCAATTAAATGTTTGAATATTTTGTAGGATTATTATTCCTTCTTGACGTACAGTTTATTATGCAAAATTGTTCTGTTTGATGTCCTCTAACGTTTTTGTTTGCACCTAACCTCTACCGTTGCCCTCTGGAACCGCTTTCGCATTACTTCAGGGGGCTCGGGCTTCACTTAAGCTAACCTTACTTAAGCGAAACCCGGAACGCCCTATCCGGGAGTGGAACTCTCGCTTGCACAGTCCGAATTTCGCTGTGGCCTCAACTGCAAGTAGCGGGACCACTCGCCCATCGAGGCCCATAACTACTCTTAAATTTAATAACTATATATTTATGAATCACCCTATACGTTTACAAGAATGTCATGAAAAGCAGACATTGTTTAATTCCCCCTTCAGTGACTTTAGATTCTCTTGGTAAATTTGTAAATAACCGATAGAAAGTTAACAGTTATTGGTGAAAAGTGTAGCTGGTGAAAACACACGTTCCTATAGACAGGCAGCTTGGGAATTTAAAACGTTCCACGAAAAATATTACTTTCAAGACTTGGAAATATTAACAATAAATTTGTAACAAGGGTTTCCACATAATTTCAGAATTTTTTTCTTAATAACATATTTCGATAAAATAAGGTTTATTCACAACCATATATGTAATAAGGTGATTACTGACATTTAAGAAGTTGGAAAATGAGCTATTACCAACTTTTAAACTTTCCAAACGGTCGGAAAAGTGCCGACCGCTGTCTAGGTAGGGACACTGGAAATCTCGTTCATCCATTCATGCGCGTCACAACCTGTCGAATCATAATATAATCATTTTCCAATTATTGTTTAGTTTAGAATAAAGTGGTTGTGAATAAAATAGTATACATACCACGGTGGAAAGTTTCATTCCTATCTCGAGATAAAGTTGACCTCGACGCTTTGCGTCTCGGTTAACTACTTAATCTCTCGACAGTAATGAAACACTTTCCACTCGGTATGTAATATACTATTACTAGTCCACTGCATTTAGTCAAAAATAGGCCGAAACTACGGATTAATTCATATGGAAGCAAATAAGGTCTTTTCAGGTGTGTTTCGGTATTCGGTGTCCTGAACATAAGTAGAAAGTCCCGAGGATGGGGTTGTACGTATAAAATTTGGCAACGCTGTAACGGGCTGAAATTGGGCTCAAAATCATTTTTCGCGAATGTCTCGGTATCTATCGACTCTACGATAAAATACATCAGAACAAAAACAAAGATAAGGAAATTGTCTAAAAAAAAGTAGAGGGTAATTTTTTCGTGTAAGCGATCATTTTTGTCAGAAAATCGAGTGAAGGGTATTGTACCCACAGTTGTGCAGTGGGCCCTGTTTTTTATTTCAGCAATTTTTTTCAACAAATAACAATTTTTCTTCTTCGATGACGTTCGATGCTTTAACATCTTCGAATGTTTTTCGGTGTAAGTTATCGAGATAAAGTTTCAATTGTTCATTTATTTCGTCATCTAACGTTATTTAATCAACAATTTAACTGGTGTCATTGTCAACCAATGGCATTCTTCAATTGAACGATTATTTTAGTGATTATTTTTTTTGTAGCGATTTCAACCAATCAGAAGGCTGGATTTAGTTAAGTTATCTTGTATAATTTCGATTATACAAAATCGATTATACTATAGTAACTTCACTAGGCAACGCAATACATCCCTTTTGCCGACTTGATGTTGTTTTCATGGAGATGACTTTCAGCTAGGTTAATACAAACAAATCTAGCTGCCAATAAAATATTTATTTGTTCCTAATATTAAAATTTACTCAAAAAATAATCAAATCGAATACAATGCGTACTCCGAACAGGTTATACATCTCAAACTTCCTGCACAATAACAAATCGTGTCAGTTTGACAGAATAATCCACCCGCTAACGCGGTCGGACAATTTAACCTGTCAAACTGACACTCTTTTATTATTGTGCAACAAGTTATCGACATATAACCCGATAATATCGAAGTACTTATAGTATTACTTCTGAAAATAATTCGAGAAGCTTTATTTCAGCGACAATTTTTTCTGTAAGTATTATTTTAGTGAAAATCGTACGACACTCATTAATGACCAATAGAAAAATTAGTTCACGAGCCGTAACCAAGACAACAACAAAATTTCTTGGAATTTTTTTGTAGGTAGATCAACCTAACTGTAAGGGTTTGTGTCGTTACGATTTTCTTACCGAATCTGCATTCGAGCATTAATTCATATCCGGAAATTATTTTTCGTGCATTTCAACAACGTGAAAATAATTCGAGGAGATTTATTTCAGTGACAATTTTTTCTGTAACTATTTTTTAATGAAAATCACAAAAGTTTTCTTTGTTTGTAAAACCATTTTCAATAATTTAAAAGTTAAATTGTCAAGACGAATAGGACTAGGTCGGATTATTGCAGACAATTTTTGCTCTTTAGATTGCCTCGTTTCTGTTGCTTTAGAAAATAACGACTCGTGCAAGCTTACGTCGTTATTTTCGTCGCCGCTGAAACTCGTATCTGAATCGCAAAAATTATTGTTGGTAATATTTTGACCTCTCGTCCTATTATTACTGAAAATAATTCTGAACAGAGCAACTTGGAGCAAAGTGTGACCTCTGAAAGTTCTGGAATACGCATGACCCAACAACATTTTGTCTACGGAATTCGGTGCAAAAGTAATACTCAATACTTCTTTCAGGTACGACATGAGTAAATGAAAGCCTCCAAGTCTAACGATTATCTTTGACAACGGAGAACTTTCATTTGCTGTTGCAACAATTTCTTTTGCCTTGAAGTAGAGTGGTTGGTCAAATGTAATGACACACGTTGTATGGCCGTCCTTATTTCCATCGTTGAGAATATAGTGTAAAGTCGTATAAATGGTACTGTAATTACTTGCTGGTTCATTAATGAATGGTAAAAAAAGTATCCGTGACTTGGTGTATGTTTGTTCCTTCGTTAAGTTCTGCATAAACCCACTCCAGCCTGGTACGTTAGATAAATTTTGCCACCTTGCATACATTCACAATATATCAGAGTTTCGGAGCATTGCCGTTGTTTTTACTTCATCACAATCCAGTTTTTTTACGATTATTTTTTTCAACCCCTGTTCACCTCGATTGTCATAAACTTTAAGAAGAATACGAGCAACATTAATCATTTCGCTTTCAGTCGGCATTTTCGATAATCTGACCATTTCCTTATCGTCGACAATTTTGTCGTATGTTGCTATTATTTTAATCATTCCCATGGAATGAAATGTATTAAACCATCGAGAGTAGCGACATTGTGATCCGCGTTATCACAAACAGACGGCACGAAACATCCATCTTGTGGAGGCAAAGTTGAAGGCTGAGGATGGAACAGAATTGAAGCTTCGTACAATAATGTTTCTTTATATGATGAACATATACCCAAGCTTGATAAAATATCAACTACCTAAATGTTGTGACGCATATTGTCGGTGAAAATGAACAGCTAGTCCAAGCTGCAGAGGAGATCAAAAAGATCGAGGAGGAAGTGCAGCAATAATTATATGGCATACAGTAGTGCCTACTCGTTTTAGCTGCTTTGATTTTCCTTTTCTGGTTTTTAACAGCTCTTCCACAAAAAAATTAATGAATCAGGAATAGATTTATCCACGTTGGCGAACAAAGAGATGCTGGGTGGATAAAAATTGGTTTCGCAAATTTCAGTTGGTATATCCTGGCGTAAAATGTTTGCAGAAGTACCAACAATTCTACTGCGTTCAGCCTCAGGACAACTATCTTTTTTATTGTGCCACGCCTGATTCTAAATATTGCGATGAGTCTCTCGTATCGTAGGTCCTGTTTTTTAGAGGTTATAACAATTTTGTTTCCATACCTCCCTTCAAGTTTAGTTTTAATTGTTTTGTCATCAGGTTGGTGTGTAATTAGTCAGTGCTCCTTTCAATTCGGTCAATGTAAATTGAGAGTCCTCATTGTATTCAATAAAACAAAACATTTATTCCATTGCTGTCACATAAATGTCACCAACTACGGCAAAATTCCCTAGATTTAAAATTTTTATTTTTACTTCCTTTTACAGTAAAGGAAGTATTGGATTCACCCCAAAAATTCGAAATTGAGTTTTCAACAGATCTTCACGTTTTAGAGTCCCCTGATCCCAAAAAACATATTTTTTTTCATTGGTCTGTCTGTGTGTCTGTGTGTGTGTGTGTCTGTCTGTGAACAGAATATCTCAAAAACGAAAAAAGGTATGGCGTTGAAACTTCATATATAAGTTTTGTGTACTATGTAAATGCGACAGCAAGCTTTTGAAGAAAATCGCATAACCGGAAGTAAATGTTTACCCTTGTGATTTTTCAGTTTTTTTCGATTTTTTCAAAAACGGCTCTAACGATTTTTTTCAAACTTCACATTTTTATTACATTTTTAATGTGTATTGAAGTGAGATAGGTGATTTTCCAGTTCAATACTTCTAAAATGGGTTTCTTTTGTTTTTTTTTCGATTTTATTTATTAACTCCTATCTTAAATAGAACACCCGGTATATTATTACATTTTTGAATTCAGCTTAAAATTCTAGAGAAAATTTGTCTCTTCACCTAACGCTCTATTTTGTACCGTTTTTGTAGAATTTGTAATTTTTGACAAATGCTTAAAAATGTAAAATCAAATTTTTTGCTAATTATAAGATCACTGTAAAAGGAAGTTGTGTGCGTGTATCACACCAGATTTTTTAATTTATAAAATGTATAAAGCGGCAAAATAGAAAAAACAGTATAAAACACTCGTTGCAGAAGGTCCTTCAAGCACTCATTTGTTCCTAAACTCGCCGCTACGCGGCTCGTTTTAGAATTTCAAATTCGTGCTTGAATAGATGCCTTCTGCAACTTGTATTTCAATATACTATTAAAACATGTATTTACATCTATTCGGCGTGACCTACTTTGCATTTACTATTAATTTTCCGACTTTTCTTTAACGTCAAATCGGTTGCTGTCCTCGCGAAAGTTATACAGTATGTCCCCGGATTGGGTTACAAAGAGGGAAAAAAGTTTATTTTTGACTTTTCAAAAAACTTTTTCGACAACCGTCAAAAAAAGGGGACATTCGCGTATCGCTATTAATGCGCGAAGTTTGACATTTTTTAACGTGTTAAAAAATGGCATATTTATTTACGTTACCATTGACGACGTGAAAAAATGCATTTCGCGCACTAGAGCGCCAAAAATTTTCTCCCACTACGTCGCGAAATATTATTGATATTCTTGTTTGACGGTTGTAGAAAAAATATTGTTTGTATTACGTGCGCGAAGTGTTTTTGTGCGTTCTCACGAACAAAACCACTCACTTCGCGCACTTAATACAAAAATTACTATTTTGTAAAAAACCCTGCCTGTTCTCAAACTCAAAATGCACTTGCTAAAATTTAAATATCTCCTTTCGTATACGGGTGAGGTTCAAAAATATGAAAATCGCAGCACCCTTATTCTTCAAAATATACAATAATGTTATTTGAAAAAGTTGCTTAGAATTAAAAGTAGGTGTCAAATATAAAGTCACAGCTACCTGCTCTAAAATACAATTTTCACTGGTTTTTCTTATTCTTCCACTACCCTGCGAATTACCATACGCAATACTTCAAAGTTAATTTATTGACGGATACGATAAGAGTGTATTGTCGAATTTCAGTTTCGTTCACTTAACCTGAAATTTTTGAGACCCGCATCATATGCGATCCAAACATCAATATTAATTCAAAGCAATTATAATTTTTAATAAAAATGTTATAACAAATATTTCCAATTAACATTATTGTATATTTTGAAAAATATGGGTACTTGATTTTTGAGCCATTTTCATATTTTCAAAATTTTAGCAAGTGCATTTTTAGTTTAAGAATAAGCAGGGTTTTTTATAGTGATTTTTTTAGAAGTCAAAAATAAACTTTTTTTCCTCTTTGTAACCCAATCCGCGGATATACCGTATAGTTTCGTGAGACCTTTGATATAATTTTGGGTTGGTCATGATCGATTGAGCGGTTACGATAAAAATTGTAAATTTGTAAAAATGATCGAGATCGAAAGCAATATTTCGGCACAACATATTTGAATTTCAACTTCATATCGTTCTTCTTATATGTTCATGTTCATACTTATTAAGCCGGCCACGTATGTAGCGACCCTAAGACTTGGGTGTGTATTCCAAACAGTTAATTCAAAAACGTGTGTATGTGGTTGAAACCTTAATTAGACATATCAATGTTCTGTTTTAGCATACTGTAAATTTAATTTTTAAGATTTCATTTAATAAAGTAGGCTTTTTTAATTAATTACAGGGCTTCACATCCCTTTCACTCGGTGAAAAAAGTGACACTTTGCTTTTAATTTAGGAATGAACGAATTCAAAACAAATTATTTATTAATTTATTCATATTTAGTTTTATTTTGATGTGAACAAATTACAGATAAAGACGTTTCCTTAATTACCAGAACTGACCAACGCACTTGTCTAAAATGAAGGCAAATAAAATTCTATACAAAATAAGCTTGAATTTGAATATTTAATGAAATTTTAAAAAAGTGTTATAAACTACTCGTGTTAGCGTGTTTATTTTTCACACTTGTGAAATAAGTTGTACTTCTAAATAACTATCTACTTGTGGCAAATCAAAATCTTTTTATTATGAGAGATAACCGCCAACAAATATTAATAAATGTAGCGAGAATGTTTAAAATAAAGTAATATAGTATCTACATATACTACAAGAGATATTGGATACTAGATATTTATTAATTTTGAAAATTAAATTTAGTGCAGTGATAACGTTATCAATAATAGTGCATTATGTGACTACATGTTCCGATAGTCCTTGAAACTTAATTTGCAATGATTTATAATTTAATTTAAAAAAATATAGCGCTGTCAAAGTCGTAAAATATTAAGTAAATACGAAATGCTTCAGATAGGAAATCTTGAACGTTTATTCAGATTTTGAGATATATTCTTTTCTACGTAAGCTAATTTCGAAATAATTTCCCATTCTAAATAATATTTTTGCTGGCTGTCACTAGCCTAAGATAAGCAAAACTTTATCTTAAACTACACACAATATCACCATCATCTTCTTATTTAACTAAGCAAATTTCTTAAAATATATATTTTCAACAAAAACAACAACAGTTTTAAAGAATACATTATAGTAAATTAGAAAGGGGAATTCAGCACAAACAATTTCCTAATAATTTAAGAAACACTCCATAATATTTTGCTTCTAATATTCTTAAACACAATGTTAATGATTACCCGATGCAATACAATCAACAAGCTCTTTATTAAAAAGCCATTGACCAAAATAATTGACACTTTTGTTTTTCCAATTTAACGCCATGTATATTTTAATGACTGTGTCGCATTTATTTAATAAACACAAAGGCTAAAGAGCAATTATGTATGTGTGATTAGCGGATCTTCGGAGATGCACTCGCATAGAGTGTTTTACACGAGTTTTGCCGCCACCGAAACAAAAGGTTTGTTAAATTTCCACGATATCTCGGCATGCTTGCTACCCAAACAATGATATCAGTTCTGCAAAATTTGGCGTAGTTTGCTGAACCGATTTAATTCAAGGTCTGCACCTAGTAATTTGCATTCTCACTTTTAAATAACACCAGAGTGTGAAAAATTGTTATGGTCTATGTGCTACATTTAAACCAGCCATTGATTTATTTCTAAAACAATTGCTGCACAACAATAAAATCAATGAACTTAGGATATGTTACCCTATAATGTGAGAAAATTAAAAAAAAAAAACCGTGGAGCTATATCACAACCTCTCTAGTGAAATGTTTTCGTGATAGTAGCTTGCTGTATCTACCTTTATCTACGACCACCACTAAAAGTAGGATTTTTAGTGCTAGCTTGTTTCACTAAAAGTTTACCGTGGTTATAGAAATCAGCTGTTTACTTTTAGCCCATGTGCTAAAAGTGAAGTGAGGTTATAAAACTACAATATCGAACTGGAAGTCAAGTTGTAAAGTTATTCTAGTTGCATCTTGCGTTACCGGTAAAGTGTTTTTGAAATAATTAAACCGTTATGTAATGAATACAGTCAGATGTGGAGTATTAATAATTACATTCCGTAACCGACCTCGACTAATGTCATTCGCAAACATTCGCCCGCGCGGCATGGCCTACTGTTTATTATGACATAAATTAGAAGTGTCGTAGATGCAAACCTTTGTTAAATCGATATTTATGGATCAATAACAGTAAAATTGAGGTCGTAGATAATAGCTATTTATGCAACAAGTGCTAAAAGTCGACGTTTATGCGCGAGACATGAAAATTATGAAACGAAGCCGAAGGCTGAGTTTCATAACATGTCTCGCGCATAAACGACTTTTAGCACGCGTTGCATACAATATTTTATCTACGACCTTAATTTTACCGTTATTAATCCATAAATATCGATTTAAGAAAGGTTCGCATCTGCGACACTTTTAATTTATGTCATAATGAACAGTAGGCTACGCTGCGCGGGCGATTGTTTGGCCACGCCCGTGCTGTCAAGGTGAGTTACGAAATGTAATTATTGATACTCCACATATGACTGTATTCATTACATAACGCTTTAATTATTTCAAAAACACTTTACCTGTAACGCAAGAAGCAACTAGAATAACTTTACAACTTGACTTGCAGTTCGAAATTGTAGTTTTATAACCTCACTTCACTTTTAGCCCGTGTGCTAAAAGTAAACAGCTGATTTCTTTAAACACGGTAAACTATAAAACGTCACTTTTAGTGAAACAATCTAGCGCTAAAAGGCCTACTTTTAGTAGTGGTCGTAGATAATAGCTATTTATGCAACAAGTGCTAAAAGTTGACGTTTATGCACGAGACATGAAAATTATGAAACGAAGCCGAAGGCTGAGTTTCATAACATGTCTTAATTTTTACAACAAGCTATTATATCCATAGACATAAAAATCACTACAAAATTAAAATATGTATGCAAGAACAATTTACAAACATTTTGTAATAGCACACGGGGCGAATCTGAAAAGTCTAGACAAACGTTGCGAGTAAGTTCTGCGTGCTAAATCTATTAGAAATGAAAAAAAAAAATCATAATACTTACGGCTAGACTTGGACTTGAACTATTTAAAAATGAGAAATAACAGAACTATTATATAGTTAATTTAAACACTTGACACTTAACCCAACGTTTTCCTCGAGATTTCGCACATGTTCATGCAAGACCTATTACTAATATACATTTCTAGTTTCAAAATCGCAATTTCAAGAAATAAGCACACTTAAAATGAAAATAATATTTTTGGTTGTACTCACATATCTCATCGTCTACCCACCTCTGAGGTTATACCAAAATGTATAATCCACTAATCAATAAAAAGCTTTCAGATGGATTCCGGGTAGCTTTCATATTTGAACAACAAAATTATTTTTCAAATTTTATAACATTTATATTGCTGTTATTTTACTAGGAAGCTGATTTAAAAGTATTAACGCGATCAATTTAAGTTTTAAACAAGAACTTACGTATTTGTAGAATATGTGGAAAACCCAATAAACAATGACAAATAGTTTAAAGCCTCATAAAAAATTAATCTACGTCAGTTCTCAAGTTAAAACCGAAAATTGAAAATATACCATATTTACTTTTTAAAATTTAATTTAATTAATCTTAATACATTTTAAAATACATTACAAGAAGAATTATCAAGTTTTTCGTGACGCCTTTTGACTAAACAATTACAATTAACACAAAATAGACAAAGAATGCGATTTTTCTTTTAAACATATTATCCATCACCACAGTTAAGAAAATTACCTTTTCGGTTATCTCGTAATAGGCCTACTTTTCTTCAAAACTTCACAGTAACTTTGGATTGAAAATATATATTTGAAAGAATATGTAAAATACGTTTTTACACGTTCTCCTTTTACCTCCTCACACTGAACTAACAGCGCTTCTTAGAATATTATGCTAAATATACATTTTTTTGCAAGCGACCTTTAGAGCATAAATACAATGTTAAAAAGGTAATATTTAAATTCGGCCCGAACACGACATCAATACCTGTTGACGTCAATTAGATCTTGAAGCTGTTGGATATCTTAGTACAGTTGCTTCGGCCATGCTGACATCCGTCTACATTGAATTGTTTGACGTGTAAAATTTTTTTGTTTGTTAAATAGCCCACATAATATGAGGTGTTTTATATGCACGGCCGGTATGTGAACTTGTGTCAGTTTACGAATATTCGAAGGTGTAGACTGTGCTTCTCACCTTAATACCCCTGTATCTTCCTTATTTATTTTATGATCGATTTAAAATGTTGATCAATTATACTCCCTTTAGAAGGGATATTCTTCCATTTTAAATAATACTACTACTACTAATAATTGACCCAAATATGAAATCGACCAGTATTATCAAAAGTAACACTTCTATTTGCTTGGTCAGCAGTTTTATTAATTAATGGTAAGTGTTTTGTAAAATAAATGGTCAATATACCGGGTGACAATGAGATTAGGGCCATGCTTACTTCTTTATTTATGAATAGATTTGGATAAAATTTTATACCAAGATACTAGACATAATTTCTGATTGGCTGATAGATATAGCCCAAATGACTGACTTCCGGTTTTACCGGAAATGATACTAACTTTGATTTTTCAAATGGAACACCCTGTATATTTTATGTTTTTCTGAATCTACGAGTCAAACTACATATAATAGTCTTGCCAAATTTCTTTTTTTTTTAACAAAAAAAATATTTTTTCAATTTTTATTTTTTACCATAGAAGGCCTTGACTTGGAAAAATCTATTTTAATTGACTCTAGCAACTCTTAATAATAGCTATTTTATCAATAAGGTCAATAACAAACCTTTAATAAAAGAATATAATTTGCTAAACTCGTTTTTTAAGAAAAATTCACTTTTTTAAATGGCACCTACGAAGGGCCATCTTGCCATTAAACAGCAAATTTAATTACCAATCTAACGATATGCATCATGCACATCTTTATCTGAAACTGAAAATTAATTAATTTTTTTAAATATTTTTATGTAATAACTAATAATACCAAAGCAAAATTTGGCAACACTGTTGTATGTAATTTGAGTCGTAGATTCCGAAAACATAAAACATATAGAGTGATCTATTTAAAGAACCAAAGTTAGTGTCACCTCCGGTTTCATCGGAAGTGACACTAACATTGGTTTTTTAAATAGATTTAAACAAATACTTTATTAATTCATTTTCAGTTTCAGATAAAGATAAAGTAGTGCATGATACATATGGTTAGATTGGTAATTACATTATCTATCCAATGGCAAGATGGCCCTTAGTAGGTGCCATTAAAAAAAGTGACTTTTTCTTAAAAAACGAGTTTAGAAAATTATATTCTTTTATTAAAGATTTGTTATTGACCTTATTGATAAAATAGCTATTGTTAAGAGTTGCTAGAGTCAACTAGAATAGATTTTTCCAAGTCAAGGCCCTCTATGGTAAAAAATAAAAATTTAAAAAATAATTTTTTTGTTTAAAAAAATTGAAATTTCGCAACCCTGTCATATGTAATTTGACTCGTAGATTCAGAAAAACATAAAATATACAGGGTGTTCCATTTAAAAAATCAAAGTTAGTATAACTTCCGGTAAAACCGGAAGTCAGTCATTTTGACTATATCTATCAGCCAATCAGAAATTATATCTAGTATCTTGGTATAAAATTTTATCCAAATCGATTCATACATAAAGAAGATATAAACATGGCCCTAGTCTCATTGTCACCCGGTATATGAATATTTTGGTCACTAAATAATTAAATGTATGTATCAAGTCGCATTTTATCAGTACAAATTTGTTTATTTGGCCAATAAAATTAAAATTTTCGGGTCTGCATAAATAATAAATTGCAGTAATATTTTTAAGTGGGTACTTTTTCTTAGTTAGTATATTTGCCTGATGCGTAACCTTTTTATTGTAAAATAATATGTATAGGAATTTTTTTTTATTATATGTACTTCCAAAACAAAAATATACATACACTATAATATATTTCTGTTACTTAAATAATTATCGAAAAAGTGTCAAAAAAGAAAACGCAACATTAACATAGACAGTGTCTCCCAGCAATGCATGGACAATATGGACATGACTTAACCATGGGTTCCTAGGACGATTAAACGTAACTTACCTATATTTAAATCTCGTTCCATATGCGAATAATTTGCTTTAGTTTAAAGTTCTTAAAAAAACTAATTTTCCTTATAAAACCAGAAAGCTTGAATCTATTTGGCTGATATTCAGTATGACATGCACCATGGGCCAAAGACACCTTTTGAAATCATATTAGTGATTATCGGCCCATCACTAAAAGCGCCACGACACATATCACACAGTAGTTTTGCACTGGCTAGGCGGAAAATCTTTGATTTTTTTTTCGACAAGATAAATTCATTAGTAAAATGTTTTGTATCTTTGTAATTTTTGATATCCCAGTAACGGCGGGCTTTTTTTTAACATGAAGGTTGAATGTAGTTGTTAATGTACGCTAAACACAAACTACGAAAAGACCATTTGCTAACCAATTAGTTTATTGGTGAAACGCAGGAACATTAATAAATTTACGGAAGATGATCAATGTGCCCGCCATGTTCTGGGATGCAAAGGTTAATCCCTACGCAAGAAGTGAAAGTGTCGTTTCGGTAGAATTTCTTCATTGTTTCCAATTGACTATGATGCTGTATCCTGGTCCAAAGTTAATCCGGTCGTAATCGCAATCAAACAAGTAGACACTCACTGTCGGTTCCTTTGATGTCAGAAAACCGATTTGAATGACCTTGAACGGTCTCCTGGGGAAGGGGTACTTTCCGATATTACCAACAAAGGTGCCACCACTTTACCACATCAAGGTTGGAACTCGTTGTTTTGCCATGTGGTGGTTAGCTTAGAAACACCCCGCGAGTCACTGTCCCAGGCACTCTAGACAGGTTTCAAATTTGGCATAAGTGTCTACATGTTTGATTTATGTACGCTGGTAAATCTCTTCATTTAGGCGATTTGGTAAAATGACGGGATCTATAGGAAAAGTGCTGATTATTCCTGTCCAAAGATGTATTTTAAACTTGTCGGTATATATGTGTTCATTGTCTAAATTTCGCACGCCCCTTGTAAAGCACCCCTGGTCAGTAAACAAAAAATGTTAATGTCTTCGGCACTTTTTTTTTTTGATTAAACTGGAAAAACACAGGACGAGTATCATGATCAGATGTCAAAAGCTCTTGCACAATTTGAATATGGTATGAATGTAACAATTGCTCTTTAAGAACTCTGTATACAACATCCTTTGAAACTCCTACTTCAAGTACTGTAGCGTTCCGCTACACGTAGCCTTGGCGAATACAAATAAACAGTTTGTTTTTTCACTTCATCACATCCAGGCATGTGTTTTATTTCCTAAATTAAATGTAAATATAATGAAGACTTTCAAGCCGTTATAATTTGGTGACTCCTCCGACGTGGTATCCCCAAGATCCCGACGTCAAACAACTAGACAACCATCTGAACAACTCCCCCCGTTTTTTATCCAACACAAGCAGCAAGCAGCAGACCTAAATCATCACGAGCAGCCCCAGACCTATCCTAATTCAAGCCACTTCAAAGAAACAGCAACCAAATCTACCTGGTTTACCTTTGAACCCTTTCCTCCAGAATATCTTGTAACATGCCACCGGTCATACAAAGCTAACTTCCCTTGTCAGTTGTATGTATGCGTCTGTGTTGAACGTTGGTGGCTGCGTCCATGGTGTAGTTCGGTGGTTGGAGATAACTTTATAATATGTTACGCGGCTCCGGCTACAGCCGCGGATGGTAGTTTGGCCGGCATTGATTGGCGTGTGTATGTGTAATTGGTGGGGAATTCGTTTGGCTCACGCTTCCTTTTTGTCAAAAACGCTTTCAACTCGGAGAATGATGACCAATTTATAATAGTTGAATGATTTCCTGGCTAACCTTTTGACGTTTTTTTGCCTTACAACTCTCTTCCTTTAAGTGTGACCACAGAGAAACAATTGATACTATGTTTAACAATTATTAGTAGCAGATTGCATCTCTTTTGTGACATGGTAGGTGCAGACATTGAAATTTTATTTATTTGTGGCTAACCTATAACACACATCAAAAATCATAAGAAAGACAGAAAATTTTACTCATGCTTTGATCTTTCCGAAAAAAAAATCAAAGTTATCAGCACAACCTTTTAAAAGTTGCCCTGTGGTATATGCCGTGGCACACGCTTTTATTCACTAGTGATTTGTTAATAATCACCAATATCATCTTGAAAGATGCCTTAGACTCGTATGGCATACCATACCGAATATCATCCAAATCGATCAAGGCGGTCTGTTTTATAAGTAAAATTAGCTTTAAAAAAAAACTTTGAAGCGGAATACCAGTGTAAGGAAAGAAATTTGGATATAGGTAAGTTGGGTTAAATCGTCTTATTTTGATCCCAGGAATTCATGGTTAAGTCATGTACGTATACTTTAGAGACACCCTGTATATGAAAGATGTCTACAATATATTAAAGTATAAAATGTTTAATTAATCAACTAATATAGCACGGTTGCTAATTTTGGTCTTCTTGAAAGTTTCTCGCCTATAGCTAAGAACTTGTTTAGCTACGGGAGCAGGTTTGACATATTTCTCTATATTTACCACTCCGTCATCAGATATATACCGGGTGTCCATTCTCAAACTCGAACATAGGCAATTAACATTAGTGCATTCACTCGTTCTTCATTGAAATAATTCATTTTTTATAGATACTCTTAACAGACGTTGACGAAAATACCTGATTTACGCCAAATAATTACCAATTTTTTAGACAAATGCTATCGAACTTGAAAAGCAAGGCATGGCATATTTGAAAATTCCTAAGTTTTAAATTAGTATTTTAAAATAAAAATCGCATCTTGAATATTATTGTTGGTAACATTTGATGCGTAATAATTTTATCTTTCCATTGATACCATTACCTTCCCTGTAAGTTGAATTGGCGAACAGGAATCGGCAAAAACGTTCAATACAATGTTAATCGCCTATGTTCGACTTTGAGAACGGACACCCGGTATATTCGGCTATATTTAATGCCATTGGGATACAAATTTAATTCTATTTAAAATTTGATAAATATTTTCTACTACCAATACCACATATCAAAGTGATGTGGCATACTTTATTATTTTTAGGTTAGGTTTTCGCGCTCTCAGCTTAGTAATCAATTTCCCTAGATCCTCTAGCGACAGCAACCTTTACTAGCAGCTTATGTTATTATACCTACTGATATTTTTATTATAAATACTGACCTTTTTAAAAAAATACTGATTAAAACCTATAAATATACTGACCCAATAAATAACAGCCCACAAATACGGCAGATTTATGGGTGTGAAGATGGAAAGTAAAACACACTAATCTCGGTACCTGATTGATAATAATTAATTAAACTGTGTGAAGCAATCTGATGATTTAGTCTTGGCTACTTTTTGGTTCTAGAATAATAATATACGCTCCACAACATTTGTTTTTTCTATATAAAATAAAATTAAATAAAATAAAAGTATGCTTCCACACAAATCGTATTTTTGCTAAAAGAATATCAAACGTATGGCGGTGAATGAGACTTTATAATTTATATTAGTAATATTTTCTATACTTTTTATTACATCATGGAAGCATATCATAATTAGTCAACCCAATAGTAATTTTTATAGTGCGAAAGCACTTCTTTTTGTTTAAAATAAATAGTTTCCACTATGTCGATTTTAAATTATTAAGCAAAATTTTTGCATATCTATGCTATTACAAGAACATATAAATGTTGTGACCCTACAAATGGTATATACCCGCTATTTTTGAAACGTCCGATATAACATAATGGTAATAGTAATTTACGATACACGTGCGTAAAGCTACTCTTTAGGCACGAGTGGGGTAGAGTTAAAACGCGAGTGAGCCAGCGTTTTAAGCCCCGCGAATGACTAAAGATGCTTTGCGCATGTGTATCGTACAATATTTTATTTACGATAGAATCTAGAAAACACGGTAAATATTAAAAAAATTAAATGTAAATTAGGATTACCAGCAACCGGTCGTAATTTTGCGTGTTTTAAAAATTTTAAAACACGTTGCTACTGACAACGTGCCTAATGAAATATTTTAAACACGTTACTACTGACCACGTAAACTAATTAAAACATGTTATTAAACAGTCGTTTTACAAACTTAAAACTAGCAACTAAAAGGCAATTTTACACACTGTCGTAGATAAATTTATTTATAATATGTACAAATAAAAAGTGAACTGTTAACATTTTTATATGAATATCTCAGTATGGCGAAATATATTTATTGGTGCTCTGTGTGAGATATTTCTTGTCAGCTAACCTATTACTTGTAGATAACGATACGTTAATAACTGTTTCTTACTTCATTTTGTTATAAGTAGATTGTGTTTTCTTATTGGGAAGTTGTAATGGAAATTTTATGTTCTAAAATTGGATTTAACTAAACATTTTATCTGTGTTCCGTTATTAACTAAACATGTTGAATGATAATCAGATAGTATAGGTTAATTTCTTCAAGTGCTTGATTATAATATCCACCTCGATATTCGTAGAATGAAAATAGTATACCTAGATATTCAAGTTAAATACAAATACAAGCGACTCATATTTTCTAGTTTTTACCTTTCTGGCGTACACTTAGTAAAAAATTATAAAAGAATTATGGTGATGTCAGAGGTGACCCTAAAGAAATATTGAATTAACTGTCAGCAGGCGTACAATTTATCGTTTATTACAATAATGTCCCGTTATAAAAATTGCCCAGGCAATTGATATAATATAATTAAATCGATCGCGATCAACTGGCCCTCATACATAAAAACATTTGTTAATGTTACATATTTTTATAGCATTCAAAATATGTATTTAGCTGCAATGCTTATGGTAATTTAGAAGGTTGTGAATGCAGCTTTTCATCAATAACATGTAATCTGTGTATGTATAATTTATTTTTAATTTATTGACAATACTTGAATATTTTTTGTTGTGTTGACAGCAGCTCTGACGCTGAACAATAAAAGATTTACTACTTTTATTTCTCCGAAGCACCGTCAACTTAAGATGCCGCTCCCATACAAAATCAAAACAAGTGACCACTACCACAGTAGTATCAACAATTTGACTATAGCTATTTAAGTCACAAGGAATGTAAGGACCTATTAACATTTGAGGTAGGCAAGTGCAAGCCAAGACGAAGCCGCGGCTTGTTGCCTGCCGAAAATGTTAATAGGCGATACATTCCGAGTTATCTTATTATATTTTTCCCGCTGCTTATCAAAATTTTCCTAGATTTTTGAAAAAATCGTTTGGTTTGTCACCTCCTCATACCACATCAAAATCTGCATCTTGCTTTGCTAATTTTATTATCCTAGGTACTTAATAATAGTATTAAGTTCCGTTGTCAGGAAAAAGCAGCAAAAAAATAACACCGACTTACACGTTTTGTTACTAAGACTGTATCACTGACTTACATGATCAGCAGCGGTAAAAATTAATTAAATCACAATTGACTGAAAATGCTTTAAATTTGCTATTAATTAATTTGTTGTGATCAGAGAAGCTGTAGCAATATATATCAATAACGCTGCCCGAAGTGGTGTAGCGCTAAAATTAGCTGTGCCGGAATTCTTAGCAGAGGCGTATGCAGAAATGGGGGGGGGGGGGGGGCTGGACCGGGGGGTCTGAGGGGTATGGAATATGACCTAGTTAAGCGGGAGGTCCGGGGGCCTTCCCCGGGAAATTTTTTGAAAATTAGGAAAACAATGGTGGGTTTTGAGGCTCTCTGAGTTCAGTTTCTACTACTACGTGTTAAAAGTATTTTGAGGAAAAATGTTTGTGGGTACACCACCAGTACTCATATCTTTTATAGTAATAATTGAAATTATCAGGTTAATTATTCGTAATATTGAACATTTTAATGTAACACAATTTTCAAATAACATTAATACTAATATAAATTTAGATTTCAGTTTTGTGGGGGTAAAAATTTTCAGGTATAAATAAACGCGTATTTTATTTATTTAAATTAGGCTAAAATAAATTGGTATGAACAAATAATAATTGTTTATTTTAGCATATTTAATGTTTTTACTTCAATTTCTCTGAAATTACACAAACAACTATTTTTTTCTCATTTTGTACCTCCTCCCTCAAGAGCTGTGCCAGAGCGTCGCTGCGCCTCGCTCCGGTTTCACTACACCACTGGCTAACCGCTTTTAAAATAAAGTGAAACTAACATAAAATACTAACCCTAAGTACATAAGTTTGATGCCAAACTATTGTGGACGTTGGCATGTTGTCAAACACTTTTATATTTTACAGATTGGTATTTCATCGCGGAAGGAAATAAATTAAAATAAAGATACAAATTAGTTTTTCCTCGATTGGACGAAAAATTGTTTTTTACGACGTTCTTTGGGCCGCAAAATGTATGATTCCAGTAGGTTTATGTCACTAAGCGACAAACAGTAACAGTATGCATATGAACTCGTTGCTAAGACAACAAGAAATAAAAGTCCGGGAATAACTTTTCGCCCTAGGCCGACAAAGATGTCACGTTACCTAACGTAACTTTATCCCACTCGTAGAAAAATAGTGTATATAACACGTAAAAAAGTGGAATATATTACTTTTGCTAATAGTTATAGAGTATACTATTTTCCACGAACAGGAGTAGAAACCAGTTTCTAGGTTACTTACACGTTGGGAAAAATAATGCTTTTCTGTCCCTTGGTGTATAATGTACTATTATTTTTCCCAGACCAAGCTTTGGTTCTAAACTTCAATTTCTCAATTTATTAAAAAAAACGAATATTTGGTTTAAAAATGCAAATGCAGTCTTTTTCACCAAATTATTGTATTAACAGGAATAATAATAGTGAATAATATGCTACTAATGATATGAAAACAAAATCTAGTTGGTCTTGACTTCACAGGTCAAATTGTAATTACTAATCTGAAGTGTAAACTTGTATATTTGAAAGCACTAATCAAGTCTTGTCTATTTTAAAAGCATGGCACAGATTTAAAATTGTACTTTGTTTAGACATACCTAAATGGTTTAGAGCAGCGAACTACAAAATTCTGATCTGCACAGCACGTTTGTAAAACACCGTATGAACGTTGATCAGTCGAAACTTTTTCGTAAACACAGTTAACATATATTTTTTAAATAGCAATATGTATGTCGTATACGTAAAACCCCATAAAAAGCTGCAGGCCTTGATATCACCTCTTGCACGTAAGCATCAACCTGGAGCTACAAAACTTCAAACGAAAAATCAGTTATGAAAAGTTGATGACATTGACTTTTCCAATCAAAATTTCCATCTTTTCTATAATCTGTGGTAATCTGTCCTACTTAAAATGTAAATTATTCTTTACCAATATTCTTTTCATTCCACAATTCCCTACTCTTGGTACAATTATTTATTAAAATTCATTATTGTATTATTCTTAATTAATATACCTTCATTCCATTTTCACCTTGTCTCCGGCTCTATTTCGGCACGGCAACAATTATTCATATCGTCTCTGGCATTATTTAGCACTCCAACATTTTTTTTCTTGGCAGCCACATTTTTAGGTTCTGTTCCAAGATTTAATTAACCTTATTGTTGAATTATAATTCATTTCTCTTTACTTGATTCACATTTAAAATAGTCAATACAAAATTCTAACATCATATTCATTTATATCGTCACTTTTAAACATTCAACATTCTGTTTGTAGTAACCCTTCCTTCTATTTACTGATAACAAATCTATTTCATTTACTTCTATGCCAGCTGCCTGTAAAACGTGTAAATATTTCAAATTACTTCATCCCTTCTATAAGGCTATTGCACTATTATTAATTAAGCAAAATATTTCAATTATTCAAATTTTCTTTTATAAATTGTTAAGTCTGTGATGTTTGCTATTTAATTATATTCTTTTATTACTGTATTACGAAAAACTAACATTAAAAATTACTGTTTAAGCTATTTACAATTCCTAGTTTCTTTTTGTCATCTTAAAATTTCTTCGAAATAATCTTCAGTGGCCATTTTAGCATCATTGGCTTCTTTAGCTGCTTTTTAATTTTTTTTTATTTCAACACGAAGGCTCGCCACTTCCATTCTTTTTAAATTGTCCTTTAGTCTTCGCTTAATTTTATGCTTCTTCGTCTTCTCCTTGTTTTTGTTGACTATAATTATGCAGCGTCTGTTATCGTTCAGTAACAGTTCATAGAATCATTCTAATTTTTTTAATAGTAATGAACCTGTGCCAGCTTCATTCATTCTCATTCGTTTTTTATGTCCACAACTTGATGTACAGGTGTCTTCTTTACATCCATTTTTAAAATATTCATTAATACAGGGTGCCTCGCGAAGTTCTCCCGGCACTTAAGAAGCATGTTCTTGAGATAATTTCAAGCAAAAAAGTTCATACGAACATGTGTCCTATTCTCAGTATTTATTGAGCTATACACATTTCAAACTAAATTAATCTTAAATAATTTGTATTTTTATGACATCAAAAATAACAAAATAAATGACTGCAGACTAATAATAATTTAAAAGAACGTAGTCATAGATGTTCAAAAATTCCATCTCCTACTTCAATGCATTTAGCCACACGCCTGTGAATACCACGCGTTCCATTCATTGCCTTAGCATGGCTGTCTTTTATTTGTGCTGCAGCGTTCAAAATTCGCTGGATTAAAGCCTCGTATGTTTCTACTTTCTCTTCGTACACCAACTCCTTCATCTAACCCCATATGTTGTAATCTAGGAGATTTAGATCTGGAGATCTGGCCGGCCAATTGTGTGGCCCACCTCGACCAATCCAATACTGAGAATATGACACATGTTCATATGAACTTTTTTGCTTGAAATGACTTCAAGCATATGCTCCTTAAGTGCCGGGAGAACTTCGCGAGAGACCCTGTATATGCACCAGGCTTACACCAACTTTTATTGTGTTTTCTGTCGATGTTAACATCACCAGCTTGTATGCCATTTATGGCTCCCACTTGATTGAATTCTTCCACAATAAAATTCACTGGCTGTGGTGATTTTTGTCATTTCTCATTCATTTTAGTAGTAGTCATCACACCGCATATTGCAACACTCCTTCATTGCTGTCTTCTCCATTCTATTTTACCTTTTCATTATTTTCCGTAGAGTCGTCTTCCTTATCTACCAGCTTCTCAGACTGCATTGGCAGATGCCATTCCTCGCCTTCTTTCTTTAACCTGTTTCCTCTTTCCTCGTCCTCCTGTCATCTTTTACGTCTTTGCTCTATATTTTTGTCCATTGACTCTAGCCATTCATTTGCCATTCCTCTTGATTTTTATTCGTTAGTAGCATCAGTTCCTTGAACTTTTCAAACAGCTCATTTGTTATTCTTAGTCATGTCAGTTTATTTAAATTTTGAAATCAATGTGCATTTACTGTTATTAATACCTTTTATCAAAATTATTAAGCTATTTATTCTGTTCCACAATCATTAACAATTCAGCATTGATGTTACATTTATTGAATTATTATTTGTATTTCTATGTACTATCGTATTTGAATTACTTATTTAATAGTAAATTACAATTATGGTATTTTGCTGTTAATTTACCCCACAATTATAATTTGCCCCACGTTACGGGAGTCCATATGATACGTACCTACGCCGATAACGTGGTTCATTTATTTTGCCCCACTTTAGTTTATTTGTAATGGTAGTAGTATGTAGTAGTATTATTTGTGGGGAGACTCATGTCAAGCAAGGAGGCCTTCATATGCCCTTTTTGCCAACCCCGTGGACAAGGTCTAGGCATGCAGTACCAGGTACCTTAGTCCTACTCAGAATTTTGCCGAGACTAAGGAATTCCAACCCTAGCAAGGGATCATTTACATGCTACACATCGTAGTAACATGGAACCCACGGCTTTACATCACTTCCGAATGATGGCATTCTGTAGATAGTCCAGATGGGTAGTTTTACCACGCAAAAGGACGTAACCAAATGAAATTTGGTGGGATCGTAAAATTTACTGTCCTGATCATAACTCTGAGTTTTCGACCTTGGGTGAAGACCGCTCGCGCCGCCATCTTGGATATATAGCGTCCAAAATCAGTTTTTTGTAAATATCTCCGTTCCTATTGGTCCTACGAAAAAAAGTAAAGTTATGAATTGAAGAGCATAAAATTGTACATAAAATATGTTCTATAAATTTGTTTCGTCAGACCAATAGTTTTTCAGATACAACGCGCCTAACGGAAGCGAGTAATGATAATGTAGCGGTGGAGCAGACGTGTCCGTACAAAATATAATGCAGAAAACTGTGCAAATGCATTCGATAAGAATAGATATTTATGCGGAAATTACTTTGCACGTATCACTTAGCTCACATTTAAGCAGACAGATGCAGAAAAAAACGCTCCACCGCTGCATTACCATTATTTTCTTGCGTTTGGCGCGCTGTATCCTGAAAATTATTGGTCTAACAGAAAAATGAATAGAACATATTTTATGTACAATTTTATGCTCTTCAATTTATTATTTTACTTTTTTTTTCGTAGGACCACTAGAAACTAAGATATTTGCAAAAAACTGATTTTGACCGCCATCTCTTCAAGATGGCGGAGCGAGCGGTCTTCGCACGATGTCGAAAACTCAGGGTTATAATCAGGACAGTAAATTTTACGATCTTACCAAATTTCATTTGGTTACGACCTTTTGCGTGGTAGATCCCTTATTTACGCCTCACTGCTTGGATTGAGAGGTTTTCATCCGCATTTTTTTATTTTTCAAAACTTCAACGGGATCGGGGATCGAATTCTCGACCCTTAGATCAGTAGCCAGAATGCTTACCACTGAGCTATGGAGCCCGGCTATTTGTAATGGTACCTCGCTGTTAATTTGCCCCAGGTTAGATCGACATTTTTTATAGTATAGTATCCAACGTTGACGCTGCCAATATTTATCTAATAGTTGTTGTACTACTAAGCTATTCTTGTTTATATATTTCAAAATATTTTAAATAAGATATTTGCCCTAATTCAAATTTATTTAATCAAATTATTTATTTGCTTTACTAGCGCAAGTAATAGAACAATCTCTCTTAAAACTCAGGTAGGTTCTTGCTTTAGAAAATTTTCAAAATATTTGTAAGAATGGTTTGTTTTAATGAAAAATTATGTTATAATTATTTGATAACTCTCAAATTTCACTGTCAGACAATTAATATGACATATAAGCTGAATTCATATCCACACAATACATGTTAGTTTAAATATGTGAATAAACGTAAGTATTAATGTACATAAATTATTATTTTAATGTTGAAATTGATTAATGTTTATTTTACATATACCTGATTATCTTCCCTTAATTGAATTGTTCCAATTATCTTGTCGAGTCGTACACATGCAACCAGCTTATTCTGCCACTTGTGTTTATGTCCAACTAAAATTCCTACTTCAGTTTGAAGCCACAGCGTCACAATCGATAGCACACTATTGAAGTCTTACACGCCAACTCCAAAAACTAATCAGCTCTCCCAGATGGTAAATCCTTTATAGCACATCCAACAGCAATTCCAAGATGTCTTCCTCCTTACAGGAACTCGCATGAAATCCAACCAATTTCCTCCAATCCAGAGATATTTCTTTAATGATGACTGAGACAGCGTACCCAATTCAAATCCCATCACAGCTGTATCTACCTTAACTGAAACTTGTATGGAATCCAACCACCAACTAAGGGTCCAGATTTTATTTACTCCAATAATGACTTTATGACAGTATATACATTCAAATCAGTTACAGGTATCTCCGCCTTGACAGCAACTTGAAACACAGCTCCTTCAATCACTCAAGTTCTCATCAATGCCAATATTCTTAATTCTTATTTAATTAATTAAAAAGTATCCTTCTTGATGTTATATAGTTTGTTTTTATTTTAAAGTTCCTGCATATTCCATTTATATTTATAAAATTTTGTCCTTTGCACCCTTATTAGTTATTCCATAAATAAATTATTAACTATAAAAGGGTTTTATTCCTTATTTTTATCGATGCAAAATAGATTATATATACATTTCAGAATTCGAAAAACGGTTGTTATTTTTAATTAGTTTTTCACTATAGTAATCCTCATTTTATACAAATGTTAAACTATCATTCTGGATTAATTTTAACTACATACAGTATACTTTTGTTCTGACATTCTTATAGGTAGTAACTTATTCAAATATGAATTCAGCTTAGAACTTTCATATTTCTTCAAACTAACCTATAGCTTGGAAACATTATTAATTACTTTTTAATTATAAATTGCTTTCTGTTAACATCAACAACCCTTCATATAACTCCAAAGATGATAATTTTAATTTATATTTTAGAACCTTATTTTGAATATTAAATGTATTTCCTGATTTGAAATTTATTTCTAATTTCTTAATAAATTTTGAATAGTTTATCTGTTATTTTCTGCTTAACTTGCCCTTGTATTTTAGTTTTTCTATCGATAAATACTTTTCTATCTAGAAATTAACTTTTAACAATAAATCAGCAGTCCTGATAGGCAACTGTCACAATATATACAGGGTGAGCACCTTAAAAAATTTAGTTTTGTTTATTTTTGTGTTAACTCAGAAATAGATAAAAGTGATCATTTGCATATAGGTCAGGTTTTACACTTGACGAAAATAGGGCCCAACAGATACAGGATAATGTCACAGGAATCAAAACGTTTCACCGATAAGACCGTTCTGTTAAATACAGCCGCGCGTCGCACACTTACCATTGGGGCTGTATGGCCCAGTGTAACATATCGATGCGGTTACAACCGCATCCGCAGGTGATGTAGATCGAATCTCACGGCCGGTATTTTTTTAGATTGAGAAATATGCAAAGATAAGGTTATAAATGCGATGTATGCATAAAATTCATTAATTTTGACTAATAAAAAATTCTGATATATTTTTCTTTTTTGCAATCGTAAAAAGAATGGAGCCCTTCACATTTAGATCCGCAAGGTCATTCCAGATAGTGTATATATCTTTTTAAAATTTTATCTTCGAGTGCAAACCCTATGATCGAATCTATGGTTCTTGACAGCGAATGTGCGGTTCAGTTGAAGTTTAATAAACAACGTTTAATATTCCAAGAAACGTCCCTTCCACGACGATTCTTCGGTCCGCTTTTAAAATTGATTTAGTTTGAATTACCGAATGGTTCCTTTTATTGTTTCAATATTATTAGGAATGTTAAGATATTTTTACCCATAGTTGCCTTTGTTTTGAAAGTATTAGTGTCACAACTTCCACTTATTTTATTTGCAAAAGATAAAAGTAATAATTTGCACATAGCTCAGGCTTTATGTTTGGCGAAAATGAGACTTCACAGATACAGGTAAACATCAGAAATAGGACAGAATAATATTATGTCTTTATAACGCAGCAGAAACTTGTCGAACACGAGCACGCCCGTGGCTCTGTTATTCTAGCGGTGGACAAGAAACTCCTGTGGAAATATTCGCCTGGGAGCGCGGAGTTCATTTTTTTTTAAATTTACAAATTGATCTAATTCGCGCGAGAGACGTTTCGTGTAAACCCCTTTACAGATTTTTCGTAAAGCTAATAGCTTTGTATAAAAGAATAAAATAACACCATGACGCAAGGCATTCTGCTGAAAAACTGGGCCGTACATCATAATCTATTTATTTTTTTTACACAAAAAATATGAGGGACGAAAAATTAAAAGAACTAAAAAAGTTTTTACATAGATTAGGCTTTCTAGTAGATATTTTTGTATTATCAAATTATTGTCCTTGAAAAAGTTCTAAGCTGACTACTTTCTCTGGGAGAGTGTAACTCGGCGGCAAGAGATTTAAAGGAAAAAGTGTATAGGCATAGTTTTTATGTTTCAACGTCCCGTATAGCCTCATTATGTTTGGAATATGTTTTTAAAACACGCTGTATACGTAACCGGAAAGTATGAAATATTGGAAGGAAAGAATAAAGCCTAAAAATTAGAACCGTAAAAAAGTACACCATCTAATATGGAAAGCTTTACAAATGCCAGCACTTCCAACACGATTGCAAGAGAAATTACAAGTAGTAAACGTATATACAGGGTGTCCCAAAATCACCGGAGGAGTTCGTAATGGCGAATTCTTTATAATATTCTGAGACTAAAATCTTCATACAATTGTGTCGAAACCGTTATCGTTTTCAATCGGGACGCTACTAAAGTTCCAAACAAAATTCCATTGTGCGTGCTAGCGATTTATAAAATGTATAGGAAGGCGCTGGAAACAATATAAATAATGAAACACATATAAGCTGTTCACGATCTTTTTGGGTCAGGTCGTCAGGTGAGGCTATGACCATCTAGTAATTTTGTTGGCAGTACCTATGTGGCAACTAAACTCCCTAATGGAAATTGACACTTTTTGTGTTAGGTTAGGTTGTTTTCAGTTTAAGGTTATATTTTCTGAATAGGTACATTGTTGCCGAATCTCTGTTTAAATTAAGGATGAAAAATTTAAATGATTTGAGAATGGACGACAGAAACGAAAATGAGAAATAATGCATAACAAAAGCATTCAATATTAATGTTTATTGAAGTTTGTATAAGAATTGTGTACATGATATGAATATGCCACTTTGTTTTACATACTTTACATGCTTGCTGCATGCTAGCTTGCTTGCTTGCTGTTGTGGAAGAATAAAGACATCACAAACTGATGCCAAATCAATTTAGTAGAGCAATTGAGCAATATTGGTCTTATAGAAATTAACACGTGAAAAATGTAAATATCTTGTCAAATGGATGGCTTGCTGATTTTACTTTATGTTGATTTTCACATCTGCCACATAACATTTCAACACCAAAATAGTAATAAATAGGTAGGTAGTAAATTATTATACCGGGTGATCAACAATGATTGAATGTGCCGCCTCCTTCAAATAAAGCTATTATCCACTTAGCACATGCAGTGGTCCCAACTATTTCCAGTGGCGTACAGGCGGGTATTTCAGATTGGGCGAGACATTTAAAAGCTGGTGGTATATTAAAAACAAATATATTATTGCAACGTTTTAAATTATACATAGTGCACGTTTTGTTACACAAAAAGTTAATAAAATTGAACAAGCATACAAGAAGAACTAAAATAACATATAACCAGTTTTAATTATAAAATTGAAATCACATAAAGACAAGAACGTTTCTTATATTAAAAACACACAATATAACAACAAAGATGAGACAAAATTAGCAAAAAATACAATTTGTGACCATCGACCTGTGCTTATTAGTCTATCCTGGAAATATTGTGATAAATATTCCATCGTGGTATGGGTGCACATGCAGCTTTTTTCGGCAAGCCATCTGGCATGTTCCATACAAAAGCCCCACATTTAATAATAATCAGCATTTAGTAATAAAAACATATTATATAAGCCGTTCACGATCTTTTTGGGTCAGGTGAGGCTATGGCCATCTAGTAATTTTGTTGGCAGAACCTCTGTTGCAACTAAACTCCCTCATGAAAATTGACACTTTTTCTGTTAGGTTAGGTTGTTTTCAGTTTAAGGTTATATTTTCTGAATAGGTACATCGTTGCCGGATATTCTCTAGTCTCCACATCGACTCGCGTTCTTTTAAATTTGGTATGTCCTTTCTAAATTGGAAGTAGCATCGTTTAATGGACATTTGTTGTTGTTTCAAAATTATTTTGAGCATTTTGACCTTTCCTTTGGCGAATATTAGAATTATTTTTACACATTTGATATCTCATTTATTTTCTTGCGAATATTAAAATAATAAATCTGGCAATGTGGTGGCAAGAAAATGTCGAACAGACACTGACAGAAAAACAAAGTTGCATCCGCTACATCATCGAATCAGTTAGTCCAACATGAAAAGAAAAAATCATAGCCAACTCTGTCCCAAAAAGGTCGTGAACGGCTTATACGCATTACTAGTTTCAGCAGACAGTCGCCTTAAATATTTATTGGGGCTTGGTTCCTATCTCTCCTGGATATCTTCTAAGGCTTTTTCATTAAGCGCAGGCCTTTTGCCAGGAGATTTACCCTTGGAGACACTGCCAGTATCCCAAAATCGGTTGATAATCCGACGAACATGTGTGAAAGTTTCATAGCTAACGTCATTGTTTGCGAATTGCTGCTGGAGTTTGGCGAAGTAAGAAGCTTGTGAATACTGCCAGACGCCATTTTGGTCACGTTTCCCAGACCAAAAACAAGCCTCCAATATAAATTTGTTTTCATCAGAAATTGTAACCTAAAATTATTCACATTTTCTTATTCAAAACAAAGCTCTGTAAATAATCTACTTACCAGATAAAGCAATCAGATATGCAGTTTTAGTCTTACTAAAGACTGAGTTTATGAGAATTATAGAAATAATTTCATTAATCTACTTATTGCAACAGGAATGACAGTCTGTCATCAATTATTGACAGATCTAAAATTTTTATGCGCACGCATATGGTTGCGGGGGAAGAAAGTTTTGATAAACAACATATTTTCGTGGGTCCCGGTATACATTATTGATAACAATACAACCATAGCGAAGTTGCGAACCCTACAATCATTATTGATCACCCAGTACATTATTACGCCGGATTATTGTATTTATGTACGCCGTTATTGTTTTTACAAATATAGCAATCCATTCTTGCAACTAATTCTTTTCATAACCACTACTCAAAGCACAACCACCAAATTCACAACAGCATAAATTAATTCAAAAACAACAAAATACTGAATCATCTGCGGTCAGCTATTCTGCTGAAATCGGCCATTGGCCCATTACTCAAACCATTAAAGCTGTACGCGATTGCGCATTATCAATGAGTTCGAGTTATCGGTTTATTACTTCCTTTTACTATAAAGGAAGTATTGGATTCACCCCAAAAATTCGAAATTGAGTTTTCAACAGATCTTCACGTTTTAGAGTCCCCTGATCCCAAAAAACATATTTTTTTTCATTGGTCTGTCTGTCTGTGTGTCTGTCTGTGTGTGTCTGTGTGTCTGTCTGTGTGTGTGTGTGTGTCTGTCTGTGAACAGAATATCTCAAAAACGAAAAGAGGTATGGCGTTGAAACTTCATATATAAGTTTTGTGTACTATGCAGATGAGACAGCAAGCTTTTGAAGAAAATCGCATCACCGGAAGTAGGTGTTTACTCTTGTGATTTTTCAGTTTTTTTCGATTTTTTCAAAAACGGCTCTAACGATTTTTTTAAACTTTACATTTTTACTACATTTTTAATGTGTATTGATGTGAAATAGGTGATTTTCCAATTGAATACTTCTAAAGTGGGTTTCTTTTGTTTTTTTTCTATTTTTTTATTAACTCCTATTTTAAATAAAACACCCGGTATATTATTACATTTTTGAATTCACATTAAAATTCTAGAGAAAATTTGTCTCTTCAACTAACGCTCTATTTTGTACCGTTTTTGTAGTATTTGTAATTTTTGAAAATTTTTGACAAATGGCTAAAAATTAAAAATGAAATTTTTGACTAATTATAAGAACACTGTAAAAGGAAGTTGTGTGAGTGTATCACACCAGATTTTTCTTCTTATACTTGCGTACTATTCTATTTTCATCTCTGTTGATCTTCTTTGAACCATCGGTTTAACATTACGTTATTACAAGTATTTAACAATAATGCATCATTTTAACCTACAGCTAATATATTCTCTAGTCTCGACATCAACTCGTGTTCTTTTAAATCTAGTCTGCCCTCTTTAAATTCGAAGTAACATCGTTTAATGGAAATTTTTTGTTGTAACAAAATTATTTTGAGCAATTTGACTTTTCCTTTGACGGAAATTAAAATTATTTTTACACACTTGGTAAATCATTTAATTTCTTACAATATTAATAGTAATTAACGTATTAAGAGGGGTAACCTAGTCTTAACATTCCAGCATATTTTTACCACTCGAGCGAGCGCAGCGAAGCAAGAGGGGTAATTTATGTGAGAAATGATAAGACGGTTTCCCCTCGAAATGCGTTCATTAGTTTATTGTTCATTGAGGCAATAATTTTGAATCAATAATAATTACTAAAAACTGCTAAATCGAAATCGGACTACTCTGAATATGTGTGATGTTGCTATAGTGAATGCATGTTAAATGAGTGGATGCATGTTAAATGTATCTTAACATTCGAGGACGCGAGTAGATGCATGTTAAATGAATGGATGCATGTTAAATGTATCTTAACATTCGAGGACGCGATCATGTTAAACACTGTTTAACATTTCAATGAACAACAAAATAATAAATCTGGCAATGCGGTGGCAAGAAAATGTCGAACAGACACTGACAGAAAAATAAAGTTGTATCCGCTGCATCACCGAATCGGTTAGTCCAACATGTAAAGAAAAATCATAGCCAACTCTGTCCCAAAAAGGTCGTGAACGGCGTATACTACTTTTATTAGTAATATTTGTCAGTTGCATGCCAACCATCTGCGCACTATTTTTATTTCAATAGCACAATGAGTTACACGGTAAATGTGGACGTAATTTTGAAGCTGCTGCTCGAGAATATGCAATTCGGTTGGTGAGATACCCAAAAGGACACGTTTCTTCGTATAAAAGTGTAGCTGGTCGGCCACGTAAGGCACAAATTCAGGAAAAAGAAGGATGCTGTGAATGTTTTTTAAGAAGAACCAAATATTCTGTACGAAACCTATCACGAATTTGAATATTTAAAAAAGTTCTACACACAGAATTTTGAAGAACAACAGACAACATGCCTATCATTACTCGCGTGTACAAAATCTTATGCCGGAAGATTACCAGGACCGCATAACTTTTTGCAGTTGGATATTACAACAGGAACAGATGCATTCCGATTTTTTGCTAAAGGTACTTTTTAGAGATGACTCCATTTTCTCGCGCGCAGGGATTTTCAATGGACACAACTGTCATGTTTGGGTCAATAAAAAGCAGCATGCTTTCAGGCCTAGAAGTTTCAACATAGGTTTAGCGTAAATTTATAGGTAGGTGTTTTTTGAAATAATTTGGTAAAAAGCAGCAGACATAATGACTAAGTTTCGTCGTATTTAAGTTGTTTCTGCAGGTTAGACCCTTGGAAATTCCGAATTGTTTGAACGGACAAATCTACGGTACCTTTTTAACCGAAGACCTACCAGAATTGTTGGACGATTTGCTATTATTACAATGTCGTCACAAGTGGCTTCAACACGACGGTCCTCCACCATACTGCATTGCACGCAAAAGCAATTTTAAACAGAATCTATCTAATAGGTGGATACGACGTGACGGTCCTGTAAACTAGCTTGCCAGATATCCCGCCTTATCACTGTTCAACTATTTTCTTATACAATATGTTTATAGGGAGATTATTCATACCATGGACAAGTCAGAGAACAAAATAACCGAGAAATTAGCAAAGGTTATGCCGAAAATGGCGCAAAAAGCGGTGTTGGATTTAAACCGACGTACTCGCCTTGGCTTGCAAATGGAGGACGGCAATTTTGAATATTTATCTCCCTAATGAAAGCTCTTGTTGGGTTGTGTCTAAAATGTCAAATTTTATAAATTTAATAAATCGTCATAGCGCAGTTGAATTAAGCAAGTCCTCGGTTCGAATCCCGCGGGGGCCGGAATTTTTTCGCAGCCTTGGCGATTGGAATCGGGCATTCAGAGTTGGGCACCAAATTAACTGTGCTCTACTCAGAATCACAGACCTAAGAGATAGAGTAATAAGGTCAACACACACCGTGACACACACCTCACACAATGGTTGCTATGCAAGCACAAAAGGCGCGCTCGAACTTTGTATTCCGAATCCGGGGTAAGGTGAGCATTGTACCACCAGATGCAAGCACATAAAGCACCAGCCTCTACACCGCAAAGTAAAACGATCGATAATACAATATAACACAATAAATTGTCAACCCCGCACACCGTAAAAAGGGCCAAAGAAAACGCGGAGCAATGGTAAGACAATATCTACTCTTTTTTTTGACCACGAATGTGTTATTCACCGTAAGTACGCCCCATAACGGCAGACCGTAAACAAGAAATATGAGATGAGAGTTTTAAGGAGATTGAAAGATACAGCGAGAAAAAAGAGGCCTTGTCCATGGGAAAGCGATCATTAGAACATCACCAAGACAGCGTACCTATACAGTCGTTTCATATTATCAAACATTTCTTAGCCAAACACCTTGGATTGGTGATGCAGTGTAGCGTTTTACACCACAATATATGTTGGTATAGTTGAATAAATTAAAGAGTGTTGATTTTATAGTTTTAGATTATATTCACATAATATATACAAGTAGCACTTAAGAGTGACGTCTGCGTTGCTGGATGGTTATCGTTAACATGATTCTATGATACTGCTTACAAACTAAGTTAAAATTTGGTAGGCTATCTGCAAGTCCCGTGGGGGTGTCGAAATAGCCAATGAAACGTTCGGTAACTTTGGCGTGGAAAACTAAAAATGTTAAGGTTCTCACGAACGGTGCTCTGTCGGCAAAGGTTTTATTGGGGGTGCAAATGCCATAGCCTCTTAGGGTAATAAGGTTATAAACTTAAGAACTGCATTGAACGTGCTTATGAATAATTTTGGCGAACTGCACAAACCGTGAGAACATTTTAAATTTAACTGAAACGTTGCAAACTACAAAAATACATCTATTTAATTAATATTAAAACTAGAGTCCAACATTCTCCCCCCTATTGAAAAGTTGGTTTTCAATTGATTAGTGTTTTAGTCACTTGCACTGTCACTTGTGGGGAAAACACAGACACTTGATATTGGGCGCTTGATTTCGCCGCTTGATGTGTGAATGGTGACCACGCGATTGATGCCATCCTTCCCTGGATGGAGTTGAATGATTCTTCCCATTGTCCACTCTAGAGGTTGTGAATTTTTATCCTTGATGAGCACTAATTGCCCGAGCTATGGATTGGGGCCAGAAGATTTTCTCCATTTTGAGCGTCCCTGTAATAGCGTGATGTATTCCTGGCTCCACCGTTTCCAGAAGTGTTGTTTCAGCTGCTGGATTCGTTGCCACTGGTTTAGACGTCCAGTCATTGTATTGGTTATATCCGGATGCGGAATTTGGCTTGATAAGTCCCCAATTAGGAAATGGTTTGGTGTTAGAACGGACAAATCGTTTGGATCGTTGGACAAAGGAATTAAGGGTCTGGAATTGATTATGCCTTCGATTTAAATCAAAACAGTATTGAAAAGTTAAATTCGAATCGCCTAGTATACGTTTGAGATGATTTTTTACTAACTTGACAGATGATTCCCATAATCCCCCAAAGTTGGGGGCTCTTGGCGGATTAAAATGCCATTGAATGCTCTTATTTGTTAGTGTGTTGATCATTTTGTTTCCGTTAAGCTCTGACTCAAATAATGCCGATAACGTTTTTAATTGATTATTGGCACCTATGAAATTTGTGCCGTTGTCCGAGTATAAATCGCTGACCGTGCCCCTTCGCGCTATAAACCTGTCAAGGGCTGCCAAAAAGGCCTCTGTAGTTAGATTGCTCACAAGCTCAATATGAACTGCTTTTGTTGTCATAAAAATGAAAATTGCAATATAAGCTTTGACTAATCTTGAGCGTCGACTCGAGTTTTCTTTGATAAAAATATGGCCGGCGTAATCAACACCAGTTTTGATGAAAGGCTTACCTGGGCGAATACGACAACTCGGCAAATCACCCATTATTGGAATAAATGATTTCGGGTTAGCGCGAAAACAAGGAATGCACTGTTTGACACAAGTTTTTGTTATAGATTTACCAGAAATTGGCCAATATTTTCGTCTCACCGAAGCAAGCGTTGTGGCTATGCCTGCATGTAATAGTTGCTTGTGTTCGTTACAAATAATTAATTTGGTTAATGTGCTTTTGCTGGGCAAAATAATCGGATGAATTTGATTAAAAGAATAATTTGAATTTTTGATTCGCCCACCAACGCGAATTATCTTGTTTTCATCCAAAAATGGATTTAAATATAACAATTTGCTTGATGGTTTTATGGGTTTACCTTTTAATAAGTTCACGTATTCGTCTTGAAATTCGATTGGCTGTATGGTCTTGATCAGGGCTGTTTCTGCATTTTCTAATTCCCTTGTTGTTAAATGACCAGTTAATTTGGCCTGATTATCTTTGTGTGCTAGACAGTTAAATTTAAATCTTAATAAAAGAGCTGCGATTCGCTTTAATGTGACATAAGATGAATATCTTTCGATTAATGAATTGTTTGTTTCAGTAGCGATTAAAGCAATATTTTTGAAGATACGTGCTTCTGGAATGTCTATTTCAGTATTAGTTATTTGTGTAGGCCAATGGTTAGAAGATTTGTTTAACCACAATGGACCATTCCACCACAGATTGCATGATTTTAATTGTTTCGGATTTATTCCACGTGAAATAATGTCTGCAGGGTTGTCTGGGTTGGATCGCCATAAAATATTTTGATATTGCCTTTGGCTCGGTGTAATTAGGAATATTAGGATCTGCCTGTACATTTTTTCGATGTCTGCTTTAATTACAAACTTGTGCTGCCGAAAACGAATTAGGATTGATAGCAAATCATTCTGTAATGCTGGCCCGACAAACTGAACATCGTTTAACGATTTACCTGATGAAGACTTGGATGAACCATTAAAGACGACTCGGAGCTTTGTGGTTATGTGATCGTCGCGGGTTACAGCATGGTGAGGTAAATAATAACCGTTTGCGATTTGATTGGTAGCTGCTTTAGACATGTGACCTAGGCTAAGGTATTCATCCATGAATTTGGCGTATTGTTGTTTTAACGATTGATTTTTTAAGAGTTTGCGTTCTAAAGAGTAAAAACAGCTTAATGCCGTCGAATAGGAATCACACAGTTCATTTGGATTTTCTTTAAAAGGAATGGAGACTGTGAATCGTCCCGTTTCATCTCGAGTGGTCGTTTGTTGGAAATAGTTTTCGCATAAAACGTCTTCCTTTGGCTGATTATTTGATTCGTTTACGCATGATTCGAGGGTCAAAAATTTCTCCAATTGCGTTTGAACTTGTTTGTTTATAGAGCAATTGCTTATGATTTTGTTTGAAAAGACTGGATGTGTAAGAGGACCAGAGATGATCCAGCTTAGTTTGGTTTTTTGAATGATTGGCTGAATGGAGCCGCAATTTATTGCTCCGATCTGCACCGATTAAAACATCTATATCTGATGATTTATTAAAATCTGGGTCAGCAAGCTTAATGTTTTCTGGGATATTTAATTGACTGCGATTAAAAGAGACTGTTGGAAGATTTTCCGTGATTTTGTCTAGAACTAAACAACTGATGTTTGATTGAAAATTAATGTGTTTTGATTTAATTGTGGTAATGGACCGGTGTTTGATCCTGCATGATGCTTGATTAATTCCGACTAGCAGCGAATTTGTCGCTAGTGGTTGAAGATTAAGCTTTTTGAATAAATTGCTAGTGATCATACTGCATTGCGATCCAGGGTCTAATAATGCACGGCAATTTGACCACGTTCCGCGTGAACTTCTAATTTCAACGATTGCAGTAGCTAAAATGACTTGAGCGGTGTTGAAATTAGAATGGTATGCTACTACATGTGTTTCTGGGTTCGTTAAGTTCGAATTTGTTTGTTGATGTGTTTGAATTTCAGTTGTAGCTTGATTACTGTCGCCGAAATGAAGGAGAGTGTGGTGCTTCTTATTGCACGTGCGACATGGAATTGACTTGCAATCTTTGGTAAAGTGGTTAGCTCTTAAACAATTAGTGCATCTTTTTGAATTTTTAATATAGTTGAATCTATCTTCAACCGGTAGACTGATGAAAGATTGACAGTAATAGATTTTGTGAGCTTCTTGACAATATGGGCAGCTTTGATTTACTATGCCCGCAGCATTTAATTGTTTCGTGAATTTATTGTGAGAAGCTTTGGAGGGTTGGTTTGAATATTGTTTTGACGAAGTGTCAGGTTGAATTTTGTGTGATAGCTTTGCACGTTTTATAAGAAAAATACAAAAAACTTCAGGTGTGGGAATTTCAATTGAGATGGATTTTCTTTCCCAATCGCGTTTTGCATCTGTCTAACTTCGTTGAAAGCAAGTGAATTAATAATCTATTTAATAGGTTACTCCTTGAGATGTCTAACACTTTGATGGATTCTAAGTGATTCGATATGTCTTCTGCAAATTGACGAATTCTGTTTGATTCCCGTTTTGGAGATTTAAGATCTAAAAGCCCTAAAATGTGCTCTAATATAGTGCCCTCTTTGTCGTCAAACCTATCGCATAATCATCATAATGGATTGGGGATGCAGTGTAGCGTTTTACACCACAATATATGTTGGTATAGTTGAATAAATTAAAGAGTGTTGATTTTATAGTTTTAGATTATATTCACATAATATATACAAGTAGCACTTAAGAGTGACGTCTGCGTTGCTGGATGGTTATCGTTAACATGATTCTATGATACTGCTTACAAACTAAGTTAAAATTTGGTAGGCTATCTGCAAGTCCCGTGGGGGTGTCGAAATAGCCAATGAAACGTTCGGTAACTTTGGCGCGGAAAACTAAAAATGTTAAGGTTCTCACGAACGGTGCTCTGTCGGCAAAGGTTTTATTGGGGGTGCAAATGCCATAGCCTCTTAGGGTAATAAAGTTATAAACTTAAGAACTGCATTGAACGTGCTTATGAATAATTTTGGCGAACTGCATAAACCGTGAGAACATTTTGAATTTAACTGAAACGTTGCAAACTACAAAAATACATCTATTTAATTAATATTAAAACTAGAGTCCAAAGTCCAACACACCTCATTACTCAAATACATCTTCGTACATCCTTAACATTACCCCTTCGATTCTCCTCCGTTCCTAAAATCGAAAAAGCTCTTGAAGGAATTAGTGATTTACTTAACAAGTTCGGGAAGGTAACTTTCCCGAATGAGTGCTTTGTTTGCAGCACGACCGAAGGGAGTGCTACATGTAGTGCGAAAAAGTTAGGTACAATGTTTTTTTGTAACGAATAACTGAAAACATTTAAAAAAATTATTATTTAGTGCTTTACTACTTTACTGAGTTGATAACACAAATCACTAAACTTTTATACGTAACCTATGCACTTGTTAGCTTTTGTCGAGGGTTACAGCGCCCCGCGTGTTTGGAAGCGCAATTAAACCAAGGAGCGGCAATTATGAAAATAAAAAAACACAGAAATGCCCTAGTTTTTGTTCCAAAGTAAAAAGCACCAAAGTGCGCGAAAAGTAACTTTCGGCGCATCGGGAATGACCGGGAAATGTGAATTTTGAAGTCATGAGTACAAAAAAGAATTTTATTGATGTGGAGAAGATAGAGGATACAACGAAGTAGCTAGAGGCTATTCGAAAGGCTGAATATAAAAAATACTTTGAGAAGTGGAAGTCCCCTGGAATAAGGCTGTAACGTCCCAAGAGAAGTACGTTGAAGGGGACTGAGGCGCCATTGTTCTAGGGTAGCTAATTTTTGTAGCATATGGTCGGATAGTTACCGTATAAATCTAGTACACTAAAAATGTCTAAATATTAATATACGAACGATTCGGGAACAAACTTGTTCTCATTATTGGGCAACAAGAAATTAAACCATTAAAGTTAAAAAATCAAAATTTATCGTTTAGTCCACATCGCAATGAACCACATTGGGTAGTTACTAGACAAGTATAGACAAACGTGGGGGCTATAAACAAAATCAAAGTTAATTATGGTAGCAAACAATCGCCAACGACATAATTTGGTAGCATTTTGTACATGGTTTAAAAGATAATAAAAAAAATTACTCATGAAAAAAGCAAAAAAAAATATGTTGACTACTACAACACAATTTTTTGTTGCGTGAGAAAAATTCAAATCATTAGAGACGTAAAGAAATCAAGCTCAAATGAAGAAAATCTAATTTTTTGGATCATTACGCTATACAAATTTCAACTTTTGAATACGGCTATAAATTGATCTCAAAGACAACTTCTGGCTAATTTAACGGAAGATATATCTCTTTTCATAATTTCCAAGATGCCAACAGTGACTCGATTGAAAGTTGACACACTGTATAGCGCAACGTTTATCTCCACCAACCGTATAACTTCTACAGTTGCCATCGTGGTGTTTAACGCTTCTGTCTTGTGTTGGTATCCAAGTGATTATTTTATTATGCCATCGTTCTTCGTTTAGACTTTAGACCAGGGGTCGGCAACCTGCGGCCCGCGGGCCGCATGCGGCCCTTTGCAACTTTTTGCGCGGCCCGCCAAAGCACCAATATAACTTTAGGAAAAATCAACAAATTTAGAGCGTAAGCGTGCCGAAATGTGGCCGGTGACAAAAATGTGCGACAAACAGAAGCATAGTGGGAAACCTATTTTACTGCGCAAGTTTAATCCCCACTCCCCAGCGAATACGACGTCTCGCTTAGCAAGTGTAGCATTCTTTCTAGTGATGGACATAATCGGATGATTTCAATAATCGGAATGTTCCATTTCGGAATGTTTATAAAATCGGAATATCATCCGATTATTTTACATTCCGTAAATGCAAGCAAGGGAAAACGAGCGAAATAACAACAAGCGGAAGGAAGATGAAGTGCGTGCAAATTTACGATGAGAGCACTCGCCGTCGCGCCGTAAGCCCTTATCTGCGTTGGCATCTATTGTTTGGGTTTGTAGGGCGGTCAGTAATAGCTATTAACGTTATTAGACCGGTAGCAACATTTTTATGGCCGCGCCAATACTTTACAGGTATGTTTGGCAAGGCCATAAGAATTCTACCGGTCGTGTATCGTATAAGATTTTTTAGGATACTGCATTGGTAACTAGCGTTTACATTGTTACAAACGAGTCCAGTAGATAAAATTTACCGGCCTAGACCAGTAGTAGTTCTATTACTACTGGTCTAGGCCGGTAAATTTTATCTACCGGACTCGTTTGTAACTATGTAGACGCTAGTTAGCAATGCAGTATCCTAAAAAACAATTTATGAGTTTGAGTCGCACAGTGGGATATGAGGAAATAAAATATTTTTTCAAATTATTACAGTAGTTACGTTAATAGACTTTCGGAAAATGGTAGTGATATTTTAAAGTTTAATAGCACATAAAGTACATAATAGATAGTATAAAACAATATTTGAATTTGAAGTCTGTAGGTGTACTATCTAATAATTAATCTACGAAATACCACTGCCATTAGTGCCATTCACGTATCATACACGTGCGCACACGACGCGACCCGTCGACATTCGCCAACCAGCATATAGCAGTCAAGTGAGTCAATACAACATTCCGTATTCCGTTCAGTTCAAATTGGCATTTCGTTTTCTCATTTTGTGTACCGAATAGTAAAATAATCGAATTCCGAAAGTTCCCAATTTTGTGCACCGAACAGTAAAATAATCGAATTCCGAAAAGTTCCGAAATAATAGGAACCTTCCGATTTTTTGAACAATCGGAAACTTTACGATTATTTATTCCGGATAGGCCCATCACTAATTCTTTCATTTCGCCAGTTTGCTACTGTATGTTCATATGTGCGTTCATGTTGACAGCCGTATGTCGTTTCACTACAATATTTTATATTTATATATTTTATATTTACATATTTATACATATTTAATTGGAATTGTATTTTCTTTTTTTTCCTTTTAAGAATTGTAAAATTTTTGTTCTCTAACATTATTGTTATTATAGCATGTCAATAAAAAATAAATTTTTTCTATATTTATTTTTAATAATATTTATACTCGTATATGATATAAAAGCACTATTTAAGTTACATTTGAATGTGCGGCCCGCCTAAAAAAATTTATTTTGAAAATGGCCCGCCGTCCGAAAAAGGTTGCCGACCCCTGCTTTAGACCATACTAACTGTGTGGTTTCTGTGTGTTCAATAATATTTTTTTCGACTACCATTTCCTAAAGGAGGCTATTATTTGACACTGTCCATATGTCAAAAGCGTATTGTTATTGCATATTTTGCAAGGAAAATTTTATCTACTCCTACTGTACAATGGCCATGCATTATGATTCATAATTCACAGTTTGCAGCCAATCATAAAATTCTATTTTCATAATTCAATAGTTTGCAAGTTCAAACCATTCAGAAAATTCTATTTTCATTATTCAATAGGTTGAAACAATTTTTTGGCTCCGCTTAATTGTTTCGCCAGTTATCCAATTATTTCAGGCTTAACCTGTATATTTTTATTTCAATTATAAATCCTTTGCATTTCGAATTCTTAAATTTTCCAAAGCAGCTTATTTTGTACCTGGATGGAGTTGCTTTCGTTCGCGCGACGCACTTTTGACCTGTGCTATCTCTTATCGCAGGCAGTTGTAATGCGAGCTTTCTTTTGATAACCAAATTTTCGTCCGAGCACTTGCTATCTTCGCTTGGGCTAAGGTTTATTTGTTTAAGTCAAATTACGTGCGCTCAATTAATTTAATGAGCAGTGTGTTTCCTAGGGCTGACAATGATCAGGTACGATGGCGCTTTTCTGTCTTATTATCTCCATAGTAATTACATTTTTTCTTAGCTCTTTATTAACAGTTTCATCCACCAGTTTATCTTGGAGGCCAATGTGTGTAGCAGTTCACGTCCAGCATATGTTTCGAGGTTAGTTAGTGCTACTTCAGGATTAAATATCAACTTATCTTCAATACCAGGAATTCACATCTGTGCATTTTAAACCCGTCAGTATTTGGAATGTAAATTCATACTTTTTGCAATGATTAACATGTAATGTTTGATTTCATACATGCTCTTGTTTTTATATTTAATTTTTTATGCCTATATTTAATTACGCTCAGTATTTAAAGCTGCAATTTTGATGTGTATTGACCCTCTGTAAAAGGTACAATCACGCTTTTTTATTTCAATAGCCTAAACAGAAGAAATTATTAAATGAATGAGGTATGCATTAGTGATGGGCTTATTCGAATCAAAAATAACCGGTTATCCGGTTATTGAAATAACCTGTGTAACTCGGTTTTCGTTCCAAGTATTCGGATGAAAAATAACCTCATCCTGATACGTACTACGTGCCGCGTCTCAGCGACCTGCGAGTGATCGAAATTCTGTAAATAATACGTCATTCATAACTCATATAACCTTTTCTACGTATGTACTTGATTGACCCAAGTGAGGCTCGTCGCTGCTTGTTGATGTTATTAAGACATTTGAGACTCCCAGTCGACGAGTTAAATTTATGGGGCCGTTCCTATTAAAGATAACGTTCTGCTGAGTATCAGATTTGCCGAAGCTGTGTTGGTATTGATTTATAACGGCCTAAATTTTTGCTTCGAAACGCGATTGATTATGCCTAATAAGGGATAAACAGAAAGCGAAATAAGATTTTCCAATATCGTAACAGATTTATATTTAATTTTTAATAACGGAGCAGTCGGGACAAGAAGTGGATGTTGAAAATTTTAAGTGTGCGTCCTTAGAACCGCGGAAGGCTGAACGTAGATAAATTATGGATTCTAAAATAAACCGGTATGATGTGCATGCGAAAAGGGAAGGGTGCCTACTAGAGAATTTTAGGAACTAAAAATAGATTCAATAGATACTTTGTATTCGCATATTTATAATTTCTTTATGATTAGTATTGATATAGCTATTCTCAATGGTTTAAACTCCTTAGAAATCAAATAAAAATCATTTATACAATTTTTATAATTAACGATTAACTGAGTTCCTCTGCTATCTGCAAGTTACGATGCCGATGCAGATGACGGTGAACCGCCAACCGGCAAACCGGCTGACTTAATCGAAACGAATCGAGAGCCAAAATTGATTCGAATGATTATTCAAATAATCAATCGATTATTAATATGATTCGAATGCAAATAATTCGGTTATGAAAATTGTCCAGTTATGCCCATCACTAGTATGCATATCCCATGAATAATTTGAATTCACAGTTATTAGAATAACCCGAAAGGGGTTTTTTGATTTTATGCGTGTCGCAACCTTCAGTTAACGTACACAACTTTGTTATCACATTATTTGCATTTTAATTATCCTGATTATTTATTACTGACACTTCAAAACTTTTTATTACTTACTAATTAAACGCTAGTCACTTGCAGTTTATTTCCTCTTATTATTTGAAATATTTTGCATTCTGGCGCCCATTTTATTTCCTTTTTTGAAGACATTCCAGGGTACATAGCTGATGATTTGAACCTCCGACCCAAGGCCGCCGCAATTTGAGTTAGCTAGGCCATCGCGGTAAGTAAAGAGTTTTCAGAGCTGCCGTGGTGTATAAACTGTAGGGTGGTTGATCTGCGATTTTTACTACCATCGATCAATTTTATTAATTAATCGCGGTCGGCTTCTTTATTGTTTTAAGGTTGCAGCCAATCACAAAATGCATTCTTATTATTAAATGACTTTTGAAGTTAACAGCTGTCACAAATGTCATAATTCGGAAGTATGAACACAAAACTCCTATTGCATAGGAGCCTTTGGCTCGTGGCGCAAATGCCATTTTCGTGAATAATGGCTGTCATAATCGCTCATATAATAATATACTATTATTGCACACATCTGTCACTCTATTCCACACCTCTGTCAAAACTGTTTATTAAATGTAGTGAGTTTTCAATTTAAAACAATGAAAGTATACCTAACATTGAAACAAATCTTTAGCTCCGGCTATTTGTTTCGCCATTAAGTCACTTCCGGGCCAGCCTGTACATTTTTCACTTGAGTTATAATTCGCTGTATTTCAAACGATATCAAATCTTGTTCGCGCAAAAGTGCTGGATTTGGTTTTTCCGAAATTCACTTGTTATCGCTTTGCGCCAGCGAGCAGCTTTTCCGTTGTTTTGCGGGCATTCTATTTCTGCATTCGGTCGAAGTAACTTGCTTCTACGAAGGCATTCCCGCGTGCTACTGTACCAATTATTAATTAACTTCGTTTGTGAGCTGATGACTAAAATCAGGTATGTCTACGCTACTTGTTTAATATTCATTTTAGTAATTTCCCGTTTTTTATTAGTTCTGACGATATTCTTCAACGTCACTTTTAAACGCCATTATTAGATGCCGTTTTTAGACGACTCTTTATTTGGGTTTCCTAATTAACACCCTAATCAATAACTTGGACCCGAAACTCCTTTCTGGAATGTCATCTTGAGCTTGCCAAATGGTACAAGGAACGTCCGTTCCATTATCAAATTCGGCTACGAATTCGAGATTGCTGTCGGCTTACGCTAAGCTAATCCTGGACCAATTCAGTGCCTGCCGGCAACGTTTTTTTATCACCACCCAGGTTAGTCTTGTTTCAACTTTTGTTGATAACCACGTCCGCCTATGAATTATTGGCTGAATCGATTGTAACGACGCTTCCGATTTACAATTTACAAATTTAAACTACGCTTTACAAATTTAAAACGTAATGTATTAATTATTCACAAATCTACGCTTTACACATTTAAAACGTAATGTACTAATTGTTCATAAATCTATGCTTTACAAATTTAAAACATAATGTATTAATTGTTCCCAAATTTACAATTCACAAATTTAAAGTTTTGCTAAATGAATACGTATTAAGAATTTTGTAAAAAGTGCCCTCACGCCATTTTACTATCATTACCGAGATAACGGTTAAAACATATGACAGTGGTAAGCTTACTCCTTCATTCAGTTGTGATCACATTCAATCCAAGAGCCCAAAAGAGGTTCGCATATTTTTTGTGCGTGCTGCATTTTCAGTATTAGTAATATACTGTATTATATACTGTATTTAAACCTTGTGATAAACAATTTACAGACCTAATTACGATGTTGCGAGCAACTATTGATTATTAATTAAGTAAACCTAATTGTTGCTGTAATTTTATTTATTTCTCGAAATCTGTGATTTCTGGCGCCCTGTGTTTTTTATTATTATTAAAAGAGCTTGCAGCAGTTCAGCTAATGATAGAAATCTGCGACCCAAGGCCACCGAATTTGAAGCTAGCTAGGTCATTGCGGTGAGTAAGAACATTTCAGAGCTACCGTGGTGTATAAATGATAAGGGGGTTGATCTGCGATTATACTACCATAGATTATTATTAGTAATCGATCGCAGGTTGGCTTCTTTATTGTTTCAACATGATTTTTAATGAGTTCTTAATTTGAAATGACGACGTTTTGTAATCTCTTTTAGCATAACTATGTGTTAGTCGAAAAAATTATGTAGGTATACAGCTCGTATATAATAGTATATTACATACCGAGGTGGGAAGTGTTTCATTACTGTCGAGAGATTAGGTAGTTTACCGAGACGCGTAGCGTCGAGGTTAACTTTATCTCGAGACAGGGATGAAACTTTCCACCGTGGTATGTATACTATTTTATTTGCAATCATCTAATTTTAAAAATAACTACAATTGAATTCTGAATAATAGATATCTTGATGTAGCTAATATTTTTGTTACCATGAAAACAACCCACTCAATGTTTTGTTACCATGGAAACACCCCACTCTTCAGGTATGTAATATTTTTCGGGGTATGTAACAATTTCCTGGCTAGTTTCAAGTAATCATCTAGTTCCCAGCTGTTGTTATGTCATGAAATTGACACATTACAATGTGATTGTGAATAAAGCTTTTTTTGCACTCGTGAGATAGGTTAAAGAATGAACCGAAGTGGCACTTTAGCTATTCGTTGTATAAATAGCTATTATATCCCCAGTACGCTCCTTATGGCTTCAATGCCGATTCTTTCTAGTCTTGATTATTCTTCAGAAATACATGTCAGTTGGAAAAAGCTTATTTTATTACTGCTGTTGATGCCCTGCAGTTCTGACCCATATAAAACAGTGCTCTGCACTAGGCTACCTTAATGTCAATTTGACATATTTGTTCTTTAACATGATACGGACAGATCGTTATTAGTAACAATAAGTAAATACTTGACAATGTTAAATTATAGGTTATGTTTCATCGTGATGCACGTACATTGGGGTGTAACGCCCCATTTCAATTGTGCGTTCTTTTGCGATTCGTTCCTCGAGTCGGCTCGCATATCTAATTTCAATATTCCGCGGGCTCCTTTTGGGCGAGCGCGGAGCGAAAGAATAGGGTTTTTCCGAAAAGCCGCTCGACCCTCAATAAGAAAGGTGCCTGGAACGCTATTTTTAGGGTGGCTTTCTTCGATTTCAAGCACTCGTCGAGGCGGCTATGATCTCCGCACAATTTCAAGCCTATCTAGGGATTTGCATGACTTGACCAAGTAGGCTGTTTTCTAACCGTAATTTGTTTTTGTTGACAAGCGAGGCATACGCTTCAAGCGGCGTCCTTCCGAAAACTTACGTGAGGCCGATTTCCATCTTTGGTGAGATATTTTTCTAGTTTATTTGCTGTGTACTAATTTAGTATTAACTATTTGCTACCCTCCCGGCGTCTTTGTAATTGGGAATAAGGTCCTGACTGCAGCCGCATTGAAATTCCTCGTATGCCGGCAGTACGAATTTTGAGGCCACGGCCGTTCAAGATAATCCCTCAAGGACTGCAGCGACCTGCAGAAATCTTCTACCGAGCGGTCGCTTCCTAGGGCGTTTGTAAACACATCGTATAAAACAGTAAGTACATGAAATTTAAATTTCAGCTATTGATTGTGTCTATAAGGGCGATCGCCGCTACAGTATTGCATGTTTTGATGCAAAGGCCTTTGCATATTAAAAAACCGCACGTGTCAATGTAATACGTAGTTTTATCAACGCTCATAGCGTTTTTAGGGATAGCTGAAATTGTGTATGTATACCCTGTTAAAACCTCACGCAGTGTGTCCTTGGGCACTCGGCTCACAGTAATTTCAATTTGTACAGTTTTCAAACCGGTAGAAGTAAGCTATGTTTCATAAAGCTAGCTGGATGTTTGTATGGCAATCAGATTTCAATAATTTGCCATTTATTATAATTGTGACTTACAATACTGCTGGCGAAGTTTTAATGTGTTGTAATGTGTTATTTGAATCTTAATAATTTTGTGTGTGTTTGATTTGAGTGACTCCAAACGTTTGTATTATTTATCGCTGTAGAGCGTCAGGGTTTACCTGAGTTGTTTTAATTAACATTGTTTCTTAATTACAATGAATATTTCTGATACTGTAGTTGAATATGAAATTCTATCATTTGTTGCTGGTTTATATGTCTTTGTTAGTTATACTACGACTCTTCATGAACCTGATTGTGCTCTTTTTGGGATTCAGGTTGCAGTAAGAAGGTTCGAAGGTGGACGGTGATTTGTTTTGGTAGTTAGATTTGTGTTTATGTTATAAATGACGACTGGCGCCCATTTTTTATCTAGTGTGTTTTGTATTTAACCTGAGGAACCGCTTCCTCATCCTTATTTCCGCCATATTCTACCGAGAGTTAGAGCCAGCTAGGACTGTGCTCACCCCAAGGGTAACATAGTTAATTTAACTTCACCAAAGATTAAATAAACACGATAACAATTCCCCCTAACTTCTTTTTACACCTTAACACCCAGCACTATTCAATTATACGTGACGTCTACGCGACAATAATTAAGTTACTGTCCTATTGAAAAAAAAGCTATTTATGTCCGTAACCTGGTAAATGACAGATACGTTTGTTGGATGTATAGCTCAAAAACCATTTGTTGGAGGAAGACCATTATCTTTTAAGGAGCAGTGAAGAACACCGAAATCTCATTAAAACACGAGAATTCGGCAGTGAGGTAATTCATTAGTTTACAACTTTTTACAGTTGGCGGGGTGACCGAAAACGTCAACATGACCTATAATAGTTGGTAGAAAATTTTAATTTCACGATTTCTCGGTTTAAAAAAGAACCTAATGTGCACTTCGACACTGACGTTCCTTTTTATCGCTCATGTGGTTTATATACCTTGGCCCTGGGGGCCTCTGCAACTAAATCTACATTCATGATAAAAAGTTCAACTTAGCATAGAATTTCGACCGCGTAGCATTTGTATATGAACACCCAGCATTTTCTGACTTAATGTGTCTTGTGAAGTCGAGAAAAAACCCGCGCGATGGCCATGCTCTTTGGTGGCTCGTGTTGTTTGAGTATCTTGAGAACGAGGATACTTAGGCAGATTTGGCCGTTTTTTCTGTTTGTGCATCCATATTCACTAACGTTTCACAAGACCTTGCAGCTTGCATCATCAGAGTGAAAGTCGCACTAAGAACCGAAGGTCGGTGTGGAGCTATTTATAGTCCTCTGTGCCAGGCGCGCGGAGTGGCGTAACGCTGGTTGGTCATCCGAGCGCAACGTAATCCGCGGGGCGTGGCCGTAGGACGCACAGTGGTTGTAATGCTTTAGATCGTGTATCACAGGGGTCCACGTTTTACTAAGCTTAAAGCCATCAGGCTTAGCATTTCTATCTTACGTTAAAGGCTCGACTGATAAGATAGGACGTGTCCTGCAACGATGCAACATCAAAACTATGTTCACGAGCAAGGAAACTTTGGGTAACGGCTTCAGATCAGTAAAAGACAAGATTCCAAGTTTAAAAACCGCTGGCGTATATCGCATTCCTTATTCTTACGGCTCGAGTTACGTTGGACAGACTGGTCGTTCCGTCCAAGAACACAAAGGCGATTGCAAACACAAACGCATCACAAAATCAGCCGTAGCTGAGCATACATTTACAAATGGGCACACTCTAGAATTTGAGCATGCCAGAGTACTTGTCAGAATACCTCATTACTTCCCGCGAGTGATACGTGAAGCCATAGAAATAGAAAAACATCAAAATAATATCAACAGGGAAGACGGCTTTAAGCTTAGTAAAACGTGGACCCCTGTGATACACGATCTAAAGCATTACAACCACTGTGCGTCATACGGCCACGCCCCGCGGATTACGTTGCGCTCGGATGACCAACCAGCGTTACGCCACTCCGCGCGCCTGGCACAGAGGACTATAAATAGCTCCACACCGACCTTCAGTTGTTAGTGCGACTTTGATGGTGACTCTGATGATGCAAGCTGCAAGGTCTTGCGAAACGTTAGTGAATATGGATGCACAAACAGCAAAACGGCAAAATCTGCCTAAGTACTCAAACAACACGAGCCACCAAAGAGCATGGCCATCGCGCGGGTTTTTGCTAGAGTTCACAAGGTGCAAGGAACATTAAGTCAGAAAATGCTGGGTGTTCATATACAAATACTACGCGGTCTAAGCCGAAATTCTATGCTAAGGAGAATAAAAAGTTCAACTTCAGAGACTTAGTATACAAATAACTATTGTATACAGATTATATGTCTACCTGACTCGAAACCGAATATGCTTTAACTGAGGAATAGATGAAAGTAATAATTTGCACATAGCTCAAACTTACTTTTGACGAAAATGAGACCTAAAAGATACAGAGTGAACATCGCGAATGAGACAGGGTCATTATAACGCGGCAAGAAGCGCTTACAATACGCGCACTGTTTTATTATTTGCAAATTGATATAATGAGCATTACTAATATGTGTTTCCTGAGACGGAAATTCCCAGCAAAGCGATTTTTTATTTTATTTCCTCTGTCTCAAGCAGTGCTTTCCGAACGATGGCTTCAAAATATGCAAACTAGACTTCTGATCTAATAATAACGACGATTTCTTTTAATTCCATCCCAATCGAGACACCCTGTGCATTCATAACATCCATTACTGTTGGCATAATATAATTAGTCATGATAGCTATTTATTTATTTTGTATGTAAAAGTTAGTTTTATGAATTCGGACGTTGAGGGACGTCGGGGGGCCGAGTCCTAAAAAACCTAACTAAAGCTATAAAACCTACTTTTTTGCAAGACTACGGCTAACAAAATAACACACATTTTGAAGTAGCAATTATGTTCGCAACATGATGAATAATGTTTTTTTTTCATAATACAATATCAACCGAGTTATGACTAAAAATACTTATCACGAAATTTCTTTATGTGTTCGATACATCTTAGACACCGTTCCTATACTTTTGGTACGGTCATTATGCCTTCGATACGGCTGCTCTTGTTACAATTTTATAAACGTCTACTTTGACATTGATTAAGGTGTGTAAAGTGTCAACCTTAAAAGTGAGAGTGCAAAATAGTTATTTATGGTACAGACGAGTAAAGTAATACTTTTTTGATAGAGCAGAAAGTTTACATCTCTAGCGTTAGCGTGCAGTTTCAAGCTGTTAGTGCATAGAAATTAGGGCAGCTAAGCGAAAAGTTGTTAAATTTAGTGTTTTTGTAATAACTAATTTACAGGTAGAAGACCGCTGATGACTAATGAGTTGCAAGCCTGGAGGCAAATGAGACCTTATAATTACCGTTCACATTCTTCTGGGACGTAAATGGGTCGAAAATGGCAGTGAGCGCAAATGGGCCGGGCGCAAGTAGGGCGACACCACTATAAACGACCGATAAGCAAATAACGGACTTAGTTGAATATAAACCTGGGATATCGCCTCGTACTAGAAAATTCAACGCTTTCCGTTATTTGCTATATAGCGGCCTAATGACGTTAACACCTATATCCCTGCCGAGCTTGGCAGCTCAGTGGTTAAGAATTTTGGATATTGATCGAGGATCGAGAGTTCGAGTCCCAGTCTCGGTGTGGTTTTTAAAAATAAAAAATGTGGATGGAAACCTGTACAGAACTCCTTAATTTCGGCAAAAGTATATGTAGGACTTTGACCACTAGTGCACGACAGTCGCCGTTGGCTTTCAAGGTGTAAGTGAGCATCAGTTAAAAGTGAGTACTTCTATATTTTTCTGGAGAACTCTTTGGGCTAAGAAGTACTGTAATGATAGCCTATTAACTTCACGGAGAGATTCGGCGTCATAGGTTCATGGCTGATTAAGCTAATAAAGAAAGTGACGAAGTCGCTAAGTAACGTAATAGTAAAAGCATCGCCGGGAATACCTATGAGGGTCAGATTTAAGTCCTTATACAACTAGAGATTCAATAATTATCACTGAAGGTGAGTGAGTCACGCTAGAATCCGGAGCAGAGGCACTTTCTATTGTTCGGTGCGACAACGCTGGTTAAATAAAACTGCCTACTAGATTGTAAGCATAAATGTGTCGTAGAAGCAGCTATCTGCGTGTAGTTTAATCATTGTTGGCGGACATGAGTGGTAGAAACAGCTGTTTGCTTCCTTTTTCAATATTTAGTTCTAGTGCTAGTTAGCACTAGTTTGTTTACAGGAAATATACATATCTATTATTCCTTTGTGTAAGCAAAATGTTTTTATTTAATAACATCTTTGAAGCGATAGTTACATGTTAGCATGAATTCAGGTTCATCTTCTGGGTCCATTGCAACAAAGGGTTTTCCCTATTCACGAACAAAACAAAAGGTATCGAGTTGCTATTGAGCTATTTGCCAATAAAAAAGAGCAAAATTTATAAAAATCAGTGGGCTACAAGAACCGCCGCATTACAATAATTAGGCGCACAAACGTAGAGTTGCAAAAGTCGCCGCCTCACAAGTACAATGCCAACAATAGCAACCAATGTGGAGGTTACGTTGCTGAGCCTCATCTAAATCACATCCTAACACAAAAACACACTGATGGAGTGGTTAAATGAGTTGTGGTGTATATTCCGTAGTGCCTTTTGGGAGTTTCTGCAACATAGCTCCTTCCACAATTCTGAATCTCCTTAAATATAGCTTGTAGAAATATATTATGCCCTGCTGAAATTTTTATAAATAACACTTTTATCCGGGATACGGAAGGTTCGTTCCCCACATTTCGTATCCCACATTTCGTTTCGGGGATATTTCGTCTCCCCACATCTCGTACCCGGAAACTTCGTTCCCGAGCGAGCTCAATTTGTTTCCTAGATTACAGGGTGTAGAAAAACGAGTGCAGCGATCGGAATACAGTTAGAAAATGAAAGATATTTTAATTAATTTATTTATTATAAGACCAAAATAAATTGCCTTTATTAAAAATTACGGTTTAATCTAAGTACGTATCTTCCTGATATTTTTATAGGGCCATAATTTCTCATTCTGAACAACTTTTCTTAGTAATTTTTGCCGTATCATGAACAAAAAGGGTAGTTTACCTGAAAAGAAAATAGTTTTTGCTTAACTGTCAAGGCCGACTTGTTTTTGAAAAACTGAAAATTTTCTTAAAATTCTCTACAAGCCAAGCAGGAATTATAATTCCTATAACATATTCATGTAAAATCAAAGAGCATATGCTCTAAAAATAAAATTTAGTTCCCTCTTGTAAACTCAAACCGGGGAGATACTGTATATAGTTCGTATCAGTTTATTATAATAAATCAATTAATTAAAATATCTTTAATTTTCCAACTGCATTCCGATCGCTGTACTGTTTTTCAACACCGTGTAATCTAGGAGACAAATTGAACTCGCTCGGGAATGAAGTTTCCGGGTACGAGATGTGGGGAGACGAAATATCCCCGAAACGAAATGTGGGGTACGAAATGTGGGGTACGAAATGTGGGGAACGAAATGTGGGGAACGAACTTTCCGCAAACCCTTTCATCCATACCGGAGGAATGTGAACACGATAACTCCACGTAACCCATGAGGATGATTTCCTCGCCAGTTTATGTGGAATACTATTGTAAAGAACTGAAAAGCCTTTGGGTGAGATCGGTAAAAGCAGTCGGCGTCTAAGGTACCTGGTACTTCTCATGCGTAGATCTTGTCCATAACAAACGAATAAATAAACTTTATCATTCTATTTTATTCTTGGAAACCTTGTCCAATTTAATGCAATAATGTGAATGTTGGTACCTAATTATTATGGCATGAATTACAACGTAAATATTTGTCGTCTTAACAAGATATTTACATTTAAGATGAGAGATTTCCATTTAGGAAAAATTATTAATGTGTTCGGTGATACCATTCAAAACCAATAATAATTAAATGACATTTCATTATATTTTTTACATTGCCACGCAAACTGACAGTGTATAATTAACGCCAACAATTGATACTTGGAAGATATGGCGCTGGTTCTTCGATACATATAGAGGGTTTTATTAATTATCACAGGGAGGTAGACTAATAAACATTACTTTTTTGTAAAATTACTCAAAAATGAATACTTTTTCAAAGGTTTTTTAAATTTTGCCATCTCTAACTGGCTGCAAATTGTGCCTGACACAACCTTCCTTTGCTATACACCCACAGGATTCCTTTAATATGAAATATTGCTACTTCGCCACACATTGATAGCTCAGACGAGAATTGTTTATAACCGTGGTAACAACATTATAGTGCGCTTTAAGAACCTAACGGCCTTTCATTATAATAACGATTCGACTGTAATTAAATATTGACAAATGTCTGGTGTTCAATAAAGATATATGACCATTTTAAATTGTCCTAACATAAATGCATAATAAATGTATTGTCGGTTTTGATAGCTTATTAGTTTAGCATGCTTATGACTAAGTCAAGGGACCCAAATTAAAGCTCCTTTGTGCTTTCAAATATTTAAAAAATCTGTAAAGGGGTTTACACGGAACTTCCCTCGCTCGAATTAGATCAATTTGCAAATTTAAAAAAAAATGTATTCCGCTGGGGTTTGAACTCCAGCCGCATCTGCGTAGCGATCGTAACCGCTTCGATGAGTCGTACTGCGCCATCCTGCCTTATTGAATATTTAACGGGACGGTCTTATTGTTGAAACGTTTCGACTCTTTTCTGACATTATCCTGTATCTGTTGAGTCTCATTTTCGACAAGTGACCTATGTGAAAATTATTACTTCCTTCTATTTCAAAATTAACGCAAAAATAAACAAAAGTTTATTTTTTAAGGTGCGTACTCTGTATATATTTGTCTGAAATTTTCTAGTTTTCATGCCAGATAAACATATAATCTGCATGCAATATATCGTCACCCTCCAACAAATAGTTTTTGAGTTATACGGCCAACAGACAGACAAACAGACAGACGGAATTGAGAAAGCCTGTTTTTCGTCATCTAGAAACCCTGAAACGTAAAGATCTGAAGAAATCTCGGAAGGTAATTTTTTCGCGATTGCAATACTTCCTTCGTCTTTTAGACGAGGGAAGTAAAAATGAAAATATCAAAGGAAAAAAAGAATTGATTTTTTAAGGTGTTCAAACTGTATATGTTGAGTCCAAAATATGCCCTTTTTTGGTTAAGAGTAAAAGAGCTAGGTGCAAAAATATTATTCTTATCGAACCGATTTTTTCTCGATTTCATACCAGGTAGACATACAATCTGCATGCAAAGTATTGTCTTCCTCCAACAACTAGTTTTTGAGTTACACCGGCAACAGACAGACGGACAGATAGGCAAGCAGCTAGACAGACAGACATACGAAATTGAGAAAACCTGTTTTTCAGCATCCCGGGACCCTGAAACTTGAAGATCTGAAGAAATCGGGGAAGGTGATTTTTTCGCGATTACAATACTTCGTTCGTCGTTTAGCCGAGGGAAGTAAAAAATGTGAATAAAAGTCTCTAAAAGCCATATTTTCGAAGAGAAATAAAACCGTCGATATATAGTTATTACGACGTGTATAATAATTGCACTGGTCCTTGCTCCGGTTAACACACCTTGCAAAATTTCGAGACTACGACCACATGAGGATATGACGAATAAGGATTTGGTGACTCGTATGTCGTAACCGTGCCCTTGATTCTTAACAACAAAACAATAAATGTATGTTTGAGAGCAATATTGTGGCTTGCATATTAATGAAATAGTTGTAATTTATTAACTAATCCACATGTTTTACGAGAATGGTTGCTCAAGATTGCTAAGTTTTATGAGAATATTCACAGAAAATGTAGAGAAGTGTTAGTTGAACATACCAAAATAAGTATCGTTGTATGCTTTAGGGTAAGGCCAGGCTTGCGTTTTAGTCGCTGCGACAGTTAATATATATAATCTGTTATTCTTTTTCGCTGACAAAAGCTATTACATAGTTATCCATGGCGATATGTATTTTTACATTTTACATCCTGTATATTTTTTAAATATGGTATCTAGTATATATTAGGCAACTTCAAAATTATAGATAAATATACTGTACAGGACTATTGTAATTTTTAATAAGCTTAATACTTACATCATGTACAAGACTGCTTAAAAGTAAATAAATAATTGTATAAATGGTTTCATTGATTGTAGTGTTTTGCCCCCTATAGTAATTCGCACATCTACAAGTAAAGTTATCTATGGCTAGCTTTCAGTAGGCATGAAGACTCAAATCTGCAAGTTAGGTTCACCGACATGTTCATATTTAAACTCCCGTGTTACGCCACTGGGCTGTGAAACTAAAAAAAGCATGAACGCGCAGACTCACTACGCTGTCAATTTATCTATCAACAAATTGAATTTTCGTGCGGTTCGTTTCTGGTGTATTTACAAGTTAATTCAAAGGCAAATCTATGAACAAATTATCAGGTAATTCGAATCTCGCGCTTTATTAAGCGTCACTAGTCGTGTTTTGTTTTTAGATCGTTCGCGGCTTCCTTGGCAATTCAATTGTTTTGAACGCGTCCTTTCATGTGAAAAAACGTAACCTCAACTTCTATTTTTACAATTTCTGGACCTCATGTTCTTTTTTGAAGTATTGTAAGACTGGGATCGGCTTCCTCTTATATGACTCGTTCCTCATGGTAAGTTTCGAAACTCTAGCACGGATATTTGCTTTGCAACACTAACCTGACGTTTTTTAGGCTGCGGGAACTGACACGGAACAGCTTCTCCTGATGCTCGCTGCTGGAAGCGGAACCCTAGGATGCTGGAACTGCTGCGGTGTACTCCAACACGGCGTGCGGACGTGGTGCTACCAAACGCCTGACCTCAATTGTGCTCAAAATCTGATAATCGTAAACTTCTCGTCGTTGGCGAAGTGGTTCGGAAGTTGAACGCAGATGAAAATAATTTTTAGGTGATGGATTTTCACACCCACATTCTCACATATGCACTACTAACTCCTGATCACGATGGTATAATTATTTTTAATTTATTTCAACTGTAAATGGCTTAAAACTCGATTAATCTGGAGAGACAAATTAGACTGTCATGAAATAATTTTTATTCAATTGTTTCTTTCCCGGTTAGTTAACAATTGCCTATCTAAATTCATAATTGTGGATGTTAACCAAGTACAAATCAGTTACTTATAAACTAAATTTTAACTTATCTATAATATAATTTTCCTTAATGTGTGTCTGTCTGTCTGTGGCACAAAATCAAATCTCACGTTTCGGCTTCACAGAAGTTTATATTTGTTTAGGTTTTGTTTTTCTTATCTTAGCGGTCGGATCGGAGGTTGACCTTTCGCGTATCCTAGTTCACGTGCGCGTAGCGCGCAATTTGCTTGTATTATAAAAATGTACAAAATCTTAATTCTAAAATTATTGTTTGTTCACGTTCGTATTTAAACTAGGTTATAGCGCCACTCACTATGTTTTATTTGGATTGTCTGTTCACTTATGTCACTTCACTGACTCATTTTTTTTAAACACAAATCTCGTTCATTTCCTGTTGTGTGAATTTCTTGTATTTTATAATAATTGTCTGCTTTTCATCATTCTTCAAATATTACCGTTCCATTTTTGATAGCCTTATTCGATGTAGTATTGTGCTCTCTTTGCACTGTATTAAGAACATTCTGTCCTCCTTACCTTTATTTAAAAAGTTCATAGAACTGTACTTATTCAATTATACTGACATGTAATAAACCCTAATTGATATTTCTGTGACTCTAATTTACGAATTGAGCTCTGCCTTATTGCCATTTATTCTGAAGTAATTCCATTTAATATCGGCAATGCTTTACCAATGTAGTTATGAATTAAAATTTCTGATGTAAACTTCTTGCAGTTGCGTGATTTACCCCAGCTCTGTGCTTTATTGACTTGCTGTTTTATCTATACTGCAAGCAGAGTTGAGTAACGGGCTAAATACCATCTCAATACCTGTATTTGTATATCAGTGTTATCGGCTTCATTCTAACCTAATAAAATTGGCGAAGCAAATTACCTTGACCTAGATCTGGAATTCTTCAATTGTATGAATCGTATAAATTTTATTTAAAAAATGTAACAATAAACGACATTTAGTAACAAAAGCGCTCCAATTCATCTATAACTCTACAAAATACTAAAGAACTGTTCATAGTGTTCATATACAGTGTGTCCGCGGATTGAGTTCACATACGGTGTAAATAATAAAAAATATTCGACTTAGAAGCTGATATTCTAGTATTCGTTCCTGCTTGTTCTCAAACCAAGATTTTGAGAAAATCAATCAAATTAATTTGTATACAAGGTGTTTTTCGGATCGATTTTTAAAAAATGGCTAAGAGTAAACTACCTTTATTAGATGAGGTAACCAAAAAAGTATTAAGAAATGTTGTTTCGAATTAAGAGTAATGGCAGACTCAATTTTCAGACAAATCGGCGTACTTTGATTTTAAAAAATTTTTTGGTTTTTTATACCAACATACTTTTTATCGTGGCTGTAGGAGACACTCTAACTGGTTCATGAACTAAGATGTTAAAATAATAATTGAGTGCCTCCTACAGCTACGATAAAAGGTATGTTGGTATAAAAAATTTAAAAATACTTTTTTAGTTATCTCTTCTAATTAAGGTAGTTTACTCTTGGCAATTTTTTAAAATCGATTCGAAAAACACCCTGTATATTAATTAATTTGATTGATTTTCTCAAAATCTTGGTTTGAGAAGAAGCAGGAGCGAATCCTAGAATGTCAGCTTCTAAGTCGAATATTTTTTATTATTTACACCTTATGTGAACTCAATCCGCGGACACACTGTATATGAACAGTTCTTTAGTATTTTGTAGATTTTTAGATGAATTGGAGCGCTTTTGTTACTAAATGTCGTTTATTGTTACATTATAAAACTTTTCTAATCGTAATTTCGAAACGCATTTTTTAAATAAAATTTATACGATTCATACAATTGTGAAGAATTCCAGATCTAGGTCAAGGTAATTTGCTTCGCCAATTTTATTAAGTTAGAATGAAGCCGATAACACTGATATACAAATATAAGTATTGAGATGGTATTTAGCCCGTTACTCAACTCTGCTTGCAGCATAGCATTGGAATTTGGCAAGACTGTTATATGTAGTTTGACTCGTAGTTTCAAAAAAACATAAAATATACAGGGTGTTCCGTTTAAAAAATCAAAGTTAGTATCATTTCCGATAAAACCGGAAGTCAGTTATTTTGACTATATCTATCAGCCAATCGGAAATTATGTCTAGTATCTTGGTGTAAAATTTAATCCAAATCGATTCATAAATAAAGAAGATATAAACATGGCCCTAGTCTCATTGTCACTCGGTATACATGTATAAGAACTTATTGTCATCACAATTAATAAGCAGAAACACGAAACTTAAACTATATCATACACTGATACGACCAATAGTCACATACGTCTGCGAGACATGGGTTCTCACAAAAGCAGATGAAAACCAACTAACAATATTTGAAAGAAGAATGTTACGTAAGATTTTCGACCCAATACAAGAACAAACCGGAACATGACGATATAGAATGAACCACGAACTATTTAGATGCACTCATGCAAGGTGGGAATATAGTGAGTTTCGTCAAATCACAAAGAATTAAATGGCTGGGCACATACAAAGGTTAAATCTAGAAAGATCAACAAGAAAGATAACCGAATGGCGTCCACACGAAACGAGACACAGAGGAAGACCAAAAAAGCAATGGGAAGATGACGTAATAGAAGATCTGAGGAAACTAAGACACAGAAACTGGTGGAACATGGTAATGGACAGGAAAAGATGGAAGGAAATTGTACAGCAGGCCAAAACCCAACCCGGGTTGTAGCGCTCACCAAAGAAGAAGTAATAAGTGTCAATAACGCTGCCAAGATAAATGACTATGAATGGAATCATACCGCAATTGGGAATGTGAAAATAATATAAACGTTTTCTTCTTCATCGTTTTTTCTTTGCAGAAGCGTGATCTCTTGACTCCGCTAGGCATTTTGGTCTTCAAATCTGTAGACTATTTCTCGCAATCTTTCTCGGTTCGTTGCATTTCTTACAGCTGGATGAACTATGCTGTTGGTGCCATTGTTTACTTGGTCTGACCACCTCGGGGATATTCAGCGCCATCACTCCTACCATTTTATCTTGCACGATTAGCCTTTCCAAAGTTTCGTTGATTTGTCGAGTCATATGTCCAGTATGGACAGCTTACAATTAGTGACAGGTGTTGTAGTTCCTTAATTTCATTCAAAAATTGAAGCGTTAGTTCTTCGAGCTCTCAATGGAACACGGAGCGTTCTTCTCCAGACCCATATTTCAAAGGCGTTAATTTTTCTAATGTTTTATGCAAAACTGGAAAGTGCGATGGACAAAATAGGCAACTATGACGTCAAGGTGGTGACAGGAGATTGGAATGCCAGAGTGGGAAGAGAGCAGGTCTACTTACCAACTATAGGGAAGCATAGCCTTCACCTAGCCAGCAATGATAACGGGATGCGGTTGATAGATTTTGCTTGCGGGAAAAATATGGTGGTGGCTAGCACAATGTTCCCCCATAAGGCGGTACATAAAGAAACGTGGATATCTCCAGATAAGAAAACTAGAAGTCAAATAGATCACGTAGTAATAGACGCACGACATGCAAACAGCATCTTGGATGTAAGAAGCTACAGAGGTGCAGATTGCGATACAGACCATTTCTTGGTCAAAACCAAATTCAGACATAGAATTAAAAGTGAAAAACAAGAGAAAGCGGTGAGAAACCAACAACTTAACATTGAAAAACTTAGAGAGGATATCGGAGCCAGGGATGCGTATTCTAACAGCGTGCAAGAGAAGTTCGAAAGGCTGGGGCGGAAAGAGGAGAAAGGAGAATCAGATAGAGAGGAAACTAAAGACATAGAGGAAAGTTGGAGTAACATAAAAAGAATAGTGACCGAAGCCACGATGGAAATAGTAGGAAAACTAAAAAAGAATAAAGGGAAAAAATGGTACGACGAAGAATGCGAACGAGTAATTGCCGAAAGGAACGAAGCAAGACTAGAAATGCTGCGGAACAGGAGGGACGATAATATAGAGACATTCAAAACTAAAAGAAAAGTCGCCAACTTAAAATGCAGAGAGAAAAAGAGGAAATTCGAGCAACGGAGATTGGAGGAAATGGAAGGAGCAGGTAGAGGGCAGAGTACAAGGAAATTCTACAAAGAAGTTAAAAGACAAAAAGCCGGTTTCCAACCAAGAACAATGCTGTGCAAGAATGACGAGGGGAAGCTATTGGGCAGTAAACAAGAAATAATGAACCGTTGGAAGGAGTGCTTTGAGAAACTACTGAACCCTGCGCAGGATAAGGTAAACTTGATATATGAGAAATGGGAAGACCAGGGCGAAGAAGACACGGTACACCCCCCTACAAAAGAAGAAATAGACCAGGTAATAAATAGATTAAAGAACAGCAAGGCGCCAGGTGAAGACGGTGTGACCGCAGAAATGATCAAATACGGTGGACCTTCGGTAAGAGAAGCTATACACTCTTTAATAGTAGATATATGGAAACGAGAAATAATACCGAAAGAATGGAATACAGCAGTTATATGCCCCATATTTAAGAAGGGAGATAAGGCAGTGTGTGATAATTATAGAGGCATAGCTCTACTTAACATAGGGTATAAGGTAATAAGTAAACTGGTAGAAAGGAAACTACACACCTGGATGGAAAAAATAGTTGGTGAATACCAATGCGGGTTCAGAGATGGTAGAGCAACCACGGACCAACTATTTATAATTAGGCAAATCCTGGAAAAATTCTGGGAATTTAATATTGATGTTCATCATCTGTTCATAGATTTCAGACAAGCCTATGACACCATAATTAGATCGGAACTGCTCCAGGGATTAGACGAGTTTGGAATACCTAGAAAGATAATACGACTGGTCAAAATGTGTTTGTTGGATACGAAGGCAAAAGTCAGAATACAAGGGCAGCTGACAGAAAGTATCATGATTAGGAATGGACTGAGGCAAGGAGACGCAATGTCAACGACACTGTTCAATTTTGCACTGGAAAGGATAATTAGAAACGTTCCCATTAACCCAGGGGGCACAATATATAATAGACAGTGCCAAATTCTAGCATACGCCGACGATATTGATGTAATAAGTAGAACAACTGGGGACCTGGAAGAAGTTGTTAAATACCTGGAAGAAGCGGCAGGTAGGCAAGGGCTAAAAATCAACGTAGCCAAATCAAAATATATGATTAATACGAAAAATACTAATAGATACAAAAATATTGAGGATTTCGCAATAAATGAAAGCCGATATGAACGGGTTGACAACTTTAAATACCTAGGATCTATTATTAATGAAAGAAACGAAGTAGAAGAGGAACTCAAGGCTAGAATTTCGGCGGGTAATAGATGTTACTTCGGGCTAAGGGATATAATTAATTCAAAAGTGTTATCGATTAAAAATAAAATTAAAGTGTATAGAACGGTGATAAAACCGGTAGTGACCTATGGTGCGGAATCGTGGTGCTTGACACAGAAAGAGCGCAAACAGCTGGACACGTGGGAGCGCAAAATATTAAGAAAAATATACGGGCCGGTGAACGAGAATGGCGAGTGGCGTGTGTTAATTAATAGCGAAATCAGGGAAAGATATAGGGAAGCAAGCATATCCAATGACATTAAAAGTATGCGGATAAGATGGCTAGGACATATCGAGCGGATGCAACAAACACGTGGACCAAAGAAGATATTGCAAGGCAAGCCAGAAGGTAGAAGAAGTAAGGGCAGGCCGAGACTAAGGTGGAAGGAAGAAGCAGAAAAGGATTTAAGAACAGCAGGGGTCTCCCAATGGAAGCAGAACGCTGCAGATAGAAAAGAGTGGAGAAAGATCGTAGCCAAGATCAAGAATAGCGAAGAGTAAAAGTAAACTACCCATCCTATGACATCTACGTCAAAGGTTGAGGTGCGAGTGACGACCGCACCTTGTAAAAAGTCAGTCAAGAAACCCCCCCTGGGAGGCCATGGACCTTTACGGACCGTAGCGCCAAGGAGTAAGTAAGTAAGTAAGTAATTTTTCTAATATCTTCAATTTTTAGGGTCGACGCATAGTTAATCGGGATTATGAGCGTTTTTATAAGCATCTTTTTGATGTTGATAGTAATACCACTGTCTTTTCAGATTCTCCCATTCTTCTAATTTCCAGGGAGCTGCCTCCTTGGTTGGTGATAAGGGCCACTAGATATAAATACAGATTTACCACTTCGCATCGCCCTATTTGTAGAATGTCTGGTCTATTGTTATTGTGCGGTCAATGACCATGACTCTTGTTTTACTTGTGTTAACTACTACACCATAATTACGGCTTTGCTGTTCCACTCTATTAAAGAGTTCTTCTAATTCTTTCGCCATTAAGAAAATATTATCGGCATATCTTACATTGTTTATTTTGTATTCACCGATGACACACCGTTCGTACCAGTTCTGAAAAGTTCGCATTTAAGAGAATAGGAGACAGAATACATCCTTATCGGATCCTTTGTTTAGCTGACGAAGGTTTCAGAATCGGTCTTCTATTTGTACTATCGCAGTACTTCCATAGTACAGTAGTTGGATCAATGCTATGCGATCAAGACGTACTCCCATTGCTGTGGGTAATTTCCAGAGTTCGTTCCATTTGATGTTGTCAAACGCCTTCTGGTAATCGACAAAGCAAATATAGACTGGTTTATTGAATTCCCATGACTTTTCAATAACACTGGCCGACACGATTTTTGTAACACAGATCAGCCTATTATTTTCACAATACTAATACTTTTCTAATTTTATAAAAAAAATTCATAGAGCCCTAATACGTACCATTTTTCAATGGGCTAATTGGAGCCTTTTATATTGGCAGGTAGTACATTTTATGAGGGGCCATTTAAAAGGGGTGCACTTTAAAACCGAAAGATAACCTAAAATGGATTGTTTGCAACATTAAACGTATTCTCTTATTCAGTCTTCTGTTGAGTTTCGTATTGAGTGATCTGTGTAGTTAAAAAAGCTTTTTCAACGGCGAAAATGTCAAGTCAAACGCGCTTCGTTTACAAAATTCCCCTGACAAGTTTTGTTATATTTGTGGAGAATTTCTGGTGAAGTCACAAGCCAGATCATTTTTTGAAAATGTGAAAAAAGGCTATTTTTGTATTTTGGTGTTTCAATCGGAGATCAAGACAATCACTGGTCTCCCCATGTGTGCTGTGTCGGCTGTAGCGTGTTATTGGTACAGTGGATGAAAGGGAAGAGAAAAAGTATGCCTTTTGCAATTCCAATGGTATGGCGAGAACCTTCCAATCATTTAGTTTAGACGATTGATATTTTTGCATGACAAAGACTGGAGGTTATTCCAGAAAAGAAAAGAGCAAGATCCAATATCCTAATTTGCCTTCTGTCATAAGACCTGTTCTTCACAATTCCGACTTACCAATACCGACTGCGCCTTTAGATTGGCAAGACAATGTTTTGGAAGATAATAACGCATCATCAGGCAGCTCTGAAGAACAGTCTATCGACCCCACTTTTACTCCGGGTCCCAGTTCCGGCGAGCCACAATTCATTGTTCAAAGTGAGTTAAATGATTTAGTACGTGATTTGGGGTTGTCAAAGCAACAGTCGGAACTTTTTGGTTCCCGTCTTAAGGAGTAGAACTTACTAGCCAAAGAAACAAAAATTACGACTTTTAGGAAAAGAACAAAAATTACGACTTTTACGAAAAGAAATGCTACGTTTTCTGCATTTTACAATATGGAAAATTCTTTATGTGCGTGTACTGATATCGACGGTTTAATGCAGGAACTCAATATCGAGCATTCTCCCTCAGAATCGCGATTATTCATAGACTCATCTAAATATAGTTTAAAAACTGTGTTATTACATAATGGGAATTTAAAACCATCTATACCAGTTGCCTATTCAGTGACAATGAAAGAAACCTATGAAAATATGCGCATCGTTTTAGATAAAATAAACTACAAGACTACAGCCGGTACAAATGGCAGATATATGGGGATTTAAAAGTTATAGCAATTTTAGTGGGACTTCAAGGAGGATTTACAAAATATTGCTGTTTTCTTTGTTTGTGGGACAGTCGTGCAGTGAATGAACATTACGCAACGAAAACTTGGCCGGAAAGGGTTGAATTTCAACCGGTATCTCAAAATGTTAAGTATGTGCCCCTTGTAGATCCAAAAGATGTCCTTTTGCCTCCTCTTCACATTAAACTTGGACTGATGAAAAACTTTGTGAAGGCTACGAATAAAGAGGGTGAAGGATTTAAATCCCTAAGATAAGTCTTTCCCCAGTTAAGTGACGCCAAATTAAAAGAAGGCATTTATATTGGGCCACAAATTAGAAAATTTCTGGACGATGTTAATTTTATAGAAAAGCTCACCACACAAGAACTTCGAGCCTGGAACTCATTTGTAAGTGTAGTGAGAGGATTTTTAGGCAACAATATGGATGCAAACTATGAACAACTAGTTAATGAACTTTTAGACTACAAATTGCTTGGTTGTCGAATGTCGTTAAAAATTCACTTTCTCCATTCCCATTTACCATTTTTTCCTGAAAATTTGGGCGCTGTCAGCGACGAGCAGGGTGAAAGATTCCATCTAGATATTAGGACAATGGAAATTTGTTACCAAGGACGATCCGATCCAGCCATGATGGGTGACTACTGTTGGTTTTTTGAAGAAAGAAGATGTGAATCCCCATAAACGGAAAAAATAGAATTAGTGTGTTTCAAATAAATATTTTTAATGTTAGCTTTTTCTTAGAAGCTAACCTATTATAAATTATAAATATAGTCGATATACAGGGTTAAACAACTTGTAAAAACATTTTTTCAATAAATACTAAATGGTACCGTTCTACATATACTTTCTTTGATGTAACAAGAAAACCTTACGTGTTACAATTTTTTTTGCCATTTTCGTATGGGTGGTATTTAACAGTCTACCAAATTTACCGAACCTTTTCGTACAAAAAAATACTTTCGTTTCCCAAAAATACTAAATGCTCACCAAAATTAAGAAAATTCATAATCTTAGAGCAACAACCAAAAATTGACATCATGCTAGTCTCTTATATTATTTGTTCCTAAAAATAACTTTCGTTGGCTAAAAATGCTAAATGTTCACCAAATTTTATTCCGCATTTAATTCTAACATGATACCCAGATATTTAATTTTCGTCAGCGTCGTATATTATTTAGCATTTAAAAAACACTATTTCTTTGGCAAAAATACACAATTTTTACTATATTTTATACCACATTCAATTTCAAAAGTATACCCAGATTTATATTTCTTGTTGGCCTAAATATCACTTATAAGAAAAATCTATCGTGTTTTATTAGGTCTTTATTAATGGGGACTTAGAAATAAAGTCTGAAGAATTCTTGGAAATAAATCAATATCTTTATATATATAATTCTTCTGTACGTCTGTATGTAACTGAACTCTTCCTAACCGGCTGGACCGATTTTGATGAAATTTTTTGTGTTTAAGTGGGTCCCTGGATGGTTTACATTTACAATTGGACCCGGTAAGTGGCGCTGCAATCGGGTCCTAAGCAATTTAAAAAAAAATTGACAAAATTTCTTTTTAAATTTTTTGAAGATTTCCCGCATATCAAAACATATAACCCCAAAATTTCCCCACCCCCCAATATTTTTTAAAATTAAAAAAATCGAAAATTCGAATATCGAAAAAACGTTTGCTGAACCCGCTAATAGCAGGCAGCGGGCAGAACAACGTCTGTCGGGACCCCAAAATTTTACCCCCGCCCCCACCACCCCAATATTTTTTAAAATGAAAAAAATCGAAAATTCGAATCCCGAAAAAACGTTTGCTGAACCCACTGATAGCAGGCAGCGGGCAGGACAACGTCTGTCGGGTCCGCTAGTATATATATAAAAATATAATACAAATTTCACAAAAGAAAATTGAAAATTAAACTTAGCAAGTTTCTTCATACGGCAATACACTGGCTACACTCACTGTAAAAGCTACCAAACACAGAGTGCGGCTGCAAACTGAAGCCTGCAAGAAGTTTGTCTGGAAGCGACAAGAAGAGATGCTCGAGCTTATTTCATTTTTGGAGTAACAGAATAATTATTTGACGCACAAGTAGTTTTTTCGAAAAAGACTAAATATAAATAGGTAGCGCAAATATTTATTATGTACAGCACGGACGCGTAACTTGAGCGTTCTAAATTTGGTGAACATTTAGTAAAACTGATTGACATATGGTATTTAAAATGTAAGCAATGGTAAAACAATACGCAACATAGCTATTTTAGTGGTGCTGTTCTCATTTTCCGAAGTATAATAATTTGGGTTCCATTACGATTTTTTGATGTTCATTAAATTTTTTGCGCTAGGGATGTATGGTTTAATTTGGTGTACATTATATTTTCGTATTTAGATAGGCTCATTATACAGTAATATTCTATTCAGCTTTATCGGCCAGTGTAATTTGCCTGCTGTTTAATATGCGTTCCCGTGTCTCCTTACCCTTAACGAAGCCAGCTCATTCTGCTTTTATTCTCTCATTTATAATGTGTACAAGTATCTGGCTCGCATGGGACACCAAAGCATTTATAAGGTAGTTTTGATGTTTCTGATTGCGGTCCTCCATCTTGATCTAATTAGATGTAGCCTATTTAATTTAGGTGGGTGCCATCTGAGGATTGCCAGGTGTAGAGTTGTCTTGGGTGTTGTTTTTTGGCAGAAGTTTATTAACTTTTTTCCTCTGTTGTTTCTATCACCCAGTCCATAGTTCCCTACTATCGATTGTGGTCATCATTTCGTGTCTCTCCCACTTTGGCATTAGAGTTGTGCAATATGATAACTAACTTCCTACTATGGTATTTTTTTAAGTTGTTCGGACAGCATTCCACAAAATTCTTCTGTGGAATCGCTTGTGGGGGCATATACTTGTATGACGTTTAGCAAGAAGGGCGTTGAATTTAGTTTAACAGATATCATCCTATCACTGAGTGGGTTATAGGCCGTTATGTATCTTCTGATATGCAGTGCGATTACTAGCGCTACCCCATTTCTGCTAAATTTCGTGTCATGTTAAGAGTATCAGGGGTTTCGGATATGCCAGTTATTGCCATCTCATTAGTTCGGATTCTAGTATTTGGATTTTTCCACTTTGAAGCACAGCACGGGCATTCCAGGTTCCAATGTTATCAATTCTGGCTTTAGAGCACGTTGTTGTCATGTCTGAATTCTCTCATTGCAATTGTCTCCGGAGCTCCGAATGGTGGCTTTGTATTAACTCAGGAATTTTTATCACTGAGGGAAGTCATTTGATTATCTTGGGAATTGAATATCGCCGAGGTGGTTTCCCGTTGTCTTTCTGGGTATAATATGGGAATGTTAAAATAGATTGCGGGTGGATTAAGGTTAGGACATAGTTCCCTTTTGGGATTAAGAGATAAAAGAGACCAAGACTAGCGTGGGACAAATCCTCCACCGAGATCGCAAAGGAGTGCCTACCGACTACCCCCGATATAAACTATAAACTAGTGATGGACATAACCGGACAATTTTCATAACCGAATTATTTGCATTCTAATGATATTAATAACCGAATGATTATTTGAATAATCATTCGAATAAATTTTGGCTCTCGATTCGTTTCGATTAAGTCAGCCGGTTTGCCGGTTGGCGGTTCACCGTCATCTGCATCGACATCGGTTCACCGTCATCTGCATCGACATCGTAACTTGCAGATAGCAGAGGAACCAAAACATAATATATATGTACGGTCGGCGCCTTAGAAATCGGGACGCGTAATATGTTCTTCTAGTCTTTGGAGTATTCTTGCTCCGGTTACTTCATTAATGTGAGATGGTATTTCATAATTGACAAACAATAAACAATCTGACGTAACAATTAAAACCATAATAACTGTAAAAACCCAGTTTATACACTTAAAAAATACATGCAAAATATATCATAATAGTATGTAAGTTAAGAGGTATTTATTAAGAAGTGTAGAAAGAAAGAAATATGCGGGACTGCTTGCTAATCGCAATAAACAGTGGTGAAACATTTATCTTTATCGATCGGGCGGGTTAGAGGCGCCGCCTCTTGTTTTGAACCTTTAGAGATGTAGCAAATAAAAAATTGTTTTATAGCTTGATGCGTTTGCAGTTTTCAGGCGTTCAGGTTTCAGGTATTTTTTATGTTAGGAGGTAGGTACGCGATAACCAAATGGTGTTTTCAGTACAATCTGCTTTGTTTATGAGTTATGACGTATTTATATTTACAGAATTTTCAGCACTGCGTAGGTCGCTGAGATATGGCACGTAGTACCTTGGAATAGAGGTTTTATATTCAAAGCGTAGTACGTATCAGCATGAGGTTATTTTTCATTCGAATACTTGGAACGAAAACCGATTTACATAGGTTATTTCAATAACCGGATAACCGGTTATTTTTCATTCGAATAAGCCCATCACTACTATAAACTATCAAATTGACCATGAGGCATGTATACAATTTTGTTAATTTTATCATTTATTGCACAATAATAATATTTTTATATTATTAATAGGGCATTGATAGCATTTAATAACAGCACAAAGAACTCGCTGGAATTTTTCAGATCAGATAAGTAGTATATGAATAAATCTCAAGAAGCAAATCGGGATCGAGTAAGTAAACAAATACAATATTGCGCAGCAATGAAACTGATGAGTGGCTCTTAAGTGTAAGCAATCGCTGCATTAAAGTGTAGGTTTATTGCTGCGGTAGGTATACTGTTTTTAAAACTTCATTAAAACCGGAAGGGCCTTGAAAAACAGCGGCGTGAAACAACTTTGCACCGGTGCAACATTTTATGGAAAATTTTTACGTCGTGCTGCGTGCATACATTAACTACATTATGTGTTCAAAAAGCGAAAAGAGTTGTTTAAAACGCAGGTTCAACTCAATATCAAGCCATGGATAAATTTTTACTAAAAAAATGCGGTCATAGTTTAAAATGTAAGGATGTTTCCATTTTTCATATGAAGGAATTGCTATCACTAACAAATAAAAATTATATAACAGAATACAGCTCATGGCAGAAATATATGGCAGATAAGATTCTATTTATGTAATGTGTTTGTCAGGCTTATTGCGTTTTTATTTGTTCCCGTTGTGGTTTGTTTACTGTATACATGCGTCAGATAAGGAGTTATTTTTGAACTCATCTCACTGTTAACAGATGCTATGAGTAACAGGCGTAGTATAAATTTTAATGTTACGAAGGCTATGCAACCAGAAAATCATCAGTATTAATGTATGTACTACATAACAAACTCATCCAGCTCTACAGGCAACCTGTACTTTTTGCTTTTGATTCTTTTAAGTTGAATATGTATTTTATTTTATATTGTTTCGATTATACACAATTTTATTTAAACCCAAAGCTTAATTCGAATTGGTGGTGCAGGTGCAGGTTCTCAAGTTCTAGCGGTAGTAATATCTATGTAGGAGTCATAAATAAAACAGTGGTAATAGGAAGAAATTAAGTAACACAAGAATACAATTCTTATTAGTTATTATTAGCTCAAGATAACAGGTAAGTAATTTAGCAACACAATTCAAAGGTCTCTTGATAGGACGAGAGTAAATATTTTACTTACAAGTAAATATTTTTCTTGTGTAGAAACTCCAGATAGTTTAGGAAGTTTTGAAACTATAGGCTACGGTCTTCTGCCCACTGTCATGCTCAAGTGCAACAAATCGAGCCAAAAATGATATGCAGTAAAAAATAATAACAAAAGCGGTGTAGTCTCGACTTCCCTATTCGCAATTGCAAATAAAAGAAAGTGATGCAGATTTGATTCTGGCTTCCATTCGAATAGCAAGAGGAATAATCAAAAATGCTTTTAAATAGGTTCTCATTCTTCTAAATACAGGGTGTCCTGAGAGAAATCTACCAAATATTAGGGATTCTTTTAATAATTTTATGCGAAAAAAGTTAGATCAATATAGTTCCAGAAGCGTGAGAGCCGAGAGGTAAAGCGTTTGCTTTTATCATCGACAGATAGTGGGTTCGAACCCCCATGCCCGGACATGGGTTTATCTCACATTTTTCGGCCACCATACAAACACATTTGGTGGTCCTGGTCATAGCCCCTGAACGAGGGTATTATTCCCTTAAAATCAACGGGTTGAAACGGCCACATTTCTTTTAAATGGATGGGAAACCAAAAGGGTTCTCGCAGCGAGGGGACTATTTTATTCTTACAACCTCATCATCTAATGTCTGCTCGATTGTCTTATATTTTCGTCATTTTCTCCTTGCTACATTTTTTGCCAGTGCATTCCAGATATCGTATGATCGAAAACAAATATCCTCTAGAAGGCCGTGGATTTAAAAAATATATATGTAGGCAGCGATGAGTAAAGGTACCTGCTAAATAATATAACCTATACAATTTTGACAGAATTACTTAACTTTTACAGAATGTTTAATACTGGACATAAAGCGATGCTGTGTATGAAAAAAGGAGGAAATCACTTTGAACATCAACAGTTTTTTTTGTTATTAACATTTTTTGGTATTCAACAGAAATTTTTGTATTTGTTAAAATGACATTACATACTAATATAACCTTAAACTGTCAGATGTAAAATGCCAATGTCACAATGACATAAATTTATAAAGTAACAATTCAACAGCACTCTATAGAGGATAGAAGTTTTAGAACATTAGGAACATACTATGTTATCCCGTGTAATCCTTTCATTTATTTGTACGTCGGTTCTTATGTGCAATCTTGACCACCTTGGGTAGACAAGTACGTGCTCTACATGTTCTGTGTCTCGTATTATGTACAGGCTTCATTTTCTTCTATATGGATCATTTTTAAATATTCTTCGAAGGCCCATGTCCACTTAAGAAGTGTGTTGAGTAATAATCTATCTCCCCACACTTTTTGTCTACCCATTGCCTTAGATCGTTAATAAATGTGTTAGTTTCCGTTGCCCATCTTTCCTGCCATTTCTCGATTATCCCTTTTCTACTGTTTTCGTCATTTCTAGTTCACCTTGGTGTACGCAGTTGCGTTCTGTAGCGGTTCATTTGAGACTGTCGACGGTACGCAGGTCCTTAGTAAGACTCGTTTTAGAGTTCTTTCAGGCGCCCTTCTGTCTCCATGTTTGATTACTACTTGCTTCAATATTGAAGCATTGTACAGCAAAATTTTATGGGTCACCGAGCTAAGTATTTTCCTAGTGGTAGCTTTTGGCCTCCCTACGTTTGACATAAGTCTGCTTTTCCGCGTAGTAACTCATATTTCTATTCCTTCCTTCCCTAGCATTTGATTGGCCGTGTAGCCCACTGCTAGTTTCTGTCCGTAGTACATCGTTATACATAACGTTCCATAACAGCGGATCCAAGACGGACTGTAACGCCCCATTTCATTTGTGCGTTCTTTGCGATTCCCTCCTCGATGCTGGCTCGCATCTCCAATGTAAATATAACGTGCCCACCTCTTTTCGTCGACCACCGAGCGAAGGAATTTAGGATTTTTCCAAAAGGCGCGCAACCTTCGATAATAGAGGTATTTGGATTGAGATTTGGAGAGTTGCGGTCTTCGATTGCAAGCGCTCGGCAAGGGCTACTGTGAACGCCGAAATTCAAGCCTCCTGAGGGATTTGAATGCTTTGATCCCAGCAGGCTATAATTCTTAGCAGTAATTTGATTTCCGTTAACAATTGTGGCAAACGCTTCGAGCGGCGTCCTTTGGCAATTGCGTGAGGCCCTAAATTCCATCTTTGAGTGAAACTTTTTCGTTGATATTTCCATGTTTCGGTATTAATTAAGTGGTAATTTTGCCTTTAGTCTCCGGTGTAATGCCTTTAACACCCGGTATGATGTCCTGGCTGTAGCCGCTTTTAGAATTCTCTCTGTACGCTGGTCAGCGCGAGTTTTGGGCCAAGGCCTTACAAGATAAATCCCACCCAGGAATGCGGCGTTCCGCACACGTCTTCACACCTGGCGACTGCTTCCGAGGGCGGTTGAAGAAACCTCTCATACCACAGCAAGTACATGCAATTTGCATTTCAGCTTGATTGTGTCTATAATAGTAATTTACGTTACAAGGCCGGAAAACGAGTATTTTAATAATATTTTACGGCCGTGTATCGTACAGTGTTTTATTTCATACTGTTTTATATTATCGGCTTAATGACTTTAATCCTCTATATAATAAAGGACAACGATCCAGACGTGTGTGTCCGTCACAACTGCAGACGCGATGTCCTGATTGAGCGAATGCGGGTTAAGGTAGCGGTGGAATTTGCGTTTGCATTGCAGAGGGGTGGAGCCCTAAATGCCCCTTGGACAGGAGTGAAGCCCCGAGGCCCCTCTTGGAGAGGGGCGGAGCCCCGAGGGCTCTCCGGAGAGGGACGGAGCCCCGAGGGCCCTTCGGAGAGTGGCGGAGTCCCGTGGGCCCCCTTTGAGAGGGGCGGAGCTCAGAGGGCCCCCTTGGAGAGGGGCGGAGCCCCGAGGGCCCCCTTGGAAAGGGGTGGAGCCCCGAGGGCTCTTCTTGTTCACTGGGCATTGCTATATGATTGCTCCGACGTTCCCGTGGTAGTGTACAGGTATAATAGACGCCTCTGTTGCTCAAATAACTCTTTCTGGTTACTTACGTCTAAATTACTGATGACTGCCTTTTTGGCTTATTTGGCAGCCTATTTTGTTTTCCACGTTTGCAATAACTGCGTTTTTGCTCTTGAATATTTACTGAAATTTTGAACCGAAATGATAGAATTTTTTATTCCACTTCCATTACTTCACTAAGAGATTCTGACTCCGATTCTGACTGTGATGCAGAATTAGATTCTGCTAGTGAAATAATGGAATATTTTCAAACGAAAGATTACTCATATGTTTTGTCCAGTCTGCCGAAATAAGTTCATCACGAAGCTTACAATAATGTTGCCACATGTCTGGTGAACATTTTAAAAGAGCTTCAGACCATAAATTTGTAACCCTATCCTTCGATGGTGGCCGCGAATTTATATGTTTGTCTTACAAAACCCCCATGTCATTTCGATAGGGTTGTATTGACAATGGTAGGGGAAGGGGGGGTAATCTAAGAACCTCATTACGTTTCTCTTTTAAAAGTTGTCGACTGCATAGCGCTTGCTGTGATTTTCTCTAAAAGGTTTAATTAACTGTCAAAGCTTCTTTTTTTTGTATAGTTATCAGAAAACTTTACACTGTGTTTAACCAGTAATTCCTGCATTTCGCCTTTTTTGGTGGAAAATATGGGCGTTTTGTCCAACTGCACAGAATGATAGCAATGTTCTCCCTCCCGTAAACCCACACTGTTCCTTAACATCAACAATAAATCGCTTACTGTAAAAAACAATTTTCGGAATTATATTGCCAAATCAGTTGTTGCAAGTCCTTCCTAAAAAAATGATTTTGATATTTTAGATTTATAGCGTACGCCAACGACAGAAGACTGCAACTATTTAGGCTGTTCTTTTATAATAATTTCTATTGTCGACCTCCCAAACTAAAAATTAATGCGTTATTAGGAAAATATACAAAACATGTATGTAATTATCTTTACCCCAAAAATATTGCAAACGCTGGCGCTGTTTACCAGACAATCATGGGTTAAATCAGGCTGTATATTTCGTAGGGTTTCAAAATATTTTTTAATGTGCACTTTGGTTTCTTTTGATATCGTTTTGGGCATCTTCTTGCTGCGTTAATTCAACTTGAATTCAAATTGACACGAGGTTGACATGAACTACCGAGATCTCTTTAAAATCGCTAAATTTAGATTTGGCAGCACCGTAAAACGTAGTTTTTTAATAACAGGAAAACCTAAAGGAAACAAAAAATATAATAAAGAAAGCAACTTGATAAAACGAAATCATGGCCAACCCTCATCTAGAAAGATCGCGAATGCAATATATATTACTTTGACGATTCTTCTCATTTAAAAAACTTTGACAGTTAACTTATCTTAAGTTGAAATTATTTATAACCATGATTAACCCTATTGAAGCAATAACACCCGTATTCATAGTCGTTCGCCAGCGGATCGCCGGCGACTCGCCGGAGTTTCGTTATGAATAGTATGTTGGCGGCACTGTACGTCTATGTCAAATTCGAGGTGATCAGGTTAGGTTTTCAGTCAGTTTTGACAGAAACTGACACATAATCTAACCTGCTAACCTCGAATTTGACATAGACGTACAGTGCCACCAACATACTATTCATAACGAAACTCTGGCGAGTCGCCGGCGAGCCGCTGGCGAACGACTATGAATACGGGTGTAAGACACCTTTTTCATCAGCTGAATGGATGTGTTCATTTTAACTATCTTACTTATATGAACTTGTAACGATTCGGCTGACGGTTATTTGCCCCGATGCCTCGATTATACTAGAAATTCTAGAGGCGGCCGCCAGCGCGTGAATCATAGGCCGCCGACGAGCGGCCTTGAACGCAGGTGTACGCGAATGACTCATTTTCCAGTCGATGCTAGAGCGGCCCTGACGCGACACGTCACCGTTTCCGAGATTAACTGGAGGCTTCTGGAAGAATTTACTGGCGTGATATATAAGCTGGCGGAGTTCACCCGCAAGGCAGTTCTGAATGAATTCTCCGGGCAGTTCGAACTCACGTCGAGGCTTGTTAGAAGCCCCCATATAAATAACCGCGTGTACATATAACAAATAGAAATAAACAACCATATATAATCGTTAGTGTTTAAGAGTGATATAAATAAATAAATGTATCGATAATTCGTTAGTGCCTGTATTAATTTGTAATCTGCTTGATAATTCTCGTGTGCTTGTGAATAACAATAATCGTAATAATTCATTGTTGTAAATAAATGTTTGAACCCATGTTTGTCGTATAATTTTAAATAGCCCGAACGTTAAGAACGTAACAGTGGTGTCGGTGTGAGGTTTTGAACCGGGGGCTATAAGAAAATTATTGAACAAACATTAAATAAATAAATAATTTAACAAGTGCCGATAAAACGACGTCAAATAAATAAATTGTAGTGTATAGAGTTGGATGCGTCTGACGAGCAGCAAGATGGAAGCCCGACTAAGGCAACTTTTGCAACTGATGCAAGTTAGCCAGGACAAGGCAGAGAAGGCGCAAGAGAAAGCGGAAAAAGCGCAAGAGAAAGCGGAAAAGACACGGGAGGATCTTAGGAAAGAGATCCAAGTTGGGCAGGAGAAGGCAGAAAAAGCGCAAGCAGAATCGAAAGCCGCGCAAGAAAAAGCACAAGAAGACCTCAAGAAAGTACTTAAGGAAGAATTGAGAGCCGGCCGAAAGAGGATCTTGAAAGTACTAGAAGATCTTAATAATAAGCGTAGGGAACATCGGGAAGCCGGGCAGAAAGCACGAGAAGAGCTGGAGGCCGGGCAGGAGGAGCTGGAAGCCGCAGAAGAGAAAGTAATCCAAAAGCTTGATGGGAAAATAAATGGAAGAGTTCGGTCTCTGCAGTTGGATACTGGAGCGACGAAGTTCATCGCCAGGTCCGACGTAGTAAGGGACGAGGGTCAGCTGCTGCACAACGAGACACGCCTTCGCACTGCCACGGGGGGCGCGGTGGCCACACATGGGGAAACTGATTTGAAGATTGGGAATCAAACCCTCAAGCATCGGGACCTGATGGCTGACAGTGCGGACGAGTACATCCTGGGAGTGGATGTTATGGATAAGTGTGAGTGCGTTTTGGACCTGAGACGCGGCGAGTTGCACGTGGGTGGGGAGGAGCTTTCTCGACACCCAGGAGGAGAGATCGCGGCACAAGTGGTATGGGCGGAAGATGTTATTCTGCAGGGACGAACCGAGAGGGTCGTGGATGCATACCTGGATGGCGATCTCCGGAGCAACGTGGTGCGCGTGGTTGAGCCCGATTATGCTGACATTGCGGACGAGTGCATCCTGGGAATGGATGTTGTGGATAAGTGTGAGTGCGCTTTGGACCTGAGACGCGGCGAGTTGCACGTGGGTGGGGAGGAGCTTTCCCGACACCCAAGAGGAGAGATCGCGGCACAAGTGGTATGGGCGGAAGATGTTACTCTGCAAGGACGAACCGAGAGGGTCGTGGATGCATACCTGGATGGCGATCTCCGGGGCAACGTGGTGCGCGTGGTCGAGCCTGATGGTGGCAAGAAGCTCACTCATGGTATCCTGGTAGGGAAGACGTTGATGAAGACTGGGCTTGGGGTCCCAGTAAGGATGATGAACGTCAGCAGGGAACTGGCAACCGTCAAGAGGAACCCAATACTGGGAGGGGGCATGAGCCAACGAAAACGAAAGAAGATAGAAGATTTGGTGGCCCGGTACCAGGACATCGTCGAGTGCGGAGATCATCCCAGCGGCCGTACTGACGTAGGAAATCATAAATCAGTTGAGTTTGGCAAAAGAGTCTTGCTGAGGACCGACCATCCTGCTCTGAGATGGCTGCTGCAGTGCAAGAACCCTGAAGGACGGGTGGCTGAGTGGATCGAGCGCCTAGAAGAGTTCGACTTGGGAATAAATCATCGACCTGGCACAGTCCACCGCAACGCCGATGCGTTATCCAAGAGGCCTTGCCCTGCGGACTGCGGCCACTGTTCGAGACTGGAGAGTCGTGCGGTACCCATTAATCGTACCACTGTGGTCGACGACTCGTGGGAGCCAAACGAGTTGCGGAGTAGCCGGGAGAACAACCCCGACTTAGGCGCGGTTATAGCCTGGAAGCAAGATGGCCGTCGACCTACCTGGCAGGAGGTCCCCGCCACCAACGCAACAGTGGAGGCTTATTTGGGCGCAATGGGACTTCTTGCAGCTGGACAACAACGTCCTGACCAGAATCTTGGAAGATGAGGACAGTAGGGCAACGAGATCACGATCGATGGTTCCAAGGAGTAGAGTGGCCGAGGTGCTGCGCCACCTGCATGATGGCTCCTCTGGGGGATACTTCAGATTGAAGAAGACGTTGCGAGAGGTCCAAGAAAGGTTCTACGGGGCAAGCTGCGAAGGTGACGTCCGAGAGTGGTGCCGGAGGTGCGAAGCATGAGCTACAGGAAACGGACCGGTTGGAAGACGTAGAGCTCCAATGTGGCAGTACAACGTCGGTGGTCCGTTCGAGGGGATAGCCATGGCCGTCGCCAGGCCATGCCCCGAAACCCAAGCAGGAGATAAATACATCTTGGTGTGCATGGGCCACTTCACCAAGTGGCCCGATGAGTACGCCGTTCCGAAGAAAGAGACCGGTACTGTCGCTGATGTTCTGGTGAAGGAGTGCTTCAGCCGTTTTGGAGTCCCCTGGAGTTACATTGCGACCAGGGCCGGAATTTCGAGTTTGGACCGTTCCAGAACGTCTGTAAGCCACTGGGGATACGCAAGATCCGGACCACTGCCCTCCATACTCAATCGGACGGCATGGTGGAAAGGATGAACGGAACCATGGGAAAGCATCGGCCCAAGGGGGTTTCCGAGCATCGGCGTGACTGGGGCCAGTACATGCACCTGTTCCTGATGGCCTACCGATCGGCAGTACAAGAGACAATCGGCGTCCAGATCGAGGTGTGCTGTTGCGAAGCCTGGAGACCGCGGTGGGCTGCTGCTTCTTCGGCCGGTCCGTGTGCGGGAGGGGCGCCGCCTGCAGGTACCGCCATCGGACCCCCACAAGAGCGAGAAGACAGGCACCCGACGCAACTCGTTCTGGGATAGAACGATCTAAGGCGGGGGCAGTGTAACGATTCGGCTGACGGTTATTTGCCCCGATGCCTCGATTATACTAGAAATTCTAGAGGCGGCTGCCAGCGCGTGAATCATAGGCCGCCGACGAGCGGCCTTGAACGCAGGTGTACGCGAATGACTCATTTTCCAGTCGATGCTAGAGCGGCCCTGACGCGACACGTCACCGTTTCCGAGATTAACTGGAGGCTTCTGGAAGAATTTACTGGCGTGATATATAAGCTGGCGGAGTTCACCCGCAAGGCAGTTCTGAATGAATTCTCCGGGCAGTTCGAACTCACGTCGAGGCTTGTTAGAAGCCCCCATATAAATAACCGCGTGTACATATAACAAATAGAAATAAACAACCATATATAATCGTTAGTGTTTAAGAGTGATATAAATAAACAAATGTATCGATAGTTCGTTAGTGCCTGTATTAATTTGTAATCTGCTTGATAATTCTCGTGTGCTTGTGAATAACAATAATCGTAATAATTCATTGTTGTAAATAAATGTTTGAACCCATGTTTGTCGTATAATTTTAAATAGCCCGAACGTTAAGAACGTAACAATAATATATTTAATTTTAGTAATCAATTCAGGTACTTTTAAAAATGTTTCTCTTTAAACGTTTCAACAACTTGACAGTTATCTTGTTTGAGCTGACATGTACATAAGAAACTTCAATTAACTTTCAAAATATTTTTTTCTATAGCAAATGTTAAAGTGTGCTTTAATCGACTCAAAACAAAAGGTCAAGTGTTACTTTAACAGCAAGGGTAGATAAAGTAGCACTTTAACATGGAGGGTAGATAAAGTAATTTAATTTTCTAACTTTTATTTAAATTAAATATTACAGCTTCGTATTATCTTAGCAACCCAATCTAGCTACTGAGATTTTAAAATGTGATTTTGTATTCTACACGACGATAACGTTATAGACCAAGAGCCCATAACACCTGAATTACTAGTCATAGCGGCAAGGTCGGTAGGTAGTAAACCTTTTTATATTGCCCAAGTAAGTTGTAAAAACGCAAGTATGGCAGCCGAACTGCGGTTAGAAATATTAACGGCGGCTTTGGAAAATTGTTAATAAATTTAAATATATTTTTTTAAAGCGGCAAGGCTAATTTTTGTTTTAATCGATAGACAAGGTCCCTAAACCCAGACGAAAATTTTGTGCCATACTGATACGAAGGGTATAAGGGGCCGCCATACTAGGTCAAACTGGTAATTTTTTCGTTGACAAAATAATAATAGCGGCAAGCTTCAATTTTTGTTTACTACTTCATTTAAACGCCAATTATCCAAAAATATAATTGCCATACCGCTCGTATGGTTATGTGGGTAGCCATACTGGTACAAACATGTATGGTTTTTTGGCCAAAATTTGTGATAGCGGCAAGTATGGCATAGGCTTTTTTATACCGTGTGTCCACAGGAGTACGCACCATAGAGATAAGATAATTCTAATAGAATATAAATATCAACCTGTGCTGTGACCACCGTCCCTTTTCTTGTACCATTTATAACAATATTGTTTCATACAGTGGCGAGTCAGAAGCCAGAAAACAACGTTTTAGCGTGCCGGCGATCACAGCATTAGCCGATCTTTCTATTCTATTAGGTTATCCCTATGGTGCGTCGTCCTGTGGACACACGGTATAATTGTTTGAGCACTAATCAGGATCGAAGGTACAATGTTTGTAGCCTTCTCAGTTTTTCGCTATCTGGAAAACCGCTGATCGCCAGCTCGCCTTGGAATTTGTGGACTGTATGATTGTAGGTTTCACTGAATTATACACACGTTGAAAAGCTAAGGTAGTAATTTATTGCCATAAATTAACACGAACAGTTTAACATTTACAAAGAATTAGCTTTCGGAGTGCGGACCGGTTTGCATGCTGCCACTTTGACAGATGAAACGTAAGTGTTTTTGGAATCGGATGCCGGCGAGGCAGT
>OW679195.1:166826021-166925499 GCA_940337035.1 Agriotes lineatus
GAAGCGGCTGCGTTTCCAGTTGGCAGGTGGTGAGTTTGAACCTCATGCTCGGACGATCGGTGTCATCTTATGTTCTACGGTTACAATATAAACACCTTTGACGATTGTAATATCTAGAAAAATACGTTCCTCTTGAATTTGATAGGTAAAGGCAGTCATATATCTAGGGTGCACCCGAAGATGGTCCACGGAACTAGTAACTAACAGGTCCTCAGTCTGAATTAAGATGAAAAGTACGTTGAAAGCCATAATGTGTATCCGGATACGTTACAATCATTACATTAATACAATTTTGAGACGCCACATTTAGAATGTATAACCTTTTCCAAATGTAATTTGATGAGAGGTTACTAAGATTCAAAATATCCTCAATCAGGGCATTTTCTGTCTTGTAATGGTAATTTAAATCGTGGTTCCCTAAACTTAAACTTCATACCAAAGTAATAAAATAATCGCTAGGCAAATTGTTCCCTTCATGACAGGTCAAACCTATAGAGTTACACTATCACGGTGCTGCAGATAAATACAACATGGCCCGTTGTTGTCAAGTGTATTTTTAATATAATAAACAATGGGCGTTCTGTCGTTCAACGCATTATTATAAAGTGTATGAGCTATGATGGTGAAACATCAGCCAATGTCTATCGCGGTCTTCAAAAACAATTTGGAGAACGGACATGAGTGATAGCACCCCACAATAGTCTACCTAACTTTGACTACGAATCGTATTCAGAGGACTATTCCGTGATTCAAACCCATTTTTCAAATTAGAACGACTCAACATTTAGTTACACATGTTAAAAAACAATTTGTGTAAACATCTTCAATAAATACTTTAATTTGTTCAAAATAGTCACTTGAGTTGATCACGGATACAGAATCGGCAACAACAAGGTTAACATCATCTGCTATGCGGACGACGCAACACTAATAGCCGAAACAGAAAACGATCTACAACGGCTGCTGTACAGATTCAACAAACTCAACATCAAAGACAAAAGCAATGGTCATATCGAAAGAACCGGTAAGGTGCAAGCTAACAATCGATAATACTCCGATCGAGCAGGTAATGTCGATCTGCTATATGGGCAGCAAAATATCCAGCTATGGAAACCTTAAAAACGATGACACATACCAGGTCAACAAAGCAGCTACAACGTCGGGACAACTTAAACAAACAATCTGGAAAATCAAACACCTAACGATTTGCTGTAAATCCAGAATATGCAAAACATGCGTAAGGCCAGTCTTGACCTACGTGGTCGAAACCAGAGCCGACACCTCAACAACAAAACGACTAATAAGTACAACCGAAATGAAAGCACTAAGCGCAATGGCTGGATACACGATGTGGACAAACAACGGAATGCACATATAAGAGACAAATGCAAAGTAGCAGATACAGTACGATGGGTAAGAAAACGAAGATGGGAGTGGAACGAGCATGTATCCAGAATGACTGATACCAGAATAGCTAAAATAGCTCGCAACGGCAAGCCCCAGGGCAGAAGACCACCGGGAAGACCTCCAAAGAGATGGCGCGACAGTTGGCAGTCAACATCCCAAGGACAATCACAACAACCAGCATAATGTTTCCAGAATATAAACAGTCGATACCGCCTTCTTAAAGCTGAAGAAGAAGAAGTTACTTGAGTACCTACTAGTGGTTAAGCATTCTGGCTACTGATCTAAGGGTTCAGAGTTCGATCCCCGATCTCGGTGAGGTTCTTAAAAAATAAAGAATGAGGATGAAAACCTCTACAGGATGCCATCATTCGGAAGTGATGTAAAGCCGTGGGTCCCATGTTACTACGATGTGTAGCAGGTAAAAGATCCCTTGCTAGGGTTGGAACTTCTTAGTCTCGGCAAAATTTTAAGTAGGACTAAGGTGCCTGGTACTCTGCATGCCTAGACCTTGTTCACGGGGTTGGAAAAACGGACCTATGAAGGCCCACTTGCTTGACATCAGTCTCCCCAGAAACATTACTACTAGTACAATAGCCGCTACAATTTATTTTAGTTGGCTATGAAATGCAAAATCTGGCGTTTTCATTGGTCCACTTTTGAGAAATGACAGGTGAACTGAATAGTCACCAAAAATTGTCAATAATTTTACCTTGAAATTCATTTTCGTGAGAATTATCACCAAATAATGTGAGAACCTCGTCTTGTTTTCCTTTCAAACCACTTAGTAGTCTGTGAAATGCTGATTGCATAAATGAGATCCATATACACTTAAGAATTTTCCTGCTTTTCAACTAAATATTTTTCAATTTTGAATTATAGAAAAACCTATGACAAGAAGAGCCCTATCGGGTCTATGTTTATAATTTATCACTGAGCAGCTTGTTACAGCGGTAACAAGTACAGTTAGACATTTTGTTATTCAGTAAAAAAGCGAATTGTCAAACTGTGTAAAAACATAAGTATACTCAATAACATTGGATCAAACTAATAAAAAATAGGCATCGCACATGGCTCAACTCTTAATTTAACTAACCTTACAATATTATGCAGGGACTCTAGTGGCAGTAAGATAGTTAACGCCCACTACACATATTATATGGAAATTCAGTTATATTAAAGAAAGCGTATCACGTCAAGTTTGAACGTGATCCGTTAAGATGTTAAGAAGTTGCGAAGAAAAATCCGAAAACAATTACTCAATTCTCGGTGGTGCACTTTCATAAAATAGCTAACGTTGTGACACTAAGAGGCAGTCTTATAAAGGCCACTAATCTGATGTTAACTTTAATTTGTTGTTAAAGTAAACAAAACCGCACCAAAATTTGTTTACTAATGAATAAAATGTCATAAACACTAACGTTTTGATGCGCTTTTGTTTATTTTAACAGCGAATTAAAGTTAACGTCAGATTAGGGGCATTTATAAGTCTGGCTGTAAATATTTAAAAAAATCAAAGGAAAGTAGGAGTAAAAATATCTTAACGTTCCTAATAATACTGAAACAAAAAAAGAAAACACTGAATAATGTGAATTACATCAATTTTCACATTAAAAAAAATTACCGGTGGTGGGATTTATATTTATTTCTGTAAGATCCTAACATATAATAAAATTCCACTCACACGCCTCTAATTATTATCTTAGTTTAAAAAGTCGGCATAACTACATGTATTGCATCGCATCAAGTATGGCATGGTTGCTCTAATACTATACAATGATAGCCACGCTTCACCTGGTCAACTGCACAGGTGGAAATGTTTCCACAAATTTTGTAGTTATCTCTAGGGATATTCAAATTTTATAAAACTGTTGTTAAGTGTACATATGTTTTATACTTTTTAATTCAAAGTTTGGTTTAACCACCATTGCAGTGTTGTGAATTTATTGTCTTATCATTAATTCTGTCCGGATACCACTTATAAGTTTACTGTTTTACGTGAAGTTTTTGTAATTTAACCTTTAGTTGGTTTTAGAATGTGAATACAGTGCTTTCTTAAAGTAGTGGATAAATTCGTTAAAAATTCAAGGTATAACTTCTGGAAAAAAATACTGAGACCCATCGATTTCTATTTTTAATTCCGCATTTTTTTCAAATAAAATCTATATATACAAATGTTGAAACCTGTCTCGAGTGCCTGGGACAGTGCCTTAGGGGGTATTTCTAAGTTTGACTATCACATGGCAGCACAAAGTTCTACCAATCAGAGCCAATCACTAGCTCTGCTACCAATCATGATGTGATTAAGGTCTAGATTAATACACTAACTGCAGGTCTTATAAAAGCCACTAATCTGACGTTAACTTTAATTCGCTGTTAAAATAAATAAAAGCGCATCAAAACGTCAGTGCTTATGACATTTTATTCATTAGTAAACAAATTTTGATGCGCTTTTGTTTATTTTAACAGCGAATTAAAGATAACGTCAGATTAGTGGCCTTTATAAGACCGGATTCCTCGCGTGAGAATGTGAGAAAATTGTGAGATAAAGATGTATGTATAATCTGTAACCTCATTTACCTTGCGGTGTAGAGGTTGGTGCTTTATGCGCTGGAATCTGGCGGTACAATGCTCAACTTGCCCCGGATTCGGGATACAGAGTTGGAGCGCGCCTTTGGTGCTTCCGCAGCAAACATTGTGTGAGTTGTGTGTCTTGGTGATGTGTTGACCTTGTTACTCTATCTCTTAGGTCTGTGGTTCTGAGTAGAGCACAGTTAATTTAGTGCCCAACTGTGAATGGTCTCACTGAGCCCGATTCTAATCGCCAAGGATACGGAAAAATTCCGACCCCAGCGGGATTCGAACCGAGGACTTGCTTAATGCAAGCCTGGCGCTTACCCATTTGTGCCACGCAGCTCCGTGAGATAAAGATAACAAATACAAATTTCCCAAGTGCAATAGGGAAGACACTAGTTTTTGGGGATCTTCTTTTCGTTGTAATGGCACTGCTGTAATAGTAAGTTATGCAATGAGGGAGAGAAATGCGTTATTTTGGTTAGGTGCAATTTCTGACTCGAGGGCGAAGCCCGAGAGTCAAAAATTGCACTGCAGCAAAATAGCATTCTCTCCTAGTTGCATATACTATTTTTTTCACGTTGCAGGAAGATTTAAAACGAAAAACCCGTTTTTTAAACGTCATTTATTGACATTTTAGTTACAATTATTTTAAAATTAGTAGCCAATGGTAAATTTTAAAGTTGGTGGAACTGTAAGTCATTATGACAAGAGCTCACAATTATATAAAATTCGAGGTCAGCAGGTTGGGTCAGTTGCGTTAGTTTGTGTCAAAACTGACGCAAAACCTAACCTGATAACCTCGAATTTGACATAATTGTTGTGTCAGTCATAATAAAAACTCCCTAGGGAAATTTTTGTCTTGTTTAGTCGCTAGGGAGTAAATGTTTTACTTCTGTCACAATTTTGATGCTATAGAAACCGACGTCTACTCCCGGTCGTGGAAAAAGTCTAATTATGGTTAGATTGTGTTTTTTATCCCCAGTTGGAGAAAACTGTGCTACAAGGATAGATATAAAAAGCATTAATGGCGGTACCTTACACTTTAGTGTGTTGATCTAGTAACCTTAAATGTGATGAAGCAGTACTATCGGAAAGTACCCCCCAGGAGCCGTTCAAGGTCATCCAAATCGCAATTTTGACATCAAAGGAAGCGTCAGTGAGTGTCTCTACTTGTTTGATTTATGTACGCTGGTAATACTGATCGTTGCAATAATCAATGGAAGGGAGTGTTACTAAATTATTGTACTAAACAATGGATATTATTTTATAGACCTATGCCTTTATGCAATTTGCATATTTCGCATATTTAATGTATAATACTGATTGCATTTGCTCACGAAGTAGTCGCCAAATATTGCTGAATGCTGCACTGTACGATGCAGTAGGCGTACAATTAGCCAACGATTTTCTCTGGACGATGCAGCGACGTTGGAGCGTTCGAGTGAGCGAGCGCTATGAAGATTCGCGGTTGCTTGTGAAATATAGATGAAATGCAAGAAAAATAAAAAACGAAATTATAGAAAAACAAAAGAAATGATCTAATTTTCTTTAGACTATTGTGTGGACAAGTAATTAAGGAATGGAGGATCCTAAAAACAAACCTTATATTTCTTAAATGTAGACTGTTTTTATAGATTTTTTTACATTAATCCTAATTTTGAAGAAATTGTTGAGCCATTTTGTTTTTAAATGAGGTGACCACAAAGTACTTTTCATAAGCTTAACAATACAACAAAAATTTTAATTCTACGTTGACTGGTTCTAACGTAATTCACTTTTTACGAAAAGCAGTGTTTTACTCACATTCGTCTCTTTCTAACTAATTTTGCCACATTTCTGGAGTACATTTGGAAATGGACCCAAACCATAAAGTCTCAACCTTACCCTTAGATGAAGGTTGATAATTGATGTGCTTGTTATAATACGATTTACAAAACCCATGCCATTTCAATAGGATTATATTGACAATGGTATGAGGGTAATCTAAGAATCTCATGTCCATGTTGCCGCAATGTCTCATCTACCAAATTTCGCCGTTGTCCATTAGTCCGAAAATGTTTTATTAAATCCCAAAGTTGTTTCTTCGTAAATTTTTGATCAAATTCAATACTGTGGTTACGCTTCCATTCTTGAATTTGGCCCTTCTATTAGAAAATTTGGGTGGTTTGTCCAACTGCACTGAATTATAAGGTGCGTTGTCCATGAGCACCACACATTCTTGTTTAAAATTAGCCAAAGCAGGATTAAGTTGTTTAACCACCCAATTTTTAAAAAGTTCCCCGTCCATTGTCTTATGATAATCTCTATCGTTATTTTTTTAATTTAGTAAAAAGCCACACCCTTCTACCAACCCTAAATAACATCCCGCGTGTAAAACTGTAAATCTTGATCCTTCACTTTTAATTTTGATAGGATTACTTTTTAAATCTAATTCGTGTATCCAGCGACGGACTGACGAACCATTTTGGTAGATCCAAGTTTCGTCAAGTTTCACGAATGTTAAATTTTCACTATAACATCGAAGTTTGAAAATTTTTTCTCCAAAACTTAATTTTTGCTGCAACAATATGCTTTTTTTCACATAACATTTTGCGACCCTTTACCTCCCTGTGTTTGTAACCCACTGACTGTATAATTTTGTATAACGTTGTACGACCCCCTTTAAATTCCAATTGTTCTTGCGAATCTGTCAAAAGCCTGTCCAAAGTAAAATATTCGTTTTTTTCATTGTATTGCCAAATTAGTCGTTGCAGGTCTTTTCGGAACATGAAATTTGTAAAAACATCAGCTTTGTTGCGTTTGCCAGAGGATGCTGTTTGTAAATTTTTACTTTTTGTTTTTATAATATCTTCTAAAGTGTTTCTGCTCACCTAGAAAACAATTCAAATTAGCAACAATAATATCATTTTAACGTACAGCAAAAATATTCTCTAGTCTCGAAATCAACTCGTGTTCTTTTAAATCTGGTATGTCCTTTTTAAATAAATTGGAAGTAGCATCGTTTAATAGAAATTTTTCGTTGTAACAAAATTATTTTGGACATTTCGACTTTTCCTTTGACGGAAATTAAAATGATTTTTACCCACTTGATAAATCATTTCTTTTCTTACGAATTAAAATAATATATCTGGCAATGTGGTGGCAAGAAAATGTCGAACAGACAATGACAGAAAAAAAAATTGCATCCGCTGCAATTCAGTCTTTCCCAACCTGTGGTACGCGTACCACTAGTGGTACGCAGAGGCCACTGCGGTGGTACGTGGTGCTCTGCACACTGGAAAAAAAATTGTTTTAAAATTTGGTTATTGAACAAAAACACATTTTTTAAAAGAATACATTTCAACAATTCTGGCAACACAACTTCTTGCCATGCAGATCAACTTTTATTCGCAGTACAGCTTCAAAAAGTGATGTTGAAAGCTTATTTCTTTTTTAGTTTCAATATATGTAATATTAGACAATATTCTTTCAACATCCGCATTCTCGTGTGAAATACACAAAATAATAAGGGCTAGTTCGGCAATATTTTTAAAAATATATTCCTCGTGAAAATCTTTTGAAGTTCAAAATAAATTTTTAACTGATTGCCTTCCTTCGTGCAACTGATATCGACATGATAATGCGAATTGACAAAACTAATTTATTGTGCAAATACATTAAATAAATGTTAAAAGAATTTTGCTTAATCGTGGCAGTGTAAGTTGGCGTATTTGGCAGAGATATTTTCAAAGCTTAATGAGCTCAACCAAGCCCTGCAAGGAAATTATAACACTCCTTTTCGGGTTCATGATAGAGTAAGTACTATGACAAAGAAGCTGAATCAAGCAGCAAAAGAAGCAGAACAGAAAAAGGTATCGTTGTTTCCAACGCTCGAGAATTTAGTTGAAGAAAATGACCTGAAACTGAGTCCTGCACTTCTGCCAGACATCAAAACACACTGTCTTGGTTTGATTCAAAGCTACAACCTATATTTCCCTGAAGACTTCAGCAAATATTCCTGGATCCAAAACCCGTTTGCTGATATAGACGTGGCACCAGAAATCTTTACTGCGAAAGAAAAGGAACAGTTGTATGAACTAAATTGTGATCAGAACTACAGCAAAAATTTTCAAAAATGTCGCTCGTGAACTTCTAGGTTGAAAAACGTGCGGACTACGCAGAAGAAGTAGCTGACAAAGCAGTTAAATTTTTACTTCCCTTCACAACTTCTTACTTGTGCGAGACAGCATTTTCTTCACTTGTGTATCTTAAGAACAAATATCGGAATAGACTTATTAGTGTGGAAAATGATCTTCGTTTATGACTGATCAATCTTAGACCAGACATTCCCAAGCTGGCTTCTAATCTTCAAGCTCAGCCTTCTCATTGAAGTTTTGTGTTATTTTTTGTTGTATTTTCCTTACAGTATAATGTTTTTTTTTATTTTCAACTTACGGTATGAATTCCTTGTTCATATCAATTAATAAAATATTATAACACTACACAGAATTTTATTTTTCATACTTATGGTTGGAAAATGGGTTAGTTAGATTAGTAAAATAACAAACATATTTCATCCATAATTACCTCCACGTGACTAAGTGGTACGCAAAATATTTTTGTCTTGTGAAGTGGTACGCCACGAAAAAAGGTTGGGAAACACTGCGCTACATCACCGAATCAGTTAGTTCAACATGGAAAGAAAAAAAGCATAGCCAACTCTGTTCCAAAAAGGTCGTGAACGGAATATAGCTGCCATAAAAGCGAGAAAATTTCGTAGAAATATACCGTATAATCGAAAACTTTTATCCTCTAGAGACGCAAAAGATACAGGTTTATGTGAAAGAGTCAAAAAGTTTCAACAATAAGTCCGTACTAAATACAGCTGCGTATCTCAAAGCCGGAAGAGGTCATCGATAGGCCCGTGGGTGAGACGGCCGGATTTAAATTCGCGTTCGCAGGTGTTGTAGTTCGAATCCCATCGTCGCTAATGGATTTTTATTTTTTAAATTAATTTCATTCGGATTACCAAGTGTTTCCTTTTATTGTTTAAGTATTATTACGAACCTGAAGATATTTTTACCTCTATTTTCCTTTGATTTTTAAAATTGTTTAAGTGTCACAACGTCCACTTGCGAGGGAAGTTCTGAGAAAAGCCCTATACAGTTTTTTTATTCTAATACCAGCCTGTTCCATATACATTTCCCGGAGACTTTATATTACGATATTTAATATTCTTGGATGTTATGATCTTATTTTAAAAGTGTAAAATGTTAATGCAGTAGTGCGATGGTCATGTAATGTCAAACATACAAAAATGGTAATCCAGATCGCCAAAAAAGCTATGAGAAACTACGCACTCGGGATTTTGTTGCGAGGAAATTTACTTCACATATTTCTCAGCAAAACATTCTGACAGAAAACGTTACAATGTAATCCGCTATTTAATGCACTTGGGTTATTACTGTTGATTAAATAGTAAAAAATGCTTTACAGCTGCTTGATTTTCAATAATTTTCTCGTAATTTTCAGAGCAACTGTTTTTTACTTTACTGTTGTTGACCTATCAATTTTTATTAAAAGTATTATTGTAACCTTGCAGCCACAGCAACATTAAGATAATCTTGTCACTTTTGTTTGTTTGTTTGTTTGTGGAAAAGCCGTAAAAGTGAAAAAAAGCATCTGTCATTCTGTTTTACTGTTTTGAATAATGGTTTTTGGTTTTTACACACAAGTGACTATTTGATTACCATTATTCAACTAGTGAGTTTTGGTTTACACAATAATGTTTAATGTCATCCATGTTGTGATGTCACCTAGCAACCGAAAAGAAATAACAGGTACTGTGATTTCAAATAATAATGTTGGTTTTTGGGCTTCTTATGAATTCATTGAGAGACTTTGGACTACGACCTCGTGGGCCTAATATTTTCTCTAGTGGTTAATATCCACGTAACACTACTTGTATGGTAACTAACTATTGTTATACGTACAAGATCGTAATGTAAATATTTATTTTTTATTCATTTTGCACAAAATCTTTTGTCTACTGAATGGTGAGTCTTAACATACACTAACAAATTATATAAATTAAGAGAGCCCATTTTTCAAACCTTTTCATTTCGCCGGCTAAGAAAACTATTCAAGGTATTGTTAAAATTACGTTAATCAATATACTACGGCACAATGCTTTCTTTGGGATACACATAGTCTTGGTAATTTGTTGAACCTTTAGATATAGACGAAAAAATAAAATTATTTGATCAGAAAGGCGTTCGCTACAACATAATACGACCATCTTGATTTTGTTATTAATACAAAACAACTGACAACGCCATCTATTATGTTTTATAAATTACACTATATCTAGTACTTGATGTCAATCAATAGCACATTTTATTAACTTTACAGACGTTCAATTGTTTTTCACCCTTACATAAAAAAATGTTGAGTAAAACCAAAAAATATGCAAAAACCATAAAAATATTGGGCGCCCATGATCTAACGTAAAATAATTGAACAATGTGACAATTGCATAATGTTTACTAGTATCAAGAATAGTTTCGCATTATCGATTGCTTTTTTGCATTATTGAAGCAAATAGTTAATTTTGAAAATTCATAATGCCGTCTACCTATTCGCGACAAGAAAAAATGTAAAAATGATGTTATGTAAGAGTCAAAAACAATTGAACAACTGTAATGAGAATAAAATTTTCTATTGATTCAGATCAGCTACTTACTAGATACAGTGTAATTTAAAAAATCACAGATAGCGCTGTCAATTGTTTTGTATTATTAATAAAATGAAGATCATCGTGTTATATTCTAGACTATAGAGGACGCCTTCTTGATCAAATTATTTGAATATTTTTTTCTACCTGTAACAGTTTTCATTTTCAACCGCCCGCAATAAGTGTTTGTCCACCCTGTATACCGTGTGTTCAAGATAAGGAGGGCGAGTATAGGGATCTCGTTAATAGTAAGAGATAATGTATGTAACAAAAGTTTTAACGCAAAGTTTCTAAAGAAAGTGTAAGATTATTATGTAACTTTATTTATATGAATTATATGCTACCATGTTGCGAAGTCACTTGAAATTATAGAAACAAAGCTAGTATTGATAGGGGCCCATGATCTGCTATAGCACGCACTTTAACTCGAACCTGACGCATGCTGGTTTGGATTATTAAAATATCCATATTTTGAACGTTTTGATAAAGGCGCCTTCGTAATTGGTCTTCAATTTAACTTTTGTGTAAATTCACACATGGAATTCCTTCTTCACAATCCCTATATTATAAATAACTATTACGTTCTTCTATTTTATAAAACACATATTCTGCAGTTTTAGTTTCAGTGGTGACTAGATATTGATAATTTATTTGCGCACGATCGTATTTTTTCATATACCTATTAGAAAAGTAATTAAGCCATAATGTGTGGTACATTGTTGAATTCACAATAGAAAGGGTTTCTAAAATTTGTTAAGTTGATGATGGTTGCTCGGAGAGGAAGAGTCGGATAAAAAATTGATAACGTAATCTTTAGCGAAGTTTTATCAGTTTCGCTCTAACTTGAATATTAACACCAGAAAAATAGAATTGAAAACCCAAAAATTCGGTTTTTTAAGATAACTCAAAAACGGACAATCATACTAAAGGTTTCTAAGCGTCATTTTGTTAGTCCTTTAATTGGGTAACTTTTTTTCTATTTAACCAAATTTGTATCTATTACTATTAACAAGATCCCCATACAGGTCCTACTTATCTTGTACGTACGACTTGATCTAAAGAGAATTCACAAAGGAGACGGGAATTAATAATTTCAAAGCTTGGACGGAGGAAATCGGTTTAAAACCGAGTCGATGATTTATCAATACCGTTATCGAGAGTACAACGGGGTAGACAGCGCCGATAATGTGGCATTTTAGATTTAAAGATGAGAACAGATAAAAATAGTATCCGTATCTTTCGATAATTAAAAAAAAAAGTCTTGTCCGAATCAAGATGCGCACTTGCGACCTCAGAATCGACAGTTCAGGAGTGTTACCACTACACCAATCTGACAGCATAGTTAGCAAATGTACTTCTATACATGGTTGTCGAAAAACTACTAGTTTTTTGAGTTATTGAACAGAAACTAACCGCACGAGCACATTTCGTGCCATACATCCGAGCTCACTCCCCACTCCTGAGAAGATTACGCTTGACGGCAAAAGTGCATAAAACCATTCTTACGCGAATTTTATCTCCAAAATTTGCATCCCTATTCAATTCTCCTCTTCAAAGCACCCTTTCGTAGTTTATGGCACACCCTAGCACTACTACCAGTCTCGGTAGTTCCGACGAAACCGATAAAATAGCTAGAATAGAACACGAACGTCTATAAAACCAATTTAATAGCTATTTAAGTAACAAGGAATGTAAGGACCTATTAACATTTGAGGTAGGCAATTACAAGCCAAGGCAAAGCCGTGGCTTGTTGCCTGCCGAAAATGTTAATAGGCGATACATTCCGAGTTATCTTATTATATTTTTCCCGCTGCTTGTCGAAATTCTCCTAGATTTTTGAAAAAATCGTTTGGTGTATCACCTGTCACCAGGATTCATTTTCGTGAGTCGCGTTACCTGTAAGTGTCACATGTCACATAAACACTTGCAATTATAAATAAAACGTCTAAGTCTGCATCTTGCGTTGTTAATTTTATTATCCTAGGAACTTAATAATAATATTAAGTTCCGTTGTTAACGGAAAGCAGCAAACAAATATAATCGCCGACTTACACGTTTTGTTACTAAGGCTGTATCACTGACTTAACATGATCAGCGGCGGCAAAACGTTATTATAGTCATTAGGCTTACATGGGGAAACCAGTTTAAAAAAAGTGGACGTGACTACCTCCCTGGACTTTCCCATACTCGAAACTGTTCATATCGTCTTTATTCAACAGTCTTTACAACATATCAAAATTTCAACTCGATGACTCACGTTTTCAACGTGATAAGCGTTTACACTTTCACGTAAATTGCGGGTAAATATAAAAGAATGTGTAGTTCAAAACGTGACCACCGAGCTTCTGTAGATGGCGCCAAGTGGACAAGCCGCCACTGTGCTAGTTTATGTATTATTTTCCTCAAAACGGCTGTAGCACCGAGGTGAAATTTTCTAAGTACGTACCTGGAAATTATATTTTCTAGGGCATACAAAATAGATTTTTTTATTTTTGCGGAAAAAGATTCTTTGACGCAAAAATATAACAACCGTTAGAATAAAAAAATTATTTTTCAAAACACTTTTTATATCACCTCATGTTAGCCTTCATATACTATTCAGAAAACAAAAATCAATTGAATCGATTTATCCGTTTTTGAGTAATAGGGCGTTAAACTCAAAATTTTCAAAAAATCATAGCGCCCTTCATTTTAAACATAGCGAGTTCGGCAAAAAACTAACAGATTTGTCTTATGACCCTGTATCGTTATCCGCAATAAAATTTTCAAAATTTTAATCACGAAAACAGTCGTACCAAAAAAACATGCGTAACTTCCGCTTCCGGTTTCGGATTTTTTTGAAAAGCTTATTTTGTCGATGAATTTTCGATACACCCCCGCATTCCAAAGCGCATCAAAATCGGAGCAATACTTTCGGCTGTAGGAGCGTCACCCACCCACACACCCACACACCCACACACAGACAGACATTTTTTAAAAACCACTTTTTTGGGTTCCTAGGGGCCCAAAACGGATATTTCTGTGAAAATCTCGATTTCCAAAATTTTCACGATTCCAAGACTTCCCTATACCTATGGGTATGGGAAAGTAACGAGCAGTGGCTGTGGCTCGTAAACGCTTACTTTTATGAAAAATATGCTTAGCTCTATTTTGTAGAAAAATTCATCCTGCAAAATATGTATTAAACTATCTTCGCCGTAATATTAACGGTTAACGAGATAATCGTGAAGAATATCATTTCGGCGTCTTCTTTCCAATTTGGCGTCGAATGCACACCTCGTATGAGAGGAAAAACTTAGTATGTCGACTATAGACTTGAAACTAAGCGAATAAAACGATTTTAGGATTCGCTGGAATTATTTCTTAATTCAAGTGCTTGGCGATTGGCTCAGAGACCATTCATATAATTTTGGGTTAGTCACTAAAAAAATGTGAATTTGTAAAAATGATCGGGGTCGAAAGCAGAAGGATGTGCCGAAGTAAAATTATTATTTGCCATTTTTAAGAACATTTAAAGGACTATTGGAGCTTAGTTAAGGTGTTTATATAAAGATTTTTGGACATGCTCAAATTTAATAGAAAGAATTCTGAATTTGTAACCTTTTCGAGTTTTATTACAACGTTATAAACGTTTATCTACTGTGATGTCACAATATGGTTATTATAACACCGAAAGCGGTGCTATAATGGAGTCCATTATAACACTGCTATTTGTTTTATAAAATACATTTGCTTTCACGTGCTCATATCAAGACAAGCGTCAGATGTCGAAAACATAACCACAATCTCTGTATTTATTAAATTTATTTTAATCAAATATAACTACTTTAACTCAAGGTAATTTTTAACGAATTAATTAAACATAATTATTGTTCTAGGTAAAGCACTATTGGAACAACACACGAACCAAAAAGCTTGCACCAAATTTAAATTAATTTAAATGCCAGACCAACGAAATTGAACTTTGTCCAATAGATGGCGATTGTCAAATGTCACCTGATAATGTCGCCCTCATTATGCTCAAAAATCTCTAGATTGCGATGCAATATTTTTAGTATCCGAAATTTAAAATTTCTATAAATTCAGAAACAAAGTAGATAAAATAGTATATTATACTCGTTTAATAAGAGGCATTGTAACACTTGTTCCATTGGAGCACTCCTCGCTGCGCTGTTTTGTCCCAAACCCACGCGTGCTACAATGGGTAATTTTATGAAACTCGCCTAATAAAATATACAATTATTTAATCCGTTTACGTACTACATAAGCATTTGACAAAAGAGGTCTATTTTCCCTTTTAAATTTTCTCGGAAAAGCTTTTTAAAGCGTCAGCGTTGACATTTGATATGTTTTTTAGATCAAAGATCACAGTTGTTACGTATCTGAAAAAGACTGATTTTTCTCAGCATCCAAGCAACTAGATTACACCTGTTTCTAAAAAAGCATGGCGTAGTTATCGGCCTTGCCACTATTCCCCGATCTATAATAATAATAATAATAATATTTATTGTTCCCTTCATACAACGAACATTATTTTTTAAGTATATTAGTAGGAGATAATAACTAAGGAGCTGTATGTGTGACAAAACACCGAGCCTTCATGAGGCATGGGGAACATTGGTACTCGCATAGTATTCTGATAGATTATAAAAGCATTTGCTTGTTAGCCAGTATTTAAGTTGACGTTTAAAAATGTTTTTATTGTTAATGGTTTTTATATTGTTAGGTAGGTTATTGAACAATTTTATACCTGTGTAGACAGGGCTATTCTGAATCATTGTAAGGTGTACTTTTGGTAATCTTAATTGATTTTTTGTTCTTACATCGTGAACGTGCACGTCCGATGGTGTTGTTAAAGCCAACCGATTGTCATAAATTATAATACATAATTTTAAAATATATAGATTGTAAAGAGTCAATATTTTATTTTTTACAAAACCCTCTCGACACGAATCTCTCATTTTTAGTCCAAAAATAGCTCGGACTGCATATTTTTGAAGTTTTAATATTATTGTTGCATTACCAGACCTACCCCAGAATTCTATGCCATAACTCATTAGGCTATGAAAATAGGAATAATATACAGTAATAGCGGCATTAATCCCTATTCTTTCTCTAATTTTTCGAATAGCGTATATGGCACTAGAGAGCTTTTTTTGCAACTCCGCTATGTGGAAGGACCAATCAAACGTAGCGTCTATCCATAAACCAAGAAATTTTGTTTGTTCAGTAGTGTTTATATTTATGTCATTTATACTTAAAGGAATGTCATTATAATTACTTTTGGTATTCGTTCTAAAATTAAGTTTTACTGTTTTATCAGAATTAAGCAATAATTTATTACTTGACAACCATTCTAACACATTTTGCATAACGTGATTAGTTTCCTGTAATAATGTTTGGAGATCATTTTGTTTGATAAGTAGACTAGTGTCATCTGCAAACAGAACAAAGCTAGCATTTGGCACACATTTTGGTAGATCATTAATATAAAGTAAAAACAGGATAGGCCCCAAAATGCTGCCTTGTGGAACACCTCTTTTTATTATTGATATATTTGATTGTTCTTTTGTTAAATTATTATTGTTATCGTGATAATTAATTTGAACAGCTTGTGTTCTGTTAGCGAGATACGATTTAAACCAGTTATGGGGAATACCACGTATGCCATAATATTCGAGTTTATGTAAGAGGAGATCATGGCCTACACAGTCGAATGCTTTCGATAGATCACAAAATACTCCTAAACACAGCATCCTTTCTGATAGTCCTTTAAAAACGTTTTCAATATATTCATATATGGCTTTAGTAGTACTTTTGTGATCTCTAAACCCAAATTGTTGATTATTTAAAATTGATTTGCATTCGAGGTAATTAACTAGTTTTATTTTAGCAGCTTTTTCTAGAATTTTTGATAGAATCGTGAGTAACGAAATGGGTCTATAATTACCGATCTCCTTTGTGTTGCCCTTTTTGTATATTGGAATAACTATAGCATGTTTTAGCTTTTCTGGAAAACAACCTTGTTCAAAAGACGCATTGATTATACTTGTTATAGGCATTACCAGATAGTCCACGTTGTCTTTTATTAAATTTGTTGGTATGCCGTCGTATCCACACGATATTTTGTTTGGTAGTTCATTGATAAGACGTTTTAATTCATATTCAGTTACTGGATACATGTAAAAGGAACTGCTGACTTGCTGTTTCGTACTGTATAATTTTTTTAAAGGACATGAACTATCTGGAAGCTTTTTTTGCAGTTCGTCGGAAATATTTATAAAGTATTCATTGAATTTCTGTGCAATAGTTTTTGGATCATCAATAACTTGGTTATTATTTTCCAGAGAGATGTTTTGCTTGTGTTTAGGTTCCCCAAATTTATACTCATTTTTAATTATTTTCCATGTTGCTGAAATTTTATTTGTAGAGCAATTAATCTGATTCAGGAGGTAATTTTTCTTTGCCAGTCTTATTACGTTTTTCAGTATTTTACAGTAGCTTTTTACATAATTTTGGAATTTTGCATCATTGCTATGTTTTAAGTACTGGAGTAAGTTACGTTTGTTTTTACACGACTTTCGAATGCCTACCGTAATCCACTGATTCGTATTGTCATTAAAGTTTTTTCTAACAGTTTTTATTGGAAATGCAGTATCCATAGCGTGATTTAATAATTTGTAAAATTTATCTACTTTGCAATTAACATCTTGTGTTGAAAGCAGGTCCTGCCAATCAATTTCTTTTAAAATCTGAGTAAATTGTTGCTTGGCTTTTGCGCCAAAACAGCGTTTCTTTTCGCAAGCTAGATTAATATTTTCATTCGCGTAAGAGTCAGCAAAAAGTTTAAGAGCTTGACAGTGATGGTCGGAGATTCCGTAATCTTTGTTTATGACATCATAATTGCTATTTAGTGGATTATTTATGAAAATATTATCAATAAGAGTTGCAGAGTTTTGGGTTACCCTCGTTGGAGTTTGAACTGTGTGAGTAAAACCAAACATTCTGAATATACCTAGAAATTGGTTTTTTATTTGTGAATCTATTAAGATATTGATATTGAAATCTGCACAAAAAATTACAATTTTACGTAACATAGACACTTTTTCTAACAGATTAGTTAGATTTTCAAAAAATATGTCATAGCTTCCATTAGGCGCTCTGTATAATGCAACAACAACACATTTGTCTAATTTAGTAATACAAAATTCAAAATGTGAATCAATGCTTTTTATATCCTCAAATGTTATTTCAGTAAAAGGTAAATTATTTCTTACCAGTATCAATGTTCCTCCATGTGTATCGTTTTGTCGAGCTGAGAAGGCTGCTAAAGTATACCCTGGTACTGTTATGATTTTATACTCATCTTTTTTAAGCCAGTGCTCCGTCACACACACAACATCCACGTCTCCACTCGCTTCATCTTTAATTATATCTAACATAATATCTAAATCTAATAGTTTATTTCTAACTGATTGAAAATTTTGATGTAAAATAAAAAAAGTTTTCTTAATAGTTCCGCCGTTGTCGTATATTTCCTATTTCGTTTGTTTAGCATCCGCCATACTCCTTGTCGAGACGCCGCCGCCGCCCGAGCTCTGTGAAGGTTGCCGCCCCATACGTCGTGTTGATTTTATAACATTGATTATGTCTTGGGGTGTTTTAATGTTAACTTTATATAAATCCTCTATTCTATAGCTTGATCCATTCACAGACAGTTTGTTAACCTTATCTATGTCGTCACATCCGTGTTTCATCCACTAGTAGTCTACTGTAAACAACCAATATATTCAAACAGTGACTTATAAGCTTACGTAATAGAATACCGAATATCATTGAAATCCATCCAATCCGTTATATTGTTATAAGCAAAATTAACATTTTTAAAAATAATTTTGGAGCAGAATAGTAGCTGACATAAGGAAACTGAGTTAAATCCCTTTATTTTATTAGGCTCAGAAGTATGTGGTTAAACATGTCCATATATTTTAAGGACACCCTGTATATTCGATTATATACACGGTGAGTCACTATATACTCCCCGGCCTACTCCTACTTACGCGAAGCGTATAAATGTGAAGTGAACATCTTTTGGATTCATTTTCTGAGTCTACAAAACGATGGGAATAGTAATTTACGTTACAAGACCGGAATGTAGTGTTTTGCAGGTCGAGCCAAGTAGATTCCAGGGCGAGCCGCAGGTGAACCCTGGAAGCTTGGGGAGACCTGCAAAACACTTTCCGGTCGTGTATCGTACAATATTTTTTTACGACATCGGAGTCCATACTTTAAAACTTGCGAATTCACTTCTGCAAACTCAAAAAAATTATGAGATTAGTATCTATTATTTGACATATCCAAACAATAACACACACTTGATTCCATAGTGTCGAAGGCATCAGGGGCCGGCAAAAGCTTTTTTAGGATACTGCATTGGTAACTAGCGTTTACATAGTTACAAACGAGTCCGGTAGATAAAATTTACCGGCCTAGACCAGTAGTAGAACTACCGGCCGGTAAATTTTATCTACCGGACTCGTATCCTAAAAAATATTATACGATACACGACCGGTAGCATTTTTATGGCCTTGCCAAACATACAGGTCTCGCCCTACGGGCTCAACCTGTAAAGTATTGGCGCGGCCATAAAAATGTTGCTACCGGTCTAATAACGTAAATAGCTATTACCGGTCCTTGATGCCCGTTTTCCGATCTTGACCGGCAAAACGTTACTTTCTGGCGAAAAAATTCTGGTCCGTCGTAAAAAAAACAATGATTTCATTTCTCACAATAGCTCAATGTATTTTTTACTATTCGCTATTAGAAAGTTGGCTTTTTATAACATTTAGAGACATAAAAAATGTTACGTTTCATTTATGTAAGGATTTTTGCTGTGGAAATTCTGCTGTAAACACTTTCTGTGCATTCATTTGAAAGGCGGCACGGAAAGTAAAACGTTCTGTTGGTCTTTAAAAAATTACAAATAACAATATAAATTTAAAAAGTAGGTATTTAATTTCTTATGACAAAAAATCATTTTTAATTCAAAAATTTATTAAAAAATCACATTGTTAACAAAAAATTAATAAAACACACGAATATTTAAAATTTGTGATCAATTGCATATGGTAAAAATTTAGCATTACAACTAATATTCTGGGTATCATTTAATTGCATATCAGTATCTTCCGAAGTACGAAACAATTGCATTTCATTGTTTAAATTTTTGTCAAGTATCTGATTAGAGTCCTCTGAGTTATTAATTTGAATTTCATTAATTGATTTTTCATTAAGTATGTGATTAGCAATTTCTATAGTGTACCAGGTGACAATGGGAGCAGGGCCATGCTTCTATCTTCTTTAATTATGAATAGATTTGGATAAAATTTTATATGAATGTACTAGACATACTTTCTGATTGACCGACAGATATAGTTAAAATAGTCCATTTTCGGTTTCACCTGAAATGATACCAACTTTGATTTTTTAAATGGACCATCCTTTATATTTTATATTTTTCGGAATCTACGAGTCAAATTACATACAAGGGTCTTACAAAATTTTCATTTTATAAACAAAAAAACTTTTTTAAAATTTTATTTTTTACCCTAGATGGCCGTAACTGGGGTAAATCTGTTCTAATTGACTCTAGCAACTCATAATAATAGCTATTTTATCAATTAAGTCAATAATAAACCCTTATTAAAATAATAATTTGCCAAACATGTTTTTTAAGAAAAAGTCACTTTTTTTAATGGGACCTACTAAGGGCCATCTCGCCATTAAATAGAAAATTTAATTACAAATCTAACGATATGCATCATGCGCTACTTTAACTTTATTTAAAACTGACAAATAATTAATAGTTTTATTAAATATTTTTGTGGCATGCTCCAGCAAATTTGGCAACACTGTTGTATATAATTTGAGTCGTAGATTCCGAAAATCATAAAATATAAAGGGTGATCTATTTACAAAACCAAAGTTAGTGCCATTTCCGATGAAACCGGAAGTCAGCCACTTTAATTACATTTGCTTATCAATCCGAAATTATAATTAGTATCCTTGTATCAAATTTCATCCAAATTCATTCATACATAGAGGAGGTAGAGGCATGGCCCTGGTTTCATTGTCACCCGGTATAACATAACAAGATGCGACAGTGGCATATATCGTGCGATTATATTTGAGAAACGAGGAGAAGCGTAGCGAAGGCGAGTGACTTAAAACTCGAGCCTACGCAACACTTTCCAACAAGTTATGTACCTACGCTATTTTTCCCACGACCACAAAAAATACACATTTTTGCAATTTAATGAATGGTAGATTTATTACGACAACTGGCAATGTCAGTAGATTGTCGTAGTTTTTAGGTCAAAATTATATATTTTTAGTAGTTTTTAGGGTAAAATGACATATTTAGCCTACTGTGTAACTGTGTATTGTGCATTTTTCATAACATACACGTTCGTTATGATAACCACCGGGTGAATGATATAATTTTTCGTGGCTACTTGATTGTATGGAAACTGTCACTTTCGTATGTAGGCCTGAAAGTTATTTGCTGACCTTGTGCTCTTGCAACCCGACCGTAGGAAGAAACAATGCACTCGGTGCAACAAATTCTACTTTCTATACATTATACAAATAACTATTGTTTTCGTTGGAGTTTGATTTTCTCATTTCATGTTGAATAAGAATTTTCCGCAAAAACCAGGTAAGAATTAGTTGGCCATGCTTTCGTTAAACTATAGTTTTTGTTGTGACTAGGCTCTGTAGATGATGTACCTATGTGAATTTTTTTCAATAAACCAACGCTGAAGTTGAAAATACCTCAAATGTATGGGCATTTTTTTATATTTCAGAAAAAACTAACGTGTACACATTACTATTTTCCTGTGACGTAACAATTTTCTCTGTTTCTTTAACAATAAGGAACTGGACGAAACAAAAAATCTGCAGTTTTTGGTCAGGTTCGTTTTAAGTATGGCTTGTTTTATAATACTGTCAATATGACATTTGTCCAAAATGACAGTGAAATAAGGCGCAATAACAAATACGCGAGCAAGCCTAAAATCTTATTTTAAGCGTTAGAGACTTCTTCGAAGAGGAGGTACGTTGGATTACATAGGTCAAGAATGTCTTGGTTTGAATAATATGTATTTGGAGCATCCCTTACTTTAAAGGTTAGGTTTATGTCAAATTATTTCTGAAGTCTACTACCTGTGATCTAAATGATCTTGAATTTCACTGAAATATAAGGCATATGTTAAACGCTATGTTTTGTTATTTCTGATGTCACAGAAAAAGGCTAACGTGTAGACTTTGAACACTTTTGTTATAAAAACAGTGGCTTTAACAGTTTTTGATAAAACGAGAACGTTTGGTTTAGCGTTTGCTGAGACTTGCTGAAGGAGCCCATTACCAGATGCAGACACATTGGATGACTAAACGCTGCATTAATTTACATTGGTTACAAACTTATACCATTGAATACAACGGACCTAAATAGTTATTAACTAATACATTTTTTTGCCTTCGACACAAATATGCAAATTAAAATTTCGCCATTTTTATCAAGGCTATAAAAAATTAACAATGATACAGTTTCCTGTTTTACTATTCCACTAATATGCACTATGCAACCAAGGTTTCAAAATTAAATTATCTATGTCAAATCCAGCTTTAATATGGCGAAATATCGAAACGCTGGCCTGTTTTTGTCGAACTTTGCGCTCTACTTTTCCCTTTTATCAATAAAACACGTTGAACAATAGATCACATTAAACTGTCATAAATTATTTTAAACAAGAAATAAATATTTTTTGCCTAAAATTATAATTTATAATGTACAATACTTTTGTAGTAGAATTTGAGAATACTATTAGAACTCGACATCAAACAATACACACATGTAGCTGTTAGTCAACCATTCCTTTACCGTATTTAAATTGTATCAATATGTTGAAATGCTCTTGTTTTTAATGTGGTTCAATAAACAACAGTCCTAAGTGTGTAAATGAGAAATTTATCAGTAAATTCCGTTATCTTATTATAAAAATGAAAATTTCAATGTTGATAGGGCACCTCTAACTAACTTTTAGCGCTTGTTTTGGTAAATCATTTGTATGTAAACAATTAAAATACTTCATCAGCTCGAAAAACAATTTAATTAGAAAAGCGAATCTAATTACATTGTTGTTTTACAATAGGCCACCAACCGATTGTTTTCATTTAGTGAGCACGTTGCTAAGGAGATGCGCAAATATTTCTATATTACACAGTACTTTTAGATATAAATATAATCACCTTGTTAACAGATTTAATTTACGGTCTAGATGTTTTTTTATTAAATGCAGCAGATGTACCTGATACCGTGATGTACCTGCCATATATTAGCACATTAGTTACAAGTAGCAGTTAGTTTTGATTAAGAAAAAAGCTGAATGACATATGGAATTGATTTGTTATCAAATGTCAATGGGAAATTGCATTATAACGGGTTTGATTAGGTTTGAAAGGTGTTTTGCTACGAAGTAGAATTTAATTATCGTCTCCACGAAAATGACGTTTAAGACCAGTTCTGGCTAATGCTCAGCAACTACGTTTTTAATAATTGTGATATTACGTAAAGAATAAGCTACCGATTTAATACTATTTCGTACTCATCTCTGTAAATGTTTGCAGCGGGTTTTCTGTTATATTAACTTTTTGGGTTTGAAACCATGAAGCTCAGATTTAATTGGGAATTTGTAAAAGTGAGTATAAAACACTTTAAGTTGCTAACTGAAATTATGTTATGTCCTCGCCGTATTCACGCATGGCTGTTTTCAATATAAATTGTCAACACCTTTTTGCAACATTATAAATTTGCCTAGTAGTGCTATACATTTTTAAATGTAAACAGTGCTACGTATATGTTACACTCGAATAAATAAAATGCAATACGAATCACTTGCAGACAAGTAGAAAAAACCATGTAAGGTATAACTACAAATTTATATTTAGGTTTTTCAGTAACCAGGGCTTTCAGTGATTTGTACAAATGCAGGCGATATAGTTAACGAAACATCGATTAGTTCGAATTTTTAACAATTAACCCTGCCTTGCTTAATGTAATTTGGTTCTTTCAGGTTAATTTGGGTTTTTAATTATTTGGTAAAGAACAAGAAGATTGATTATACTGAATAGTCGAATATTCCAGCAAAACTATTTCTTATAGCAATGTAAACCTAGTTTTTTGTATTCGGTTTCGAATTTGCTGTTATTAGGTTGCGCTATAAACAATGTTGCTAAAAAGCCTGACAATTATATATTCTAAAAGTTGTTTTCTGTTCAACCATAAATTTGTTCAGATTTCCGTAAAAATGAATTTTATTTGAATTAAATTAAAAATCTATAATAAGTAATAAATAAATAAATATAATTAAACATTTGTCTAAAAAAGCGCGGACCATAATAATTTCATTTAAATGGAGCGCTCAGAATGGCCCCCGCCTGTTCCTCGCCAGAAGTATAATTTATCAAAATAAATTCTGAAAATACTTTTAATTAATACCGCCAAAAAATGGATTTTTAATTGATTATAGGGCTATTTTAGTTATGTCAAATTGAAAAGGTTTGCCAATGCTACATGAATTAGGTGAGGCCTTGTTGCCTAATAATTGTGATTTATGGTATTCTCAAGGTTTTAGTAAAGCTATCCAGTAGGTGTTAGGTAAATAACTTGCTAGTTTAGTAAACAACTATTTGTACTTTAATTACTAAACCAAAGTCCAAATTCAAAAATGTTACTTTCAATAAAAAAGGCAGTCTATGGAAAATTCGACATCGACTCCGACTCCGACTCTGCTATCTTAGTAGTTGGAGTCCGACGCCAAAGCCAATTCCCGACTCCGATTCTTCATCGCTTTGGCATGGTGGCGTTTTAAATTGACTACTCTACTTGAGGCATTGACACATTCCTCAGAATATCTTCACTAACGGAAAACTGTTCAAAAACTGACGATTTATGTAAGTCAAGTTCCCCGAGTCCAAATATTTCAGTCCTCCAATAGCCAGTAGTAGGTAAAGTAGCTCGTCAGCGGCAGGTTGCTATGCAGAAAAGTACCACATTTCTAAACAATTTTGAATGTAGAAAGGTAGTACATTACCAAATGAAATGTGATAAAAGTTATTTTGTATCTAGGCCGAAAAATTGCTTTTTACAGACGATGCCTGAAATTGTTGGCCGAGGTGACAATCAAGGTAAGCAATCAGGCAAGGCCATAAAAAGCAGTTTTCGTCCGAGGTGCATATTAAAGTTTTCCGTCGACCGTCATAATTTGAAAAAAAAATTTAAGGGTGTGTGAATTATAAGAGTTGTGAACGAAAAACGTTTGCAGATGAAAAATTAATGGTGTTCAAAAAAGTGACATTTTCGTAAATAAATGCGTCCGTAAAAATCACATTTTATAGAAAGGTCGGCGGAAATAGCTATTTATGTGACAAGTACGACTTTTTTGGATGAGCCACAGATTATGGCCAAGCGAGCGCAGCAAGCGAGGCACATAAATAAGACGAATCTAAAAGTCCGCTTTCGTAAGAGGTTCATACATAATGTTTTGTTCTACTGCATTGGAAGCGTTCTTTCTAATTATAAAATGACAGTTGAATCGAGAAGGTCAGGAAAAGTCGAGGTCATGATCATACCGCAAAATGGAAGTGTCTATTTTGATTTCGGCCAATGAAAATGGTTGTTAGTTTTTGTTGTTATGGTTACTATTGCCGAAAAATAAAAGTACACTCCGCAAAAAAATTATGGAATCACCTGTTCTTTTTTGTAAGAACTCTTTATTTCTTCCAAATTTTAAGTTTTATTACTAAATATTGACTAAAAAGTAAACTGTGAAGAAAAAAAAACAAAGAACACAACATAGTGTGGTAAACATAACAAAGAGGAAAATTAAGAACAACAAAGTTAATTTAAAAAATTTATCGAATAACGGGTATTTCCGCCTCTAGCAGCTATCACTGCTTGTATTCGCCTAGGCAAAGACTCGATAAGGCTCCTGATGTAATCTTGGCCTATCTGGTTCCATTCTGCAATAACAGCTGCTTCTAGCTCATCCAGCGTAGTTGGAGGAACATCTTTGTTTTTTAGTGCCCACCCGATGCGGTCCCAGACATGCTCTATTGTATTCACATCTGAACTTTTTGCTGGCCAGTCCAAGACACGAATGCCGACCTCATTTAAGTAATCTTGAACAATATTAGCTACGTGCGGCGTCGCATTGTCGTGCATTAACAGAAAATCTAGGCCTATGAAAGGGACAAATGGGACCACATGTGGCTCTAAAGCACGCCTTATGTACCTATCTGCAGTCATGGAGCCATTGCGAATGACCACTAGGTCCGTTTTAGCCTCCAAAGTATGCCACCCCATATCATGATCGATCCATCTCCGAAATGTGCGGTGTTCTTGAAGTTGCACTGGCTATAGCGTTCGCCGTCTCTTCGATACACCGGCATACGTCTGTCTGACGAGAATAGACAATACCTAGACTCATCCGTGAACAACACGTTAGCCCAATCTTGAACGATCCAATCAATATGATCTCTCGCAAATTGCAATCTTCGAGTTCGGTGTTCTCTGGTGAGTATAGGTCCTTTGGCCGGTACTCTGGCACGTATTCCCTCTTCTCGAAGTCGGTTCCTTACCGTTTGTGGTGTAATGTTTACATTTCGAACATTACTCAGTTAATTTTTAAGCCACCTTGCCGTGCAATGCCTGGTTCGCAAGACAGAAATTCTTAAAAAACTATCATCTAAGGCCGTAGTTGCCCTCTTCCGTCCTTGCCATGGCCTTCTATTGTAGTCCCCAGTTTCCCTGTATCTACGTACGATTTTTGAAATCTTCGATTGTTGCACACCTATCACTCTGGCCACATATCTTTGACTTCTACCATCTTGAATTAAAGAAATGGCTCGGACGATTTCTTCGAGCCTTAAGTTACGTACAAGACGAACTGGAGAACCAATGTTTATTTTAATCAGCAAAGCAAGAAAGTCCTTCATGAAAAACACGTGATAAATGGTAAAGGAAAAAAACGCAGTTTCAATCTTATCAATTTTTGTCAAATAATGAGGGGATATAGAATATCTAAGGCTTAAGTAATTGTGACATACATTTATTTCAAGTCCATGCTTTATTAGTTAACAAAATGGACACAAACTGACACTATAGAAACGTTTTTACAAGGATGACCTACGTGATTCCATAATTTTTTTTCGGAGTGTACTAGTATAAAACAGTGGGAGTTTTCAGCCACTAAACACTGCCGAAATTGATAGGTTTTCGATACAGTAGAATAAAAAATGTTTCATTCCTGCAGTGCAATATATTTAAATGTATCCTCTGCCACACATCATCTAATGTAAATGTATACTAAATTTCAAATAAGAATGCAAAAACTCTAAACTCAAACTCAGTTTTACACTAGGAAATATGCGTTTATTTGACAGCTCGTGTTTTACAATAGTTTTGTTCTATATAATTCAAAATGTTTATTTGAATTTTATAGCATAACATGTGTTTATGGAGACCTAATTTAACAACAACAAAAAAAGAAACAAAATGTACAGGAAAAAGGTAAACGAAAGTCTCAGTAGCGAGTATTTCCGCCTCTGGCCAGAATAACTTCTAACCTTCCTCAAACAAACTAATGCTTGAGCACATTCTTCCCTAATAAGATTTCGTGTTTCACGTTGCATACTGAGAAAATGAAAGATTTTGCAAAAAAAAAACGTTAAGAACTAACACCGAAAACACACTTCTATCAACTACTTCTTTTTGACAGCTGTATTTAGCTGATGACAATTACTGTTTCTTTCTGTTTTTCCATAGTCTGCTACTTTAGTGCATTTAATGCAAATTAAAGTCAATAAAAACATGTTATGCTATAAAATTGTGTTTCTCTTGCAGTAGCTAAGATAAAACAGTGAATCAAAAAACAAAATGTTATAAAAAGATAAGGCTAGAGTATGCTTTGAATTATAATTTGATATTGTAGCTGTTGAACCCCACAGGGTGTTATAAATTTTATGGAAAAAACACGTTATAATTGTTACACCCGGTATTTATAAAAAAATAAGTTTCTATGCGAATAGAGTAGTACACTAACCTTCTGAAAGAGACGATGTGTCACTCAAAAAAAAATCGTCCAAATCGGATAAGTGGTTTCGACAATAATTAACTTTAAACTTTTGGCTACTTTTTTTATGCGTTAATTTATTGGAGAAGTGTATTTAATATGAATGGTAGTGTTCTGAACATTAGAAATATTTATGGAAGATGAAGCAATTGTTGAGGAGTTTTACTTCCTTTTACAATACAGGAAGTATTGGATTCACCCCAAAAATTCGAAATTGTGTTTTTAACAGATCTTCAAATTTTCGAGTCCCCTGAACAAAAAAAAAACATGTTTTTGTTTATTGGTCTGTCTGTCTGCCAGTCTCTGGGTGAACAGAATATCTCAAACACGAAAAGAGGTATGACAGTGAAACTTCATACATAAGTTTTGTGTACTATCTAGATGCGACAGCAAGCCTTTGAAGAAAATCGCATAACCGGGAAGTATGGTGTTTTTTCGAATTTTTCAAAAATGGATCTAACGATTTTTTTTAAACTTTACATTTTTATTACATTTTTAATGTATATTGATGTGAGATAGGTGTTTTCCAGTTGAATACGAGGGTTGCGCTGAAAATTGTTAGTTATTAAAAGACCGTTGCATTTTTAACAAAAAATCTTTATTGTTTTTCAAAATATTCTCCATTCAGACTAATACACCTGTGCATGCTTTGAAACCACATTTTAAAACATTCGGAAAATTCATTTTCTGAAAGGTCCTCAGAAATTCTTTAAAATTCCGTAACTGCTGCATCTGTGCTGGAAAATCTTTTACCTCGCATCATTTTTTACTTCCTTTTACAATAAAGGAAGTATTGGATTCACCCCAAAAATTCGAAATTGAGTTTTCAACAGATCTTCACGTTTTAGAGTCCCCTGAACCCAAAAAACATATGTTTTTTCATTGGTCTGTCTGTCTGTCTGTCTGGCTGTGTGTGTGTCTGCCTGTGAACAGAATATCTCAATAACGAAAAGAGGTATGGCGTTGAAACTTCATATATAATTTTTGTGTACTATGTAGATGAGACAGCAAGCTTTTGAAGAAAATCGCATAACCGGAAGTAGGTGTTTACCCTTGTGATTTTTCAGTTTTTTTCGATTTTTTCAAAAACGGCTCTAACGATTTTTTTTAAACTTTACATTTTTATTACATTTTTAATGTGTATTGATGTGAGATAAGTGATTTTTCAGTTGAATACTTCTAAAGTGGGTTTCTTTTATTTTTTTTTCTATTTTTTTTATTAACTCCTATTTTAAATAAAACACCCGGTATATTATTACATTTTCGAATTGACCTTAAAATTCTAGACAAAATTTGTCTCTTCAACTAACGCTCTATTTTGTACCGTTTTTGTAGAATTTGTACTTTTTGAAAATTTTTGACAAATTTTTAAAAAGTAAAAATGAAATTTTTGACTAATTATAAGATCACTGTAAAAGGAAGTTGTGTGAGTGTATCACACCAGATTTTTTAATAGTTGGAAACAAACAAAGAGTCGCACGGTGCAGATCTGGGCTACACGGAGAATGAGTTACCAATTGAACTCCCGAATCTTTCAAAAAATCCAATGTTCTGGCAGAAGTGTGGGAGGATGCGTTGTCATGATGGACTAAGATGTTAAGCAAACCGGTCCTTTGGCGACCTGTCTGTAATTTTCCAAACATCTGTGGTAAATATTAATAAAACTAAAGATTTCGTCTTGATCCACATATATTTTTAAAAATTCCCGAACGTTTTCGGCTTATGCCATCTTCAGGGGACGTTCTACAAAATAATTGACAATGAAACAAAATTTATAACCTGTGACTTATTAGACAAAATTAGATAAAGGAGTGAAGCTCAACATTGCTGAGTGTTTGGAGATCGTTTTGTCTAATAAGTCACAGGTCAATTTAAACGATCAATTAATATTTGCAGGATCGGAGTATTTCAAAAGTTTGCCGATCCCTTGAGTTTTTTTAATGGGGTCCTTTTTCGCCTTTCACAATTTTTTTTTTATCGGCGCGCATGTTCCACCGTATTTGATTGCCAGTTCTAGTCAACCCATCGTGGCAATTGTAACGAGTTTGTGCTGTTTATTTGTGATTTTGTGTGTTTGTTAACTGTAAGTCATTTTTGGTTTGTTATAAATTTTGTTTCATTGTCAATTATTTTGTAGAACGTCCCCTGAAGATGGCATAAGCCGAAAACGTTCGGGAATTTTTAAAAATATATGTGGATTAAGACGAAATCTTTAGTTTTATTAATATTTAAAATGGTTCACGACAACGATTTTCGTATTATTAATCTGTGGTAAAGCCACTATGCAGTGCCATTCAGAATTAACAGTTCTGAGATCTTCAAGTAGAATAACAGCAACAGGACCACTTCCGCGGAAAAAAAACCACAATCATTTTCTTATTGCCGCTTCTCCCACGAATTACTTTTTTGGGCAAGTCTTCATCTTCGAATACCCAAACACTAGACTGTTGTTCAGTTTCAGGGTCGTAACTGTATACCCAAGATTCGTCACCCGTTACAATGTATGCCACTTGCTTCGAAGCTCCTCCGTCAAATTTGTGCAACATAAATTTACACCAGTCTACTCGATCCTGTTTTTGACTTTCTGAGAGAAATGCGGTATTCAACGGCTTGCTAGCTTTCTAACCCCAAGATGCTTATGCAAAATGATATTCACCGCCGAGGATCCAATCTTCACTTCCTCTTGAATCTCCTTATATGTAATATTTCGATTGGACTGAATCAAGCTTGCCACACGATCAACATTTTCTGAACAGGCAGCTTCTGCAGGTCTTCCAGGTCTCGCTTCGTCTTCTAGCAGCTCTTACCCTCGTCGAAATTCGCAGAACCAATGACTAACAGCGGGTAATGAAGGGGCAGCATCGCCAAAAACTGCTCACAAATTTTCATGGCTTTGCTGGTATCTTAACTGTCTTTTATAGACATAAAAAAGCATAGCTTTAAAGGCAGTTCGCGGAATGCTCATTTTAACTGAATTAAAAATGCACAACATTTGACAATTAATTGTGGGTAACGAATGTCAACTAATGCGACATTTAATTGTTGCAATTGTTTCTAGCCAATTGAGCTTCCATGGCCTGCTACTAACCCTTAACAGAGCATCCCTCGTATGTACCTCTTTTTTTATTAACTCTTATTTTAATAGAACACCCGGTATATAATTACATTTTTGAATTCGGCTTAAAATTTTAGATAAAATTTGTATTTTCGACTAACGCTCTATTTTGTACGGTTTCTGTAGAATTTGTAATTTTTGAAAAAATTTTACAAATGCTTAAAAATTAAAAATCTAATTTTTGGCTAATTATAAGATCACTGTAAAAGGAAGTTGTGTGCGTGTATCATACCAGCTTTTTTCAATATAACACGACATTCAAATGCAGGATCTTGAGCATCATTCAAAGGGATTATTTCCGATTGGAAACACTCGTCAATTTCCTCTATATCTTCACTAGTCTTTAAATGTTTTTGGTGCTGTATCTGTTTAGTAATTGTAATTTTACTTTGCAAAGATTCTTCTATGTATCCACCGCCATCCAATAGTAAAGTCGCTGAGGTGCGCCGTAAATAGTGCCCTGTATACAGTTCTGGTATAGATACAAAGCTATTTTTGTTGGCATTTTTGCAAAAGTATGTAGACCTACTGGTTGAACTGAACATTTCTCACCTCTGTAGTATACAAATAAACGTCGATGAGGTGTATAAGGTAGTCGTAAATCCGCATACTTCTTCAATAGGGAAATGTTGATACCATTATTTCCTTCAGTTACTACAAAGCTCCTCGGTTTGTACGTTTTAGTATTTGGAATTTTGACTAGGTAGTAAAATGCCACCTTTGTCATTAATGACATTCAAACATAATTTAGTGAATTCATCGCAGCACAATCCTGCTGCTAAACCCATAATTAAGGCAAAGGAAGTTAAAGAACAAACTTAAAAGAGATAATAATAAAACCGGTTGTTATTTTACCTTCATCAGAAGAAATTTCCTATCTGGAGCCTCTAGTAAAAACTTGTCAACTTCGTCCCTTGAAAAGATTTTCGATTTTTTAGACTGAAAACCTAAATTTTTCTTCTTTAGAAAGGCAATCAGCTTGGAGAATCCACCAATATTCAAATTGTGTTTTATCATTATGATGGATTTCAAAGACTTGATGGCTTATAAGTTTTGGCTTGTTCCCCAAAATATACCAAAAGCGCATCTTCGGTTGCTTTATTGTTAATGTTCTTTACCTTGCAGAAATCACTGAAAACGTCATACGCTATTTCTTCCCCATGATTTTGTTGGTAATAATCTTACACTTATAAGCGGAAGTATTTTCCTCTTCAAATATTTTGTGTCAATGCACAAAATTAAAAAGCTAAATAAAACCGCTCTGTTTATTTTTATTTATTGACACTATGACAACGCCATGGATACATAAACCTAATGTTCTATAACAGACCTGATTACGAGTGTTTTAGACGATGGTCAAAATGACGTTTTCAAAATCTAAAAGTTATCAATCGGTTTTATGCTTTAGTTTGATTTAATTGGTGATTTCAGGTAAAATGTTATACATACCATGTCATGAAAGTTATTCTACTGGATTTAGGCGCTTAAAAGTACTTGGCTTTACAGCGTTGTACTTTCAATATGCTCCTTCGTCCAGTAAAAGATAACTTTAATGACTTAATATGTAAATAACTATTACTGAAATTAGTTTGTAAATTTTACATTAAATACAATAATTGCGTCCTATGCGCACTGGTATTCACCCAGGACTTCTTCTAAATTCATATTTAGCCTTTTTCCTATAATTTTAGTTAAAATCTTGTACAACGTGTTTAAAAGAGTTATACCCCTGGAATTGCTGCAGACTGTCCTATTTCCTTTCGTGTGAATGGGGATTAGAATCCCGTTTTTCATTCGTTGGGTAATTATTATTGTTCCCATATTTGTTTTATTAGACTGTAATGTTTTCCATAGGTGTTCTCCTCCGGCTTTAACCATCTCCGACGTAACGTTATCTTCCCCGGCTGCCTTTCCATTGCTGAGACTTTTGATGGCTTGCTGCGCCTCATCATATGTTGGTGGCTCAATTTCTTGTTCCACTATCGTCCATATTACTTCGTGTTGGTTCCATGTTTGTCGCTGGTTTAGTAATTCCTACAAATATTCTTACCATATTTGCCGAATGTCCACCTAATCGCTTGTTAACTCTCCGTTTTGTTTCATTATTTTATTGGTTCTTGCTTGATAACCTTCGCGTTCTTTTTTTACTCTTCTATAAAACTCTCGCATATTTTCATTTTGATTCATTTCCTCTAAAATTCTTATTTAATTATCTAGGAACTTCTCACTTCTTTCTTCGCAATGTTTTATTTCTTACTCTTGTGTACTCATGTACGGCTTGTCTTGTTTTTCTCTACCCCATTTTTAAAAAGATTCTCTTTTTTACTTCTGTGTTTAGCTTACACTCTTCATTGAACCAGCTTCGTCTCTTTCTCCGTTTTACTTCTTCCAGGGTCTACTGCGCAGGGTTTAATATGGCATTCCTTATTTTCTCGAGTTTTTCGTCTACCCCTGCTTTTCGATTTTCATAACTTGTTTCTCAATTTTCTCTTAATACCTTTTGTTTATTTACTCTTTCTTGTGTTTTGTTGTATTATACTTTTTTCTTGTCTTTTTCCCGTTTCTACTTGTACACAGTACCTTTTGTATGTCGAGGTAATTTTGACTAGTGCATGATCTAGTTCGCGCGTTGCACCCCTATTTGTTTTGTATGAGCACATGGTCGATTTAGGTTTTGGTTCTTCTGTCGTTTGAATTCTACGTCACCTTGTAGATATATTTTCTCGGAAATTGCGTGCTACGTATCACCATACCCTTAGATGCTGCTTGTTGCACTAGTCTGTTACCATTGAGATTGGTTTTTTTCGTGGAAACTTTGGTTTCCCGCTCTTGCTTAATATATTCTGTTTGCCCACTTGAGCGTCTTGAACTTCGTCATCCATAATTATTTCTGTTGGACCATGCACATTAACTAGAGTTTTTTTTACTGGTTTGGGTTTTAATTCTCAGAATGCACATCCGTTCATTTATTGGCGTGAAGCTAATTACCTACTTCGTGGTCAGTCTCCTTCTTTACTATGAAATTCGTGCCAAATTCTCGACTTCTATCATTATCGCTGGAACATATGGAGTATTCCTTTAATTCATGTATCCCTGTAATAAGACGCATTATCTATTACAAGCAAACCGCGCGCTACGCGCTGCGAGTCTTGAATCGGCGCGCACGTGAAATAGGATACACGAAAGGTCAAGCTCCGAGCCGAGCGCTAAGATAAGAAAAACAAAACCTAAACAAATATAAACATCTGTGAAGCCAGAACGTGAGATTTTATTTTGTGCCACAGACACACAGACAAACACACATTAAGGAAAATTATATTAAAGATTACCAGAGAAGGTTGATCTAAATCTGGAATAAGTTTCTGGGATATTCATTTTTCGAAAAACTCGCTGTTCATATTATCCTGGTAATATGAATGTTTTGACGTAGAGGCAAACACTAAGCTGGCTTCTGTATAAAACCAATCTCCGATCATGCAAGTAACTGAATGAATCTTTTTCCTCCTGATCCACTATTTTTTAACACTTTTGACACTGTCATCCTACCAGATTATTCGATTTTCGTTCAGAAACATCAGTTCTCTTTTTAAGTCCTCGTAATTTTCTTCAAAGTGTCACGGATCTGCATCTTCGTTCTCTAGCAAACCTTCCGTTGTTAGAATTGAACGTTTAATATTCTTACTAATGGTTGGGCGATTTTCCTTATTTTGTGATCACGTGATCGATTGTACGTATTCCTATATCTAGCGCGTCGGCAACTCTTTGTCTCACATCAGTTACCGGCAACAAAGTTTCACCTTTCTGCTTCAAAATAACTCAAAAGGTTCGAGATTAAACATCGCGGTTGCGAATTTAAAAAGAAACGTTTTTATCACACGCCATAGCACATAAAACTTCTCAGGCCACAGTATTTTTAAGAATGGCAGCTTTCAGCGAGCCGCTTTACAAATTACTTTTTGACTACCCTTCTAGTGCCTTTGTGATATTTGAAGATGTTTGCAATTATTCATTTATAATACTACGGCTGCATAAAGCTACTAGAGGTAACAACTAATTACAAGCTATTAAAATGCATTTAAAGAAATTCTCAGAATTTGTCTAGTTTTGAATTTTTATCATACCTAACACGTAACACAATGGCTGCTACGCAAGCACTAAAAGGCGCGCTCCAACTTTGTAATCCGAATCCGGGGCAAGTTGAGTATTGTACAGCCAGATGCTAGCGTACGAAGCACCAGCCTCTACACAGCAAGGTAAATAAGGTTACAGATGCATACATCATACGTAAATCAAAATTTTAAATATTTATATTCACCTGAAGTTGGGAACTGCTTTGGAATTCAATTTTTTAAAGAAATTCCACAACACGATAAATTGATTGAGTTTTATGACTATTTAATAGAAAATCGCAAAATCGCATCGACACTGATTATCTTTTCCCAATAAAATTATAAAAACACATGGTTCATTTTATCTGTGTTGCTGTCTTGTTGTAATTAGTGTGGCCCATTTTGACATTTACTCAGTGTTTATTATAATATGGAATGCATTTAAATTCCTAAACACGACTACTTTACTATTACTATTGATATGATCGTTGTTAACCATCCATTGTTTTGCGGATTCAAGACATTCTATAATTGATTAGAACTTGAGGCAACGAAAATGTTTAGAATTTCTGGCTTAAACCGTGCGAAACTGCTTGGTGAGAGGGGTCCTCAGTTTAATAGCTATTTATGATACAAGTGCTAAAAATGATTGTTTATTGCACGCGAGATTAAAATTATAAATTGAGGCCGTAGACGGAGTTTGATAACGTGTCAAGCGCGATAACACTTTTAACACAAGTTTACGTACAATATTTTTTCTACGTTCGTAACAGAAGTATAAATATGTAGATCGGTGAAACCTTTTCTGTCACACTGCATTAGACATTGTAGCTTATGTTGACATACAAAAATGTGACAAAGCCTGTGATTTATGTTTTTACTGCACGCTACTACTACTAAATTTTCTAACACTAGTAGTAGAGAGCGCTGCAGATGCTTAAATGTATCTTATTTGAGGTTAATACGTTCCAAAGAATTTTGTCGCTGTTGTCAAATTGTAAGGTCATGCCAAGGCCATATTGCGTGCTATAAATTTGTTGAGGTAGGTAGAAACATATACTGTCGATTTGACAGTGAGGGTGTCAGGTAAATAGATTATCCTCACGTTAGTTCTTACATTGCGCAAAGTGTTTAGATTAAGCCGTTGGATAGGTGGCAACGACTAGCGACCTCCAGGAGACGGCCGTTTATAGCGTATACTACCAAAATTTCTGTGGTTCAGCCTTTCGTTATTATTTACTCTACGGTGATACTAATATAGGTGTTATTCAAAGTCTTTCCCTACTTAATGCGGCTATTCAAACACTAAAAACAATTCAAGAATAGCGTCTATTAAAGCACTGCTTTTGTAGTGTTCTTTTCATGTGAAAAACGTGAAAACAGCCTCCTTTATTTCAGAGAACTGACAGATTGTCATATTTATGAACTGTGGAAATTCAAAGTTTTTGATTATTTTTATGTTAAGTAGATAAAATCTTGTATGATACGCGTTGCAAAGTAGTATTTGGGCACTTGAGGCGAGTCAAACTCGACCTTAGGCCTCGTACGTCGCGTACCTAAAACCCTTCAATTGTGCAACTAGTATCATAAATAGCTATTATCTTATTTGGTGTTTTAATGTGGCAATTAAATCACCGAAAACGCTGCTTTAATAGCATTATCTACGACAGTGTATAAAGTTGACTTAGTTGGCAGTTTTAAGTTTGTAAAACATGATTTCATTAGCCATGTAGTCAGTAACAAGTTGGTTGAAATTTTTAACCACGCAAAATTACGACCGATTGTTAGGGCGAAGTTTTTCTTATCAAGGCAAACCTGTTATTCAATATAGTAATCCCAATTTACACTTAAAGTATTTTTTTTTATATTTACCTTGTTTTCTAGATTCTATCGTAGATGAAATATTGTGCGATACACATAGGTAACGCTCCCTAAAGACTAGCCTTATACTGCACTTGTATCATAATACTTATTTATGGTACAAGTGCATTAGTTATAACACACGCGTACCATAAATACCAAAAAAGTATAAATTATGTATTGACAGTTGTGAAAAGTCAAAGTGACAAGTTAATTGAGAGTAAGCCAAAGTATTTATAAGCCACGGGAGTTAGTTAAGTACTTATAGGTCATGTGTAGGTTATTTATTATAATCCACGGTGATAAGGGTAACGTGGGTTATGATGTAAACAAGCTAAATAACCCATTGTATCAAGTATAACGCGGGTTATTATTTAAACAATCTAGTAACAGCCCAGTTTACTTGTTTAAAACGAACTAGTAAAACACCATATTACTACTGAGTATTGAATAAATAACTATTATCTACTTTGGTGTTTTAATGTGGCTGTTAATATGCCAAAAACAGTGCTTTAATGGGGTGTATTAAAGCACTGTTTGCATAGTTCTTTTCACATGAAAAACGTCGAAATAGTATATTGTATGTTAAGAGCTGAAAGTGCATTCTTGCCGCTTGCGCATGAATATTGCTGGTTGAGACGAAGTCGAAACCAGCAATCATGCAAAAGCGGCAAGCACACTTTTAGCTCGAAACATACATACTATTTTTTCGACGACTGAGCATATTATTAAAGGAAAATATCAAATTTCGTTTTATCGCAAAAATTAATTGACAATCAAGTTAACATTACTCGCGCAGTCTATATGACATGTGACGCGATTATTTCCACAAATGACGGGCGTTGTCACGGAAACATTCGGACGTGGCTACCTATTTTGTTAACGCGGAAACCCAAAACGCTCGGCGAGCGGCAAAAAGATGAAAACGTGGCTATTAAAATGCCGAAAACATGGGGTGTATCAAAGCACTGTTTTTGCATATTTCTTTTCACATGAAAAACGTCGAAACAGCCTTCGCTATTTCAGGCAACTGACAGATTGTCACATTTATGAAGAGTCACAATTCGAAGCTTCTAATTATTGTTATGCAAAGTAGATAAAATCTTGTATGATACGCGTTGCAAAGAAGCTTTTAGGTACATGACTCGATGTCGAACTCGATCTTCGGCATCGTTTGACAAAACACATCGCGTGCCTAAAACACTTAAATTTAGCAACTTGTTTCATGAATAGCTATTTTGTGCTTCCAAAAATGTGAAAATTCACCACGAAATATTTATATACTTGCTGTAAAATTTATCTGGTTACTTAGTAGTGGAAAATTATCCGTTCTCAAATATAAAAATTCCTGCAATAATGTAACTGACCTGTGAACAAGATCCTGCAGTGGCTCATGGTGCAGGACAAGATGAGAAATGGCACGATGTGGATGTGGATGTATGATGCGCGCAGATTCCTTAAAAACTCGAGCAGCGACAGATCTGAGTAAGGACATCTGAAACAGATTGAAATATGAAAACAACATATTCAAAAAGTACTAACCGCCGTCGAAACATTCTACCCTGTACTGTACCCTGTACCCCTAAAAAATCCTTTAAAAGCGAGTTTTTTCTCGTTTTCTAATATAATAAACTTTGTATAGCATTAGCAAAATTGTACATCTAAAACATTGTATGGCACGGAATGTGTCATTGGATGTCGCGCATCGTTTCCCGTGTGCGATGAACAGATTAGAGCATGCACCATGAGCTTATTACAGACCAGGATGCCTATTTCCGGTTCTTTGTGACAATAGTATGCATCCTATACGCGAAACATATACGCACACGTAATTGGCGTTCTTTTTCAATGCATGGTCGAAGTAATTTTAAAATTCCATAAAATTCTAAAAACGCCATCTCTTTCTTGTTTTATGAACTACTCTCCCGGGGGACTACCTTCTAAAATCCCTGCTCGAGCGATTACTTCACGCATGATCAACTGTTCTAGATTCGCGCGTGGGAACAAAATTTAGGCACACGCTCGTTAATTATGCGTGTTAAAATTATTCACTGTTAATTTACGGTACCGCTGCCTATATCTATTGACAATTTGCGTGGGAAATTCAACTCCATGCTCGGGTAAGCCATTGACAAAATTTCAGTACTGATCAGTTCTTTTCCCTCCAGGCGGGCAGAAGCATGTCCAGATAGTGACCGCAATTGTTCCACGTATGACAGAATCCAAAATGAAAAACTACCCTTATTTACCCAACATGGTCCAAGCAATTACGGTTCTTACGGTTTTGAAGATGATGACGAAAGGTAAAACTTAATCTTTTGAAAATATTTAGTTACATCTCGTGTTTGGCTTTAGCCCAAACCTCGTGTGGTTCGGGTTCAATGAACGGAAAGGTGATGTATGAAAGGCTACCAAATATCCAACTTCAAGGATTTGACGATGATTTGGTAAAAGACACCGCACCTCCTTTCATGGTCCTCGAAAAATGTCAAGATCTTTGCCTGAGAGACCGATCATCTAATAATATTGTGAGAACTTGCACCTCATTTGATTTCCAACCGGGAAGCAGAATAGGTACCTATAATTCAGGTCCAGAATATGAAGATTCGACGTGTTATCTGACAAGAGAGCAAGCTGCTCCGGAAGGTATAGGAAATCTCATGTCGATTCCTAACAGCATACACTTCACGGAGGTTTGCATAACGTGTAAGTATTGCCTCATTTAAAAATCAACTTTGAAATTTTCAAACTAACCTTACAGCAAACAGGCCCGAAAGAGAATGTCCAAACCGAAGGTATATATTTGAACGTCATCCAAGGAAGAAATTAAAGTTACCAGCTGCAGACATGAAAGAAATGACGGCTTCAAATAGAAGTGAATGTGAAGATAAGTGTTTGAACGAATTTAGCTTCGTTTGTCGATCGGCTACTTTCGATGCTGTTATGCGAACTTGTGTATTGACTCGGTTTACCAGACGAACGCATCCAGAACTTTTAGAAGATGATCCTAGTTCGGATTATTTGGAAAATACTTGTCTAAATGGTAATTAACGATGTAAAGACACTATTATTACATATACAAGTATATTATAATTAATCTTTACAGCGGAAAGACGATGCGATGGGTTGGGAGTGTTTATAAAAGAAGAAAACAAACGGTTAGGCGGGCCCTTTGAAGTGGATTTATTCAGTAATATAACTTTAGAGGATTGCCAGGCAATGTGTGTAAGAGCAGAGAAATATTTTTGCCGTTCTTTAGAATACGATGAAATGACAAAACAATGCATACTATCGGAAGAAGACTCCGTTTCACAAAAAGAAGATCTTGGCGTTAGCAGTAGCCCATCACACAACTTTTACGATTTTGCTTGTTTGGATAGTCGTTAGTATAGCTATAATTAGTTCACCTTAAGATCATTTATACTTGTTCATTTTAGCACGTGGTTCCGAATATCCCGACAATTCTGTAACATCGCATTTGTTTACCGGAAAGCGTCCCGATACTGCTTTCCAACGTTACAGAAACAGTAGATTGGGCGGTGACCATCACTCGGAAATATCTGGCAGATCTCTTAGTGAATGCTTGGACGAATGCTTACGACAACCCAGTTTTCAATGTAGATCAGCAGTATACAGTGAGCGATATAGAACTTGTAGATTGAGCAGATACAATCAAAGAGATGGAATGAGAATTATTTATGATGCGGATTACGATTACTATGAAAATCTCATGCGTACGTATTGCGAAATTCATGTCGTTGTAATTTGTGGTTTCGTGAATAAATCAAAAATATTACAGATTATGTAGTAGGAGGAGATGGCGATAGTGGACAAAGACCTGGAGAGGGAGCCCCACGACCCGGTTATAGACCTGGTTATAGACCAGGCGGGCCAGGTGGACCGGGTGGACCAGGAGGTGAACCAGGATGGCCATATCCGCCCAGCAGTCCAGGTGGTGACTATCATCCAAAACTGCCTCCAGGCAGACCTTATCCAGATTATCCGAATAGACACCCAGATGACTATCCTAGCCGATATCCTGATGACGGAAGATACCCACCACGGCGACCAATCAGACCACCATATCCCGATGACGATGGCGTATATCCTATCGGGCCACCTACCCACGGATATCCTCCAAGTGGGGGAGATCGTTATCCATATGACAGATATCCGCCGGGCGAGAAGTATCCTTATGACAGATATCCGCCAGGCGAGAAGTATCCTTATGACAGATATCCGCCGGGCGAGAAGTATCCTTATTATCCCCCTTCAGGGAGTGGACATCGCGACAGATATCCAGATAAATATCCATCTGGAGGATATGATGATAGATATGATCATCGGTATGGAAACGATTACGGTGGGCGATATGGAGGCGAGGATCGCTATGGAAGCAATTTTGGACATAAATTTTATTGGGACGGAAAGTTCTTTATAAGACCAGGACCAGATAGACCGGACAGACCAGATAGACCGGACAGACCAGATAGACCGGACATACCAAATAGACCGGATAGACCAGATAGACCGGATAGACCAGATAGACGTCCACTTCGACCAAATGATGATCGCCCATATGATGGTAGACGTCCTTATAACGACCGCAGACCTTATGATGATCGGCGTCCTGCTGATGGAAAGCGTCCATATGACGATCGACGACCTTATGATGAACGGCGACCATATGACGATCGCCGACCTTACGATGATCGCCGTCCATATGATGACCGCCGTCCTGTCTACGATGAACGACGTCCTTATGATGATCGTCCATCATTTGGGGGGGATCGTCGACCGTATGGAGGCGACAGACGACCGTTTAGTGGTGATCGTCGACCGTTTGTAGATCGTCCACCGTACGATTTCAGAAGACCATTTTCTCCTGGGCCTGATGGCCCAATATATGATGGAGACGTAACACCAGGTACTAGACCTTACGGATACAGGTGTGAGGAAGGGGAATCTTTTAAACAAGCTGGTGCGAGGCAAAGGTTGCGAAAGCAATTTATAAGAAGATTTGTAGGTGCTCGCACACTAGCCGATTGTGAACGAGAATGTACAGATAGCAGGGATTTCGTTTGTAGATCTTTCAATTATAGGTAAGTTATACAGTTGCATGAAAAAGTAGACTGACATAAATTTTACATCTAGAGAGGCCGCTGCCACCGCAACTGCCACATACGATGCAGAGAGAGACAATTGCGAGTTAAGTGATACGGATTCAAGAGATTTGGAACTTGAAAATCCTCAGTTCTTTGACAATACTGGAAATTTTAATTACTACGAACGAACACTTAGTCGACAAAACGGCGATGCAGATTGTTTAGATGGTAAATGTAGACTAATAAGAATTTGTACTAGGTTTCTATAGCACGTTAAATACTCTGTATAATCACATTCGTAAATAAATTTTCTATTTCCTTTTCTGTTTCCCTTATTTTCTTTCTTTTTTTAAATGGCACGACATTAAATCGAAACTACTTGTTTTAATAGTACGGCAAGTATGCAACGAAGACGGAATGGAGTTTAGCTTACTTACTCCGGAAGGTTTCTATGGGAGGATATATTCTTATGGATTCTACGACCGCTGTTTTATTCGTGGTAACGGAGGTGTTAAACATGTATTAAGAATCAGCGGCGCTCAGGGCTATCCGGAATGTGGTACTCAAAGATACGGTGATACCATGACAAATATAGTGGTAGTACAATTTAGCGATAATGTACAAACTGGAGGCGATAAGCGATTCAATCTTACTTGTCTTTTCCGAGGACCAGGAGAGGCTGTGGTCTATTCCGATTATATAGGAGCGGGGTAACTAGCAATCTATAATTGAGTTTATAGTTTCTAAACAGTTATTTTTTTTTCATAAGATCTGGTAGCCCCATTCCAATCGAGTATCTTCCCGCCGAAAACACACTTAGTTCAAAGGTGCGACTTCTTATTCTTTATCAAGGAAGGCCAACTACCACTATCGCTGTCGGTGATCCATTGACATTCAGGCTCGAAGCGCAAGATGGCTATAACTACGTTACAGACATCTTTGCAACCAATGTAATGGCAAGAGATCCGTATTCAGGAAGATCGGTGCAGCTAATCGACCGCCGAGGGTATGAAAAAAAAATGTTTTACAGATCATTGGTAAGCCTTTTATATTTCACAGATGTCCGGTAGATCCTTACGTTTTCCCAGAATTGGATAGAGGCCGCAGTGGAGACAGCTTAGAAGCCAGATTTAACGCATTCAAAATTCCAGAATCAAACTTCTTAGTATTCGAAGCAACCGTCCACACTTGTAGAGAAGGTTGTAAACCGGCATTCTGCGAAACGGGACGTGGACGAGAAGAGCCGTCTTTCGGGAGGCGAAAACGAGAAATCAATGGAACTGTTGCGGCGGAAACAAATAATACTTTAATTGAAGATGACGACTCTATGGAGAATGACACTGCAGTTTCCTTCCCAGAAACTAAATCCGAAGAAGAGACAGAATTGGAATTTGTACGAGAAATGATTGAAGTAAGTGTAAGTACTTGGCGTTGTTTTCACAGACCTAACTTAATTTATAATTAGGTATTTGAATCTCGAGAAGAATTGCAGCAAGAAGCAAGGCGAGCAGTGCCTTTACAAGAGTCAGTTTGTTTAACATCTGGAGAATACAAGGGCTTGATAGGAGCTGTTCTATCATTGACGATTTTCCTCGTGATAATATCAGTTACAGCAGGATTAGTGTATCGTCGATACTGGACAATAATAAGAAAAAATATAGTAGCTGATAGAGAATCATCGCGTTCGACACCTTCGTATCCAGCAACAAGGAGCAGTGGATTGTCAAGCATATCAATTTTTGGCTCTGGTTTGCAAAAACCGTTTTCTGGATTTAACAGAGCACGCGCCGCCTTTCCTAATTTGAATCAAGACGATCTAGACTTACCCAGTTCAGGACCAGGAGGGCCTTTTGAAGATCCAAGCGAACCTATCTACACAGACCCCTCGCTATTCGAAAGATCGAGAAGTTTGAGGAGCATAGCGGTATCTCAGAAACGAAAACTTTCACCCTGTCCTCAGCCTATATAATAAAACCTGAATTTTGATTGCTTTACTTAATGTATGAGATTTAGGAATGATATGAGTGAGTTTAATATTTATTTGCACTGCCTTTTTGAACTATTACTTGAAGCACACAGTTCCTTACGATTTCATTATTTCCTAACGAAAAACTTTATTGTGAGCAATATTTTCTAATTTTATCGGTTACGTTAACTGGTAATTTGCAATAAATTACACTGCCTTATTTACCGCTCAGAAGTGTTCTTGTGATGTTAGAATAGTAGGGTATGATTAACATGAATGAGTAAATGATAAAAAATATGTGCATTTGGCAAGAGACGCCATTTTACACAATTAATTATATTCTTTATAAATACGTTTCATTCCTGTAAGTTAGGTGTTAATTTAGATACAATTAATCTCTTTTTGAGCTTGTATGTAATTATTAATGCACTATAAATTTACTAGCAAGAATGACCTTCTGTTTCTTTTTTGGTAATTCTAATTTTTCTGTGTACTAATTTTAAGATTCTAATAAAGACCATTCATAATAAACGTGAATTTTATTTTAAATAATGAAAAATGGAGTTACCCGTCCTTAGACTTAAAACTCCACTTTCTGTTACAATGGCTGGTGTTAATTTTGGCCTAAATGTGGATGAACAAGATTATGTGAAAGCATTCAATAGCTATAGCATGATATATATTAACTTGCATGTGGGGGAACGATGCGCAGTAGCGGAAAAGGTGGGGCAGCGAAGCAGCTTATTTATTTTGTACTCGCCCAACTGTGTTTCTTCCTAACAGCAGGCTATGATTTGGCGACATGTTTATTGGTACACCTGCGAAATAACTAGATATGGCAGAATAGGGTTATGTTGTTTTTAATTTATGGTTATGATTTTTGAAGGCTTGCATTGTTGCCAGTCAAGTTTTTGTCTCCTTCCGTAAAATTTTCGGCATTTTGACATTAAAATTGCAACAACGTCAATAAAACAGGTGTAAAAAAAGTCATAAGTAGTTTTTTCATGTCACAGTTTGAGTTGTATCACAATCCATGCATGCAACATAATAAAAACATATAGCAGCCTACTGGGAGGTGGTCCTGAAATAGGCCAAAATCAGGGATTAGTTTAAACTCATTATAAGAATGAAAAAAGTTCCTATAAACATGTGTCGGAGAACAAACCCCTCAGGATTTGCATGCTATGTGTATTTTGGGCTTGCTACTTTTCTACAATTTTTTATAGGTGCTTAGTGATATACAGGCAGCCTCCACAGTCCAGACTACATGCTAACACTATCCAGAATGTTTAGGTTAAAGCTTGATTCACAAAACATGAACCAATACATTTTATATAATAATTAGTAGAGCGCCACCGCTAAAAAACACCCTTAAATAAAAAGTTCGTGGGCACTTTAAGGTTAAAATGTTTGATGCAGCCAACATTATTTGTTGTCATTGGTATCACAGATCCACAAGGGCGTTATCCAAAACAAAAACAAGTTAATGACACCATGCAAAACTGATTCCATGGAAGTAGAAGTGAACAATTTTTCAGATCATTCTCTGTAAGATTTATAGTTCAAAAGAGAGACAAATTTTTAAAAATGCATGGGCTCTTATGGGCAAATGAATTTCGAAAGCTCGGTTTCGATGGGTTGAAATTGTAATTATTTTCAAACAACACATCGCCATATTTCGGAAATACCTGCAGCTATGAAATCGTGATTTTCTTAAAACGATACAACCGTTCTTTTAGAAGACGATGATAAGTTTTCTTGAATTTTAGGTAAGTACAACAATTAGAATGGATGGCACTTGTCTATCATGTAGCATTGCATTGCCTAATATGATTTTGTTCGTCATATTTCTAATTTTCTATAGTGTTGCAAATCAATAAATTTCTACAATATTCCTGAAGAATTAAGTAGACAAGACAATACAAGAAAAGCAAGTTTGACATTGTCAGTGATTTCACCGACAACAAATAAATTTACGTAGGTACAATGTGGTGTTGAAATAACATTTAACACATTTATTCAAGTACTATTTATTGTTGGTGGAAATTAACGTTTATATTGCGGGGTTTTAGCATAATGGAGAGTGAAACTACGAACGAAATAGAAGCGCAGGTTAAATTCAATATAAAAAAATAAAAAGTATGACTTCTAGAGTTTGTCAAATTTGGAAAAGGCTGGATCATTGAATGTGGAATCTATAAAATCGAAAAAAAAAACTTTGCTTCTAAGTTTGAATTTACGAAGAAGCGTATCAGGCAGCAACAATTATAATAAATCTAATAGAACAAATAGAAAACAATGGAAAACTAATGTGGCATACAAGTTGTTATGGGATCCAGTCCCGGAACAGTCCCGAAATTCTACCACAAAAACCGAGTCCCGGGACCACAGCCAGTCCAGGCGAAGTCCCGGGCCCATGTCAACATGCGTGCGTATACTCGATATCAGAGAATTAGGACGAGTATTCACTGGCGTTCGGCGTAATACTCATGTCTCTTGCACATTCTGCATTATTTGCGTTTTGCGTAGGCAGGAGAGGTATTATTTTCGGTAGGTTAGAATTAAACATGTCTGTTGTTTCAACCACATTTGCATATCTTCTTCTATTTATGTATTTGTCTGTTTCTTTTGTTGGATTTAGATATATTTTACGCGTAGTCATGTGCGTACGTAGTAACAGTAAGGTAACTAAATTTGTAGACTTTTAAAATTATGTGCGAAGAAGCTGACTAATTTATATTTTTGGGTTTTAAATGTGTCCGTTATTTGTCTGCTAAAGCGTTACAATTAGAATAAATTCTGATTCGCAACCTACCTACATCCTACCTTAAAAAAGTTACGATTTGATGTCAATATAGCAACAATTTTATATATTGAAGATAAACAATTGGCGAAATGTAAAGTTTGTTCCTATAAAATTATCATAATCAGAGGCAGCTTGACGAAAGGATTACACAAGCACTTTGCAGTTCAAACAAAAGCAAAAGATGAAGAGGGACAGACATTTTTAGTAGGTACCAGAAGAAAGCAATGAAGTTATAGACGAGCCCCAACGCAGATTATCAGCACAGAAATCCTTTATTTAACTTAAAACTTGTTTTTCTTCGGAAATCGCATTCGGAAATTTCACCTGAACACTATTTCCCTTTCAGGATCTTCGGGACTAGTCCCGGGACTTGAAATTTAGCTCGTAAGTTCCGATAATGCTTTTGGTCCCGGGACTTGGAAACCCTACTGACAAGTAAAAAATATTGAAAATTTTAAAAAGAAAATTGAAAAGGAACGGTCAGTTGAAATACCAACTACACTTCTCCAATAAATTAATGCACCACCAAAAAGTAGCCAAAAGTTTAAAGTTAATTTTAACTTGCGATTTGGACGATTTTTTTTTTTTGAATGACAAGTTGTCTCGTTCAGAATGTTAGTTCTATTCGCACAGAAACTTAGTTTTGTATAAATACCGGGTGTAACAATTAAAACGTGTTTTCCATAAAATTTATAAAACCATGTGGGGTTCAACAGTTCCAATATCAAGTTATAATTCAAAGCAAACTCTAGCCTTATCTTTTTACGAGGCATGCCTTTTATGTTTTGTCGTTTGAGAAAAAAATAAACCACTAGAACCTTATATACATTTTATTGTTTTTCAAAGTATTCACCACGATTTTTTATGCACTTTATCATACGCTTGAACCAGTTTTTGAAACATTTATTCCACTCCGAGGTAGGGGTACTCAAAATCGCCGATTTGAAAGCTTCGACTGCTTCTTCACTAGACTGGAATCGTTGACCACGAAGATTTTTCTTAATTTTGGGAAAAGTACAAAAATCGTTAGGGCTTAAGCCAGGACTATAGGGAGGGTGGTCCAGAATTTCTACGTTTTGCTGCTCCAAATACTCAATTGTTTGGCGAGAGGTATGCGAGCTTGCATTGTCATGATGCAGGATGATGTGTCGCTTTGGGTTGGTTTTCCGAAACTCGGTGATAACTTGTGGTAAACAGACTATGGTATACCACTCTGCATTAATTGTCCTACAATCCTCTAGTTCAATCGTCGCAACGTGACCTGTTTTCGCTACGAACGTGGCCACCATTTTCTTTGAAGTGATTCGGGAGCGAACAACTTTCGTCGGTTTTGGCTCATCTTGGAAGACCCAGACGGTCGATTGCTGTTTAGAATCAGGATCATAGGCATAAATCCAAGATTCATCACCACTGATGATGTCGTAGACGTGATTTGACTCTCTTCGGTTGAATCATTGAAGAGTTTACCTACACCATTTAACACGAGCCGCCTTGTGATCGTCGGAAAGCAAATGCTGGACCCAACGAGAGACCAGCTTTCTCACACCAAGCGCTTCATGCAGGATCTTTTGAATTATTGTCCCTGAAATGCCTAATGATGGTTCAATCTCACGATATGTCACATGACGGTCTTCGATGATTAGTTGTCTCACAGCAACGATGTTATCTTCAGTAAAGGCGGTTTTTGGGCGTCCTTCACGAGATTTGCCACTAAGGCTGGTATGTCCACTCTGGAATTCTAAATACCAGCGTTCGACGGTTCTAAGACATTGGGCTTCATCATTGAACACTGAAGTCAGCTCCTCGAAACATTGAAGTCGTGTTAGTCCTCTTCGAAAGTTGTAGAAAATTATTGCACCAACATTTTCCTTAGAGAAATTCATTTTCGTACGCGACTTGACAACTTTGAAATGACCAGTCTAGTTCTCTCTGGCTGTGACTAAGCAATTTCACTAATCCTATATTTTTCAATTATTTTGAGCTTCTAGATTTAAAGAGATTCGAACGCTGTACGGTTCTATATTCGAAATTGGCGGTAAATATGTAAACGACAATACATAAAAGGCATGCCTCGTATAACATTTTGTTTTTGGAATTACTCTTTTATCTCAGCTACTGCAAGAGAAACACAATTTTATAGTATAACATGTTTTTATGCAGAACTAAATTTAACAAAAAAAAAATAAAATGTAAAGGAAAATGAAATAGAGTAGTACACTAACCATCTGAAAGAGACAACTTGTCATTTAAAAAAATTCGTCCAAATCGGATAAGTGGTTTCGACAAAAAATAACTTGAAACTTTTGGCGGTGCGTTAATTTATTGGAGAAGTGTAATATCGAACTATAATCATCTAGCATTTCTTTACGAAAGGGCCAGTTTATTACAAAACAATGTATATTTTGCGATCCGCCAGATATATTATTTTGCAAGTACTTTCAACAAATGTGGAGAATACAATAAAAAATCTGGTGTGATACACGCACACAACTTCCTTTTACAGTGATCTTATAATTAGCCAAAAATTTGATTTTCATTTTTTAAGCACTTGTCAAAAATTTTCAAAAATTACGAATTTTACAAAAACGGTACAAAATAGAGTGTTAGTTTAAGAGACAAATTTTCTCTAGAATTTTAAGCTGAATTCAAAAATGTAATAATATACCGGGTGTTCTATTTAAAATAGGAGTTAATAAAAAAAAATTGAAAAAAAACAAAAGAAACCCATTTTAGAAGTATTCAACTGGAAAATCACCTATCTCACATCAATACACATTAAAAATTCAATAAAAATGTAAAGCTTAAAAAAAATCGTTAGAGCCGTTTTTGAAAAAATCGAAAAAAACCGAAAAATCACAAAAGTAAACACCTACTTCCGGTTATGCGATTTTCTTCAAAAGCTTGCTGTCGCATCTACATAGTACACAAAACTTATATATGAAGTTTCAACTCCATACCTCTTTCCGTTTTTGAGATATTCTGTTCACAGACAGACAGACAGACACACAGACAGACAGGCAGACCAATGAAAAAAATATGTTTTTTGGGATCAGGGAACGTGAAGATCTGTTGAAAACTCAATTTCGAATTTTTGGGGTGAATCCAATACTTCCTTTATTGTAAAAGGAAGTAAAAATGATTGCTAGAAGAAACGTAACTGTGTTAGAACAGATTGACGATAATGATTTAATTACTATGGACGTTAAATATCACGTCAACTGTTTATCATTAGAATTAAGAAACCAAAACTAGTAACTGCAAACGTTAAAACAAAGGAGATAATCATGATAAGTCACTCCTACAAATAAAGTTGCCACTAAGAGTGCGGAGAAGGCTGCGTTAGCTCAAAGTAATAGTTAAAACAAAGGAATATTATAAACCTTTAAAAACCATAACTTGCAAAAATTTACATGTTCTAAGCCTAAAATTAAGAAGACTGAAAAAGTAAAAGAATTTCAAGAAGGGCAACAGTTTTTACAACGAATATTAACGACAAGGAGATGGGAAGTGTAAGTTAGGAGGGTTTCATATTAAATAAAAAATGAGATTCTCTCCCTAACACTACTATTTATTGGTTCATTTACGTAGTTATAATAATGTGCCACCTCCAAATATGTGAGTGGTTAGTTACAGAGTCCCGGCGTACAAGGTCGTTGTCACCCAGGTAAAGACCAAGTTGGATGGGAGAAATGCAATTCCTAGCATTTCGTACATTACACCTAGTGATCGGCATAACCAGACAATTTTCATAAGCGAATAATTTGCATTCGAATGATATTAATAACCGATTGATTATTTGAATAATCATTCGAATCAATTTTGGCTCTCGATTCGTTTCGATTAAGTCAGACGGTTTGCCGGTGGGCGGTTCACCGTCATCTGCATCGGCATCGTAACTTGCAGATATCAGAGGAACTCAGTTAATCGTTAATTATAGTAATTGTATAAATGATTTTTATTTGATTCCTAAGGAGTTTAAACCATTGAGAATAGCTATATCAATACTAATAATAAAGAAATTATAAATATGCGAATACAAAGTATCTATTGAATCTATTTTTAGTTCCTAAAATTCTCTAGTAGCCACCCTTCACCCTTCCCTTTTCGCTTGCACATCATACCGGTATATTTTAGAATCCATCATTTATCTACGTTCAGCCTTCCGCGGTTCTAAGGACGCACACTTAAAATTTTCAACATCGAAATCCACTTCTTGTCCCGACTGCTCCGTTATTAAAAATTAAATATAAATCTGTTACGATATTGGAAAATCTTATTTCGCTTTCTGTTTATCCCTTATTAGGCATAATCAACCGCGTTTCGAAGCAAAAATTTAGGCCGTTATAAATTAATACCAACCTTCGGCAAATCTCATACTCAGCAGAACGTTATCTTTAATAGGAACGGCCCCATAAATTTAACTCGTCGACTGGAAGTATCAAATGTCTTAATAACATCAACAAGCAGCCGCGGCCTCACTTGGGTCAATCAAGTACATACGTAGAAAAGGTTGTATGAGTTATGAATGCCGTATTATTTACAGAATTTCGATTACTCGCAGGTCGCTGAGACGCGGCACGTAGTACGTATCAGGATGAGGTTATTTTTCATCCGAATACTTGGAACGAAAACCGAGTTACACAGGTTATTTCAATAACAGGATAACCGGTTATTTTTGATTCGAATAAGCCCATCACTAATTACACCCCCCGTTGAAATACAATTTCAATTATTCAACACTTATCATTGAATCAAACGGTAAGATGAGACATAAAAATAACACATAGAAATGACAAAGAAACAAGCTTATAACTAAATATAAAAAAACAAATGCATAAATGTCAAATGAGAGTAAAATTTATGTGATACTAAATTCTAATAAAACGAGTCATAAAACAAAACAGCACAAGTATAGAATATGTTGAGGAACAAAATTACATAAACAACATAATAATAAAGGAATGGATATTTACGAGTCTTTGCACTGATGGATCGCACAATTAAAAGGCTAAATGTTCACTACACTACACTTCCTCATTAGCAGGCAGTGGACAAACTTTGGTCGTGGCGCGTTTGATGACTCCGTGCTTGGTACGAAGTGACACCACTCGAACCAGACCATGGACGAATGGATGAAGTTCAGTGATACGACCTATCACCTAGTCGAGTGGAGGCAGATTGTCGTCCTTGATCAACACAACGGTGCCGACCTTTGAATTTTGCTTGAGCCTATACCAACGGATTCGTTGCTGTAGTTGAGTCAGTTATTCGGCTGACCAGCGCTTCCAGAACGTTTGATAAATTCGGCTAACTCAGTGCCAACATGTTAGGCGGTTCTCCATGACATCCGTTACGTCATCTTCTGGGACCCCAATTAAAAAATGGCCTGGATCCTCGGACAAAATGGTTAAGGGGCGTGAATTTAGGACAGCTTCAATCCTTGTTAAAATAGTATACATGTCATGGAATGTCAGTAAAAATTGTCCTAGTAATCGTCGCAAATGGCATTTTACCGATTTCCCATATGGAACCAAAGTGTGGTGAACGAGCTGAAATAAATTTCCATGTAATTGAATTTTTGGCGAGGTTTTCGATTATTTCTGCTGAGAATTCTTTTGACTTAAGAAATTTCTTAAACTCTCGATTTGCCCAACGAAACTTGTTCCGTTATCTGAATGTAACTCGGTAATATTGCCTCGTCGTGCAATCATTCACTGTAGGCCGCTACAAAGGACTGTGTTGTTAAATCAGTGACTACCTCCAAGTGCCTTAGTTGAGAAGCACACAAAAAACACGATATAAGATTTTATTGTTCTTTTCCCCCTTCCGCGTGATTCTTTAAGCAAGGGTGGTCCAGCGTAGTCCACTCCTGTTATTAAAAATGGACTACTTGGTTGGACACGACCCTTTGGTAAGTGGCCCATTGATTGGGTATATGATTTTGGGTTATATTTGCTACAAACGATACAATTATGTATAACTTGTCGAACTATACTGCGTCCGGACAATGGCCAATATTTGTGACGCATTTGAGCTAAAGTATTGGTTTGGCCTGAGTGTAAATTTAATATATGAATGGTCTTTATGATGAGTTTTGTGACATGGTGTGAAGGCATAACAAGAGGGTATTTGCTGGCGTAGGTATTTAAGATGAGAATCTAGAAATGGATTTAATGATTTTATTTTACTGTTATGCGCTACGCACTCGTTTAGACGCAAATCTCCCAATTCTGGGGGGAAACATTCGTTCTGAAAAGAACGCAGAATTACAATTTGTGCCTCCTTTCGTTCGGTTACGCTTAGTGCACCTGTTAATCGGACAGTATTAACTTTAGTGTCGTTTATAAACCGTCGACAATAGGCAATGATGGCCACCAACATTTCAAACGATGAAAATGTTGTTAATACGTCCGAATTTTAATTTTAACAGAATTTCGTTTGAAATTGGATATGTGGCGTGCATACCATGAAGGAGCTTCTTTTGCTAACCTGGTAGGACCTCGCTTCCACAATTTAGATGTCTTCAACTGCGAGGGTGACGAACATCGCGATATTATATCCGCTGGGTTGTCAATACCTTTTATATGATACCACTGATCGACGTCAGTGAGAGTACGAATCTCTCTGACTCTGTTCGCGACAAACTGTTTCCAGACCGAGGGACCAGCGGCCAACCACGACAATACAATGGTTGAATCCGTCCAATAAAAACAAAGTTAACTAATGATCCTAAAATGTTTACGATTTTATAGCTTAATTGCGCCCCGGGGAGTTCCCGAAATATGACTATGTAAATAAAAAAAATCTATAAAAAGGCTTTACCCAGAACTTCCCTCGCCCGAATTAGATCAATTTGCAAATTTTACAAAATGTATCCCGCTGGGGTTTGAACTAGTGATCGGCATAACCGGACAATTTTCATAACCGAATTATTTGCATTCGAATAATATTAATAACAGAATGATTATTTGAATAATCATTCGAATAAATTTTGGCTCTCGATTCGTTTCGATTAAGTCAGCCGGTTTGCCGGTTGGCGGTTCACCGTCATCTGCATCGACATCGTAACTTGCAGATAGCAGAGGAACTCAGTTAATCGTTAATTATTATAATAACTAGCAACCAGTGAGACAAATGTCTCATTTAATAAAACAAAAAAGACCGTTTTTCAAATAGAACGCGTTTTCGAGAAATCACGTGATTTCTCGAAAACCGGAATTGTCACCTGATTGAAATTCGGGTTCTGACCTGACATGACCATTCCAAACAAATAACTTTAATAACTTTTTTCTCTATCTCTTACGGTTTGGCTGCTGAAACAGCGTCCCGGACGGACCAGCGTCCCGGACGGACGGAAATCACGTGATTTCTCGAAAACCGGAAGTGTCACGTGACTGAAATTCGGTTCCTGACCTGACATGACCATTCCAAACATATAACTTTCATAACTTTTTTCTCTATCTCTTACGGTTTGGCTGCTGAAACGGCGTCCCGGACGGACCAGCGCCCGGACGGACGGAAATAACGTGATTTCTCGAAAACCGGAAGTGTCACGTGATTGAAATTCGGTTCCTGGGCTAACATGACCATTCCAAACATATAACTTTAATAATTTTTGTCTCTACCTCTTACGGTTTGGCTGCTGAAACAGCGTCCCGGACACACAAAACAGCGTCACAGACAAGCCTATTATATACAGTGTGGTCCATTAAGTGTGCAACAAATGGGAAATTTTTTAATTAGTTGTACAATCGAAATTTAAATACCCGCCAAAAGTTAGTGCATGTTCGATAACCATATTAGATGCCCTGAGAATGGCTTCAAGTCAAACAATATACAGGGCAGGACAACAAATATGAAATTCGTTCAAGAATAAAGTTACATTATTTCAAAAAATATAGCAAAATTTTATTGAGAAAAGTTGTTTAGAATCTAAAGTGACGCTCAAATACAAAGTCACGGCTTCCTATTCAAATGTTGATTCTTTTTTGGAAAATTTTGTATTACCCCCATATGATACGTATTTTTATTATTCTGATTTTATATGAGTATTTAAAGTAGCCACAACCACATCACTTTTAAATAACTTTTAGCAACTTGAAGCGTATTTATAAAATTTACTTGGATTTATATTTTTTTAGGTAAGCATCCACTTCATGTTGTTGCAACGATATTTAACAGGACTTTAGAATTTCGCAAATATTCTTTTTAACAAGGCAAATGCTTTACTAATGATAATTTACATATGAAAAAACTCTTAATAAAATTAGAATAATAAAAATATGTATCATACGGGGATAATACAAAACTTTACAAAAAAAAATCAAAATTCGAATAGGAGGCCATGACTTTGTATTTGAGCATAACTTTTGATTCTAAACAACTTTTCTCAATAAAATTTTGCAATATTTTTTGAAGGTAACTTTATTCTTGAACGAATTTCATATTTTTGTCCTGCCCTGTATATTGTTTGACTTGAAGCCATTCTAAGGGCATCTGATATGGTTATCGAACATGCACTAACTTGTGGCCGTATTTAAATTTCGATTGTACAACTAATAAAAAAGTGTCTCATTTGTTGCACACTTAATGGACCACACTGTATATGGATGGATTGTATAAATGATTTTTATTTGATTTCTAAGGAGTCTGTGCAATAGGTGTAATATGTTCTTCTAGTCTTTGGAGTATTCTTGATCCGGTTACTTCATTAATGTGAGATGGCATTTCATAATTGACAAACAATAAACAATCTGACGTAACAATTAAAACCATAATAACTGCAAAAACCCAGTTTATACACTTAAAAATACATGCAAAATATATCATAATAGTGTGTAGTCATGTAGTGTCCCGATTTCTAAGGCGCCGACCGTACATTATGTGTTATGTATTGGAAATTAAGAGGTATTTATTAAGAAGTGTAGAAAGAAAGAAATATGCGGAACTGCTTGCTAATCGCAATAAAAACAGTGGTAAAACGTTTATCTTTATCGATCGGGCGGGTTAAAGGCGCTGCCTCTTGTTTTGAACTTTTGGAGATGTAAGCAAATAAAAAATTGTTTTATAGCTTGCGCGTTTGCAGCTTTTAGGCGTTCAGGTTTCAGGTCCCCAGAATTTGATAATTTGATATTTTTTATGATAGGAGGTAGGTACGCGATAACCAAATGGTGTTTTCAGTACAACCTGCTTTGTTTATGAGTTATGACGTATTTATATTTACAGAATTTCGAGCACTGCGTAGGTCGCTGAGATATGGCACGTAGCACCTTTGAATAGAGGTTTTTATACTCAAACCGTAGTACGTATCAGCATGAGGTTATTTTGCATTCGAATAAGCCCATCACTAGTTTGAACCCGCCGCACCTGCATAGCGATCGTAACCGCATTTCCGCAGCGGATGTAACTGCATCGAAATTCCAACTGCGCCATCAAGCCTTATAGAAATAGGTGCGGCGTGCGCCTCTCTTGAACAGAGGGGTCTTATTGTTGAAACGTTTTTACTCTTTTGTGACATTATCCTGTATCGGTTGAGTCTTATTTTCGGCAAATGTAAAGCCTGACCTGTGCGAAAGTTATTACTTCTTTCTATTTCAAAATTAACCCCAACATAAATAAAATTTTATTTTTTTAAGGTACTCACCCTGTATAAATTTTTTTATGAAATTATACCGGTTTCATGCGAGGTAGATATATAATATGTATGCAAAATATCGTCTTCGTCCGACACATAGTTTTTGAGCTATACTGCCAACAGACAGACAGACAGACAGACAGACGGAATTAAGAAAACCTATATTTCGCCATCTAGGTACCTTGAAACGTGAAGATCTGAAGATGAAGGTGACTGATTACAATACTTCCTTCGTCTTTCAGACGAGGGAAGTAAAAATGTTTAAAAATAGTTAAGATTTCAAGGTATCGCAGCAGAGAAATCGCGTTTTTAACATTTGTTTGCCCATAAGAGCCCATTCATTTTTAAAAATGTGGTCTCTTTTTAGTACCATAAATCCTAAAGAGAATGCTTTTAAAAATATTCACTGCTACTTCCATGGAAATAGTTTTGCATGGTGTCATTAACTCGTTTTTTATGGATAACGCCCTTATGCACAGGACGATTTTTTGACGACTTGCGGATTTATGATACCAATAACATAAGAAACAATGCTGGCTACATCAGACATTTTAACTTCAGTGTCCACGAAATGAAAGATAGAAATTGAATTGCACTCCACTATGAAGACATCCACACTTATACTGCCGGCCGGTATTGTTTGGGAGAATGTTTTGCTGGTGGTGTTAGCTGTCTGTACAATGTATATATACTAAGAGATGAGTCTTTGGATCCACAAATGATGTACCAAGTGATTTGGCAATAATATACTTCATTTGTTTTGCATATATAGGGACTCTATATCTACAGGTTCTACAACATAATAAAAGGCACGGTTGTGTTCATATGCAACTTAACAACAAAAATCCAAGATCAGCCTTCGTGCAAAAAAAAAAGGAATGAATGGAGTATAAATACGTCAATGTAAGTACTGTGATGTATACTCTATTCAGCTTTATTTAGAGCGGGGTTGGCCATGGAAATTTCCCCAATTTAACTGTTTAATTGTGACCTTGTGTGGTTTGCAATGGCTTAAAATATCATAATTCATTTCCATTACTTTTAGGTCATAAATGCATGTCAGAATATCTGCCAATGCAGTGTTGTCATAATTCCATTACACATACTGTAATGATATGATGCTTACAGCAATTCTGGTTGCATTAATAAGGTACGAAGACTAAGAAAAGTTTCAAATAGGCCCAGAATTGGTATTGTATTTATTGCAACAATATAAGTCAATAGTCAACATTGATAATTACATAAGACATGATTAGCAGTAACTGTAATTTAATTAAGAGAGGTTAGTAATTGAGTAAAACAGTATCGTCAGGGTTGCGTTGAGCTTGTATTCAATATTTGTGCTCGATATGGCAAACATAGCTAATTTGCGATGAATGACAGATTAATTGTGTAACGTCAAGACACGATAATGAATTCGCTTAAATACAAAGGTGTTTCGAAGCGTGACAGAAGTTTTATGCAGCGGTTTGTATTCATATCATAATGCCCACAATCTATAACGCAGCTAAAGTGTTATTAAGCGGTGTAAGAAGAGACAATAATGCAAAGAGCATTTGAAAAGCAACCTTAGAATTAAAGAAAGCTACAAGAAAGTGTTGGTAGCTTGTGAATCAGTGTTTATTTAACTAAATGTGACAAAATGCAACCAAAGTGCGGTTAGAGTGTTCCTGAATGACATTTAAGAAAACATTTACTTTGAAGTTAAGGATCAACGATTGTAAAAAACTTACTAAAACAATTGTATAACATGTTGCTATGGTGACCTAGAGTGTCAGTTGTTGGTGTTTACTGGAGAAGCCAAGTCGAAAGCTTGTGTGTACGAGTAGTTTTGGCTCCCTGTCTTTAATTAAATTCGTTGATAAAAGTATATTATTTGTGCCAGTTGTTGAATTTTATTTATTCGCCATTAAGCCGAAGCCAGCTGTGGTCAATTTGGTAGTGTTCCGTAGTGCACTCCCAGAAAAAGTTGAACCTGGAGCTTCGCTTATCTCTCATTGTCTTCGAAGCTAAGTTTTGTCAAGTTTTGGATCCGCGGGAAGCAGAAAACAGAGTGCAGCGTCTAGAGCAGCCCTTGTTTGTGGTTTACAAGAAGGCAGCAGCAGCTAAAATATCGCCAGGAGGCAGGTATAAGCTTGGCATCCCTTTCAACCGTGGGGCGGTGCGAGGTCAACTTTCGAGCCCGATTCAACAAGACTGGGAGCTACGAAAAGCGGACAGCAAGGCGCAACACCTGGGGAAGGCTTTGTTCGTAGTCCAGAGACAGGCAGCAGCCACTGAAAGCATTCCAGAAAGAAATTACGAGCTTGGCATCACCTTCTGCAGAAACCGGAAGTTGATTTGCCGAGCAAGCAAGAAACAAATGCACTTGGGCGTCCCTTTTCACTTGAAAAAAAAAACAAATTCCAGGTTAGGCAAACAACTCGATTAGTTGAAATGCATTGTTATTATTTACCTGAGGTGAACTGATTAATTGTTGGTTTATGTGTGGTCAAAATACGCTGGATTTTTGTTTTCGAACAAGCTTTGTTTAGTCAATATTTGAGGTTATCTGTCATTCGTTAAAATCGAGCATTTGCTATACAGTGATGACATTTATACTGTGTAACAACCTAACCCTGCAGATACTGGAGTCTCAATAACTAGCCGGCGCAAAAGTGTCAATAAGTTGCCAATGAATAAATATAAAAGGCAACATACCTTTATAATTGCAATAAAACATAATTGAATAATTATAATTATTTTTTAATAAGCCCAAGAGGAGGTAAACAAATTAAAATTGTGCTGTGGGTCGCAATTTATTTATTTAATTACAAATAATATTAGAGAGTCGGCATCATAACACGAGGCAAAATTATAACTATAAGACAAGTTTAACAAATAAGTAAAATAATTAAAAAGGTACATGTGTAAATTAATTAATTCAGGCCTATCTAAGAGTAATTGTAGGGCAGTAAAATTTTATTGAGGCATTATTTGGGAGAATTTATTGTGGTTAACACGAAACGTCCTGATGAAAATAAGTGGGAATATAAATAAATTAAAATGGCTGATAAGAGAAACAGAAAAGGTAAGAAAATTTAAGAAGGAAAGGAAGAGGACCAGCAAATGGAAAAAACTGTAACTCCTAGGGAAAAAGAGGTTGAAGCACAGCAACACGTAGGTGTGCACGAAGATCAAGTAAGAGGACAAGAAGAACAAGCAGCGAAAGGTGTGAATTTAAACCAACTAATGGAGATAATACTTCAAATTCGTAAAGATACAGAAAAGACTGCACAGGAAATGAAAATGTATGCAGAGGAAAGAGAGAATAGGCTGAAGAAGGATTTGCAAGAAGCGATTCATAAAGATGCAGAGAAGACTGCGCAGGAAATGAAAAAGCACACTAAAGATTTAATCCATAAAAATGCGGAAGAAAGCAGTTAAATGTTTACGAAGCAATGGAAGTCTCGAAGACAGAATTTAATAAAAAACAGATTGAAAATAAACAAGAATTACAGAGAGAAATTAACAACATCTACAAAAATGAACAGTTTTAAGGAGGAATTCAATAAAACACTAATACACAACCGAAAAGAATTCCAAGTTGAAATAAATAAACTATACCTAAAATTAGCAGAACGCAAGTTTGGAACAAAAACTGAAATAAGACAGGAATTGAAAGTAGAGCTACTAGAGAAAAATGAGAAATTTTACCAGAAAATAAAAGAACTAGAAGGGAAGACATATGACAAATTAAATCAGTATCGAAAACCACTGGGAGTGGAATTTGAACACATCCAACGGAAGGCTGAAGAAAGATGGACAACAACGCAGGAATCACAGAACCAGAGCACAAATTACATTTCCAATGTAGAAAACAGAGTAATGGTAGAACTACAAGGAGTCCAAAACAGATTGAGTGTAGTACAGGAGATGCCACCAAGTACAAACATCCAAGGCGTGAATATGGAGATGATACCGAAATTTGAAGAACGGTACGGAGAGCTGCCGATGATTTTCCTATCCAAACTAGATGATGTAATGAAAACGATAGCATCAGAGCGCAGAAAACTTCAAATAATTAATATGGCAATGAAATGTCATGCGGAAATATGGCACAGCATTATCAAGAACAAATATTCAACATACCAGCAACTTAAAGAATTATTTATACAGCAATACTGGAGCAATTCGCATTAAGCGCAAGTAAGAACAGAGCTGACATCGAGCAAATATGTTTATAAAAAAAACATACATAATGCACCGATATAACAAAGTCCAGTAACTAACACCGAAGTTGTTAGAGGAAGAAATAACTCAGCATTTGTCGATGCATCTAGAAGCGGAAATCACCAGAGCAGTTGCGGTCCAAAACGTTAAGTTAAAACACTGAAAAACTTCCTGGAAGCCTATGTCCCTATGTGTATTTTTAGATGAAACTATAGTGTTTGAAAATGGAAGAATTTGCAAATCATGGCAAGATGACGATGTAAGAAGCATACGAAAAATTAAACCAGAAGGACACATATAAATTAGTTACTAATTGTAGTAAACCACTATGTAATTCATGCTTGAATTGTTATAGATGAGCTATATAAAGGGTGTTTTTAAGAGTGGGAGAACTTTAAATTGAAATAAAACACAGAAAAATGTTTTTAGTATCCATGAAATTGGCTTTATTTGAAAGATAATTTTATGGCATTTATGTTTGAATATGATTTCGGGCATGTGACCGCCGCGGCTGGCGTGTACATGACGTAATCTGGAGGTCCAATTTTCACACACTGTTCGCAGTAAATCAGGCTATATTTCGGCATTAACGCGTCGAATGTTGGCGTCCAAGTGCTCAATTGTTTCCGGTTTATCGACGTAGACATGCGACTTTACATATCCGCAAAGAAAATAATCTAACGGCGTCAAATTGCACGAAAGAGGTGGCCAATTAACAGATCCACAAAATGGATCCACGAAATGGATCTGTTCTTTCAAATTAAATTCATTAATAACATGTAAATCCGTGTTTAGCCTGAAAAAGTGTCTAGATATTAAAGAATGAAACGTTGCAAATATCTGTCCTATTCCAGTAATTGTTTAATACCATACTAATGTTGTATTTTTAACTCATTGTTTTTCAAAACTACTTGCGTTTATTGTTTTCCACTCTCTAAACTTGTGTCTGTATTAAGTTATATTTATGATTTTCTTTATTGGATTTGTGTTGTCTATAAAATTTAATGTTTTAGTTATTTTAAAATGATAATGAAATGATTTAGTTGTTAAAATACTACGCAATTTCAATTATTATTTTCTGTAAAAATATGTAAATTATTTTACTATTATAGTCAATTTGTTCGTTATTTTATGTGGTACTCAATACAATGTTTTTATTAAAATAAATCGAGCAAAATTGTATTTTTAATTGATTTTAAGTTGTGCCCGAAAAATTACATAAATACCTGTAGAGTATTATAAGTAGCCTCAATAGGTAAATAACATATACAGCAAGGACAGCAAGTAAGCAAAGTATCAGTTACAGGAAAATGCGCCTAATTCGTATACCTGAAGTGCGCCAATTCATTTCACACAAGCTACATCGTTCAAGTTTTCAAAGTGCTGATTATCTGAGGTAGTTTGGGCACTTAATTTTACATTAATTGATAGCTGTCAACATTTACAATAAAAATGTTATGTAAATTAATATGATGTTGTCTTTAGTTTTCCTGTTGTGGTTTTTTTCTTTCATCTTTAAAATTTTAATTCAATATATTCATTCAATTCTAACTGTTAAAATTGTATTTTATCTACCATGAGATAAAAAAATTGATTCTGAGCAGGCCTTGATGTGTTATACGTTTGGCAGTACTGAAGTGTATTGTCAGTCTATGTCAAATTCGAGATTTAGAGGTTAGGTTTTGTTTGTTGTTTGACACAGACTGACGTAAAACTTAACCTGCAAATCTCGAATTTGACATAGACTGACAATACACTTCAGTACTGCCAAACGTATAACACATATCAAGGCCTGCTCAGAATCTTTTTTTATCTCATGGTATCTTTTACTTCACGTTAAAATGCAATTTTATCGTCACATTGTTGGTAGCACTGCCAAGCTATGTGAAATTCGCAATTTGCAGATTACATTTTGCGTCAGTCTGTGTGAAACAACATACAGTGACTGTATAACTTTGAATATAATAGCTATTTATGCAACAAGTGCTAAAAGTCGACGTTTATGCACGAGACATGAAAATTATTAAACGAAGCCGAAGGCTGAGCTTCATAACATGTCTCGTGCATAAACGACTTTTAGCACGCGTTGCATACAATATTTTATCTACGACCTTAATGTTACCGTTATAAATCCATAAATATCGATTTAACAAAGGTTTGCATCTGCGACACTTTTAATTTATGTCATAATAAACAGTAGGCCACGCCGCGCGGGCGATTGTTTGCCACTGTCAAGGTGAGTTACGAAATGTAATTATTGATACTCCACATCTGACTGTATTCATTACAGAATGCTTTAATTATTTCAAAAACACTTTACCTGTAACGCAAGACGCAACTAGAATAACTTTACAACTTCACTTCCAGTTCGAAATTGTAGTTTTATAACCTCACTTCACTTTTAGCCCATGTGCTAAAAGTAAACAGCTGATTTATTTAACCACGGTAAACTATAAAAGTCACTTTTAGTGAAACAAGCTAGCGCTAAAAGACCTACTTTTACTAGTGGTCGTAAATAAAAGATTTTATATTCAAAGCTGTATAAGGATCATATAAACATACTAAGATATGATGTCATCAATATGGTATGATGTGCACGCACGGGCTCAAAAATTCATGTGTATCATACAATTTAATCGGTCCAGTATCTTCGGAGGAGATAGCGAACAAACATACATACAAAGAAAGAAAGAGAGCAACGATTTTATGTTATAAGCATATATTTAATAACTACAGTAAGTAAAAGTAATACATATACGGTTATAAGATAATGCATTTAGTGCAGTATTGCCTGATGTACGATAATTATCGTTTTTGTACCATAATTTTACCAGTCGTACGATGTACGATAGCACATGTATGATAATGGCAAAATGTACTATTGCTACCAAAAAAAACTAGGACAACGTTTTTTTAGCTGTGTGAATCTGAATTATTAATTGGCAACTGAGATGTGATTAACTTTCAAATTATTTCAAAACGTCATAGTCAATCATGCCTAAAGTAAGTTCAGTTTCAAAAGCTAGAATTAATGCTTGCTTAGAAAACGGTGTAACTATTCAGCAAATTGCATGTTAATTTAGTTTTATAACTATTTTATATTGTAGCTTTTGATATTAAAATTTTATGACAAGTAAATAATTCTAACCTGTCATATGACAGTTTCTTAAGGTCATTTAATCAACTTAAACAATAAAAATGCATGGCTAATGGATTTAGAAGTTGTCCTAGTTTTTTGTGATACCAATAGTACGTTAATTTGGCTAGTATTGAAAATTTTCACAGAAGATTGACATGGAAAAACACATCTGGACGAAACGTAAACAACTAGGCGAAAAGTATTGGAAAATGTACTGGCTTTTAGGACGTAACTCCCAACTATCCCTGGGTAATAAAATACTGCTTTACACAGCCATTCTCAAACCAATATGGACCTACGGCATCCAGCTGTGGGGGACAGCAAGTAATTCAAACCTTGAAATTTTGAGACGCTTTCAAAATAAGACGCTACGAACCATGGTGAATGCTGCTTGGTACGTCCCCAATGAAATCATACGCCGAGACCTAGGCATACCAACGATTAAAGAAGAAATTCAGCGTTCCAGCGTGAGATATCATGATCGAATAAGTGCTCACCCCATATAGTAACTATTAGATATATGGCTCACCCCAACAACCTAGTTGAATGCCTCCTAGATAACGAAGAAGAAGAGCCCAGACTTAAAAGATTCAGGCTAGCAGATCTTCCAAATCGGTTTGAGTGATTGTGCGTGAACTGTGTTAGTGCCGTGTTAACCAACCCTAGACCAAATTAACCATATTAAATAAGGAATTTGTTATTGAACTATTTCTTTCCTTCATGACATGCATGTTAGGATAAGTCATATAATTTACTTATTGTCATTAAATGACAGATTGTAAAACCTTTGTAATAAAAAAACAAAAATGATAGAAAAGTAGATACTAATGATCGTATCTTCGATATGACAGTTACGTGCAGATATTTTTGCTCAAGTGGTATTAATCACAAGGTGCTGGCATTTTATTCGGAGCTGTTATTATTTATGACGACAGGCTGATCACATTACATCACCGTACTTATAGGGGGTTCTCCATCGGCTTTCCACATACCCACTTTCAACTTAAGTCTTTCACTAAAAATGCATTGCGCAGCATTCTCGATTCGCGATTTAATTAGCCCATATCGCTATATCGTCGATTTACGATCGGTCGTTCTACCACGCAGACCAAGTAAAATCGGAATTATTTCATTCTTGTGGTTATATTTTCCTATGTACCATTCAAAATATTATAATACGATAAAAATGTACGATAATTTTAACCTATTACGTCACTCATTTGACACTATTTCCATTAGGCAATGAAGCCATTACACCACTAGTGGTGAAATGGAAGTTCATTACATAAATAGTGTCAAACAGAGTCGGATTAAGGATATGTGAGGCCCGGGGCTACATTTTTTTAGAGGCCTCATTCCTCAAGTCAGGGGCCTATTCTAAAAACGTGCTTTATTATTTTATTAAATTAATATTTTATTATACATGGTGTCCCTAAAATAACGGGACACCGATTAGTCATAGATTCCTTACGTCATAATAAATCGATTAAACATAATATACCTTAGTACAAAGTCCCTTCAGTAAAAAGTTATATGGCCTTGAAGTTCAATTTTTTGTTTCTTATTTTTTTGTTAATTTCCACAAATGTACAGATATCGATTTGGATTTTGGCATATATCTAATACTTACTATATTGCTAGCGGCTATGAGTGGGAAACTGGCCGATGAAGTGAGACACACAACCAACTCCTTAATGTATACGGTAAGCTGCGCGCAAGCGCGGCCGCGTCGTCCGCCCAATGGGGAAGTGGTCAAGTTTAAAATTCGCTTGTGAAGGCGGAGTTCGAATTCTCACGCATGCGCACGAGACGCGTTATACTCTAAGTGAGACTATGTCGGCGCCGTAATGTTTTCTAGCGTTCCGAGGCCCTACTAGCAATATATGTGTATTATATATATGGATTTTGGTATACGTACTTAGTACCGGGTGGCCATAAATATCTGATATCACATTACCTTTGGAATCAACACCGCTTTATTAAAGTGATGAATCCAACTAAACTAAATGTCATTAATGTCATCACAACTAAAATTCCTATCTGTCAAAAATTATTACAAATTGCAATAAGTAATGAAGTTAGAACAGGAGATTTTCATAATCGAGTCGTAGGCTAAACTGCAGAATCCGGGGCACATTCTCCTCCTCTTATTGCATTTTACTACATTACATAGGTACCAATACTTATGGTAATTGAAATATAATGCTAACCAACATTTATAAGTAGCTAATTCCATGGCTACCGGGATCTCAGATATTTATGGCTACCCGGTATTATGTAGTGCACTAATAGGAAACATTTAATAAACTAGACTTGACTGTAAGGGGTACTTTACCAATCTTTCAAAACTTTTTTTAGCTCTAACTTCGTTATCTGTAACTTTTTTTGAAATGTTAGGTTATTATCTGAAAGCGAATTAAAAAGCACAAAAATAATGTACTCTTTATTCTTACGACTAAAAGCAACCGTTTAACCTTAAAATGCCCATCAAAAGTTTTTGGTTGTCAGTAAAACGTGTAATTATCAAGTATCCATGATCACAAAAACAATGGTCATCTAGTAAAAAACAATGATAAATCAATTAATGACATTAGTGACACAAGAATCTGTTCTTTTATGTTTAAGAAAATGCCGCTACATAACGAATTCTCCAATGCTGCAGGGTTCGTTATGTCGCAGCATTTTCATAAGCACAAAAGACAAAAAACTGATGTCACCGATGTCATTAATTGGTTTCTTTATGTTGTTTACTAATGGGTGTTCATAAACAGTCGTCATCCCAGTTGCTTTAAAAAACAAAATGTTATGTCTTTGATTAATTCGTGCAACACAATGAAACGTCATTGAGTACTGTCATAGTGCATTTTTTCTCAATATTAATAGACATACGTTTCTGACGTCAAAACCTACTGGGATGACGACTGTTTATGAACACCCGTTAGATTACAATCATAACCCATTGTTTTTGTGAACATGGCTAGTTGATAATTGCACGTCTTAATGACAACCAAAAACCTTTGATGGGCATTTTAAGGTAAACGGTTGCTTTTAGGCGTAAGAACTAAGAGTACATTTTCTTGTGATTTCTAATTCTCTTTCAGATATTAACCTAAAATTTCAAAAAAAGTTACAGATAACGAAGTTAAAGCTAAAAATGTTTTGAAAGATAGGTAAAGTGCCTCTTACAGTCGAGTCTAATTTTTTTTGTGCAGCACATAATACTAAGTATGTATATCAAAATTCAAATCGATATCTCTACATTTGTGGAAATTAACAAAAAAATAAGAAATACAAAATTGAACTTCAAGGCCCTATAACTTCTGACTGAAGGGACTTTCTACTAAGGTATATCTATGGGTTTAATCGATTTATTATGACATAAGGAATCTATGATTATCGGTGTCCCTTTATTTTAGGGACACCCTGTAGGTAGGAAAGTTTTTAATTTCCGAAACATTTAGGCAACGGGTATAAAGGGATTTAAATGATTACAAACCGCACTAGATTATAACCCTCAAATCTTTTCGAGGCTCCCGAAATTCGGTGGCCCGGGGCTGCAGCCTCCTTAGCCCCCCCTTAATCCGGCTCTGGTGTCAAATGAATGACGTAATGACATTTGCCTACTAAAATACAGCGGCGCAGGAACTACTGTAATTATGGGGGGGGGGGGGGGGGGCAAAACATTCTTTTATAAAACAAAGCTTTATGTTCGGATGTTCCATGAACACTTTATTATAGTATTATATAGCATCCATAAAGTGCCACTTTGTCCATACAGTAAAGTAAAAGGGCCGCCTGTCAATGTTATTATCAAAATAAATGTAAATTTTATTCAAATCATGAGAGAAGATTAAATTAACTGAAAACTTGACAAATAATAGAAAGAAATTCATCTTTAATACCTTACGGTAATAGGTAGTTACTTTTAATATTACAATTAACCTAGAAGTACCACACTTCGAAACTATCAAATGTTTCAATAGATTCTTGAATTTTCTAATGTGTCTAATATAAATGATAATTGTAGATAAAAGGAAATATTCTGCAGTGCAGTCGAACGCAAAGCTTTGCATGCAGCTCCTACATAATCAGACCTTATTTGACTCGTCCTCTTTATCGCTACGCTACGCTCGCTCTCCATAAAATTAGTTCGTCCAATAAAGTCCTACATTATGTACTTGATACGTAAATAACTATAATAGCTACAATTTAGCTAAAATGCTAAAACGATACTTTGCATGCAGATTATATGTATACCTGGCATAAAACCGAGAAAATTTCAGAGAAATATATACAGGGTGAGCACCTTAAAAAAATAAAATGTATATTTTTGCTTTAGCTAAGAAATAGATAACAGTAATAATATTTAACATAGCACAGGCTTTTATCATTGTCGAAAATGAGACCTAACAGATATAGGATAAACATCACAAGTGGGACAGAATAGTATGGAGTCTTTATAACGCAGCAGAAACTCGCATAATTCGAGTACGGCCGTAGCTCACTTGTGCAAGCAGGGACCCAAGCGGCAGACTAGAAACTCGGCCCGAAGTATTCGCCTGAGAGCGCTGAATTGGAATACCAGCGGATTACCTTTTTTTTTAAATTAATGTAAATCACATTTCTTTGCAAATTGATGTAATTCAAGCAAGGCAAGTTCCGTGTAACCCCCCTTTACAGATTTTTTCATATGGAAATGCAATCTAGGGAAACCATTGACAACAAGCATTGTCACTACATTGCATTGTGTTGGTACATACACTTCTGGTTATTATTTTTGCAATGAGAGATTAGGTTCTATGTTGACTGGTTGACACCGCAGTTATTTTTACATTGTAGTTCTGGCTATTATAAAACTGTCCTTGTGCAATACCTACCTAACTAGTTCAAACCAAATTATAACATCACATCAAGTTTATAATAACCAAAGCTACAATTTAAAATAATAAATTGCCAACCTCTCGACATGAAACCTACCCTCACCAAAAAAATAATAAGTTTATGTACCAAGACAATACAACCTAGTGACAATGTTTGTTGTCAATGATTTCCCTAGAATTTTGGCATTTAAATTTCCATATGAAAGAAAAATGGACTATATCGAATTCTCCCCTGTTGACCTAAAAATCAAGACGTGTTTAATCAATTCTTCGTGTTTTATTTCTGCATCTTCTACAATAGAACATCTCGTATGTATGGATTAATGTGAAAACCATATGTAAAAATTTTTAAAAACCTCATAGAATATATCAGGGGGGCAAATTATACTATTTGCCCCCCTGATATATTCCATGAGGGGGCAATCACCCCCCTCGCCCCCCCCCCCTGTTCCTGCGCCCCTGCTAAAATATTTTTGAAAATGACATCTGACATTTTTCTTAATGGACTTTTCTCAATTTTGGGCAGTCGTAGATAAAATTTTGTACAATACATGTGTGATAATGCATCATTAATATACTTGTGTACACACGTATATTAATTATGCACTTATCCCACTTGTAGATGTAGTTGGTTAGTGAGACACTAACACCCCATGAAGCAGCGTAAATAACTATTATTCCATCTGGCAACATTGTATTAGCGTAAGCTAACCTAAATAGTCGGCCATGGTACGAAATACAGGAAGGTCAAATGGGAAGCGCGAAATGTCAAAATACGGTAAACATAACCTTCCATAGTTGTGCCGATTATATTTCCTCTAACAAATATTTCCATGTTTCCTACCTCTAAGCGTTTGCTACTTCAAGGAAACTTCTAAAATTTACAATATGGCCTAGTTTGCTGATTATTTTGAGGCACTTCATGTTATTTTGTATTTGTTTGAATGTAGCCTGCTATTTTACTCTGAAGCGAATGCCACAAGCCAGAGATGGCAGAGAAGCAAAAATTGTAAGTTTTCTTACCTTATTAATGTAAATTGAACTCAATTCGCGAACGAACAGACTTCAAAGCCGAGAAATGTTTGTTTAGTCAAGTTGTAAACCGCGGTTGTTTTAGCGCCCATTTGATTACTTAAAAATTTCGAAATTTTAGGTTGTTTTGTGGGGACGTCGAAGGAAAGTTTCATACCTTGTTCAATAGGGTGGAATCTATAAATAAGAAGTCAGGACCTTTCGATTTACTGCTTTGTGTAGGAAACTTCTTTGGAATAAACAATAAAGAATTTGAAGCTTATAAAGCAGGCGTTAAAAAAGGTAAGTTACGTAAATGTATTTAGTCGATTAGTCCTATAATTAATATCTGTATGTACAGTTGCTGTACCTACTTACGTCTTGGGACCTAATAAGGAAGATCATGTTGCATTATATCCAGAAGAAGGTTACGAATTGTGCCCAAATGTTAATTATTTAGGTGAGTTTTAGAAAATAACTTTTGCCACCAATATTAAATACTGTTATACTATAGGAAAACGTGGTTTGTACACAAACAGCAGTGGTTTGAAAATTGCATATATAAGTGGTATAGCTACAAGTGAAACCACTGAAAGTGATTACACATTTAATACGGAAGATGCTGTATTTTTACGAGATGTCTGTAGAAGAGGCAATGCCAGTTTTAGGGGAGTGGATGTTCTTATAACTTCACAATGGCCAAGCGATGTAATGAAGTTTGATGCGGGCTATAAAGTAATACAACAATTACCTACACAGACCTGTTTTTATTTCTTATACAGTTTCTCTGTTACAGCTGAAAACCACTATGAACATGCACACAAATATAGCTGCATGGCTGGATTTGCAATTAAAGCCCCGGTACCACATTAGTGGCTTAGAAGGTTTATTTTATGAACGACCCCCTTACCGGTCTTTGAATGTATCAGACAGTGATCCATCCCTTGAACTTGCAACCAGATTCTTAGGTTTAGCAAGGGTAGGAAATGCTAACAAGGATAAGTGGATATATGCTCTGAGCTTAACGCCTTTGGATAAAATGAATTTGAAGGAGCTCCTGCAAAAGACCACCGACGAAATTCAGTGCCCATTTAATTTGATCGAATTAGAGAGCAAATGTGAGTTGTTTGGTTATGGTTAACTACCGCATAACAGGGTATCTGCTGCCTTTCGCTCGTAGTAATACAGTTGTGGGCCGATAATTCGAATCAATTAAATACCAGATCACTTCGAAGACTAGAAACATTGGATTACTGTATCATATACTACACTCCAGTATCTCTAGTTAAATATACAACAGTTAAAGATATTGACGTCAATGTCTTGGATGTGATAGTATTCAGGGAACTGAATCGGAAATATCTGATATCTATGTTTTTAGTTTTTAAACTGATGGAAGGTTCGAGATCATAAATAATTATGTGATAAAACAGTAAATGTGCGAGTTTTCTAAGAAATTACAATATAGCCACTTTTTCGGCAATGATAACATTTTCTGTGCACGTTGTAGCGGCACCAGGGTTAAACAAAACAAGCAATGCCATTCATAAATAACTAAATAATACGCATGCAGAGTCCCTAAACGAATATTTCATGAAACCCGCAAAATTTTTGACCAATTAAATTCGATTTAGATTGTTGAACTGCCGAACCCACCTAAATTCATATTACGCTATCCTTACATGAACACATTAAACTCTTCGGATTACCGTGAAATTCAGATCACTGAACATTGGATTAACGGGACATTACTGTAATACAATATTTGCTTAATACAATTTGGAAACCTGGTTTACAGCAAAATTGGCCTGGTAGTGAAGCAGTTATTGTTAATGACATCATTTATTGCCAACTTAAATGACAATGAGCTTACAACTCTACCTTGTCCTCAGAGCTGGGCAGTAATTAATTACTTTTTTCGAAACTATTGAGTAATATTGAAAATGTAAGACTGATTTGACATGTGAAAGTGTAATATCACAGAATAAACACTTAACGGACTCAGAAGCGACAGTCGCGGCGGCCCCTTTGATGTTCGAGTAGCCGATTCCAGCTGTGGCAGCCATATTGAAAGAGTGTAGATCAAGAATAACATGTTGGTGACACTGAAAGTCTATGTCAAATTCGAGGTTAGCAGATTAGGTTTTGCGTCAGTCTGTGTCAAAATTGATGCAAAACCTAACCTGATAACCTCAAATTTGACATAGACTTCAGTGCCACCAACATGTTATTCTTGATCTACTCTCTTTCAATATGGCCGCCATAGTTGAAATTGGCTACTCGGCGCTGCCACGAGTGTCGCTTCTGAATCTGTTAGGTGTTTATTTTGTGGTAATATCTCATGCCTAGGATGGTAAAATTTTACCGGACTCTTATGTCAGTTATCAAATTTTTGAATTTGTCAAAAAATAAGAATTAAGAAACATTAATATTTATTGTCATATTTTTAACATTTAGAAATGTTAATTGAAGGAAAAATTTTTTTCTGGAAAAGAGAAGCAAAATTAAACGTTCACCAGTTTTTTCACCATTTTCTGAAGAAATTTCAGACACATTCATCTCTTTATAGACAGCCAAAGAAATTTTACGAAATCTGCACTTGTGTAACGGTACCGATATTCAACTTTTTTTTTTCAAATGAGACGCTATACTTTTTCTCAATTTTTCTAATAATACTTTTTATTCTCTTTACAACCATGTAAACATATATCGGTGTTACATCAGAAAATTTTTGAGAAAAAGACAATTCAAAGTTTAAGCTTGGTTTGCCATAGAAATCACTGATTTTGTAAATTTTATCTAGTCGGCGATGAAAACAATAGCGTAATTTTAAAAAATATTATTTATGTTCATATAACGTTAATTAACTTTATGCTAACAACTAATTAGTTATACATGAGGGGGTAGTCACTGTGGAAATCTTCTGTCCTACGGGATGGAGATCTCATGGAGATCCGTGGAGATATGTGGAGATCTGTGGAAATCCATAGAGATCCATGGAGATACATGGATGTCCGATGGAGATACGTGGAGATCCGGTGGAGATACATGGAGATTCAAGAACTTCGGCTGCAGTAGTGTAGAATCGGAAAAGCGTAATTGCGTGCGCACATCATTTTAAATGGTACCGCGGCCCGCGACTTTTGCTATAGGTCTTCGGCAACACGTGCACATCTGTTTTCGGCTGTATTGTATACAAACAGGTCTGCTAGTGGTGTGCTCAAGAATGTACTTGTATGAGTTGTATGTACTTGTTATAAATACATACAGGCATAAATTATGCAGAAAAACAAGAACTGTAATATAAACATAGCCACTATAAATGCAAATTCTCTATACTCCAAACATAGATTGGTTCACCTAGAAGAAGAACTGAAAGAAATGAATTGGGATATAGTGGGAGTCAGCGAGGTAAGAAGAAAACACGAAGAACTGTTGAAGCTAGCTTCAGGCCACCTGCTATATTATAAAGGAGAAACGGACAATAATTGGAATGGAGTCGGAATGCTTATTAACAAGAAATGGGAAAATAATATTAAATCAGTAGTTGGCATATCATCAAGAGTTCTCTATCTGGTGCTGAGAATATCGAAGAGGTACCACCTAAAAATCATTCAAACCTACGCACCCACTTCCACTCATCAAGACGTAGAGGTTGACGAATTTTACGATGACATTGAAAGAGCGTTACAGCAAGATAAAACACAATATGTCGTAATTATAGGTGATTTCAACGCCAAAATAGGGAAGAAAGAAGCAGGAGAGTCTAGCGTTGGAAAATTCGGGGTTGGTACTCGGAATGAGCGAGGACAAACACTCATTAATTTCCTCGAGCACCATCAACTAAAAGTAATGAACTCTTTCTTCCACAAAAAAGAACATCGTAAGTGGACTTGGAAAAGCCCGGATGGCCGAACCAAGAACGAAATTGACTTCATTATTTCTAATCGTAAAGACATAGTAACTGACGTAACTGTAATTAATAAAATACAGTTAAGTGACCACCGGATGGGAAGTTTCGATACTTTTGCGGACTCGTTCATTCCAATCCCATTCCGCAAGTGGATCGAGTCCATCGGACTCGATCCTCGGATCGACATCGAAATTGAATGTGCATTTCAGACACCCGGGGTCCTCGGTCATTCCGGACCCGGAACGAACAACGCGAGTATCTTTGTTTTAGTGAGTGGTCACGGAGTCGGTAATTTAGTATGTTTATATGTCTCAGACATCAATTGGGCACATACAAAGCCGCCAAAAGCCATAAATCACTGATAACTGATAAAAAAGCATGCAAGTTCGGCCGTATCATGTGTCGCCTGTCGAAGTCGAGCCTTTAAAACGAACACCATCATCATTTGCTGTTCCCCATCAACACATTGTATTGTATTCTGTATTGAAATGGATTGAATAACGGAATGCCAAAGGAATGAATGTCCGCGAGGATTGAAGCCTCGCGACCTTTTCGTTCCTCGGAACGATTCCGGACCGAAACTTGGACTCGATCCAAATCGATCCTGCCCCGGATTCGATCCTTTGTATCGAATCCGACCGGATCGACACATCGCTAGGCCAGAATAACCTTAAACACTAAATTAGAAAGAACGAAACTGGTCAGCAGGAAAAATTCAATAATCAATTATAATACACTATAAAAACACCAGGAGGAATACCATAATAAATTGGAGAATACTTTCAAGCATGACCCCATTGCAACCAAAACAGACATTAATAAAATGAATAATTACATTACGTACAAAATAAAAATAACGACGAAAAAGATATTAACCAAAATAGGCCACCCCGATAAAAACAACAAAATCTCAGAGACCACACGAAAGCTCATAAAAAGACGAAACCAGGAAAAGAGAAGTATGAAAAATGAAGAATTAGAAGCAATAAATAAAGAAATAAAAACAAACATAAAAAAAGATACAAAAGATTATAACGAAAGAGTAATTGGAGAAGTGATTGAACAAAACAAAGGGCCAAAAGTTTTCCGAACTCGAATCAAAGAAGGCACACCCAACATCATAAGTATAATGGATGACAAGGGCACGATATTGAGGGACAGAGAAGATATAATAAAGTACATTGAACTGTTCTATAGAAACCTGTACGAGTCCAAAGAAGCAGAAAAACCCCCCTAGCACTGAAAACAAAAAAGCAACACTAAATAAACATATTACAGAAGACATACCTCCCATCAACACACAAGAAATAAAGGCAACTCTAAAGCAGATGAAAAATAATAAAACTGCGGGAGTAGACGACATAACCATCGAAATGGTAAAGTTCGGGGGAGAAACGCTATTACAGTACTTGGTGCTCTTGTACAATCAGTGCATTGAGGAAGGAAAAACGCCCGAAGCATGGAAAAACTCAAGGGTAATTCTTATATACAAGAAAGGCGACATCAAAAATCTAAAAAACTACCGTCCAATATCCTTGCTATCCCATCTAAATAAATTGCTTACAAGAATCCTGACAAACCGCATTGCTCAGAAATTAGAAGATTACCAAACGCCAGATCAAGCAGGATTCAGACAGGGATACAGCACTATGGACCATATACATACCATAAGACAAGTTATGGAAAAGGTACACGAGTACAACCAACCCCTGTACTTGGCGTTTATTGACTTTGAAAAGGCCTTTGACACAGTCGAGACTTGGGCGATAATCAACGCTCTAAAAAGATTCAGGATAGACTATAGGTATATAGCACTTATTAAGGACCTCTACGTAAACGCCAGTACTACTATTGAGACATTCACGAAAAGTCAACCAATACGAACAAAGAGAGGCATAAGACAATGGGATACAATCTCCCCTAAACTGTTTACGATTGTTTTAGAGGATGTGTTCAAGAACCTGAACTGGTCAAAATTGGGTATCAATATCAACGGCGAATACCTCTCCAACCTGAAGTTTGCGGACGACATTGTCCTGCTCGCTACAAACATGTCAGACTTGGAAAAAATGATCAATGAGCTACGAATAGAATCTCAAAAAGTGGGCCTACGGATGAACATCGCAAAATCCAAAATAATGGCTAATCGAGACGATGCCACGCCAGTACAGTACGGGAACGCTACGGTGGAAATAACAGACAAATACATTTACTTGGGTCAAATTTTGACATTCAAGGAAGATACACAAGAGGCGGAAGTTAGCCGTCGAATCAGATTGGCGTGGGCAGCCTTCGGTAGGCTCAGGAGAGAGATCTTCAGTTCAAAGTTTCCACAATACCTTAAATCGAGAGTCTTCAACCAGTGCATACTTCCAGTGCTCACTTATGGTGCAGAAACGTGGTCAATCAAGAAATCAACAATGGAGAAAATGAAAATAGCACAAAGAAAAATGGAAAGGGCAATGGTAGGAGTGACATTACGGGACAGGATATCTAACCAAAGGTTAAGAAACATAACAAAAGTAGTAGATGTAGCAGAACGCATAACAGGTTTAAAATGGCAATGGGCAGGTCACCTGATGAGAAGGCAGGACAATAGGTGGACTAAAAAGGTGACGGAGTGGCGACCGAGACAAGGGTACAGAATCAAGGGCAGGCCCAGACAAAGATGGAAGGATGATATAGTGAAGATAGCGGGGAAAGCTTGGACTAGACTAACTTTTGATCGCAGAATCTGGCGAGACAATTAGGAGGCGTATATCCAAAAATGGACCGATGAACGCTGAATATGATGATGATGATAAATTATGTAAAGCATAGATGTTTTATGAAAGAAGACCTTGAAGATTTTTATTGGCCGAAACAAGATGATCTGCAACTAATAGAGCCCATTCAAATTATTTATGGGCCCATTACAATGCTGGGTACCCACCCTATGAAACTGTCAAGATCAGACAGAGTAAAAATACAGACTTTTCATAAATCTTAAAAAAGTGCTTAAATCACATTTGTCTTAGAGAGAGTTTAGTTTTTTTCGAGTTCCTTTTATACTGGTAACTTGTTCCTACTGTATGTGTTTATTACAAAGTGTATTCCAGACAGGGAAGTTAAGTTTCGACTTGGGAATACCTATTTATTGTTTATTAGGTCAAAAACAAATATATTTTTGTTGTTATTTTTTTATGATGATTGTATACTGTTTATTTTTCCACTTAGTGTTCTTCTACAATAAGTTTTTTGTTATTGTATAATACTCTTTTGGTGTTCCTCTTTTTTAATTTTATAATACCTAAAAAGGCATGTTTTTTGCACTGTTTGTTTTGTTTAGTTTATAGCTTTTAATATTATTTTGACCAAGTCATGTGTTACTAAAGATATATACATATGTAATTCTTTTTTATTTTAATAACACTAAGTTGATGTCATATATTTTTTTAATTTTCTTGTTTAAACATTAATTTCATGTTCAGATGTTGTTTCTTTTCTAAAACACCATAACAAGTTGTGAGTAAACTACGGGAGTAAAATAAAACTGAGTTAGTCCACGAGACAGTCCTTTGACAGTAATAATCTATTTTCTGCCATGGTATATAATCTACTATTAGATCAAGTATTACATACCATTCGTAATACTCTATTTGCTACTTCTAAAAAGTTTGTGATTTATCTATATTATAAATGTATGTATGTATGTATAATCTGTAACCTCATTTACCTTGCGGTGTAGAGGCTGGTGCTTTATGCGCTGGAATCTGGCGGTAATGCTCAACTTGCCCCGGCTTTGGGATACAGAGTTGGAGCGCGCCTTTGGTGCTTGCGCGGCAACCATTCTGTGAGTTGTGTGGCTTGGTGATGTGTTGACCTTGTTACTCTATCTCTTAGGTCTGTGGTTCTGAGTAGAGCACAGTTAATTTGGTGCCCGACTGTGAATGGTCTCACTGAGCCCGATTCTAATTGCCAAGGATACGGAAAAATTCCGACCCCAGCGGGATTCGAACCGAGGACTTGCTTAATGCAAGCCTGCCGCTTACCCATCTGCGCCAAGCATGGATGCAAATTATTATTAATATCAAACTACCACCGAGACTACCACATTCTGACAGCAAAAACGTGTTTTTTCCAAAGATCTAATTCCATATAAAATTGAAAAGTTATTAATGTAGTATATGGAGGTCCGGAGGAGATACACGGAGGTCCGGAGGAGATACATGGAGATCCATGGAAATCCAAATGATCTCCATGGATATCCAAGGATATCCATGGAGTTCCAAGAAGATCTCCACAAATGGAGATTTTCTGTCCTAAAAAATTGCAAGTGACTACCCCCTCGGTTATACATAACTACAAAAATTGTTCAAAATTGCCTCCGTTGTTATTTGAGCAAAGCTCTAAAGGATGCAGAAGATGTCTGGTTGTCGTTTCTAATAAAGTTTCTCTGGTAAAGTTTGCATATTCTGCTCTTATTCGGTTTTTTAAGTCATCCACATTTAAGAGAGGCAATTTATAAACGCATTTCTTTAAATCACCCCACACGAAAAAGTCCAAGGGCGTGAGGTTAAGAGAACGAGCTGGCCATTCTACTGGACCATATGTTCCCATCCACTGCTGTGGAAAATTAGCATCTAAGTAATTCCGCACAATAGCGCTGTTATGTGCTGGAGCACCATCATGTTGATAAAACATGTTCAGCCTTCTACGAAGAGGTACACTTCTGTGCAATAAAATTAAGCACACGCGGCTTTGTTGCATTTATTAATAGCGTTTTTTTTTCGAAAGGTCTTAGTTTTGGTCTTTTAATAAAGGTGTTATTTTCAAGTTATGGTGTTTTATCATCTATTGCAACTGCTGCTAGGCAATTAAAATAGACCCGAATTATACAAACTAGAATATTGTGGAAAGTAGTCATAAGACGTGTGCTTAATTTTATTGCACAGAAGTGTACATCTTCCATTAGCTCCGGCAATACGTTGTCCAGAAAGTGCAAGTAGCGATTGCCAGTTAAACTTCCTTCGTAAAAATATGGTCCTACCAGATAACCACCAAGTATCCCACACCAGACATTAATTCCGAAAACATGTTAATTATTCCTTTCTCTCAGCCAGTGTGGCTGTTCCGTGCACCAGTATCTAGTATTTTGTGTCGAAACCAATCCATTATTATGGAATCGACTTTCATCAGACCACAATATTCGTCTCAAGAAATTATGTTGTTGAGTTCACTGCACAAGGATCCAAGCAATAAACGTAAGTCTCCTGTCCGGATCTTCAGGGTAAAGTTTATGTATGCCAATACATTTGTATGGTCTGTACCTGTTTTGTTTTAAAGTGCGCTGTACTGGCGATTTCGAAATGCCACATTCTGAGGCTACTTGCCTTAAGGACGATGTAGGATTAACTTCCATATACCCAAGAACAGCTACTGTATGTTCTTCATCAGCAACATGTCTGTTCGGATTAAACGGTATTCTTCTGTTTACTGAAAACGATCCATGTTTCCGGCGATTATGTTCCAAACCTCTAAACGTCTTATGATCAGGATGCCTTCTATCTGGATATTGCTCTCTGTATCTTCTAGCTGCCTCTCTTGAATTACGCCCACACAAACCGTACATTAGTATCATGTCACATTTTTCGGAATTAGAATAATTCATAATTATCAAAACAAACAGAATGATAATTGCTTAAATTAACTTGACAACATAAATTGACAGATTTGCGTTAATAAACAAACGCATAAACTAATATTTGTTTAAACTACGTTATGGTTTTCATTGCCGACTAGATATAATTTACAAAAATCGGTGATTTTCATGGCAAACCATGCTTAAACTTTGAATTGTATTTTTCTCAAAAATTTTCTCATGTAACACCCATATATGTTTACATGGTTGTAAAGAGAATAAAAAGTATTATTAGAAAAATTGAGAAAAAGTATAGCGTCTCATTTGAAAAAAAAAGTTGAATGTCGTTACCTTTACACAAGTGCAGATTTTGTAAAATTTCTTTGGCTGTCTTATAGACAATTTGCTCCCATTTAAGAATATATATAGTTTAATACAAACTAGAATATTGTGGAAAGTAGTCATAATTGTGGTGGACGTAGGCGAGTGTTGAAGTGTTGAAGGTGTCGAAGTGTAAAAGTGGAATTAAAGTGATTCAAATAGTGCAAAAACAGTAAAGTGGGAATAAATACTAAGGAAGGAACGGTGAGCGACGAATAAATGAGAAAAACAATTCGGAAAAACTCAGATAAGGGCGTAAAAGGATAATGAAGTGTGCTTACCAGATACTATAAAGACGATAACCGCGTGCAGTGTGCAGTGACGCCTCGCGCAATTAAGGGTGTCTTTCGCGTGTAGCGACGATTCGGGTATCGAATAAAGGTGGCAATCGCGTACACCGCCGCGCGGTCACAGCTGTGTGCTTTCCCGGGCTGTCTTATCGCAGCGTGCAGCATAAATAAATAAACAAAGCGCCTCGCTTATACAAAAAGGCGGCAATCGCGTATACCGCCACGTGAACATAAAGGTCACAACCGCGCGCGATCCCGGACTTATTTATCACAGCGCGCAACGTAAATAAATAAACAAAGAAACACATCACTGAATAGCCATAAATTAGGAGAAATTCACGGAAACCAGACAAAATGGACGAGAAACTAGACGTAATTACAAATATGCTTGAAAGCATACAGATGCAACTAACAGGTATCAACACGAAAATGGACGTAACAGAACAGAAATTACTAGAAATGAAAAAAGAAAATGAGACATTGAAAGGAGTAATTAACACGCAAGAAAAAAGAATCGAAATCTTAGAAAAGGAGGCGAAGAAAAGGAATTTAATCTGCTACGGAATTAAAGACGAAGATAAGGAAAGTTATGATAAGTTAAACACAAAAGTGTCGGAAATGATAAAAATTGTGCAAGAAGATATAGATGTGGCTTCAGAAATAGACTACATGAAAAGACTTGGCAACTACAAGAATAACAACAACAGACCGGTATTAATTGCGTTCACAACGTGGAAAAAAAAGATGGAAGTATTGAAGCAAACTAAAAAATTACGGGGTACTGAATATTGGATAAAAGAGGACTATACAAAAAAAGTACAAGAAGAAAGGAAAATATTATTCCATCACCTATCAATTGCTAAAGAAAACGGTTGCAGAGCGGCAATAAAGTATAATAAACTGGTGGTAAATGATGTGGAATATACACTAGACCAATTAGAAGAAAATCAACTGGAAGTAGAAGAAATAGAAGAAAGTACAAACAGAAAGAGAAAAGAAAAAGACAGAACCCCGGAAGGATCGGACAGTATCGGAAATAAGAAACACAACACTGGATATAAAACTGGGACTAAGGCTGAACACAAACATAAAACGGTCTGGACACAAAGCTTACTAGCAGGCTTCCGGCCACCCCAGAACCGGAGCAAACAATGGGAAAGGAACAATAGCAACTACAAAAAAAAGTAAGCCGAAACACGCAAACGCAGACCACAGCAATGAAACAGGACAATGAAAATGATACTACAAAAAGAGTAAAACCAAGAAGAAGAACAGGCGGGACACAGAAAAAGAAGGATAAAATTAAGTGCGGAACATGGAATATCAGAACAATGTTGGCCCCGGGAAAAATGAACGAAGTAGCAAATGAAATTATGAGATATGGGATAGATATTGTCGCAATACAGGAAATACGTTGGAAAGGACAAGGAACAATACAGAAAAACGAATACACCATATGGTTTAGTGGTGAAGAAAGACAAGGTCAACAAGGAACAGCTTTCATTGTTGCAAATAAAATTTTAAAAAATGTAATACACTTCAAACCAATAAACGGAAGACTCTGTACTCTAAGAATTCATGGAAAATTTGCAAATATCACCTTAATAAATGCATACGCCCCCACAGAAAGTGCAGATGGGAACATAAAGGAAAACTTCTATGAAGAATTGCAACAAGAATGTGAACGGGTCCCAAGAAATGACACATTAATTTTGCTGGGAGACTTTAACGCCAAAATTGGAAAGGAAGACTATGTGAAGGAGGTTGCGGGAAAACATACAATTCATGACAGCACTAACGATAACGGCAAAAGGTTATGCCAACTAGCAGCAGCGACCGATCTTATAATCAGCAGCACCAAGTTCAAACACAAAAAGGTGCACAAAGTTACATGGACGGCACCAGGAGGGCACAGTGAAAATCAGATAGACCATATACTAATTTCAAGAAAGAGAGCAACAACAATCCAAGATGTAAGATCCTTTAGAGGGGCAAACTGCGATTCAGACCACTACCTGGTTCAAGCTATTGTTAAACAAAAGATAGCAAACGTAAATAACAAAAATACTAAAATACACAGAAATTGGGATGTCCAAAGAATTGCTACAACAAAGGACTCAAAGCAGTATAGGACCTCAATGGAAAAGATAATGCAGGAGAAACATGAGAGAGAGAATTTAGAAGAAGAATGGGAAGCAATAAAAGCAAGTATCAGGAGTGTGGCAGAAAAAGAAATCGGCTACAAAACAAAGAAAGAGAAACGAGAGTGGTTTGATAAAGAATGCAAAGATCAAATTAAAAAGAAAAACGAAGCAAGGATGGAATGGATAAATAAACAAACACCAGAAACAAGAGAAAACTACAGAGAAACTAGAAATAACGTAGCAAAATTATGTAGAAGAAAAAAGCGTGAATGGACGAACAATAGACTAGAAGAGATCGAGCAGCTCGGCAGCCGCAACAAGACGCGGAAATTATATCAAAAAATAAAAGAACACTCGTTGAAGAAGACACAACTAACTATACAAGGATGTAACAGCAAAGAAGGAGTATACTTACACAAAAAAGAAGACATACTACAAAGATGGCAAGATCACTTTAAGACTGCAACTGAAAACCAGGATATGGAGGAAATGGTCAGCCAGGTAGAAGCGGAATTGGAAGAGGAAGAAATACAAAACCCAACATATGAAGAAATGGATAAAATAATATATAATATGAAGAATCAAAAAGCACCAGGTCAGGACAATTTAACAATTGAATTGATTAAATACGGGGAGAAAATCTGAAAAAAAAAATATTTCAACTCATAACAAAAATTTGGAACACCGAAAGAATGCCGGAAGAGTGGAAAACTGGAATAGTGATACCAATACACAAAAAAGGCAATAAAGCAGAGTGTAACAACTATAGGGGCATAACTTTGCTAAACGTAGTGTATAAAGTGCTATCCAGCCTCATACTAAAAAGAATGGAAAACTACTCCGAAAAAATAATAGGCGACTATCAAAATGGGTTTCGACCAAACAGATCTACAATCGATGGTATACATATAATAAGACAACTACTAGAAAAAAGTAAAGAATTTGACGTCGAGCTACATCTGCTATTCATAGATTTTCGTCAAGCATTTGACACAATCAAGAGAAACAGAATGTATGCAAAGCTAACACATCTAGGTGTACCATACAAGATAGTGAAGCTAGTAAAAATGACTATGGAAGACTCTCATGCATATATAAAAACCAACGTAGGCCTAACGAACAGAGTAGATATTAGTACAGGAGTACGCCAAGGGAATGCGCTATCACCAGTCCTATTTAACCTAACGCTAGAAGCGATAATACGAAAAACCAAGGCACAGGGATTAATAAACATTCATCTTACTCAGATATGTGCATATGCAGACGATGTGGTGATTATTAGCAGGAGCAAAAAGGACTTAATACAAACATTTCAAGAAATGGAGATAGCAGCGGAAAAGATGGGATTAGTAGTGAACAGTGAAAAAACGAAATACATGAGAAGGACAAACAAAGATTTACAACGAACAAAAATACAAATAGCAGGATATGAATTTGAAGAAGTGGAAAAATTTACATATCTAGGATCACTGATAGATATCAATAACAACACAAACACAGAAATAACAAATAGAATACAAGCAGCACATAGATGCTACTACTCCAACAAACAAGTCTTATTAAACAACATCTTAAGCATGAAGACAAAGCTGCGAATTTATAACAGTCTAGTACGACCAGTGATGACATATGGCGCAGAGACATGGAAAATGACAGAGAAAGATGAAGAACAACTTAGAGTAAACGAGAGGAAAATACTTAGACAAATAATGGGTCCAATCATAGATGAAAATGATCAGATTAGAAGCAGAATGAATCATGAAATATACAAGGAGACAAAGGGGGAAGATGTGGTAAAATTTATTAAGGCGCAAAGAATAAGGTGGTTAGGGCATGTGTTCAGAATGGAGAAGGAGAGAGCACCAAGAGTCATAACTAAATGGAATCCAGACAACAAGAGAAGAAGAGGAAGACCAGACCTTCGCTGGATGGACGATGTAATCAAGGACCTGCAAACCATGGGTATTGCAAACTGGAAGACAAAAATACAAGACAGAAGACAGTGGCGAAGAATAGTGGAAGAGACTAAAACAAACAACCAAATCTGACTTCGACACCTATGCATGGGAAGGGAGGACCAATCCACCTCTCTTATAATCCCTATCAGGATTTTGGAAGCTTTGAAGAAGCAGGTTATAGTCCGCTAGGACTGGAAAGCCAACTATGATGATGATGATAGTTTAATATAGTTATTTTTTAAAATAACAAAGTTATAGGCCTGAGGAGTGAAGTCTGGGACACCCTGTATATTAGAATTTTAGGTATTTTGCCATAAATCTATACGAACAAATATTAAAGTAATTAACACTTTAAATAGTTTTTATTAAACTTACAATATTAATATGTAGTAAATTTTATGCTGATCGTACATTTTAGTTAAATTTCGAAATCTTTCGAGCCTTTTATTTCGTTGGTATTCTAAGTTTAGTTTAGTCTTCAGCTAAACTGTAGTGCATTTAGTTGTGCTAAATTCTACTGCATTTTCCATGTTTTTAGGGTAACATCGTACAAATTACGATGAATTCGTTTTTTGGATTTAGTATTCGCAACGCTATTTCCACCAAGATATATTTAAAATTAATACAGAAGAAGAAAGATGCCTGGAGATAAGAAATGGAAGAGAACGACCGGTCTTATCACTGTTTTGTACAATTTTAGTTTAACTGTTCTCGATATGTTCTTTGCTTGAAGTAATTTACTATAGCCCCCATACACCTTGATTCCGCCACTATACGCCTCTCAATTACCTTATTATAGTTTCCGTCTGCAGTAATATCCACCTTATCGATCTCTTTAAAAGTGAACCATTTATCTTGCTTTTCACTTTTAATTCGTCCTCATGTGGGTGTCGTTTTCTGCCCAGCACTACATACTTAGTTTTTGTTTTATTAATATCTAGGCCAATCTCGCTTGCATTGCTTTCTAAACGTTTAAATATTTCTTTAAGTTCTTCCTTTGTTTTTGCTAAAAGCACTATATCATCCGCATATGCCAAGCATTGGTATGAATTTCTTAATGCGTTATATTCGGTTTTAATTTTGCTTTATCTTAAAATGGCTTCAAGAATTGCATTGAACAAGATAGTTGATAATGGATCTTCCTGCTTTAATCCATTATTACTTATGAACTTACCGGACATTTAATCATTAAACTTTACTCTATTGGTTGTTTTTGTTAATGTCATTTGAAGTAGGGAGATCAAATCGGAAGAAAATTTTAAGTAATCTAATTCCTTATAAATTTCTGATCTACGGATGGTGTCATAGGCTTTTCTAAAATCTATAAAAAGTGCATAAAGTGTTTTACCTTTTTGTTCGATCTTCTCCTGGATCTGCTTTATTATAAACACCTGGTCAATAATGGATTTCCCTTTCTTAAACCTAGCTTGGTATTATACTATTTTCTTTTCTGCTTCTTCTTCAACCCTCACTTTAATTATGCTTGCTAACACTTTATATATTACGCCTAATGGAGATATAGGCCGGTAGTTTTCTGGTTGCTGTTTATTTCCTTTTTTATGTATTGGGGTTATAACCTCCGTTGTCCACTCTTCTGGCATCTGCTTTTCTTGCCATATTTTCAGTATCAGCTCATAAACTTTCTGAAGTATGCGGTTTCCACCATATTTAAACAATTCGATTGGCAGATCATCTGCGTCTGAACTTCTGTTATTTTTCATTTTGAACATTATATCCTCTACTTCAGGGCTGTCCAACTTCAAAAGACCCAAGGGCCACTATACAAAATTTGAAGGTTATGAGGGCCGCATCATAAAATGTGTCGTATACGACTTTGTGAGTGATTTGTAATAAATATAAAACGTGTATATTTCAATACTAATTTTTATTTATTCAAGAAGCTTACGTTACATTACAAAAAGCATTGAAACATAAAAGAGATATACAGGGTGTTCCCTGAGGTAACCGACAAACTTACACCATATGTTCTAGAAGTGATTCTAAACAAAAAAATTCATATTCACTTTAGGTTAATTCCTTTCAGTTCTTGAGATACCGACAAAAGAAAAAAATTACATCAATTAATGTAAATTTACGTATAGAGATGTGAAGTTTCACCCCCTTACTAAGGGCGTCAAAGATTTACCCCTCGGGTTAAGCTCAAATCAGAGAAATACGTTCACACAAATATACATTCGATTAGGTAAAACACCAGATAATTACCGAAACAAATATAATGTTTTTAGCTAGTTACAATGATTAATTAAAAATAACTCCTGAGTTGTACATTATTTAAAATTAACATGTTCTTCTGGAACGGTGTCAGGTTTCGTTCGTCGAGCTGCAACCGGCGAGTGTTTCGGGTCCCTATTGGTAGTCCGCCAGTACGCACGCCGATTCTTTGGGAAATGGGCTGAGTAGATCTTTTGTTCCTGGAAACTTGACCTTCCACTCAGCAGTGATTTTAAACTGTAATTTTCCGGTGAATTTAGCGATTTTATGGGTTACCTGAGGCGGGCGTTAGTGCCTAAATCCTGGTGCAGAGGTTGCTGGTACCTTACGACGGCTAGGCGTCGTTCTAGGAGCGAACGCGGTGTCAAATCCTGCAGATCGAATTTATTCGCCTTGAGTCGGAAAATGATGTTGACATTCTCCCGGTAGGGAATTTGCGGGCTGCGGAATCGAACGTCGAAGTCCAGGAATTCTCCTTTTAATGGCCAAAAAGGGGCCCTGCTGGTGAGTTTATGAAGGGCGGCTACAGGACTCTAGCCGCTCAGAAGCGGGGTAGAGGCTGCGATTCCTACATGTTACAGGTTTAATTATTAGTAAAATGAGGTTATGAGGAGTATTTCACCTCTCGGGGCGCCGAGATTTGCGTTTAAAAATTAGGCGGTTGGAAATGGCTTTTAAGCAATTAGCCCTTTAAGACAGTACAGCGTATTAAGACAGTATTAAATCCTCAGGGATTCGATTTCCCACGAAAGTTCAACAATTAAGGTAAAATCGAATCTAGCGGTCTTCCTTTTGCGGAAAATTTGAACTTCTTGGGCTGACAGTACAATACGTCATCTCCCTTTAAGCGTGATCTGGTAAGGGTTGGAGGCATACTCCGTTAGACAGTTCAGCGTGTCAGACCGGAGGGCCCAGGTAGAAAAGGAGAGGAGCGGATCAGGACTGGTGGACTCAAGGGGAATTCGATCCGCGGGCCGCAAAAATATCCCGGCGGCGGGCCGCATGCGGCCCGCGGGCCATGTGTTGGACAGCCCTGCTCTACTTCTTCAAAGATAGGTACTCTTAGGCCGGTTTAATTGCTGCTTCCATGGCGTTCATCTTCTTCGTATTCTTCCTCATTCTCATTCCCTAACATTCCTTTAAAGTGTTTCACCCACATATCTAGCATTTGTGAAAAAACTATTAATATTGTTGCTGTATGTAGGAGAGTTGTTAACATTACAACCAACTGTATTGCTATTTCCGCTAAAACACATCTCCTGTACCTTAAAGAATACAATTCTTAGCAAAGTGAGGTTAGAGGAAAAAAAAACATCTCAAATGAATTGTTTTAAATGTGAAAATGATCTGCAAGGTCAAAAGCATCTCAATTGTGATGGCTGCAAACGGCCAATGTGCTACATCTGTGCTAAACTATCAGCTTCGGAAATACGCTGTGTTGAAATGAAAAGCAGGGTACTTAAGTTTTTCTGTTCAGACTGCGAGGAGAACTTGCTTCAAGTGCCAGTCCTCAGGAACTTGATAACAGACCTGCAAGCAGAGGTTGATAAGCTAAAAAGCAGCCAAGGTACAGGAAGCATAGCGACAGAATCTATTATCAGCGAAGTCGCAGACAGGCAACGCAGAGCCACAAATGTAATTGTTTTCAATGTACCAGAGGCAGCTACAGATAGCGTCGACGCCAGAAAGGAGCACGATAGGGAACAAGTCATAAACTCGATTAAGTCAATTACCAATATAAATACAGATGGCTTGCAAATCTTTCGCCTAGGAAGAAGTGACCCCAATAATAGCAAGGCAAGACCCCTAAAGGTAGTTTTAAGAAGCGCCGAAGATGCACGTACTATATTGCGAAACAAAGTAAGACTGCCATCAAAGTCAGGAATTAAATTTGTAACTGACCAAACTCCCATGCAACGTGAACATCTGAACCAACTTAGGAAAGAGCTTGAGGCTAGAACGGGCAAAGGTGAACAAGCAATAACAATTAAATATGTTCATGGAGTCCCAAAAATTGTATCGCTAAGCGGGCAATCAAAAAAGTAATTGCTAGCACTATTTTAAACTACCCAATACTATACACAAACCTAGCATCGCTAACGGCCAAATTCGATCAACTTATTGTGGAAGTAAACAGAGTCAAACCGGCAGTTATAGTTATCACTGAAACACACCTACAACAACACATACCGAGCGCAGCTGTCAACATTCCTGGCTATGAAATTTATAGGAAGGGTCGCAGCACTAAAAAAGGAGGAGGAGTTGCGATTTACATCACCAAAGACAGTGACTTAAAAATAGTTGCAACCGTTAATCAATCATTCATTTCCAGCGATCAGATAGAAGACATGTGGCTTGATGTGCGAATTCATGAAACTGAGTTGATTATAGGCGTTGTATATAGGACGTCTTATTAATAGGAGGAAGTATATTCACACACAAATTGATTCACAAAGTTACTTGGATATCGCCTGATGGAACGACACAAAATCAAATAGATCATATAGCTATAGACAGGAGATATAAAAACGCTTTATTAGATGTTCGAGCGATGAGGGGAGCGGATATTGGATCAGACCACATGTTAGTAAGGATGAAACTGAAGATACGACTAAACGCACAAAACAAAAAATATAATGGGCAGATGAAATATAATACGCACTGGTTACAAAATGATATAGACAAACAAAATGAGTTTCAACTGAAACTACAAGCGAAATATGAAGAAATAATGGATAAGAACGACATGAGCATAGAACAATTATGGAGTAAATACAAAGAGATTTTGAAAGAGACAGCACTAGAAACAATAGGTACAAAAAGGAGCACAAGTAAGAAGTGGATGTCCAAAGATACCTGGGACAGAATAGAAGAACGAAGACAGATCAAACAAAGACTACTAAGAGAACAAAGACCACACAACAAAGAAGAACTGGAGGTACTTTACAAAGAAAAAAATAGACAAGTCAAAAGAAGTGCGCGAAAAGACCGAAGAACCCACTATGAAGAGATAGCGAGAGAGGCAGAGGAAGCAGCGGGACGTAATGATATGAAGACAATGTATACACTGACACGCAAATTATCGGGAAGGAAAGAATGTCGCGCAACACATATCAGAGACAGAGATGGGAACCTGTTAAAAGCGGAAGCAGAAATATTAAATAGATGGAAGGAATATTTTGAGGATATATACAAATTGCAGTTATCACAGATGGAGAATATAAGTGAAGAAGAGGGATATGAACAACTGCCAATAAATACAGTAACACCTACTAAACAAGAAATAAGTACTGCTATAAATAAAATGAAGCCTGGAAAGGCAGCGGGTATCGACAATATTCCAGTAGACTTAATAAAGGCAGCGGTTAATGAAAACACAGATATTATACACTGTCTACTAAATAAGATATGGATTGAAGAAAAACTACCAGATGACTGGACGAAAGGACGTATTATTACACTACCCAAAGCAGGAGACAAGACTAAGTGCAATAACTGGCGAGCAATCACATTACTGAGCACCACTAGCAAAATATTAACAAGAGTTGTACTAGAACGAATTAAAGATGCAGTTGATGAAACTTTAAGATCTAACCAAGCTGGATTTAGGAAAGGGCGATCTTGCACCGACCACATCAGTACAATAAGAATAATAACAGAGGAAGGAGTGGAGAGACAGAAGGAAATGTATTTTGGGTTTGTGGACTTCGAAAAGGCTTTCGATAAAATCGATAGAAATATACTATGGAAAATACTTAAAGAATATGGAATCCCGGAGAAGATCATACGGATAATAAAACTGCTATATGAAAATTTCAGTGCAACCATCGAACACAATGGAGCGGTATCAGATCCAATAAATATTGAATCCGGAGTCAGGCAAGGATGTATCCTCTCACCACTACTATTTCTACTGGCCACTGACTGGGTTATGAAGAGAGTAGTCGACAATAGGAAAGGTCTATCGTGGAAGTTTGGACAACTTTTAGAAGATCTAGAATTTGCTGACGATATGTGCTTAATCACAGAAAAATTTAAACACATGCAAGACAAAATCAATGAGCTCCAAAGGAAAACAGCTGAAATAGGGCTCAGAATTAACACCAATAAAACCAAAACTTTAAGAATTAACACAGAAAATAAGGAAGAAATTTCACTGGACGGAAAACCTATTAAGAATGTACATGAGTTTGTATATTTAGGAAGCGTAATAGAGGACGGTGGAGGATGCCGAAAAGATGTAAACCGTAGGAAAAGTAAAGCCCAAAACGCGTTCAACCAAATGAGCAAGATATGGAATTCAAAAGAACTTTCTTTAAAAACAAAGATTCGCATTTTTAATGCCTGTGTTAAAAGTGTCCTATTGTATGGAAGTGAATCCTGGGCAATTAACAAAAAGGAACTAACTAGTATCCAAACACTAATAAATAAATGCCTGAGAAGAATTATGCATATCTATTGGCCTAACAAAATTTCCAACGATGAATTATGGCAACGTACAAACCAAGAGCCCATTGAATTAACCATAAGAAGGCGAAAGTGGAGATGGATAGGGCATACACTGAGGAAACCAAATACAGACATCACAAAACAAGCACTAGACTACACCATAAAAAATAAAAGAAAACAAGGAAGACCAGTAACAACATGGAAAAGAACTACAAGTGAAGAGTGTGACACAATAAATAAAAAGTGGAGTGAAGTGAAAACTTTAGCGGCTAATAAAAACGAGTGGAGAGAAATTGTGAAAAACATTTGCGAGATACGAGAATAATTACCAGCACAAAGTAACACAGTGTTAAAACAGTAGTGAACTTAATGACAAATTAATGATAAGGAGGAGATAGCATAGAGAAGATAGTGCAGAGCTAGCTACTCTGTCACTATATAATTTAAAAGCTACAGAAACGTCTAACGACGCCCTATGCTCCCTATGGAGTTTAAAGGATACAATACAATACAATACAATATAGGACGTCAAACTTAAACAAAAACCCAAACAGAAGAAACGAAATGGAGTTAATTGATAAATTGACACTAGCATCTTTAACAAAGACATGTGTTATATTTGGCGATTTCAACTTTCCTGACTTAAAATGGCCCATTGTAAATATCCCAGATAATAACAACAATAACCCTGACTGTCAGTTTGCTAATATGATACTTAGTAGTAACCTGCATCAATTGATAAATCGACCAACTCGCTACCGTAATCAAGACACTCCATCAACACTGGACCTAGTACTAACAAATGATGAAAACTTAATCACAGATATCGAATTTTTTCCTCCTATAGGAGTGAGTGACCATGTGCAAATACTAGCTACCATCCAACTTACAACACAGGCAAGGATACCCATGGAACAAAACACCATCAAGCTGGATTATTTTAGAGCCGATTACGCAGTTGTCAACGCTAAGCTACATAGTGCTAACTACAGTGTCTTTTCAGAAGAAATGGTTACTAAGAAAAAATGGGCATTACTGAATAACATTATACAGGATGTAATTTGCAACCACATACCACATAAGAAGCAAATAGCAGCCAGACAATTGGAGAAACCATGGATTAATAAAATTATGCAAAAAAGAATCAATGAAAAGAGGAAAGCTTGGGATATATACAGAAGAAACCGAACTGAAGCCAACTATTCTATCTACAGAACCAAAGCCAATGAAACAACTCAACTAATTAGACAATGTAGAGCCAAGTATGAAGAAACTATTATAGGAAGTGGGCAGAAAGCTTTCTACAGCTACGTCCGTAAGCAGATCTCCTCAAGAGTTGCCTTACCTCCAGTACTACGAAATGTGGATAACCAACTTGTTACAGCACCAGATGATATTGCAAATGAATTTGCAAAGCAGTTTGAGAGAAGCTTCGTTCGCGAACCCCCTGGTGAAATTCCAGTTATGGATAAGGTCCAAAGAACTATCAACTCGCTGACAAATGTCGAGTTTACTCCAGAAAAGATTGAAAAAATACTTCTAAATCTTAAGAATGACACGGCAGCTGGACTTGACGGTCTGGCCGCACCTTTTCTTAAAGGATGTGCCAAAGTGTTAAGCCCGCGGCTTTCAGAACTAATGACAAGTTCTTTTATCACTGGAGAGCTACCTGAGATCTGGAAAGAGGCCATTGTAACACCCATATACAAAAAAGGTGATAAAATGTGTGCTATAAACTACCGGCCAATCAGCCTGACATCTCTTGTATGTAAGTGCATGGAACGTATAATTACTGACAGTATGTTGGCATTCCTTTTTCAAAACAAGTTATTTATAGACGAGCAACATGGATTTGTGAAAGGCCGCTCGATAGTATCAAATATGCTGATATGCTTAAACAGATGGACACAGGACCTCGACCAAAACATCCCCACTGACATAATATATCTCGACTTCGAAAAGGCCTTTGACAGAGTGCCTATAAAACGATTGGTATACAAACTGGAGCACCTTGGAATTAGAGGTGAACTTTTAAACTGGATAACATCGTTCCTCAGCAAGCGAACATTCCGGGTTCGTATTGGTACTAGTCTGTCCGATTCTTATGAAGTATTAAGTGGAGTACCCCAAGGCTCTGTTTTGGGACCACTCCTGTTCACCCTATATATTGCAGACCTGAAGCACTGTATCCGTTCATCATCAAGTTTTTTTGCTGATGATACAAAGTTTTACAGCAATCCACTGGACAAGGAAAATACATTACAGGAAGATTTGGAACAAGTTCTGGATTGGACAAAAACTTGGCTTCTCAACTTAAACTCAACAAAATGCACAGTGATCCATATAGGAAAGGCTAACCCGAAAAACGTATACATATTAGATGGTGCACAGCTAAAAGCAGTTGAATCTCAAAGAGACCTGGGAATAGAAATTACAAGCGATTTGAAATGGGAATGTCATATTTCCAGCATAGTCAAAAAGGCGAACACCACTCTATACCTTATTAAGAAAGCGTTTGGTTCTATTAATTCAGATACATTTCTAAAGCTGTATAAAACATATGTGCGACCAATCTTAGAATTTGGGTTCCAGATATGGTCACCCTACTTCAACAAGGATATTTCTCTCTTAGAACGTGTTCAACGAAGAGCCACTAAAATGCCAATAGGTTTTGGGAGATTGACGTACCAAGAAAGACTACAACGTTGACACTTAACTACTCTTGAATCACGTAGGAAAAGGGGTGACCTAATAGAAACCTTCAAAATTCTCGCAATGGACCACTACACTTGTGGAAATAACTTAAGAGTGATGTATGAGCCAACTATAGCAAACCATCTTCGTGGGCACCACTTAAAGTTAAGGAAGGGACGGTATTCCTTAAATCCGAGGAAGAACTTTATTAGTAATCGCGTTGTGGAAGACTGGAACAATTTGACTCAAGAAACCATTAACTCTACCACCATTGATCACTTCAAGAATAAAATAGATAGCTAATGTTAACTACAGTTTTAATTGCCAGTGCTAAATAATAGTGAAAGTGTCAGTTGCTGCCAGATAATTTTGTTTTTTCCATTTTGTACTATATAAGAATGTTTTATTTTCTGTCACATATATCTTCTGCCATTTAGATCAATTTTATTTATTAATTTAATCTTTTGCCATTCTAATTTCAAACACACTATATAAATGTGTTTTTTTTGTGTGTTATTTCTTAGATATTTTGTGGCCATTAGAATAATCTCATTTTTATTTTATTTGTGATATTATCTTGTATTTAATTTTAGTTTACTGTGATATTGTTAAAAACATGCCTACTTTGTACCTTTTGTTGAAAGAAGACGTCAACAGCTTAATGCTGCCTGTCTTCTAACAAGAATAATAATAATAATAATAATTTTTCTTTCTTCTGTTATTTTATCGTTCTCGCTTCTGAAACATAGTGTTTTGTTTTTGCAGCCTTCTTTTTCTTTCTTTAAACCTGTGTAAAACTCCCTTATTTTCTTTCTTTGGTGATTTTCTTCTAACTTTTTAATTTTCAGCTGGAGGGCTCCCCTTTTTTTATTTTGTACATATCGTCGTTGCTTTTCTGACAGCTACTTTGTATTTTTCGTGTGCTTCTGCTGTGTTTTTTTTTTCTAGCATTATGAGTCTAGCTTTTTTCCTCTCATTTACTACTCCTTTACAGCTCTCATCAAACCATTCCTTCTCTCTAATTTTTTTGACTTGCGTTAACTCTTGCGCTTCTTGTCTTATTGTTGCTTTAATTGAATCCCACTTATCCTTTATCGTCACATGTTGGTTGTTATCCATTAAGTTCTGCTCTACCGCTTTTTCTAAATGCATAATGTTAATTGCCGATGTTCGACTTGGAGAGTGAACGCCCAGTATAATTGACAGCTTTAAGTTATTTTTACATTCCTCTCAAGTTGAAGTAATTATTTGTGAATATACATACAATTAAGTATAAGTTTAATAAATCGTAGAAGTTGGTAGAGTTTAAATTGTGTTTTTATTTTCAGTATTTAAAGGCAAAAGAAAGACTCCATCATCCAACCAGTACTTTTATGACATGAACACGTATGATGATTCCAAAAATATGAACAAGAAAGGCAAGCGACAAAGAGTAGAATTTGATCAAAATAAATGTTGGTTTTGCTTGGCCAGTCCATCAGTGGAAAAGCATCTTGTAATTACAGTGGGAAATTTGGTCTATCTAGCATTAGCTAAAGGTAATATTCTTAGTAGTATTAGAATTAGTTTATTTTCATTGATTCAATGGAATTTTGTAATAATCAAAACTAGGAACAGCCAAAAATACAAGTAAATTCATAAATCACAAACATAAACATATTTGTACATGTTCTAGTTACTTCTTGTTGATTTAAAAAAATTATTTTTTAGTACTATATGAGGAATATAGTTTTGAATTAAATAAGTTCTTCTATAATGCTTATTTATGCAGTGCAAATCAACAACATTGTCAGAACGCAACTTTTAACTAACAATAGCTTGATTCCACCTCGATCATACGTGAATCAATGTCTCCCCAAAGAGAATGACAATATCAAAAATTGTAATTTTCATTGCCTCTCTTAGAGATACTTTCATCAACTTATTACTCATCGTAATGTTTTGAAAGCCACAGTTTATTATTTTCTCTCTTACTAATTCTTTGATCAATTTATCGTAAGTTAAAATTTTAAGAAATCGAAATGATAGATACAAATAAAAATTAATTAAAAAATGGAAACATTACTTTAAAAAAATTAGGAAATCACTAGAAGATTAATGAATTAAAACCAATGATATCAAAGGAGGAAACTAGAATTGAGAAACTAAAAAAGCAAACAATTTGCTATGGAACCGAGAATGAGGATTGTGAGGAGAAAACAAACTTGAAGTAGGAATGGACTATGGTAAGTTAAAACATGTACAAAGGCATAAGGAGTAATAAAGTAGGGTAATTCTGACAGCATTTATATCTGTAAATGTTAAGAAGGGGTACTAAATATTAGTTAAGTAAAGATCATACATGGAACGAAAAAGAAGACAAAATAACTAATTGTACATATGAAAACGATGAGAAGAAAATGGTACCGAAATTATAGCAAAGAACAAAAAAAGGACTATAAGTAAATGATCACCAGAGTACCGGAAGGACCATCAAGTAAAAAAAAATAAAAATAAAGGAAATATGGCCCTAAACTGTCCCTATGCGGTTTCCATTAAGCAAAAATTCAGGCCAGAAGAAACAACTGATGCAATGCCCAGGACAACAAACATAACAAGAAGCAAGTGCTTAAGAGTACCCCAGTAGTGTGGGTGGTCAACAGGGAAGCGAGACACCATAGCACTCCCCAAAAATAGCTAAAAGTTAAGAAAGTAAAACTCAATTGCTATCTGAAAGTAAATACCCGAATAAAGACAAGAGAGGCTACTAACAATGGAACAAGTAATGGGATATATCAGTTGGGATGTAATCAAAATGCCAGATGTAAGAAGGGAGGGAGATACAATAACCCAAAGGAAACCAGGCGAATACTGTATTACAAAGCAGCAAACAAAGGATAGGGAGAAGTTGGATTTGAGTTAAAAACATATTAAAGAACTGAAGAAAAGAATTGCATGGTCATTTCTTAATTAAACACTGGCAATTTCAATAACACAACATCGTCGGACAGGGACAAAGACACTATGTCTATAAAAACTTAGAAAATAACAATTGATCAAGAAGAAACCCAAACAGTGGTTATAAGAGATATTAATAGCAAGGAGAGGGTTGAAGAAAGAAGGGAAGACATTAAACAGGGTGCCTCAAACAGAATGGGACATCCATTGGTAAAGATTCCTTAGATTATAATAAACCGTTTAAACCTAATATATCTTAGTACAAAGTCTTTCCAGTAGGAAGTTGTAGGGACTTGAAGTTAAATTTTTTATTTCTTTTAAGAAGATATCGATTTCAACTTTGGAACACATGCCTACTATTAGTTACTCCACTAATGGAAAAATGTATGTAACTAGACTTGACTGTAAAGGCACTTTACCTATCTTCAAAATCTTTTTTAGCTCTAGCTTTGTTATCTGTAACATGTTTTTGAATTTGAAGTTATCATTATCTTTAACATTTTTGGAAGTGAATGGTGTAGTAGAAATTAATTTGTGCTTGTGTCGAAATATCGGTGAAAATCAAGTATAAGTGAAGTGTAAAATAACGAATAGCTGACTGATCAGACAACTAAGAAGCCAACAAACTGTAAGTACTAAAATATATATAACAGACTGTAGTAAATAACAAAATAGTTAAATAAACTGTAAAGGAGGGACACAGAGACTCCAGGGGTAGTACAGTTTAAGTGTTAGTGATAGTAAAAGGTGAAAGTCAAGCACTGCTTGTAAAATAAACAAAGAACAGGTCTTACTTAAAATATCTAACCGTTTCAGTAATAAATAATGGCAATGAAAACGGTGCTTGAAGGAATCCGACCACAATTAGACACAATTAATGAAAGGTATGAGCAAATAGAAAAGAAGCGAGATATATACAAGGCAGAGATAACGAAACTCAAAACTGAAAATGAGGAAATAAAAGCAAAAAGTGAGAAATGAAATTAAAGCTAGAAGAGCAATAGGATTACTGGAAAAGAACTGAGGAGAAAGAAAATATTAATCCAGGGAGTAGAGGAGTTTGAAAATTAAGTAGAACTAGAAATGAACGAAAAAAATGGACGTTCAGATAAATGTTGAAACTGAATTTAAGAAGATACGAAGTCTGGGAAAACATAAAGCCAATAGAAATAAACAATATTAGTTGAACTGGAAAATTGGAATAAGAAATTAGAATTTCTGAAAGCAGCTAAGAACTTAAGAGGAAAAACATTTGGATTAAAGAAGATTACATCAAAAGAGTAAGAGAACAGAGAAAATGGTTGGGGAGCACTTGAAACAGGCGAGAAAAAGGGAATATAGAGCAAATATTATTTATAACAAACTAATAACGGATGGGGTTTTAATAAAAGTTAATTGAAACAAGCTTCAGGTGGGGGAGAGGAAAATGTTTGGAGTAATATGGGAACAAAGAGAATGGAGACGACGTACAAATGCAGAATTATCACAAATATACAGGGGACTGGGAATAAAACAGTAGTACAACAAAATAGGCTCTGATGGTTGGGACACATATCGAGAATGGAAGGAGATAACCAGACAACAAAATACATAGGATGGAGTTAGGTGGGCGGAACCGAAGTGGATGATCAAACATAACATGGTTGGAAAATGTTCGACAAGACCTACAAGAGTGCGGTTTAATGGACTGGGAACAAGTAGCCCTAGACAGGGTGTTATGGAAAAAGCTAATCAAAGCTATTAGGGCCTGCAGCCCTAACATGCTGCTTTATATATGTATAATAATGGATGGGGAAACATATTATGGAATCTCTGAAAGAAAGCAAAATGGAAAATGGATCAGCAGAATACATAGAAGAAACTAAGAAAAAAAGGTTGACTTGTAAGCCAAAGATCTCCCCGAACGTTCAGCAAACCCCAAAAAAAAAACATTAGTTTACAACATGCAGATGAGGAAAAATATTGACATCCACAGCGAGAAAAGGACAACAAATGAAATGGAAATGGAAAACAGACGAATTAGGAAATTAAAAGAACTGGATTACAATATGCTGGTAATAGGAAGATGGAATATAACAACGATCACAGGGAAGGAGATATAAATATCAGAAGAGGTGGATAAATACAAAATTGGAATAACGGGAATAAGCGAAACAAAGAAATATGGAAATGGAAAATTAAAACTGACAAGCAAACATAGACTATACTACTCAGGTGTACTGACAGGACAAAGGACAAAGGAGAGAGTTGGAATAATTGTAAAAGAGAAAAACGATCAAGCAGTACAAACCGATAGAAGGAACTCAAGAAGAGAAAACAATAGAACCTTACGAAGAATTACAGAAGGTCCTGGCTAAAGTAAGAGAAGATAACAGGAAAGTAATAATAATGGCGAATTGGAACACCAGAATAGAAAGGAATGGAAACAGGCAAATGGGGTGTATGGCCGGTTATGGAGAGGAAAGAATAAACAGAAATGGATTTAAAATGTTACAGTTCTGCCAAACAAATGAATTGTTGATAGGAAGCACATTCTGCTACCAAAAGTTGGAAGATAAATATACCTACAGTTGTGGCAGAAGAAAGAAATGCCAAAAGCGTAATAGACTACATAATATATGCACAGGATTAAAACAAAATATACAATATGTTCATTAAAAAATTCATAAGGGGCGGCTGTGGAAATTCAAACGTGTGAATATGTTGGTGGCACTGTAAATCTATGTCAAATTCGAGGTTAGCAGGTTAGGTTTTGCATCAGTTTTGACACAGACTGGCGCAAATCCTAACCTGCTAACCTCGAATTTGACATACTTACAGTGCCACCAACATATTATTCATACGTCCACAGCCTGGACTTTTTTAATGAACATGTTGTAGAAGCAGTCTGTACTGATAAAGAGGCAGAACTAGCAGCTAATCATAGACTAGTTAGAGTAGTAAGAGCAATATGGAGAGTAGGTAGAGGAGGAAACGAAATTTATAAAGGTGACAATAAATACATTAAAAGATGAAGGCAGAAGAAAGCACTAACAAGAGGAAACGAACAAGGAATTTCACACATTGGAAGGAAAAATAATGGAATTAGCATTGAAAATTGTACGGAAAAGTTGTAGTAATCTGTGGAATTAGAAGAAT